>CM076580.1:1029395497-1030022370 GCA_034641835.2 Pinus albicaulis
TATTGGGGACTAGTAAGATTCGCCAAGGTTTCATGGTTTTTTTGCTGCTGAGCCCACGCTCTGCCCTGCGCCGCGCTTAGGGTTTCTGGTTCTGCATCAGGGTGGTGCCATCGAGGTGCTCACCTTGGCTTGGGCTCGGTCCAATGGCAAATTCTCAGGACCCTCCACCTCCGCCTCCTCCTCCTCCTCCACTTGAGATCGAGGCGTTCAAGCTCCTAATCGCTTCCCAGCCAGAGAAGAAGAAGTAACTCTCCTCCAAATTTGTCAAGCAGCTGGATGAGATCCCCTCGGTGGCACTCCCGCCTGAGGGTCCGATGCGAGTGGCCCTTTCCCTTGCAAATCAAGCTCTGGTTGGTCAGTTCATGGGCTTATGGCCCTCACCAAAAACAATCGAGGCCTAGATCACTCGCAATTGGAAGCCCCTTATTGCCAATAGCGTCACCTCATACTTCCTAGGGCGAGGTTATTTCGAATTCGAATTCAACATGAAGGAAGACAAGGACTTGATTTTCAGAAGCGAACCCTATTTCATGGGGCCTCAAGGGCTGTACCTAAATCGCTGGACTCCTTACTTCGATCCCTCGGAGGATGTCCCATCTGTCGTTCTAGTCTGGGTCCGGCTCCCAAACTTACCGGTGCACTGCTGGAACTGGGAATAATTGCAACAAATCGACAATGCATTTGGGAAATTCATAGACAGAGCAAACAACAAGGACCAATACAACTGTGCCAAAATCTGTGGAGGTGGATCTTGAAGTTTGGCTGCTATAAGCCATTAAGCTAACGGTGGGGAACTGGTCCCATCTGCAGAAACTAGATTACGAATAGTTGTCGTTCAAATGCCGCAGATGTCATGCGTATGGCCACTTCGCCAAGAACTGTCCCAAAAATGCAGCCCCAGAAAAGGAGAAAGAAGAAGGATGGCAGCAAGCCAAGAAATCTAAAATGAGCCCCCAAGTCAAGGCAAACGGAAAAAGGAAAGGGAAGCTCAACTCCCACGAAGAGTATTCTTAAAGCCAAACCCTCCCAGAAAGGCCAAGAGAATAGTTTTGCGGCCTTGAGCTCAGAGACAGAGGAAATCCAAGAAATTGACCACAGATCATGCAAAAGGATATTCAAATGCAAGAAACCCTAGCACAACTAAAGATTGGTGAATATCCTAGAGGAACGAAAGAGGTTGTCTCTGAGGGGGAAGATCTGGATTCGGAGGAGTCGGAGGAAGAAGGAGAAATTGGGGACTCCCAAAATTCGGTTAGAAGATCTACCAGGGGACAGAAATCCTCCAGAGAAAAAAGAAAACAAGAAACCTATAAGGAGAAACTGCAGGGGACCCAACCAACCCTAGAAAAGATGTTGGAAAAAAACCCTAAAGCACTCAGAAATCAAAGTCAGGGCTCTAAGGGAGCCCTCTCAGCTCAAAAAAGGAAGTAATGAAGATCGTCTCCTAGAACTGCAGAGGGATGGGGAGCAACCTAAAAGAAGAAGCAATGAAAAGTCTAGAAATGTTAGAAAGGCCCGACATTCTTCTCATCCAAGAGACCAAAATGGAGGAAAAGGACTTCCTCCATAAAAGCAAATAGTTTTGGGAAAAGGAGGAGGTGTCGCAGTCTCCTCTAGAGGCACCTAAGGAGGGTTGGGAATCCTATGGGACAAGACATGCTTTGAGAAAATGCTGGTTAAACTTAACTCAAACTGGATTTTTGCTCAGTTTTTGCATCTCCACACTAAAGAAACTGTGAGTCTATTCAACATTTATGCTCCGACCCTTCTGGGAGACAAAAAATCCTGTTGGGAATCCATTAGGGACCTAGCAAATGAGATTCAAATGATTAATGTCATTCTCGCTGGAGACATGAACATTACTCTAAGCCAAGAGGAGAAGCGAGGGGGTAGCATTGTAAGGGATCCAGTCAAGAAATGGGTGGAGGAGCTCATTCAGGACTGGGATTTGTTGGACATCAAGCCTCCCAAGGGCAAATATACATGGACCAACAGAAGAACGGGTCCAGGCCACATTGCTGCAAGGTTAGATCGTTTTTTCATTCAAAGCTCCTTCTTGCTCTTAGGTCTTGATGTTTGTTCTACTATTCTTTCTTCGTCGGTCTCTAATCACAAGCCCATTAGGCTTGAGTAGAAGCCACACATGAATCTGGGGCCTATTCCCTTCCGTTTCAGTGCCCTCTGGGTGCAGCAACCCGACTTTTTGGACAAAGTTGAGGAAGTATGGAGTCAACCTGTCAATGGTTCCCCCTTATTTGTGTGGGAAGAAAAACTAAGGAGAGTGAAGAAACCCCTCAAAAGCTGGGCTAAAGCCCTCCCCTCTCCATCTGAGTCAAGGCAGGCTTCCCAGGCCTGTTTGGAAAGCCACCAAAAACAAATGAAAGATATGGACATCTTGAAGGACAACCTTATCCTCGAAGAGGAGCTCCAGGCTAATCTCCATAAGGCCTGTATTCGAGAGGAGGAATTCTAGAGACTTAAATCTCGCAGTCTGTGGCTACAAGCTGGGGATAGAAACACCTCCTTCTTCCATAAGAAGTCTCAAGCCAGAAGAAACTTTAACTCTATAGTGGAGATAAAATCTGGAGATCAATCCTTCTCCAACCCTAGCAGCATCAAACAAGTTGCCCATTAGCACTTCAAAGAATTGTACTCAGTGGACAAGCAAGAAAATCTCAGCTCCAATCTGCTCGAGTTGGTCCCTCCAAAGGTCAATGCCCAACTAAGAAACCGGATTCGTCCCCCAGGGGCTTCGAATCCCGAATTCGGTGAATCCGATACGATTCAACAGGATTCGTACCTAATTCACGAGATACGGCCGTATCCGTACAGGGTACGGCGAATCCCGACTGTACCCTGTACGGATACAGCCGGATTCGCTGTCTAAAAAAACTGCAATTTTGCTTTATAAAATACCGAATCTGAATTCCTTCTTTGACTGGTTCATGGAGTTAGTTAGATTAATAATACTTGTTTATGCATTCCTTGAATAAATCTAGGTCTTTAGAATGGATATTATTATTCTATTGGAGATTTTTAAATCTGCATCTATATAAGGTGAGCTCCTCATATTGTAATGGTTGTTGAAAGTTTGTGGAGACACACTATACTACTATAGTTGTTTACTTTGGGGGCATAAAGCTTATGATTTTGGAACTCAAATGCTGAATACAAAGGCTGTAACTTCTACCACATCAAATTGTCTATAATGAGCTGGGTATAACATTTCCTTGATTATGAGTTTCTGGATAGACTATTGCCTCTTGAAATTCATGTGTTATTATTAGCTGAAAATAGTGGAAAAGTAAATTTTCATGCATAAAAATTGCTTAAAACAACTCATTTTCAGCTATAGACATTCCTCTCTCTCAACTTGATGCATTTTCCATTATTAGGATTGAGAAATAAGTTCTAGAATTTATAAACAGCAGCAAGTAATTGGCTGTAGCATGTTTTTTGTCACTGTAAACAGCCCTACATCCAGAGATATAAGCTCACTTTGACCTTATCTTTAAGACCAATGGTAGAAGGAATTGACCAACACATACACACACAAACTTGTAGTCTTGGAGACTATAGTTTTTTTGTATTTTCTATTTCTATTTTCCATTGGCAGTGTACTTATGTAACACTTTTTGATTCTGATGACTTAATGAGAAAACTACAATATCTTACTATCTTGTCTTTCTGAGTAAATTTGACAATTGTATGATGTATCAATGTATCATGTATGAGTATCTAAGATCTTAAATCTATGTTTGAATCAATGAATTTGTGTAAAAAATATCTAATTTTTAATATATATATATATATATATATATATATATAACGTTCGTATCCCAGAAGTGTCTTGTTCCGAGGGTCACCGTATCCCGAATCCGATTCTCGAATCCTCGTATCCCCATATCCCCGTATCAGGTGACTTAGATGCCCAAATGAATGCCATGTTGACTGCTCTTGTGACCGTCATTGAAATCAAGCAAGCCCTTGATGATATGGTTCCGGACAAAGTTCCTGGGCCAGATGGATTCATTGCTCGATTCATCAAAACTTGTTGGAACATTGTCAAAAATGATCTCCACAAAATGATCTTAAAGTCCCAGACCTACCACAAGCTTGAGGGCAACACCAACTCTGCCTTCTTGGCTCTTATTCCAAAATAGAAAGGTGCAAACTCTTTCAACAAATTCAGGCCAATTTCTCTCTGCAATATTGGCTACAAGCTTATCACTAAAGTCATGGCCAATAGACTGAAAGGCCTTCTTCCGGAGATCATTCCTGACAATCAAGGGGGATTTGTCAAAGGTAGGCAGATAACTGATAATTTCATTCTAATTCAGGAAGCGATCCATTCAAGTATCCAAAGAAGAGAAAAAAGTATGGCTATCAAGCTGGACCTGGCTAGTGCATTTTACAGAGTTAGGCACAAATTTCTATTTGGGGTCATGCAACAATTTGGGTTTGACTGCCGCTTTATAAGCTGGGTCAAGGCCTGCATTGCGGAACCATGGATTGCTCCTCTCGTCAATGGGCGTGCTGCGGAATTCTTCAAGGCTAGTCGTGGGATAAAGATGGGATGCCCTTTATCCCCTCTTCTGTTTGTTATTCCAATCTCTGTCCTCAGTTTTATGTTGGAGAAAAGACAAATTGAGCAAGGGCTTATGGGTCTTCGGATCACCAGGGGAGTCAGAGACATAAATCACGATCTATTTGCTGATGACTCCATTCTCCTGAGGGGTGCTTCCGCCGTATTGGCCTCCCGATTCTAACTGGAGCTGGATAGCTACTGCCTCGAGTATGGGAGTGAACTTAATATGGGAAAATGCTTCATCTACACTTGGAACCTATCTGGCCTCAAGCTAAGCACGATCACTAGGATTCTGGGTTTCCAAGGATCCACAGAATGGGGTCTTTCAAATATCTTGGACTGCCGATCTTTCAAGGACGTCTGAGTGGGAGAGACTGGCTCCCCTTGCTAGACAAATTCAAGCTCAAAATGCAAGCCTGGGGCATGTCGTGGCTCAATTTGGCAAGTAAGACCGTCCTTATTAAGTCTATACTGAACAGTCCTCCAATTTTTCAGATGTCTCTATTGTTGGCTCCTGTGGGCATCCTTCACAAGATGGAGAAAGTTATTAGTTCCTTATTCTGGAAGGGAGGGAAGAACAACGATACGAGAATTCCGCTGATCAGTTGGAATAAGATCGCTTTGCCACTACTGGAAGGTGGTCTTCACATAAAATATCTTAGGGAGCACAACATCGCCCTGGGAGCCAAGATCTTATGGCAGTAGGATGCAAGGAATCCTGGATGAGCACAAATCACTTTGTGTAAAAAATACAACTTTGGAAGGCATCTTCACAACCTAAAGAACTTCCAAACTAATTGTTAGGGCTCCCAGATTCATCAACTGTGTAAACTTGCCCTCCCGCTCTTGTGTGACCACCTGTTTTGGATTCCAGGCAATGGGAAGCAGATCAGACTATGGGAGGACAGAATCATGAACGCAGAAGCAATTGGGGAGGATCTTGAGTTACTGGAACTAAAAACGTGGATGATCGCAGATGGTCGTTGTACGCTGTGGGACATCTCAGATTGGGAAAACAACAACTGGGAAGGGTGGCAAAAAATAGAGATACCTGCTCATCTGGAGCAAGCTTGGGCCAAATTCATGGTGGCGCTGGCTGGGAAAGCCCCTCTAAACACCAGGAAAAAAGACAGAAGGGGTTGGGGTTCCACGAAGGGATGCTACTCCGCAGCTGAATGTTACAGATGTATTAAAGCCATCCCCTTTGTTCCCCACAACCCTGCGATTTGGAAAGGGATTTGGCAGGTCAAAAGCATCTTGCAGATCGACATGTTCACTTGGAAGCTAGGGCACAGTAGCATCCTCATTGTTGAAAATTTGCAGCGCCACAGCTTCCACGACCCCTCTCGGTGCCCGCTCTATCAGCAGCAAAAGTATCCTCAGTTCACATTTTCCTCGAGTGCAACTATGCTCAGGACATATGGAACAAACATCTGCCAATCTGGAACAGCGGCCCCAACCTCCCATCCAACACCACGAACTTGTTGTCTTTTTGGGGAGACCTGTTCCCTAAGTCCTTCCCCGGGCGAGGTTGGCCCTTCGTGGGATGGATGATTATCCCAAAGCTTATTTGCTAGAAGATATGGCTTGAAAGAAACAAACGGATATTTCAAGAGAAGGCCCTAAACCAGCAGCAAACCGGTGTGAAAATTAAAAGCCTCTTCAAAGAAATAATGCAGGCCAAGGTGAACCAGAAGTAGGGTTGGTGGCTTAAATCAACAATGCAGGGAGTGGTGTCAGCAGTTGGGGATAAATCTTCCCATGGGACAAAATATGGAGAAGAGCAGAGAAGAATGGAAAATCATGTTAGAGGATGAGGACTTCGACAAATGGAGAAGCAAATCAGATATCCACACTATGTTTTTTGACGGCGCAGCAAAGGGTAATTCGGGGAAGGCCAGAGGCGAAGGAATTATCCGTTTCCCTTCAGACCAAATCATCTCCCACTTTGCTTGGGGTTTGGGGCTTTCCTCGAACAATCAAGCGAAAGCCATGGCCCTTCTACAAGGCTTGAAACAGCTACAAAAACATGGTATCAAGGAGGCTCGAGTCATTGGAGATTTACAAAATCTTATTGGCCTAATTGTGACAAAATAAGTCCCTAAAGACCTCCACTTGCAACGGATGTTCGATCGTATTAAGAAGTTGATCGGGTCATTTGAGAGACTTCAGTTCTTTCACGTCCTACGGAAAAATAACATAGAAGCGGACCTTGAGGCCAACATTGTTGTCTCTTTTCATGCGGAATCCCTCCTCTGCGATGAGGGGGAATCATGGGACACTTTGCCTTAGCCTGTCATGTATTTTTGCCTCTTGTTGCAGCAATTTGTTTGCATTAGAAGGTTTGCTAGTCATTGGGAAATTGCTAGACTGAATGTAAGAAATAGAGTAGGCGAATTTTGCTTATTCGGAAACACCCTAGACATTGGGTCCCCAGTTGTACAATCACCGAGCATAAGCCTCAAATCCTTTTTGAATTAATATAAACATACCTGCTTCTGTAAAAAAATTATAAAAAAATCGCCAAGGTTTCTAAATTTGAAGATAAACTTCTATCCTTAAAATTTTCCCCGCCCTGGTGGGTTGTGTTTTGACCCTCTTGGCTGGGGCTCTGGCTCTCCTAAGAAAATCAAGGAGCTGAGGACCAAGGAAATCAAGAATGGCCGATTGGCCATGCTGGCTATCATGGAAGCTTGGTTCCAAGCAGAGTACACTGGCACTGGTCCCATTGACAACTTATTGGCTCACCTCGCAGACCCTGGGCATGCCACTGTATTTGTGGTATTAATGAGCACTCATCTCTGAAATTCTAGTTGTAGAATGTCCTTTGAGCATTACAACTTGCCTATGAAAGCTAACAGTAATTTTCCTTTATTGTATTCTCTGTGCAGGCCTTCTCATCTAAATGAACTTACATGGCTTCTGGAATTCCATCTGTAACATGATTTCATCTAAAACTCCTTAGGAAAAATTGTCTGTATAGTTTCCCAAAGACTAATGCTAAAAGAGCATCATTGTTATTTGGCTGTTATTTTAAAGCTATTTGTGTGGAGAATAATTTTGCTTTGTGTGTTAGTATGATGTAAAAGTAGCTTTCTGATTGGATTTTGTCTTGTAAGATTCTGACTACAAAGTTCAGTTATGGAATAGAATGGGGAACATGATGGAGAAGGGCAAACAATGATGAATACAATGTTTGAACTTTTACCTAAGAAAGCATCCATATCTCTTGCAGTTTATGAAACCATCAACTAAACTGAGGTTGGCAACCTCAGTTTTCTTCAGAAATCCTGCAATGGTGTTCATTCGCATGTACAAATATTAACAGGCAACTTCATCTCCAACAATTTTATACAAAATATTAACAGCCAACTTTATCTCTAACACTTGTATAGTTGAATAATTGTGCATATTTGATTTTTTCCCAAGCATGTGATTTTTGTGATAGTCACTCCCCAAAAATATATTGATAATCAATTTTGGAAAATATTCATTCTGTTGCAGGTCTCAGGACTGCCACGAAAGTAATACGTGTAGAAGGATCCCTGATAGTAGTTTTCAAGAAGAAAACCAGAGGTCGAATGGGACCAAGGAAGAAACCAGTGAAATCTAGCAACGAATCAGGAATAGAAGGGCATCATTGAATATTCAACTACAGTTGCATTTGGTTACAAATCTATTAAGACTTCTATATGTGGATTCTCATTTTTGTAAACCACCCCTATCAACTTATGGCTAATGTACAACTTTGTAAATGATATTCATCTGTATATTGTATCGATGAATTTTGAACTGATCCACTCCTGTTATGAAGCAATGGTAAGAGGCTTCCTTGCAAGCATTTGTAGGCAACATGCAGGTCCTTTTATCTGTTTCGAGATACTTGCAAAGAACAGTTATGCTTACAGTCTCTAAAGGGTACAGAGTGTAAGAATCGTTTTACACTAACTTTTTCACATTCTTGGTTGAATTTTGAAGGCATTTCTGATTTTGACATTAACTACATGTAGAATGTCAGTTATGCTTACATTCTCTAAAGGGTGCAAGGATTGTTTTATACTGCCTTTTGCACATTCTTGGTTGAATTTTGAAGGAATTTCTGATTTTGACATTAGCTACATGTAGAATTTGGAGCATGTACCCAGTTTAACTAATAACTCACTACCCCGATTTCCAAAAGGAGGATGCTATTGAAATTGTAATGATGAATTGCAGTGGGTAAGACACACTTCTATGCTCCATAATTTAAAGAAAATATTGTAGCTTGAAATGCAGGATGGAGCCATTTAGATCTCGTATAGAAGCGTTGAAATATGGTCAGAATATTGACAAACAATCATCTGTTAGAATCCTATGCCTCTTGGAATTGTTTGTTGGTTTGTCTAAAATATATAGTAGGTTTCTTTTGAATGGATTGGTTGACATCTTTTTAGAGATTTGAGGCTCTATTGCAATTCATATTGCTTCTCTATGTGATCTGACCAAATATGGCTTCTGCTTTGTCACATGCAATTTTTAGTGGAAGCAAGCGAAGATGAATTTCACAGTCACATACAATTAGTACTCCCTCATTTAGACATCTCATCAAAATATTGGCGTGCCAGTTCTATTTTTCCACATTTGGCATACATATCTTTGAGAGCAATCCCCACTAAAATATCAGACAAAAATCCTATTCTAATATTATAAGCATGAATCCACTTACCCCATTGCACAGCTGCTAACTGAGCACAAGCTGGAAGTACGTTCACCATGGTGACAGAGTGAGGTTTAATGCATACCAGTTGCATTCATCTAAGCAACAGCAAAGCTTCATTTGCAATCTCATTGACCACATTTCCAATAATCAAATCATGGCATTCCAAAAGACCACATCCCTTTCAAGCATTTTATAAAACACAACACACACAATATCTATACTCCTACACTTTTCATGCATATCAATGAGTGAAGTTCCAACAAAAATCATCTAATTCAAACCCACTTCTAGTTATGTAATCATCGATCCATGTAACTTTTTACAGAGCTATTAAATGGGTGCAAGCATGGATGACACTCACTGTCGTAAACCAGTCGGGCACAACATATTCTTTTCGCATTTCATCAAACAGTCTTTTTTGATGCCCTCTGCCAGAAGCCGGGCCAAACCCTTCAAACCCTCCTGCACCCGAGCTTCATGAAGCCGTAGGGATAGATCCACAAATTCATCGTTCTGCTGCAGAACTAACTGGACAAAAAACCCCCAAAACCTCAGCAAATTCAATCTCATTACTCACTGGACAAAATTCCCGAAAAACTCAGCAAATTCAATCTCATTTAGTTTAAAAACCAAAGACGGAGAGAAAATGGCTCCAAATCCCACAGAACGAGTGGAATTTTGATGCATAAATTTACATTGACAGGTTGCCAACGAAGATACGATCGTGTCTGAATCATCATAGCAAATGCACTCTGCATAATTCACTTTGACCAGACACTACAATTCAGGTCAGGCTATGAATGCCAAGTCTCAGAAAACGACCTCGATGTCATTTACCCTGCTAAATCTCTCTATTGTTTCATCCTTCAAGCCATCCTCAGTGACAGAATCCCTTTCCAGAATTTCATTTGGGAAGTTACTAATAGCCTGAAAGTTGCCATCTTTACAAAGTCCCTTAACCAATGCACTGTGACTCGTGAGTACAAACGTCTGGGAGAATACCTTTATCCACCATCCCATTGTATAGTTTTAGAGCCTCCTGCAAATTATCTCTGTTGCGATTTTCACCGATTAAAGAAGTGTATGTATATTTATTGGGAGACACTCCTTTATCTTGCATCTCATTAAATAGTCTATATTCCCATTCAATTTCCCCCTCGTTACAGAGACCATGTATTAAAGAATTATAATATACTACATTAGGTTGCAAACCTTTTTCAATCATTTCATTGAAGAGCTTAAAAGTTGCGTTTATTCTACCTTCCTTACCCTGTCCATGAATGAGAATGCTGTAAGTAACACAGGATGGGTCTAAACCCCTCCTTTGCATTTCAGTAAAGAGCTCCCTGGCTTCTCGAATGTTGCCCTTTTTACAATGTGCATCAATTAATGAGGTGAAAGTCACTTCATCAAGAACTAGTCCATCATCCACCATCTTATGCAAAAGACCGTATGCCTATTTTATCTTCCCTGCTTTGCAAAGGCCATCAATTAAAGCATTGTAAGTAACCACATTTGGAATTAAAGCATTGTAAGTAACCACATTTGGTGCAGTTCCTCTGCTTACCATTTCAGTATGCAGCTTGAAAGCCTCCTCGACGTTGCCTGACTTACACTCTCCATCAATGACAGTAGTGTAGTTAAAACAATCTGGAAACAAACCTTTATCAACCAGAAACAAACCCTTATCGATCATTTCAACCATGAACTTATGAGCCTCTTCCATGTTTCCCCTCCTACAATACCCATCAATGAGCGTATTGTAAGTTACCGCAGTGGGCACAAGACTGCCAGCAACCGTTTCATTGCGCAACTTCAGAGCCTCGATCATATTGCCATCTTTGCAGTATCCATAAATCATTATATTGTACGAAATAACATCTGGGACTAGACCTCTCTTCCACATTTCATCAAACAGTTCATTTGCTTCCTTCACCTTGCCCATTTTGCACAACCCATGAATCGGCGTATTATATGTCGAAACAGTAGGCAAAAGACCCTTCTCAGCCATCTCATCCCTCAAGCGAAAAGCTTCAACCATGTTGCCTTTCTTGCTATGTCCATCAATCAAAGGATTGTAAGTGAAATCTGAAACAGTCAAGCCTGTATTCTGCATTTTTTGCATCAGCTTCTTGGCTTTATCCAATTTCCCATCCTTGCAGAGACCACTTATAAGCACATTGTATGTCACGTCATTAGGCGGAGATCCCTTCATCTCCATCTCGACCAACAAATCCAGAGTCTCTTGCACTTTCCCCTTTTACAGAAAACATCCAACATCGTATTAAACGTTACAATACTTGGAAAAATGCCGCTGTGGAGCATCTGCCGGTATATTTCCCCTCTCTCTCTCTCTCTGTTTGGTTTACAATAATCGAATTGTGTGGCGGTAACAGCAAAAGGAATTTGGAAATTCAATATATCCTTGATATTTCAGTTTTTTTAGTTTTTCATTTATTTTTCCCTCCATTTTGATTTTTCCCTCCACCATTTTTGATTAGGGTTTAGTTATTTTTTCCTTCCACCATTTTGATATCCGTTTTGATTTGGGTCTAGTTATTGAATAGTTTTTCATTTTTTTAATATTTTTGAAGTTGTGAATGTGAAGAGAATTTTTTTATTTTTATGGAAAAAAAAAATTATATATATATATTTTGTAAAATAAGAAAATGGAAAAAATAGATTAATTCATCTCTTAAGCTATTTTTAATATTTATAATGTTTGTATAAAATTTTTAAAAGTTTTTCATTTTTTTTAAATGAATAATATTAAGATTACATTTTTAAACATTCATTTCATTGAAAAGATTTTGAAACATTTACTTTTATATCAAAGCATAAGAACGTATAGCAATATATTTATTATTAATTTGTGATTACATGGGTTAAAAAAAAATTTAACATGTATTCACAAATGTGGAAAAGTATCTTTTGAGTATTTTCGCATGGAAAATAAGGGTTAGCTAAACAATTTGTTATTAATGTTGATGGGTATTTGGCTAGTTTTACACTATCAAATGTCTAGATCAAATCTCTTGAGTAAAGTGCGTCACTCCACACTATCAATTTTATTGTGGATGTCATCCATGAATGTGGGGAAGCAACCCCTTTGTCTCTAAATTTTAACATTAGAGATGGATTCATAGACCCCCTTTATCTCTTAATCCATCTACAGTGTCAAATTTTAGTGAAATGTAACAGTTTAATATCAAAATTGCAATGTTCCATTTTCGGAGTGACACAATTAAAAATGACTAGCATAAATGACTAAATCATATACTTCTTTTACTTGCTAGTTGGTCATATTTTTATTCTTAGACTATAGTGTTCATTTACATTAATCATTTTTAATTTTGTCACTTATTATGTAGTCATAAATTTTAGTCATGGACTAAATTAGTCATTTAAGTTAGTCGTTTTTAGTTGGGTCACTTATTATCTAGTCGTTTATTTTATCCCTAGACTAAATTAGTCGTTTCAGTTAGTCGTTTTTAGTTGGGTCACTTATTTTCTAGTCGTTTATTTTATCCCTAGACTAAATTAGTCATTTAAGTTAGTCGTTTTTCGTTGGGTCACTTAAAATTGTTCAAATTTAGTAGTAATTCATTTGAAATAGCTATGGTGACTAAATTTTTTAGTCACCTAGTCACTAATTTCATCATTTTCTACTAGTGTACACCTTCTTGTTTCCTCCCAGGTGCCCTGTAATATAAAAATTCATTCAAAAATCGTGTTCTTGTCTTGTCTGTTGGATGCATGGAGCAAACTCTTTACTTTCTTTGCTTAATGTCTTTCCATTTTATAGATGCGCATTTGTTGCGGCATTTGCTTTACTAATCGCGAGATACGAAGATATTTGGCGACCTGTTATTGTTGTTGGAAGCTGTGGTTATGCGTAATAGTGGTTCTTTTTCGTACACTTCGGCAGAAAATTCATCTATGATAAGGCGGAGTACCAGGGATGGATCTTCATCAAAGGCATCTGATGAAGAAGATTGTGCTTTGGCTGCCAAAGCAAGGAAGGGGAAGGGCAAGAAGGAAGCTTCTCAATACGGTGCGGATGGTAAAAAGCGTGACATGTCCAAAGTGAAGTGTTTTCACTGTCACGATCATGGACATTACGCCACGAATTGTCCACAGAAGAAGAAGAACAAGCAGGCTGCTGGAGCTGCAGCTGGTGAGGCTCTTGCCTCGCAATTTGAGCTGGACTTCTCATTGATCACATGCATGGTGTCTAGTGCATTGGGATCGGGGTGGTATTTTGATAGTGGCGCTTCCTTTCACATGACGGGAGATGCAAATCTTTTCAGTGACTTGGTGGAGAAAGGTCTCCAGATGCATGTTGAGTTGGGTGACGGTGGACGATACAATGCGAGCGGCATTGGTACCATAACCTTTCAGAGGGAGTCAGGTAAACTCATTCTTTTACAAGATGTATTGCATGTACCAGGTCTAACAAAGAATTTAATCTCAGTCGCAATGTTAGAGGATAAAGGGTATGAAGTTCTCTTTAGAGAAGGGAAAGTTTTCCTTCGACACAAGGCAATAGGACAAGTCAAGAAGGTTGGGATTCGGGCAAAGAATCTCTACAGACTTGAAGTAGATGGGATGTCTACGGAGCTTCCTACTGTTGGGAAGCGGGAGAAAGACATGCAACTGATGCTTGAGAGGGAGCAAGTTTTGCATGCAGGTGATAGTGAACCTCGGGATGTGGAGCAGCCACAAGAGGATCATGGAGTGGAAGAAACCACTCATGCAGAGAAATTTTGTGCCAGATGGGAAGAGGGAGTGCATGCAGCTATACCACCAGGTGAGAGGTGGGGCGACATGCATGATTGATCCCAAGAGGAGATTTCTGGGCAGGATTCATGAGATGGTGTGGATCTCATGAATTGAACCTGGCTACGAGGTGCTCACAGCGCAGCAGTAGCATGATCAGTTGGATTGATGCAGGCAGATCAAAGTGACAGTGTCGGATACTGGAGCGCGGATCAGAGTTGACAGCAAGTGCAGAGTGCATGGGTGCAAGAGTTCAATAGTGCAGTGGTTCCTGATGACATGTGCAGTTGGTACCAGCAGAAGTCGAAGACTTTGATGATAGATGCATCACTCTGATTGAGTTGTTTGGAGCCTATTCAGTTTCGAAGATGTTGCATGCAAAAGTTTGCATGGCGCATGCAAAGGGTGCATGGCGAATGCATGGAGTTGCATGTCGCATGCATGGAGTTGCATGGCGCTTGTGAAGGTTGTAGGGTGAATGCATGGAGTTGCATGTCGCATGCAAAGACAGTCCTTTCTTGTTGAGAGGGAGTGTTGAAAATGGCAACAAGAAACAGTGAAGGAGGCCTCCTGAAACATATTTTCTGATCCTAGTTGGAAAGTGATCACCTAAACTAGGTGGGGACCACACATGTGATTTTTGTCGAAAAGTCTATTTTTAGACTATGTCTATTTTTAGACATATGGAGCATGGTCTAGGAGTTGCGGGATGCTATTCTTGGATGATTGATCAAGTTGGTAAAAATAGATGGACATCTAATTTTAGACATACAGGTCGAAGTCTATTTTTAGACTGCCTGTCTAAAAATAGGTCAGTCAAATATTATTAGCCCTTAATAATATTTGGACTATAAACTTTATCTTATCCTCTTGGAGCACTTCAGTTTGATGCTTGGATGTGGCACATGCAGCTGACAGAAGGAAATTTGAATTTCCTAAGAGTTAGTTGAGCTATTGCATGGTTGACTTTAGTTAGAACTCATGTGGCAGAGTTTGGTGGAGTTGATGAGACAATTGATGGAGTTGTGTTCGGTTTAACTTAGTTGAACTAGTTGTATTTAGTTTAACTGGCTAATACACTAGAGATGAGTGGTGTAAATTAATTATTAATTAATTCACTAATTATTAACTCATTATTCAACTAAAGAACACATCAGTTAACAGCAGTGCATGGACAGTTCAGTGAAGACCAGTGGAAGAGGTAGGAGAAAGGGTGGAGTCTACTATCAGTTGTGACTATAGTGTGCATGAGATTTGCATAATCATTGGAGATTGCCAATGAGGATTGCGCAGTTAAAGCCAAGGGAATTCGAATTCATTCCATCCATTCTCTCATCTTGGATTGTGCAGTAGAGGCAGGCAAACAGTGGAGGAGATTTGAACCTGTGACTTGTTCAGATCTGAGCTAGTTTGTGTGTAACTATTGGAGATAGTACTGGGTACTTGTGAGGAGTATTGTACTGAGATTGTTACATGATTCTTCTTCATTATAATATACATACAGTAGGGGGTTTTCAGCTGTAAGCTTTCCCCGGTATACATACTGTGTTATATGTGTTGAATTTCTATGTGCGCATGTGAATGTTTTCAATACCGCTTGTTGTTTTTATTTCCGCATGTGATGATTAATGCGTAGAAGAGATTATGTGTTATGTATGAAGCTCAAATAGTATGTGACCAGGATAATCTCGGTGAATAATTCAAAAAATTATTCAAATTTCTACAGCAATATCGGGGCAGTTTAAGGTGTAGGCTTGCTCGCCTCAAATTGGAACAAGGACAAAGACAAAGAAAAATAAAACAGTGCCAGAGAAAAGAAAAAAAATAAGAGCACCAAAAATAAAAAAAGAGTCAACCATTTACAATCCCACATCCACGCCTCTTACTTGGTCATCAGATCTCTATGTCGAAAAAATGATGAGGGATAGGACAAGGCTGCAGATTTTGGAAGCCAAAGAACAGAAAAGGGGCCACAAAATTTCAGAGATCACATTTGCAATTCGGTGTTTAATGGAAGGTAATATAATTTTAAAAGAACATGTAACAATGTTACAAGAGGCTCTAGAGAGGAAAATAAGTATGGAAAATCATGAAGACATCGTGGCAAACCATGACAGGATCAAGGGCAACAAACAAGGATGTGATCATTTCTAAATCAACTCAGGTAGATACACAAGTATCTCAAAAAAGAGATCTTTCAAAAGAGAAGACAAAAATGAACAATAGGGAATACGGTCCAAAAGAAATCAAAGATGGAGTTGAAGATGCTAATGGTTACATAAGGACAGAGGAAGAAGAAGATGCAAGTGTTCGTAGAGCATAGGAAAGAGACCACAAAGAAAGAAAAGATAGGGAAACAAAATTTATTGTCAGGGGAATAAGAGATTATGGGAGGAATGAAAGTACTCTCAATTTGACAAGGGACTTTCTGAAATAGAAAATACATTGGAAAGGGGAAATTTTCCAACAAGGAGGGTGGGGAAGATATGTGAAGAGAGGCCTCATCCCATAAAAATCACCATGGAAACTGTGCAAGACAAACACTATCTCTTGAGCAAAAAGAAGCTCTTGAAAAGCTCACACTTCTTCCTAAATGAATATTTAACCAGCAAACAATAAGATGAGAGAAGGGAAGAAGTGAAGAAAATTAGGGCAACAGTAAATGAAGGGAAAAGAGCATGGTTGTACAATGGTAAAGCAGTTATTGCAGTGTTTGGGACTAAGGACAAAACAGGGCAGCACGTTGTCTGTAACGAAAAAACAGAGAATTCGATAATAGGGAGGAAAACAACAAGAGAAACATGGATGGAAAGGGGCGAAGACTCAAAGTTGAGTCTTATGCGTCAAACTGCATAGCAATCAAATCATACCCAGGTCTACCTAAGTTTAGTTTGTTGGAATTGTAAAGGCTACCGTTGGATGAGGGGACCTGGGTTAGGGCATATTGCAGAAGGTAGAGACATAATTTGTCTCATGGAAACTCATGAACGTGATGGTTTCAAAACTCCTGTGTTTGACGGTTATTTGCAATTAGTAGTTTGGAACAAGGTAGCAGAAAATGGAAAAGGGTAAGGGGGAATACTATCTTTAGTGAAAGAAAAGGAAGGTCGTCACATTCTGTTGATGAAATAAGATGAAAATAAACAATATTTATGGTTCAAAATATCAGAGAATGAGAATCACATAAGAATTGCAACATGTTATTTTTCCCCTCAAGTCTCAAAAACTTACAAAAATAAGGGGCTAGAAAGCAAGGATATGTATGCAGCTTTAAAGCAAGATATTTTTGTGTACTACCATCAGGGAGAAGTGCTTTTAGTGGGCGATTTTAATACTAGAACAACAAATCAGCAAGCTATTATTCTTTGTTGCAAAGAGGATCATAATCCTATTTTTCTCACTGAAGAAGAGAATCCCCAATGGGTGAGATGTTCAGAAGATGACAAAGTTAGCAATTATTTTGGAGAGAATTTGCTTACACTGTGTGGGGATTTCAACTTAATTATTTGTAGGTTTTAACCCTGTATAGAAATTAACTGCAAATGAATCTTAAAAACAGAAAATAAACAATAGCAAGAGCATAAAACATAAAACATATATACTCAGAGATTTTCCCCTGGATCCCAAATCGGGACGACCAGCTTGATTTTTCATTATATTCCTTTTAGTGTTACAACACATATATATACATGTCGAAGCATACATAAACCCCAATCCATTAACCCTGGATTAGAACTTAACCATAGCTCCCTTCACCGGATCTACAAAATACCAGGGGTTGAAAACCATCATGCCCCAAAACCATGTGCAAACCCATGCACAAAACCATGGACGGGTCCGCCCACCGGAAAATAAAGACCAAAAAAAATTTCCCGACGTGGTGCCTCGAACCCCAACAGGGGGGGCTACTGCGCCCCCCCCCCACGTGTGACTAATCGTGGAAAGAATATAACACAAACCCAACATTATTGTTAATGGTATGGACAGATGAAAAAGGTCTGGGAACTTCACTTGCAACACATACAATGGGGCAAGTGTCGTTGATTATGTGATTTGTTCACAAAGATTGATAAAAAATATAGACAAAGTTAGGATTGGAGAGCATAATTGGGACTTAAAATCAAATCATAACCCAATTTATATAAATTTATCATGGGTAGAAGAAAGACATCATAAGAGAAAAACCCAATGCTCTCAGCAATCACTACCAAGAGGAAAAATTATTCTAACACAAGAAAAATTGTACTATCTTCAAGATAGTGTTGGAGAGATTAATTCAGAAAGAGAAAATTGGTTTCCAAAGCTTCAATAATCATGAGTTAACAAATATAATTCACAGGGCACTTGAGAAGTGCAAAAGAACAAAAAATAGGAAATCAAAATCAAATTTTTTTTTTGTAAATGCTTGGTTTGAAGAGGAATGTAAAATGACAAGGAGAAACTTGAAAAAGACGGGCAAGGAGAAGATGAATGTAAAGATATATAAGCAGATACTAAAAATGAAAAAAAAATGAGTTCATGCAAACAAGGCGAGAAGAGTTAATATATCTAGGCAAGAATAACCCAAAGCTTTTTTGGCAGGAACTTCAACCAAGGATGAAGCAAATCGAAAATAATATTACACCCAATCAAAGGTTTGAATATGCAAGAAAACTCTATGAGAAAGAATCAGAGGTTGAGCCTCCATCGAGGCTCAACAATAGAGAGTGGAGATATTAATAATCCTTCCAATTATAGAACCATTATGATCAATCCTTTGTTTACAAAGCTTTTCGGCAGCATGGTAGAAAATAGAAACAGTAAGTGGGCAGAAGTAAAAGAAAAGAGGGAAAAAAGGGCAAGCGGGTTTTAGGCTGAAGCATTCTACAATGGATCATAAAATCACGTTGAGACACATTATTGAAAAGGTTTGGGGGGATAAAGAAGAAGTATTATGTTGTTTTGTTGACTTCAAAAAGGCATTTGGCACAGTCCCTAGAGATAAGTTGTGGCATAGAATGGAAGAACTTGAAATTCCTTTTCATTATAGAGTTGTTGTCCATAGAATTTATGAAGAGGTGAAAGTCAAAATTAGAACCTCAGCGGGTATTTCAGAAAGCTTTAGAAGTGACATTGGAGTCAAGCAAAGTTGCCCTCTATCCCCTACTCTTTTTTGTTTATATATTGATAAACTGGAAGAGTAGCTAAATTTGCAAGGTGGGGATGATGTTCGGTTGGGGTATTTTTTGATAAAGCTTCATTTCTATGCTGATGATCTTGTGTTGATTTCTAAATCGGCCCATGGATTGCAGATGCACCTATATTCCCTTGAGCATTTTTGTAGAGCAGTGGGGATGTAAGTTAATATTAGCAAGACCAAGATAATGATTTTCTTTAATAAAAGGAAGCAAAGTCAGCATATGTTCTTCTTTGAAGGCAAAATTCTTGAAGAAGTAAATGTTAATCTAAGTTGTCATTGACGTCAATATGCTAGATGATGACATGTTGATCCCATGATGAAGGCAAACAATGAAGAAGCCCATCCGTTGTCCTCTATTTTTTCTGCACCATTTATTGACCAATCAATTAAAAAACATATTTTTGCCTTTGAAAGGATGAATATGAACATGAAACCTATACCATATTATAAAGCATAATTTTAGCTTTCCGACGAGCTATTACTCAGCCAAAATCTCCAAGCGGTTTGAAAGTTATCAATTTTTAAAGTTTAGAATAATTTTTTCTGGTCTATGAGCCGACCTGTTGTAGCCTCCCATGTCAGCCTACTTGTGGAGACATGTCTTGTCATTTAGCATTGATAAAACCACTATATATACAACGTCAGGACTCCATTCTCCATCATTCTTTTTGGCTATCACCACAACAAATATTATCATTGTTCACAGCTCGTGAACAAAAGGGAGAAAAGGAACAAGAGGTAAGGTATAGATAATTATGTTTGGGTTTAGAACATCAAGAAATTCTTGGACTATATACACCTCAGACCTGCGATCTCTTGCCGAATTTCAGGTATCACCATTTGGAGAGGGCTTGACACAATTTTTGCTTGCATCTCGGAAAGACCTCACTTGTTGTGGACCTATGAAGCTTCGGTCAGATTTCAGACCAATGATTTCAAGCTTGTGTAGCCTCATGCCTTGGAGTTGTAGTTCCAGTGACTTGTCCCTTGTTATATTACACACATTCTGTGCTATAATCTTCAGTTGAGTTAGCATTGTGACAACATTTAACTATACCATACACATTGTCTAAAATAATGGACGTTGGACATTAAGCGTATATATATTTGGTTGAGCGCGTTCAATTCCTATTCATCTCAGTGTAGAAAGGAGAAATGGAGAAGCGTGTTCACACCTTGTGAATTGAAGATAATCCAGAATTCCTGTGGGATATGTTGAACATCGAAGATCCAAGGGTTCACATAAAATTTGTTTTTGGTTTCGCTGGGGTTGAAATCGTTGTTGCGGGACTATCTGGAAGCTCAGTTGCAGAGGTTTGGATAGCTACCTTGTGAAGAGAATATAAAGGTTTATTTATTAGGAAACTTCAATGGTTAAGTTATCTTTTGATAGCTCGGTTTACTAAAAATGGTTCGGACTTGTGCTTGAATAAGTTGACATACTTTTGAGAGCTCAAACAGTGACTTGGGGAGACTTGTTTCAGAACTACTGGTGCAGTATGGTGCAAAAGAATTGGGTAGATTTGGTGATGAAGAATGATGCAGAATAAATAACGCTTATTGCTAAGTATATAGTGCAAAAGTATTAGTGCACTGTGGTGGAGAACTCTTGGTGAAAACTTCGGTGCAGAATCAATAAAGAAACGAAGAAGGATTGGAGTCCTTGGGGTAGGAGCTCCTAAACACAAGGTTGGTGCCTTGAGAAGATAGGGTCGAAGCCCTAGAGGTCGAAGCATGATCTAAGTCCAAGTTGGTGCTTGGAAATAGGTTGGTGCCTGATTCATTGAAGGGTTGGTGCCCTCACACATCTATTGTACTCAATTATTTGAAAAAGGACTGAAGTTCTTATTAATCCTCAATAATATTATTATTATACACCTCTCTGTTTTTTAATTGTGAAGAATCTAACTGGAAAAAATTAACAATTGAAAAGAAATATTGATTCACCCCACTCTCAGTATTTCCAACAATTGGTATCGGAGCCAGCCTCTTCATTATCAGCCTAATAGCTGGAATAAGGATTCTTAGGCACAATGAAGATCATGGAAGCAACAGGGAAACTACCTATCTTTGATGGAACAAATTTTAGTTTTTGGAAAAAGAGGATGTCCTACTATCTAATGTCTCTTGGTCCAGAAGTATGGCACTCTGTCTTGGATGGGTACAAAGCTCCCGCCAATATTCCAACTA
This sequence comes from Pinus albicaulis, assembly GCA_034641835.2. Lineage (NCBI taxonomy): Eukaryota > Viridiplantae > Streptophyta > Pinopsida > Pinales > Pinaceae > Pinus > Pinus albicaulis. The sequence goes on from CM076580.1 coordinate 1,029,416,933, forward strand.
ATCAAGATGAAATAAGATCCGACATTGCTAATGCCAAAGCTTTAAATTCCATCACTAGTGGCATTACCGATTCCGAATTTACGAAAGTCATGAATTGTGACTCAGCCAAAGAAGTATGGGATAAGTTGGTTTCTCTATATGATGGGGACTCCAAAGTTAAGAAGGCAAAGCTTAAAACCTATAGAAGACAATTCAAGAATCTGAAAATGGATGATGAAGAAAATATTGCATCATACTTCCTCCGAGTAGCTGAAGTGGTTAACTCTCTTAAAGGACTAGGAGAAAATATTGAAGAAAGCACCATTGTTCAAAAAATCCTGAGATCGCTTCCTGACAGATTTGACTATAAAGTAAGTGCCATAGAAGAAATTAAGGACCTAGATACTCTCAAGATGGATGAACTTCATGGAATTCTTTTTTCCTTTGAGATGAGGAAAGGGAGCCCAAATTTCAAAGAAGCAGCTTTCAAAGCCTCAAGATCTACAAAAAAAGGAAAAGGATGGAATTGCAACAACAATGAATCTCATACTGAAAACGAGTTAGCTCAATTTGTATGAAGACTAAAAAGGGGATCTAAGCTAAAAGGTAAGTACCCTCTTATTTGTTTCAATTGTGGAAGAATAGGTCATTATGCTACAAAATGTCCTCATAAACATAATAGTGATGATGAAAATGACTCTAAAAGAATGATGTACAAAAAAAAAGGGTTTAATAAGAAGAACTTCTTCTCCAAACAAGATGAGTATGATGAAGATGAATTTGTAGTCATAAAAAAGAAATCAACTAGAAATGTGCATCATTACAAAGAAAGTGATGATGAATCAAATCATGAAAGTAATTATGTTGGAAGTAGAGAAACATTATTCATGGCATTTACAAATGATAATGACTCAGAACTAGAAGATGAAAGAAACATGGATAGTCTGCTAATAAGTGCCATTAGAGAAAATGAGAATCTACAAAAGAAGATGATTTCTCTCAAAATAGAAAGAGAGGAAGCAAAAATAAGGGAATACTTCTTGAACATTAAGCTAAAAGAGAAGGATAATATCTATGAAAAACGTGAAGCTGAAATAATATCTCTAAGAAAGGAATTAGAGCAAGTTAAAAGGAGTTGGAAAAGCTCTCTAGCTCTTGAAAACATTCTTAATACTCAAAAACCTCAACATGACAAGTCTGGAATTGGTTTCAAAGGAGAATCATCAAGTACAAAGAATGATGCCAGAAGTTATGTTGATGTACTCTCTTGCCATCCAAAAGAAGAAAAGTCATCTCGTCAGGGACAAAGTCCCATCTCAAAACCAAGAATTGAAGAAAGAGCAACTCCAAGGAAGAATGTTGGATACTACAACAGGTATCAAACTATTTTTCTTGGGCATTGTTAAAATTGTAAAAACTTTGGGCATCAAGCTAAGCATTGCAAGGCTCATAAGAATGAAGCACCAAGATTGAATGATCAAACAAACCAACTACGTGGTCCTAAAGAACAAGGACAAATCAAAACTTACAATTCCTTTCATCCTTTGGCTAAGTTTGATCCGTCTTGCTCATTATGTGATAATTACGATCATAATGAACAAAATTGCCTTCTCAAAAGGGAGAAAGCTAAAAACGTAAATCTCAAAACTGATAAATGTGACCTAGCTCTATGTGCTCATAGTGAAGAAAATCATTGGTTCGTGGATAGTGGATGCTTAAGACATATGGCAAGTGACCAAAAGAATTTTATATCATTGAACAAGAAAAATGGAAATGTATCCTTTGGAAGTGGATCCGCTAAAATCACTGGAAAAGGAACTGCTACCCTTGTCAATGGACTAGGAAAGGCTCAAAATACCTTGCTGGTAGAAGGGCTCAAACACAATCTCTTAAGTGTTAGCTAGATTTGTGACCAAGGACATAATGTTGTCTTTAGTACAAAAAATTGTGAAATAAGAGGCTCATCCTCGAGAGAACTTGTGGCGAAAGGAGTAAGAACACCAGATAATGTTTACATTCTTAGTAGAATCCAAGAAGATAAATGTTAATTAAGTCAAACAGATGAAGTTTGGTTATGGCACAAGCGATTAGGGCATACAAGTTTTGATAACCTAGTCAACATCAGCAAAATTAATGTAGTAAGGGATATTCCAAAAATGTGCAAACCAAATCAAGTTGTATGTGGCCCATGCCAACATGGAAAGCAAACCAGAACTAGCCACAAAACTAAGGAGTTCTCAACAACAAAACCTTTGGAAATCATTCATGCAGATTTTTGTGGGCCAACTAGAACTCCAACTCTTAAAGGTGAAAGGTACTTTTCTCTATTTGTTGATGACTATACTAGAATGACGTGGATATATTTCATAAAATATAAATCCAAAGCATTTGAATGTTTTAAGAATCTTAAGGCTCTCATTGAGAATGAGAAATATTCTAAGATTAAATGTCTTAGAACGGATAGAGGAGGAGAATTAACCTCAAAATAATTTGATGAATTCCGTAAAGAGCATGGAATCTAAAGAGAACTATCTACTGCTAGGACACCCCAGCAAAATGGAGTAGTTGAAAGAAGGAACCGAACCATTCAAGAAATGGAAAGAACAATGCTACTAGCAGCTAATTTGAAACCAAAATTTTGGAGAGAAGCAGTTGGCACCTGTTGGACAGATAAGTCGTTCTTGCAGACAAGACATGCCTCCCAAGTGTCCTACGGACAACTAGCAACAAATGGACAAATAAAAAGCATTTTCTCTAGATATTGTTTGACATGGAATTAATTATAACAGGGTTTTAGAAACCTACTTGTAGTCCAACGCTGATCTTCTTTCCAGTGGCTTGAAGAAAGTCGTCGTCAAGGATCTGCAATCACAAACACAAGAAAAGATCAAAAGCACCTGTATAATAAATCAATTTATGAATCAAACATCTATCAAGATGATCAAAGAATTCAAAAAATGAGATAATCAATTAAATAGCCCATTGAGAAAACAATATTCATTTGTATTAACTTAAATAAGAAGAGCTTTACAACCGTGTCTACCTTGATGTCATACAGGCCTTCCTGGGGTCCGGAACAGGCGTTTCCTTTACTCTGACAAGCCTTTCACTCTCTCAGCTAAAAGCACATGGGTGTGTAATCATTCCCATATAATGATCAGCTTATGAGAGTATGAGTCTTCACAACATTTCTCCTCAAAAATTCTCCAAGTCTAACTCACTAACTCTCAACTCTATCTAACCTTTGAAGTTTCATTATGGCTTCAATTTATAGGAAAAGAGAGGAGGTTATGGTTCCCATTAAGAAGGGATAGAATTATCTTTTGAAGGGATTGGGCTCCATAAATCAAGGGGTAGGCTCCCTTAATGGAGGAATGAACATACATGATAGAGCGAACCTTCGACCGGATAACTGCTTCTAGAAGCTTCCAGATTTGACTGTTGGGCTTCTAAATGTTACTTTCCGTCTTTGTTTTATGTTTTACAGGGGTCTGCACCTTTAATAAATAAAAAGTGTGTTTAGCTCCACATGATTTAGAGCAATAAAGTGCGGCACCACAGGCAATGTTAAGAGAAAGTGTGGTACAAGTGTTTTTAAGACTTTTATGAGATTTTCTCTTGATTTCAAGGCTTGAATTTAGGAACTTTGATGTTGTAGACTTCTAAGGGAGTACTAAAATGTCATGGTGACAAATTTCAGTGTAACAAATTGCTCCCTAAAGTGTGAAGTCTGAGAGCATTCGAAGAGTGATGTGCTTTATAATTTCAAGGATTAGCCTATGGACACCCCAATCGGAACCTTGAAAAAACATTCAATGCAAAACATATATATATCATCGCTGAGGTAGGCATTCCCATACTCATATCAAAACTAACTAAACTTGTTCTGATACAGAAATGATTTTAATATTACATCAATAGTGTAAACACAGCATGGGCGTAGCCATCTGTAATGAATAGTCTACTGCATAATGAATAATAAAACTCCTCGCAACCTGGATGGTGGAAACTAGATCTAGGGTCTTGATTTCTGCTTCCCGAACTAGTATGACTCTATCCATGAGATTAAATATGTTGAATTCGAACATGGTAGAAACCACTTAATTACCAGCCAATGATGTGAAATGTTAACAAGTGTGAGAGAAACCACCAATAATGACAATGGCTCTAAAATTACTCATTACAATCCATGAAATGTGAATAAGTGATCTGAATTCGAACATTTCACGGAATCGTTCAATCGAAGGTCAATGATGCAACTTGTCGTCTAAGGCGAGAAACCTGCCATTAAGGCATGTAGATTCCAAGGTACTGACAGATTCTAGATCAACTTCCTAGATGATGAGCTGTCGTCGATAGAAAGTGATCCGTCATAAGCAATCTCACGACACGAAACCATAGATCAAGTTTTGAAGAAATTTTTGCAAGGAATTACTCAGGGATGGTCAACGTGAATGGAAACAAATGTTTGCAGATGAATGGTTTGTTTGACTGTCCTCTTGAACACATAACGACACTGCAGATGGTTTGGTGACAGTTTCCCTAAGCTAATACCCAGAAACCGGCTGAAGACCCTCAATGTGGTTTGATTAACTGATAGGCAAAGGATTTCCCAACCCAGGTACAAGTGTGACAAAAAGTGTCGTGTTCAAGAGTGGTGTAATACTTTTAAAAATCAAAGTGTAACAAATGAATCTGTTTTCTCTCTTTTCCTCCACCATTTCTGGCAAGCACCTCTTTATTTTTTGACAAGCTTGAGGAGGATAACATTTGCTTGTTTATAAGCTCATCCTTCAGATGAGTCCAACTTAGTTTAAAATCAAACCCTGAGAAGGAGTGGTCCGCTCCTGTTTGAAATTGACAGGTCCTTTACTGTTAAATTTTAACGAGTCCAGTATAGGAGAAACTCGGTGTTTTTCATTTTTAGGGAGTCAGAAGAAAAAACTTAAGAAAACTCCATGGGTGTACTTTTTCGTAATTTTAGTCTCTCAGGCCTGAAAAAGGATAAAATAATGCAAGAGAGAACTCTATTGACCATGATTAGTCAACGTATACATTTTTCGTAAATAGTCCATTTCAGTCCGGAAAAGGGGTAAACTTATACTGAAGGGACGACCGTTCATTTCGTTTAATGAGTTTGAATAGTCAAGTACTCGGCAATATTTTCATTTTTAGAGAGTATGAAAAGGGCTTAAAAGAGGACTCCATGGTTTCGTTTTTTCGTAAATTTTAAAGAGTCCGAAAAAGTGATAAAAGTATACTCTTCATAAAAAATGATCATTTTGCCTGAAAAATCCGGTATTTTGCACAAAAAACTTAAAAAAAATTAAACATACCTTTTTAATAATAAAAATATTTTGAAAAACCATATTTTTAAAGTGAAAAATAAACAAATTTAAATTTCATCTATTTGAAAAAACTTATAAAAAGGAGTTTTTCAAGTTCATTTTTACCATTTGAGTTTGTAGTGAAATTTTTAGAGCTTTTGGCAAAAAACGCTTCGGAGAAGATTCTGGACAAACCGACCATTGGAATCGAAAACCGTCTGCTCCAGGTAATCCACAACCTCTTTTTCTTGCTTTTCATCTGTTCATTTTCTTAAATTAGGGTCTAAATTTCATTTTTGGGAGGAAAATTGGTTCAAAAATCCACCCTCGGGGGTCCGCAGGTAAGACACTAGGTACCTGCGGACCTCGACATTTTCTCACAAGGGAAAATGTCGGGGCCTCGCATTTTTAACACAGAGCCCGTGCGGAGCTACGCACTATCTCTGAGCGTCAAGTGCGAGGGCACCGTAACGAATTTAAAAACACAATTTCCTCTAAAATTACCCAAAATTTTCGTTTTAAAATGATTCTATTCCTTCATTTTACTCATTGTAGGATATTTACAAGGCTCATTTGGTGAGAACGAGAACATGAGGAGGTAGATGAAGCAGCAATGATTCATCAACCTACTTTGCAAGTTTTAAGAGCATGCGGGCTATTCAAATTATGGGCTATCAGTGGCATGAGAGCTCAAGTAGATCTTCTCACTTGGTTGGTAAACAAGTGGGACGTTCAGGACTAGTGTTTCGTGATTGGAGGTCATCGGCTCGAAATTGAGCTGGAGGACATATATTTTTTGACTGGTTTGTCTAAGAGAGGCGAACCACTTTCTCTATTTGGAGCTAAGCCAGGTGGCCAGTCTGTTTCCAGCCTACAATTAGAGCTTTGTAATGATGAATCCAATCCTAGAGACAAACAGATTGACATTAAAACTATCATCCGTCCCGAGTTAAAAGTGATTGCATTTACCGTTGTCAAGTTGTGCGGAAGTGCAGCTATGCATGTAACTACTGGATCTCAAATGTGGATTGCAGTAGATTGTTTCCAAGGCACCATATTCAACTGGTGCAAGGCAATGTTGGCTAATGTCAAAGGCCAAATAACTAGAGCCAAAAACGGGAAGTTAAACAACTTCAGATATGGATCTATCGTGGTTACCTTTGCTTTAGAGAGAATTCCTATGTTAGCCACGCAACATATTCGTGTTGATGTTGGTAGACCTCGAGAGCCTCGGATGGTTCGATGGGTTGCTTTGATGGCCCGTCACAGTGAGGGTGGGGAGATTGTTTGATTTCCCTCGACTTATTTTCGTTGGTTAGAATGCCAACTTTTTGTGATAGAGGATTTTTCTTATGCGGGCATGGATTTCCGCGGCGACCGAGATATGCCATTTCCTCCAGGAGCTCAGTAGGATGAGTCAGGTAAAAAAAATCCCTTTGCATGTTCTAATTTCTAATTTTTATTTTGTTTTTAAATCGTCCAAAATTGATAACAAAAATTTCAAATGCAGATGTGGGTCTACATCGACCAGCCATTCTCCGCCCCTTTGACCGAAGGCAAAGTGACGCAGCACCACCACCACCACCACAGGATCAGACAACAGAGATCCTGACTGATTTAGAACACCATTTGGAGTGGCTAACTATGGATATTCCTGAGACTACCATAGATGACATCCCACTCCGTTTACAGAGATACGTCATTGGTGTTCCTGGACCATTCAGGAGATTTTTACTAGGGTGGCATGTGCAGTAGTGTATTATCGTGATCATCACCACAGATAGTGGATGATTGAGTGTATAGACTCATTTTTGTATCACTTTTTTCCGATCATAAGGCGTTTTGAACCTATGATCAGAGACGATGTACTATTTTTTTAACACTACATCTATACTATGATATAATATTATTTCCAGTTACCTGTTCAATCATGTTATCGAATGTTGATTTATTACTTTATTATTGCAAATGTCTTTTTATAACACTAGAAGCTATTTCATCTGCTAATGTGTTTAAATTTCTTGGAATGTGTTGATACTCAATATAATCAAACTCTCATTCCAAGATACGAACCCTTAAAAATAATCTTAATAATACTAGGTTTCTAATGGCATATACTCAGTTTAACTGTAATACAACGAGTTCAGAATCTAACCTAACGATCAAACTCTGAATTCCAAATGAAATGGATTCCGACAATAATTCAATAACTGCACTATACTCAGCAATATTGTTCATTGTTTGACCGAGGCTTACCCCATGCATAAATACTAACTCGTCAGTGGGTGAATAAATAACCCATGTTGCGGAAGAGATGTTCCGTGTACTACGACAACCGCCATGAGAAAAACCAATATATGTTTGAAAGGACGTCGACAACTGCGATATAAAGAGTAATCCAGATAAGCAGGAATAGTAGTAAAAGCACACTTAAGCTAGGCACACGTTTCTAATCTATAGCACACCAGCTAGAAAGTAACTAATATACAGAGAATATCTCCACACACAAAATCAAGCATAATATCTCTTTAGATAAAGTCCATTTCTGGGTTTACCTAAAGAGACCCAGTCAAAATCAATCAATTCATAGGCCCTTTTTGCAAGCTGTCGCTTGACAATAGAAGGACTATGCCACATGGGTTCAAATTTCCCAGCCCCTAGTTTATCGTTGACTTGATCATAAATCAAAACTAGGTCTCCTTCTGAAAAATTACGAGGGGTAACACTTCTATCATACTGAGCTTTCATTCTTTTCGCATGAGTTTCGGTAGCTAATGCAGCGGTGCGCCGATTCTCATCTAATTGAGCCAAGTATAAAAAACGCTTCTCCTCTTCAGAAGTGGCTGGTAGTAACTCTATGGATAGTTGGAGTGACGGTATCTCGCATTCAATGCGTAATACCACTTCTAAACCATAAACTAGTTGAAAAGGGGTAAAGCCTGTCGGTGTTTTTGTTGAGGTTCGATATGCCCAAAGTGTTGAAAAGAGCATGGTATGCCAATTCGAATTATGAATTCTAATGATTCATTTAATCATGGTGACTAAGAATTTATTAATTACTTCAACTAAACCATTAGCATGCGGATAATATGGTGTAGAACTGTCATGGCACAGGCCAAGTTGGTCCGTTAACTCGGTCATCATGATATTCCGAAAATGGCTGTCGTGATCAGTAATTATCGCTTGGGGTACACCGAAACGAGCAATCACATGATTGAATACAAAAGTAGCTGTAGTTTTGCCATCTGCCGCAAATGTAGGCATCACCTCGGCCCATTTGGTAAAATAATCTACTACTAGAATAATATACCCATGCCCCTCGGCCGAGTGAGGGTTACATGTAATGAAGTCAATGCCCCATTTTGCAAAAGGAACGACAGCAATTATAGGGTGAAGAGGAGCAGGTGGTGCACGCATTTTTCGATCAAAGATTTGACAATTATGACATTTTCGGACCGCATAAATACAATCTTTAAACAAGGACGGCCAGAAATAACCTGCGCGTAATATCTTTTGGGTTGTGGCGTACCCAAGCATATGACCTCCACATGCTCCAGAGTGACAGTCATTTAAAACCTTTTCGGCTTCTTCATGGGTTAGACAACGTCTAAAAACTGAGTTTGCACCACGACGGTATAGTGTGTCGCCAATAATATGATATTGTTGAGACTGGAAACGTATTTTTCGTCGTTGCGACTGTGAAAGCTTAGGCCGAAAAGATTGGGTCTGAAGATAAACAATAATATCTCCATACCAAGGACCAATGGTATTAATAAGAAACAAGGATTCGTCCGCGATTGGTTGTTCTGCCACAATTTCTATATCAGTATGTGGGAAATCACACATAAGTTCCGCAAATATCAATGATTTCTTTGATTTGGATTTTTCAAACTCCAAATCAAACTCCTACAGGATAACAATCCATTTGGAGTATTTGCCCCCTAGCAATTGTTTGGTCAAAATATACATCATAGGGTTACAATCAGAGATCACTATTGTTTTGCGTAAAAGTAATGACGAAAACGTTGGATAGCTTGAACAACTGCCAAGGCCAATTTCTCCACATGTGAATATTTGATTTCAGTCGGATGCAAATTTCGACTAAGATATTAAATCACATGTTCACCATGGAATTCATCTTCTTGAACTAGAACCATCCCTATTGTGGAATCGGAAGCGGCGAGGTACAAAAAGTAATCTTGGTTGTAGTTGGGAGGATGCAATAACGGTGCATGGGTCAATGCATTTTTCAGAGCATCAAAAGATCTATCAGCGACCTCATCCCAAAAGTAAGGAATATTGTGTTTCAACAACCTAGTGAAACATTTCGTTAACTCGACATAGTTAGGAATGAAACAACGTAAAAAGTTTTCTTTCCCTTGCAAACTTTGGAGTTGGCGAAGAGTAGAAGGAGGAGGTAAATTGATGATTGCCTCAACCTTCGACGAATCGACACGAATGCCTGCCTTTGAGACAATAAATCCCAATAATCGTCCGGATTGTACACAGAAAACACATTTGTGAGGATTCAGACGAATCTTATAATGCCTACATCATATAAAGATGGCTCATAAATGAGCAATATGATCTGCGAAGAATGAGCAGGAAAATCATCAAGGTAGGGTTGCACAATGTGTTTAATGTCATGAAATGCATAATACATGGCCCTTTGAAAAGTGGCGCCAACATTCTTAAGGCCAAAAGGTAGTTTGCGATAAGCAAAAGTTCCCCATGGACAAATGAAAGTTGTTTTAGGTTGATCTGCAGGGAGTATGTTGATTTGATTGTAGCCGGAAAATCCATCCATGAACAAAAACATTTTGCTTCCAGCACAATCGTCAATAATTTGATCGATGTAAGGGGTTGGATAATTGTCTTTTGCACAAGCTTGATTTATATCCCTATAATCGATACATACTCGTATTGTTCCTTGTTTTTTATTGACCGAAACAATATTAGATACCTAGTTCGTTAACGGGATCGAATAAATAAAACCTGCACGAAGTAATTTTTCAACTTCAGCTTTAATAATGAAATCTTTTCACGGATGTATCTAACGTAATCTCTATCTAACGGGTTTAGCATCCAGGTATGTCTTAATTTCATGAACAACAATCGACAGATCTATTCCTGGCATTTCTTCATATGACCAGGCAAAAATGTCGCGAAATTCCTGAAATAACGCTTTTTATGCTTGAATTTCATCAGTGGTACAAGAAGCACCTATATGAATGTTTTCAACAATTCCAGGGTTTACTGAAATGTCAAGAGGAACCGTTGTAGAAATATTTTCTAAATTCAATTCAGAATTGATATGTGAGAGAGGATTCTGAGGTTCTTTGACGTAATCAGTGGTAAAAATGGAGGAAAATGTTAGAAAATTAAATATTACAGAGCAATGCAACACATAAAATATGCAGAAAATACAAGCACACAAAACACATAAAACTAGAGAGACACAGATATACATGGTTCACCCAGTTTGGGTTACGTCCACCCCGAACAGCTAGTCCTTCCTTTCTATTATCCAGCAAAATGAAGAGACAAAACCTACAGCAGATCCGCTGTAATATCCTCTGTTCTCTCTCACAGTCTCCCTATCTGTTTCCCGCTCAGAGAATACACATAAAATACGCAGCCGCAATACAATACCTTCATAAAAGCGAGGGGGTTGCCTTCTAGGGAAAAAAACCCTAAACTAAACATAACTTCTACCGTTAGATCATCCGCCCAATGAACGACACAGATTGACTAGAAATTACTTTACTTTTACAAGGCAATTTTACATCTATTTTTGACAGTGACATAAAAACTATGGGGACGGGCGGCCCAGGACCACGAGTGGGGGGACAAGTCCCCCATGACCCCGGTGCAAAGGGTGTACAATTTTCCTAGGGTATACATCCAGCTAAAACAAGGATCTCTGAATCAGGAATAAAATCAGGCTCCACACCCAAAAATCTCCCACTTGGAGACTGATTGTAGCAAATCCACCGCTATTTCATTTGCTGGACGATGACTCCTCTTTGGACCTGGTTGTTCCTCATCTTCATCATCATCCTTGAAGACCAATTGAAACTGAGCACATTTTCAGTTTCTCCCTGGTTACAACTTTTGTTAGCATATCTGCAGGATTCATGCTAGTGTGTATCTTTTCCAGCTTCAACTCTCCATTTTCCAATACTGACCGTATGAAATGGTACTTGAGATGTATGTGTTTAGTCCTGGAATGAAATGCTAAGTTCTTTGCAAGATGAATGGCACTTTGGCTATCACTGTATAGCGTGCCCATATCATGCTTCTTACCCAATTCATCCATAAACCTTTGTAACCAAATCATTTCTTTACTAGCCTCTGTAGCAGCAACATACTCGGCTTCTGTTGTTGAAAGTGAAACAACACTTTGGATTTTTGAAACCCAACTGACAGTTGTTCCACCTACGGTAAATACATATCCTGTAGTGCTCCTCCTGTTATCTCTGTCACCTGCCATATCTGCATCAACATATCCCTGTAGAGCAATGTTTGAACCACCAAAGCATAACGCTTGATTTGTGGTACCTCTCAAATATCTGAGAATCCATTTTACTGCCATCCAATGTTCTTTTCCTGGATTATTCATGTACCTGCTTACAACTCCCACTGCATGTGCAATATCGGGCCTTGTGCAGACCATTGCATACATTAAGCTTCCAACTGCTGATGCATATGGAACTTTAGACATATAATCCATGTCTTCTTGGGTCTTTGGGCACATCTCCTTACTAAGTTTGAAATGGCTAGCAAAAGGTGTACTAACTGGTTTTTCATTGTGCATATTAAATCTTTTCAACACCTTTTCTATGTACTCATTCTGAGACAGTGTTAATTTGCGATTTTTCCTGTCTCTAGTTATCCTCGTACCAAGGATTTGTTTTGCAGCTCCCAAATCCTTCATTGCAAATGAATTTGCCAATTTTCTTTTGAGCACATTTATTTCCTGCATGTTAGACCTTGCAACAAGCATGTCATCTACATACAATAACAATATAATATAGTTGCCATCATTTTGCCTTTTTAGATAAACACAATGATCAGAGTGACATCTAGTATAACCTTGTTCAAACATAAACTTGTCAAATTTTAGATACCACTGCCTTGGAGCCTGTTTTAAGCCATATAAGCTCTTCTTTAACCTGCACACCAATTTTTCTTTCCCTTTTACCTCATATCCTTCTGGTTGCTGCATGTATATCTCTTCCTCCAAATCTCCATGGAGAAATGATGTCTTTACATCTAACTGTTCAAGATGTAAATCTTCCGCTGCTACAAGACTTAAGATAGTTCTAATTGAAGTCATCTTAACAACAGGAGAAAATATTTCATCAAAATCAATACCTTTCTTCTGTGCAAACCCCTTCACCACAAGTCTAGCTTTGTACCTCTGTTTTTCTCCATCTTCTTCCTTCAGCCTGTAAACCCATTTATTCTGCAATGTAGTTTTACCTGCAGGCAACTTGACTAAGTCCCAAGTCTGGTTATGCATTAAGGAGTCCATCTCTTCTTCCATGGCTAGCTCCCACTTCTTCATGCTTTCAACCTGCATTGCTTCTTCATAACATTCAGGTTCACCAGAATCAGTCAACAATAAATAATATAATGAAGGAGAGTATCGTTCAGGGGGTCTACTTATCCTGGTAGATCTTCTAACACCACTTTCAGGTGTTTGAGGTGCCTGTTGCTATTGTGGTGGTTGTTGCTGCTGTGGTTGTTGATTATTATTATTTTCAGGCACCTTTACTTTTTTAGATATCTCATCAAGAACCGCGTATTCCTTGCTTTCTTTTTCCTATTTCTTTTCCTGCAACTGATTCTTATACAAGACCTTTTCATTGAATATTACATCTCTGCTCCTAATGATTTTGTGATTTTCATAATCATATAAGCGATAACCAAAATCATTAGCACCATATCCAATAAAGGTACACTTCTTTGATTTTGCCTCAAGCTTTGTTCTATTTTCTTTATTTATATGGACAAAGGCCTCACAACCAAAAGGCTTTAAAAAAGAGTAGTTTACCTTTTTACCTATCCATGCTTCCTCTGGAATACCACCATCCAAGGAACTTGAAGGCCCTCTTTTTATTAGATAAACAGCAGTATCTACAGCATCTGCCCAAAATTGTAAAGGCAATCCTGCATGCAATCTCATGCACCTTGCACGCTCCATGATTGTTCTGTTCATCCTTTCTGACACACCATTTTCTTGTGGTGTTCTTGGAACTATCTTCTCTCTACGAATTCCATGCTCAGAACAGTACCTATCAAACTCTTTGCTGCAATATTCACCTCCATTGTCTGATCTGAGACACTTTAACTTCTTTCCTGTCTCAATCTCAACTAAAGCTTTCCATTTCTTGAAAGTATCAAATACATCAGATTTATTTTGAATATAATAAATCCAAGTTTTTCTAGTTACATCATCAATAAACGTAACATAATAGCGAGATCCACCGAGAGATGATACCTGAGCAGGTCCCCATACATCTGTATGCACAAGCTCCAATTTTTCGCTCTTCTTTTCTTTCCCAAATCTGAGAAATCTGACTCTCTTTTGTTTTCCATAAATGCAATTTTCACAAAAATCCAAATCAACATTCTTCAAACCTGGCAACAAATTTCTTGAGTGAATAATCTTCATCCCCTTCTCACTCATATGTCCGAGCCTATGATGCCATAGTGTTACATCTGCTCCCTTGGAAGTTAAAGCATTAACAGAGTTAGAAATACCATTGCATAAATACAATGTACCAACCTTTTCTCCTTTTGTTATTACCAGGGCTCCTTTGGTGACCTTCCAAGATTTATCTGTGAAAGTTGTCACACAACCTTCACCGCCTAACTGCCCTGTTGAAATCAGATTTTTCTTTAGATCTGGAACATGCCTTACCTCCTTTAGTAGCCATTGGCTTCCATTCTGATGTTTTACAATAACCTTACCCATTCCAACAATTTTACAGGGTTTATCATCACCCAAACGAACTTGTCCAAAATCTCCTTGAACATAGTCATGAAAATATTTCTTATCAGGTGTGGCATGGAATGAAGCCCCTGAATCTAAAACCCAAGAATCAGTAATATTTTCGAAAGAAATAATCAAAGCATCTTGTAACACATCACTTTTCACATTTGCTTCATGATTATTTTCTTATTGTGCATCTCCTTCTTTTCCATTCCGAGATCTACAGTCTTTCTTTAGGTGTCCTTTCTTTCGGCATTTCCAGCACACTATCCCCGATCTGGACTTGGATCTTCCTTTCCTTGATTTACTGTGATATCCCCAGCTCTCTCCTCTTTCCATTCTTCTTCCCCTAGACTCTGCACTCAAAGCATTACCCGATGTCTCACCGAAGCTTTTCCGTCGCATTTACTCGCTAAGGATAGCACTGACAACATCATCAAACTTTAAAGTACTAGATCCAGAGACAAAGTTACTAATGGCCATTACTAAACTATTCCAACTCGCTGGCAATGAGCACAAGAATAACAAAGCTCTAACTTCATCATCAAAGTTTACCCCTACAAAACTTAACTGACTGGTAACTGTATTAAAATCATTTAAATGGTCTGCAACAGATCCACCTTCCAACATCTTCATATTAAATAGTCGTTTCATAAGAAATACCTTGTTTGAGGCCAAGGGTTTTTCATATAGTTTCACCAACGTCTGCATCAAACCCTTTGTTGTTGTTTCCTTCGAAATATTGAAGGTGAATGACGCCGCAAGGCACAACCGTACTGTTCTGAGTGCCTTTCTATCGAGAATGTTCCATTATGCGTCTGTCATGGCCGCCGGCTTCTTTGCTTTTCCGCTCAATGGTAGGTACAGATCTTTCTGATACAAATAATCTTCCATCTACATCTTCCACAGCGGGAAGTTTTGGCCATTAAATTTCTCGACCCTAAACTTAGCATCTTCCGCCATTGCTCCCACTTGAACCAGGAACCCTTCTTTCGTGCGAGTTTATCAGCCAAATATACCTTCGGCTCTGATACCAGTTGTTAGAAAATTAAATATTACAGAGAAATGCAACACATAAAATATGAGGAAAATACAAGCACACAAAACACATAAAACTAGAGAGACACAGATATACGTGGTTCACCCAGTTTGGGCTACGTCCACCCCGAACAACCAGTCCTTCCTTTCTATTATCCAGTAAAATGAAGAGACAAAACCTACACCAGATCCTCTGTAATATCCTCTGTTCTCTCTCACAGTCTCCCTATCTGTTTCCTGCTCAGAGAATACACATACAATACCCAGTCACAATACAATACCCTCATAAAAGCGAGGGGGTTGCCTTATAGGACAAAAAACCCTAAAATAAACATAACTTCTACCGTCAGATCATCCGCCTAATGAACGGCCCAGATTGACTAGAAATTACTATACTTTTACAAGGCAATTTTACATCTATTTTTTGCTTCAGGGGTGCTACCCTCGAAACCTCTGCCGGGGGACCACTAGCCCTCGGACCCCCCAGCTGGGGGGATAGGCCCCCCCGGACCCCACTGGGGGGACAAGTCCCCCCCGCACCCCCCCGCGTGCAAAGGGTGTACAATTTTTTTGGGGTATACATCCAGCTAAAACAAGGATCTCTGAATCAAAAAGAAAATCAGGCTCCACACCCAACAGAAAAATCATTCTCAAAATGATCGAGATCAGGTAAAAACGAAGACCTATGATGAAGATCTTCCCATGGTAACTCATCTACCGACAAGAATTCACGAATATGTTCATCAGTATTGAATACTTGTGCAGGATCCGGAATTGGTGTTGAAGCTAAGCTCGATATTGAAAATGACTCCTGATTAATCACATTCACTGGATCAAATTTAGTTGAAGGAGTATAAAAAAATGACTGTACATTTTGATATGCTAACTCAAAATGACTCAAGGGCATCGGGCCATCAAAAGAATCCAATTCTGATTCTGAAGGTACTATCCAAGGATCATCAAAGGAAATAGTACTTGATGTAATCATATTGATATTAGCAATAGGAAGTTGTACGTTGGGAGAAGGCAGGGAAAAATTTCCCAGCAAAGCTGAATCTTTAAGAAAACCTACTCCGACATCCTTATAAGGGATAGTTGATTTTCCAATATGTTGGATGCTATCAGTAGAGGCTGGTTCAGATGCATAATATGAGAGCTGATCTATTTTAACGATCTTTCCTTTATGAGGAAACATGATGAGATGAAATATCGATGATACAATAGTAGTCATGGCGTAAGACCAACTGCGACCCAAGAGAAGGTTGTAGTCCAGAGGGGCATCAACCACCTCCACATCTAGATTAACCGTTTTGCCTTCAACCTCTATTGGTAGATCTTGTAAGATACCATACGGCTGAAAACCTCTTCCGTCAAAAGATTTGAGAATAGTTGGTGATTGGTTAATGGTCGGAGAACCAAGTGATTTCCAACATTTTAACGACAAAATACACGTAGAAGCCCCTTCATCAACAATAGTATGAAATATACGATTGTTTTTTACTATTACCGGAATCTCAAAAGCCATTTGATGGGGTAGGCGGGGTGTAAAATTCTCTAAATCGAAGATCATGAGGTTCGAATCCTGGAGATTACGGTTCCTAAGGCTGACAAAAGTAATTTTCTTTGGGCTTGGCATGATTGCAATACTTCCAAAGACGACATTGTTGAAGGGGAAATCGCCAAATCTTCAACAATATTGTAATTTTGAGCAGCTCTCGCATGTGGATTGAAAGTTGATTTACGAAGTACACCTTTTGTAGGCGATTTAATCACTAAGTCAGGATTTTGTTTCTCGATCTGTAATGGATCAGAAACTGAGGGAGATGTATTTGATGCAGAATTGGATGTTTCTGCTTCTTTACCAGTATTTTTACTACCATAATCTTGTGATCGAGTCGCAACCATCAAGATATCCTCAACCGTATTGGAGGAAGATCCAACCATGTTACTATCTTGAGTGGGAAAGGGATCCTTCAAGACAATAGGTATAGGCGAACCCTTAACGAATTTTGATACCTTGACTCTATGGGGGCACTCTTTTGTAAAATGATCCTCATCACAGATTAGACAAGGATATCGAGGTTTACGTTTTTTGTCAATTGGTTCAGTTGTATCGTTTTTATATTTTGAAGATTTTTTCTTTTTATTCTTACCTTTCTTCTTACCACCAGTTTTAGATTTGGTTTTAGATGACTCTACAATGTGAATATCGGCGGAAGCTTGTAGGGAAGAATCTCCTTTGGGTGAATCGGGTAAAGTGATAATAGGAGAAGTGGTATTGGAAGACTTCTTCTTACTTTTACCAGTGCTAACAGAACCAATTATACCATCAGCGACATGAGAGCCAGAAGGAGTTGCAGTTAATTGACCAGGTCTTGGTAAATCAAGGATTTTATCATACAAAGTACCTGACTAAGTATATACAAGGTCGAGGTACTGGGCCTAAGCAATGACTTGATCTTCCGTAACAACGCCTCCTTTGGCCACATATTCAGTAATTTTGGGCAATAATGATTTAATAAACCATTCAGCCAAAATTTGATCCGAAATAAAGACTTTCACTAAATGCATTTTGCGTCTCCATTCATGAATGTGATCAGATATGTACGTAGACGTAGATTGTTTTAATGAAGTCAGCAACTCTGTGTCGTTGTCGTATTTGACAGGCAATTCAAAATGGGTTAAGAAAGCAGTATCTAGCGCATTAAAATTATTAAAAGAGCCGTGTGGTAACTCAATGTACCATTTGGCAGCTAGACCAATGAGAGTTCTCTGAAAAACATGCAATCGAATTGAATCATCGATTAGTGAATTGGATGCACACCAAAGGTGATAAGTCATAACGTGATTAGATAGGTCCTCTCCTGACTTACCTTTAAACTTCGGAATATCACTGTGCAACTTGTTAGGCATCGACGGCCAATATGGAAGATAAAAAATGGGATCGTTCGTAAGGCGCGATAGATCCGGTAAATCTAAAGTTGATATGAATGGTAACCGATGGCTAGGGTCTTGATAACCTTGTGTGATCAAACCAGTGCCAGGAGGAGGATATCCAGGATACCCTGGAATTGTATGCGCATTTGGAATCGTGAAACCTCCTGGGTAAACAGGATTAACCGGACCATACTGGGGTTGTTGAGGTACTTGATAAGTATACCAAGGGTACGATTGATACTGATATATTGGATTTTGTGTAGCCTATCCAAATTGATACTGTCCCTGCTACGGTTGACAAGTAAACTGTGGTTGACTAGAGACAATCGTACTAGTACCAGCTTGTCCTGTAGGCATCTGGACCGTAGTCTGAATTGTAGGTCCTGACTATGGCACAGAGGCTTGAGAAATTTGCACTGATGCAGTGATAGAAGAAAACGAAGCTACAGATATTCCAGAAACAGGTGTTGTAGGTTGAACAGAAGTTGCAGTAGCTGCAACAGTTTGAGGCGGAGTCTGAGGTGTACTAGGCCCGAGCTGCTGAAAAGAACCAGGTGTAGGGACTTGAAAAGTAGGCTGGATAGGTTGCTGGGTTGGACCAGAAACTAAAGGCTGTCCAGGTTGATTAGGTAACTACATATTAGGTTGCATAGTCTGATGAATTTGGGATGGATTCCACACCATGTTCATTATGGGGTATTGACCCGTAGAAGGTTGTGCATATGAAGGACCATAACCTGGTTGAACGTAGGGTTGATAATTAATTGGTAAATTTCCAGCTCGTAATAATGGTTGATCGGAAGGAAGTTAGAAACCTTGAGTTGGGTACTAACCTTGAGGCATGTACTGAATCTAGGGTTGATAAGGACCCTGAGGAATATACTGAGTCTGGGGTTGACCTTGGGGTATGTATTGTCCTTGAGGTTGATAACCTTGTGGTATGTATTGTCCTTGAGGCTGTTCTCTAGGTAAATAATATTGTACTACAGTTTGTCCTGTTAAAAAATTACCTTGAGGTTGCCCTCCAGGTGGTAACTGACTACCTTGAGGTTGCCCCCCAGGCGGTAATTGACTACCTTGAGGTTTCCCCCAAGGCGGTAACTAACTACCTTGAGGTTGAGGATTTGGAATATTACCAGACATCATAAAAATTTGCTCCGCATTCAACGTTTCAGTCTTAGCTCCATTTGTACCAGATGATAACACTTGTTCAGTTGATCGAGGAGTTGCTCCTGAGAAAGTACCAGAGAGTGACTGGTACCCCGAAGGAACAAAAGAACCACCATATAAAAATGTTTATGGAGATTGGGAAAACATATATGACTTACTTAACATAGTTGATGAAGGATAATAACCTCTTGGTTTAGGATGAAAAGGAATTCGGGGTGGTGAATAACTAAGACCCGGGTTTTCTAAAAAATCTGTCAATGATAGATACCAAGCGTTATTTATAAAAGTACTGTAGAATATTTATTCATGCTCCCTAAGATTCAAAGTTTCTTGGGTTTCGGGAAGAGTTACATCTTCGTCTGGACCAACAAGTTCTTCAATGGATATGAGGTCGGAAGGAAGATTTTCAGTAATGTGATGTCTTACCCTAGGTGAACCAAGATCACTAGAAGTCGGAGTAACAAATCCCGAATATGATTCCAATACAAGAGGTTTAGTGTCAGGCTAAAAAATTTCACGTTCTTCAGCTAATTCACTGGAAGGAGAAATACTACCAGTAACTTCGTAAATTGAAATTGGCTCTTGTTTGTGATTGATAATCAGGATGAATAACTATAGATGACTCTCCTGTTTCTGTTGATCTAATTCTACTGTCACTAGGCGATACTAGAGCTCGTAGCCCTTCAAGTTGGCTTGGTGTATACTCAGGGGGCTTTCCCTGGAGTCTACGCGATTGTCTTGGTAATTCAACCATGATTAAAAATTATTAATCACACGCAATCAAATAAAATTTCAATGAAAACTCCTAGAGTCGCTAAGGAAACAAACAAATGAATCACATGCCTAAAAATCTAGGAGATCAAACCACACACAGACAGTAACTTCCCACACTAAAAACACTAGTTGGTGATGAAATCCAACATCGTAGTATTTTAATGTAGAAAGGGTGGTTGGAACAGTTACCCTGATAACCTGCTTAATGAAACAGACCAGTGCAAGTTTCTCCACTTAAACCATCTCGAGTGAAGATAACCCTCCGGAGAGTCCAAGTGAATCTAGTCGACGTCTGCTCCAGGTATAGTGGGATCTTTCCTCCACCATCACCTTAGGAAAAAACCGTAAATATTATGGTTACCAGTAGGAACTAATATACCTGGGGGAACAATTTACGATCCAACATACATGCGAGGGCGGAGTAACAAAGCTCAATCCCCTTGAAGGCTCCTTGACATAATCCAAGGTACACTGACAAGTGACCCCAGGCTCCTTGACAATGGTCTATCTGAGGTTTACTGTTGTTAATATGCGCATATCTTCTATTGTTCCCAATGAGATAGAATTGATGATCCCACTGGTTCAGATATGACCTCGTGCTTGACTCCTTTAAGAGGAGCTTCCCAGAGCATACAAGCGACTATTGGATTTTTTCCTACCGCAAGATCAACTACTTGTTTGTTTTAATTGTCTTGGAGAGTTAATTATTCTCTACTCCAAGACACTAGCCTAAGCTATATTGGTGAAAAGAGCGTTAGAAATATAAAAATTACTAGATTGATTTTAATTTAAGCATTGATTTTAATGGGTTGTTTATTAGGACAATAGGTGCGAAAGTGAAACTGATGATATGTAGTGACCCGACTCAAAACACACTAAAAATGCATCTATTATGAGAAACAATTCTTGTTCTTTCAATGAATTCTATCTAAAGGAAGAGTTGAGAAATGTAATCTTTTAAAAACATATCTTTCCTTCAAACAAGAATAAATGAAAAGAAATATAATTTCAACGAGAACTCAAAATGATCTATTGCTCAATAAGAAATCCCTTTTATTCAATATCAAAACTACAAACTAAGTTTTTCTTCAAAAGAACACTACAATTTCTAGAAATAACACTCAAAGCTAAAAACACTAATTTTGAGATCTAAAAATTATAAAGACTAAATCTGAATTAAAACTTCAAATATTTTTAGGATGTCTTGCTTAGCTTGTAATCTAACTAAGAAATTCTTTTCTTGGATCAACAAGAACTCAAAAACCATCCAATTTTGGTTTTTTAAGTGAAATTCCAAACTTATTAACAAAAGTTTTTTAAAGATTTGCAAATGAGAAAAATGGGATCTAAATCTCATAAAACAATTTCTACTATGATGTCAGACTCAGCAAGAAATCAAGGAAATGTCAGTGATCTAAAGGTATACCAAGGTTTCTAATCTTTGAGTAAGATAAAGACAAAGCAAAAAATCATTATAACATGCAGATCTTTCGGAAAATCATTCAAAACTAAAAATGCTAAAATAAACTCTTAACCAAAGCTTCCTGACAGAAAATACAAGTCCGGGTATTCACTGACAATATAAAAAACTAATCCAGAAAAGATGATTTTAAGATTTTCCAAAAATTTTCACAGGGTCCGCAGGATTTAGTGCAAACTAATGCGGTCCTGCACTGTGGGTACAAGAAAAGTCTGGAGCTGCCTGCACTATCTATAAAAGAAAAGAGCGGACACTAGAAAACTAAAGAAAAAAAAAAAAAAAACTCTAAATCATTTCTGAGGGATTCTACAGGGATAAACTACCCAAGCCAGTATAAATCAATCAAAATCAGAAAAAATAAATTCACAAGTCAAAAATAAAAGAAATCAAAGTTCAAGATCCATTTCCCCAGTGGAGTTGCCATTTTGTTGGACGGATAAGTCGTTCTTGCGGACAAGACAGACCTCCCAAGTGTCCTATGGACAGCTAGCAACAAACAAACACATAAAAACCATTTTCTCTAGATATTGTTTGACATGGACTTAATTATAACAGGGTTTTAGAAACCTACTTGTAGTCCAGCGCTGATCTTCTTTCCAATGGCTTGAAGAAAGTCGTCGTCAAGGATCTGCAATCACAAACACAAGAAAAGATCAAAAGCACCTGTATAATAAATAAATTTATGAATCAAACATCTATCAAGATTATCAAGGAATTCAAGAAATGAGATAATCAATTAAATAGCCCATTGAGAAAACAATATTCATTCGTGTTAACTTAAATAAGAAGAGCCTTACAACTGTGTCCACCTTGATGTCATACAGGCCTTCCTGGGGTCCGGAACAAGCGTTTCATTTACTCTGACAAGCCTTGCACTCTCTCAGCTAAAAGCACATGGGTGTGTAATCATTCCCATATAATGATCAGCTTATGAGAGTATGAGTCTTCACAACATTTCTCCTCAAAAATTCTCCAAGTCCAACTCACTAACTCTCAACTCTATCTAACCTTTGAAGCTGCATTATGGTTTCAATTTATAGGAAAAGAGAGGAGGTTATGGTTCCCATTAAGAAGGGATAGAATTCTCTTTTGAAGGGATTGGGCTCCATAAATCAAGGGGTAGGCTCCCATAATGGAGGAATGAACATACATGATAGAGCGAACCTTCGACCGGATAACTGCTTCTAGAAGCTTCTAGATTTGACTGTTGGGCTTCTAAATGTTACTTTCCGCCTTTGTTTTATCTTTTTATAAAATCGTACCTTTAATAAA
This sequence comes from Pinus albicaulis, assembly GCA_034641835.2. NCBI lineage: Eukaryota > Viridiplantae > Streptophyta > Pinopsida > Pinales > Pinaceae > Pinus > Pinus albicaulis. The sequence continues at coordinate 1,029,439,911 of CM076580.1, forward strand.
TAAAAAGTGCATTTAGCTCTGCATGATTTAGAGCAAAAAAAATGCGGCACCGCAGGTAATGTTAAGAGAAAGTGCGGTACAAGTGTTTTTAAGACTTTTATGAGCTTTTATCTTAATTTCAAGGCTCGACTTTAGGAACTTTGATGTTGTAGACTTCTAAAGGAGTACTAAAATGTCATGGTGACAAATTTCAGTGTAACAACACCGCAGTTGCTTATACCTTAAATCGAACTCAACTAAGACCAAATAATGAAAAGACTCTTATGAATTATGGAAAGGAATACCCCGTTTTCCGTAAAATATTTCGGTGGTTTTTGAAGCAAATGTTTCATAAAAATAAATGATGACTCACTAGGTAAATTTGATTCTAGAGCCGACGAAGGAATACTTTTGGATACTCCACTAGGAGCAAAGCTTACAAATGTTACAAGAATCGTCTACGAAGAATAGTGGAAAGCATTGATGTGAAGATTGATGAAGGCCTTCCAAAAAAAAAGAATTGAAGATCATGAAGTTGAGCCTTTCTTTGAACAAAGTGAAGAAGAAGAATCTGAAAAAGAAGAGGATAATGGAGAACCTCAAAGTGAACCTTCACAAACTCCCTCTAAGATCAAGCTTATTCAAATACATCATCCGGAAGAACAAGTCAACGGAAATATAGATGAAGGAATTCAAACTCGAAGAAGGATGATAAACACCCCAAGAAAAGATGATGTTGCTCTATTATATTTAATAGAACCTGAAATTTTTTTCTCAAGCAAGCAAAGATCCTTATTGGATAAAGGACATGGAAGAAGAAATGTCTCAAATTGAAAATAATGAGACCTGGGAGCTAGTACCTCGCCCAAAAGGTACAAATATAATTGGAACAAAATGGGTATTCAAAAACAAGATGAATGAGGATGGAAAAATCATCAGAAATAAAGCCAGACTTGTCTGCAAGGGATACTCACAAATTGAAGGAATTGACTTCGAAGAAACCTTTGCACCAGTAGCTCGATTGGAAGCCATAAGAATGTTTTTGGCATTTACTTGCTCAAAAGGATTCAAGGTTTATCAAATGGATGTAAAATCAGCATTCCTGAATGGAGATCTCAAGGAAGAAGTTTACATGGAGCAACTAGAAGGATTTGATCTTACCAAAGGGAAGGAATTTGTATGCAAGCTAAAAAAGGCCTTGTATGGATTAAAACAAGCCCCTAGAACATGGTATGCAAAGTTGGATCACTATCTGCTACAAGAAGGTTTCAAAAAGGGAGTAGTTGGTAGCAATCTCTACATGAATATGGACAAGGAAAAACTGTTGATCACTCTTGTATACGTAGATGATCTAATATTTTTTAACAATGATGATGAGATGAGCCATGAATTTTCTCTAAATATGTCCAAAAGATTCGAAATGTCAATGATTGGTGAGCTGTCTTACTTTCTTGGGCTACAAATATCTAAAACCTCTGCAGGCATGTTTATATCTCAAGAAAAATATCTTAAAGACATGCTCAAAAGATATGGGATGGAAGATCGTGCACCAATGAGCACACCATTGACCAGAGATTGTAAATTAAGTAAAGATGATGATACCCCTCTCATAGATGCAAATCTTTACAGGTCAATAATTGGAGCTGTCCTATACTTAACTGCTACAAGACCAGACATTATGCAAGCAATAGGAATGGTAGCAAGATTTCAGTCAAGTCCTAAACAATCCCATCTAATAGATGTGAAGAGAATTCTCAGATATCTGAAAGGAACAACTGATTTCAGTCTTTGGTATCCTAAGAGTTCAACTCTTATTGTGACAGCTTACTCTGATGTTGATTGGGTCGGAAGCGTGGATGATCGAAAAGTACCAGTGGAAATGCATTATTTATGGGAGATTGTCTTGTATCTTGGCTCAGCAAAAAGCAATCATCTATATCACTTTCTACAACTGAAGTCGAATATATAGCTGCTGTTGATTGTTGTACACAAATTATATGGATGAAGGAAGCCTTGAAGGATGTCAACATAGAAACTTAGCAACCAATTGCTATTTTTTGTGACAACACTAGTGCCATCAGTCTTTAAAAAAATCCAGTGATGCATTTAAAGACCAAACATATTCCAATCAAATATCATTTTCTCCGAGAACAAGTTGCTGAACAAAATATCAAGTTGGAATACATCAATACAAAAGAACAAATTGCAAATATCTTTACGAAACCCCTTCCATGAGAAGCATTTGAGTATCTTCGCTAAAATAAGGGGGTCATTGCTCTTGCATCACATTAAAACAAGCAGCATGTCGGGGAGAGCAACATGATAGGGGGAGCATCATGACAGGGGGAGCACATTGACACCCCGTTGCCATTGATGTCAAAGGGGGAGGAGAAAAATAATATTGCCATCAAATGACAAAGGGGGAGATTGTTAATCTAAGTTGTCATTGATGTCAATATGCTAGATGATGACATGTTGATCCCATGATGAAGGCAAACAATGAATAAGCCCATCCACAATGAAGCCCATCCGTTGTCCTCTATTTTTTCTGCACCATTTTTTGACCAATCACTTAAAAAATATATTTCTTCCTTTGAAAGGATGAATCTGAACATGAAACCTATACCATATTATAAAGCATAATTTTAGCTTTCCGACGAGCTATTACTCAACCAAAATCTCCAGGCGGTTTGAAAGTTACCAATTTTTTAAGTTTAGAATAATTTTTTCTGGTCTGTGAGCCGACCTGTGGTAGCCTCCCATGTCAGCCTGCTTGTGGAGACATGTCTTTTCGTTTAGAATTGATAAAACCACTATATATACAATGTTAGTACTCCATTCTCCATCATTCTTTTCGGTTATCACCACAACAAATATTATCATTGTTCACAGCTCGTGAACAGAAGGGAGAAAAGGAGCAGGAGATAAGGTATAGATAATTCTGTTTGGGTTTAGAACATCAAGAAATTCTTGGACTGTATACACCTCAGACCCGCCATCTCTTTCCAGATTTAAGGACAATCACCATTTGGAGAGGGCTCGACACAATTTTTGTTTGCAACTCATAAATACCTCACTTGTGCGGACCTGTGAAGCTTCGGTCATATTTCGAACCAGTGATTTCAAGCTTGTGTAGCCTCATGCCTCGGAGCTGCAGTTCCAGTGACTTGTCCCTTGTTATATTACACACATTCTGTGGTATAATCTTCAGTTGAGTTATCATTGTGACAACCCCTAACTATACCATACACGTCGTCTAAAATGATGGACATTGGACGTTAAGCGTATATATATTTGGTTGAGCGCGTTCAATTCTTATTCATCTCGATGTAGAAAGGAGAAATGGAGAAGCGTGTTCACACCTTGTGAATTGAAGATAATCCAAAATTCCTTTGGGATATGTTGAACATTGAAGATCCAAGGGTTCACGTAAAATTTGTTTTTGGTTTCACTGGGGTTGAAATTGTTGTTGCAGGACTACCTAGAAGCTCAATTGCAGAGGTTCGGACATCTACCTTGTGAAGAGAATATAAAGGTTTATTTATTAGGCAACTTCAATGGTTAAGTTATCTTTTGATAGCTCGGTTTTCTAAAAATGGTTTGGACTTGTGCTTGAATAAGTTGACATACTTTTGAGAGCTCAAACAATGACCTGTGGAGACTTGTTTCAGAACTTCTGGTGCAATATGGTGCAGAAGCATTGGGTAGATTTAGTGATGAATAATGATGTAGAATAAATAACACTTATTGCTAAGTATATAGTGCAAAAGTATTAGTGCACTGTGGTGGAGAACTCTTGGTGCAAACTTTGGTGCAGAATCAATAAAGAAACCAAGAAGGATTGGTGTCCTTGGGGTAGGAGCTCCTAAACACAAGGTTGATGCCTTGAGAAGATAGGGTCGAAGCCTCATCTAAGTTCAAGTTGGTGCTTGGCAACAGGTTGGTGCCTAATTCATTGAAGGGTTGGTGCCCTCACACATCTATTGTACTCAATTATTTGAAAAAGGACTGAAGTTCTTATTAATCCTTAATAATAATATTATTATACACCTCTCTGTTTTTTAATTGTGAAGAATCTAACTGCCAAAAATTAACAATTGAAAAGAAATACTGATTCACCCCCCTCTCAGTATTTCCAACAATTGGTATCGGAGCCAGCCTCTTCATTATCAGCCTAACAGCTGGAAGAAGGATTCTTAGGCACAATGAAGAACATGGAAGCAACAGGGAAACTACCTATCTTTGATGGAACAAATTTTAGTTTTTGGAAAAAGAGGATGTCCTACTATCTAATGTCTCTTGGTCCCGAAGTATGACACTCTGTTTTGGATGGGTACAAAGCTCCCGCCAATATTCCAACTAATCAAGATGAAAGAAGAGCCTACATTTCTAATGCCAAAGCTTTAAATCCCATCGCTAGTGGAATTACCGATTCCGAATTTACGAAAGTCATGAATTGTGACTCAGCCAAAGAAGTATGGGATAATTTGGTTTCTCTATATGATGGGGACTCCAAAGTTAAGAAGGCAAAGCTTCAAACCTATAGAAGACAATTCGAGAGTCTGAAAATGGATGATGAAGAAGATATTGCATCATACTTCCTCCGAGTAGCTGAAGTGATTAACTCTCTTAAAGGACTAGGAGAAAATATTGAAGAAAACACCATTGTTCAAAAAATCCTGAGATCGATTCCTGACAGATTTGACTTCAAAGTAAGTGCCATAGAAGAAATTAAGGACCTAGATACTCTCAAGATGGATGAACTTCATGGAATTCTTATTGCCTATGAGATGAGGAAAGGGAACCCAAATTTCAAAGAAATAGCTTTCAAAGCCTCAAGATCTACAAAAGAAGGAAAAGGATGGAATTGCAACAACGATGAATCTGATACTGAAAACAAGATAGCTCAATTTGTATGAAGACTAAAAAGGGGATCTAAGCTAAAAGGTAAGTACCCTCTTATTTGTTTCAATTGTGGAAGAATAGGTCATTATGCTGCAAAATGTCCTCATAAACATGATTGTGACGATGAAAAGGACTCTAAAAGAATGATGTACAAAAAGAAAGGGTTTAATAAGAAGAACTTCTTCTCCAAACAAGATGAGTCTGATGAAGATGAATTTGTAGTCATAAAAAAGAAATCAACTAGAAATGTACGTCATTACAAAGAAAGTGATGATGAATTAGATGAGGAAAGTAATTATGTTGGAAGCAGAGAAACGTTATTCATGGCATTTACAAATGATGATGACTCAGAACTAAAAGATGAAAGAAACATGGATAGTCTTCTAATAAGTGCCATTGAAGAAAATGAGAATCTACAAAAGAAGATAATTTATCTCAAAATAGAAAGAGAGTAAGCAAAAAGAAGGGAAGACTTCTTGAACATTAAGCTAAAAGAGAAGGATGATATCTATGAAAAATGTGAAGCTGAAATAATATCTCTAAAAAAGGAATTATAGCAAGTTAAAAGGAGTTGGAAAAGCTCTCTAGCTCTTGACAACATTCTTAATACTCAAAAACCTGAACATGACAAGTCTGGAATTGGTTTCAAAGGAGAATCATCAAGTACAAAGAATGATGCCAGAAGTTATGTTGATGTACTCTCTTGCCATCCAAAAGAAGAAAAGTCATCTAGTCAGGAACAAAGTCCCATCTCAAAACCAAGAATTGAAGAAAGAGCAACTCCAAGGAAGAATGTTGAATACTACAACAAGTATCAAACTATTTTTCTTGGGCATTGTAATTACAATTGTAAAAACTTTGGGCATCAAGCTAAGCATTGCAAGGCTCATAAGAATGAAGCACCAAGATTGAATGATCAAACAAACCAACTATGTGGTCCTAAAGAACAAGGACAAATCAAAACTTACAATTCCTTTGATCCTTTGGCCAAGTTTGATCTGTCTTGCTCATTATGTGATAATTATGATCATAATGAAAAAAATTGCCCTCTCTAAAGGGAGAACGCTAAAAATGTAAATCTCAAAACTGATAAATGTGGCCCAGCTCTATGTGCTCATAGTGAAGAAAATCATTGGTTTGTGGATAGTGGATGCTCAAGACATATGACAGGTGACCAAAAGAAGTTTATCTCATTGAACAAAAAAAAATGGAAATGTATCCTTTGGAAGTGGATCCGCTAAAATCACTAGAAAAGGAACTGCTACCCTTGTCAATGGACTAGGAAAGGCTCAAAATAGCTTGCTGGTAGAAGGGCTCAAACACAATCTCTTAAGTGTTAGCCAGATTTGTGACCAAGGACATAATGTTGTCTTTAGTACAAAAAACTGTGAAATAAGAGACTCATCCTCGGGAGAACTTGTGGCAAAAGGAGTAAGAACACCATATAACTTTTACATTCTCAGTAGAATCCAAGAAGATAAATGTTACGTAAGTCAAAAAAATGAAAGTTGGTTATGGCACAAGCGATTGGGGCATACAAGTTTTGATAACCTAGTCAACATCAGCAAAATTAATGCAGTAAGGGATATTTCAAAAATGTGCAAACCAAATCAAGTTGTATGTGGCCCATGCCAACATGGAAAGCAAACTAGAACCAGCCACAAAACTAAGGAGTTCTCAACAACAAAACCTTTGGAAATCATTCATGCAGATTTGTGTGGGCCAACTAGAACTCCAACTCTTCAAGGTGAAAGGTACTTTGCTCTATTTGTTGATGACTATACTAGAGTGATGTGGATATATTTCATAAAATATAAATCTGAAGCATTTGAATGTTTTAAGAATCTTAAGGCTCTCATTGAGAATGAGAAAGATTCTAAGATTAAATGTCTTGGAACGGATAGAGGAGGAGAATTCACCTCAAAATAATTTGATGAATTCTGTAAAGAGCATGGAATCGAAAGGTAACTCTCTACTGCTAGGACACCCCAGCAAAATGGAGTAGTTGAAAGAAGGAACCGAACCATTCAAGAAATGGCAAGGACAATGCTACTAGCAGCTGATTTGCAAACAAAATTTTGGAGAGAAGCAGTTGGCACCGCAATTTATACCTTAAATCGAACTCAACTAAGACCAAATAATGAAAAGAATCCTTGTGAATTATGGAAAAGAAGACCTGCTTTAGTAAAATATTTCAGGGTTTTTGGAAGAAAATGTTTCATAAAAATAAATGATGACTCACCAGGTAAATTTGATTATAGAGTTGATGAAGGAATATTTCTTGGATACTCAACTAGGAATAAAAAAAATAAAATAAAATAAAATTGAAGATCCTGAAGTTCAGCCTTTCTTTGAACAAAGTGAAGAAAAAGAATCTGAAAAAGAAGAGGAGAATGGAGAACCTCAAAGTGAACCTTCACAAACTCCCTCTAAGATCAAATTTATTCAAAAACATCATCCGGAAGAACAGGTTATCAGGAATATAGATGAAGGAATTTAAACTCGAAGAAGGATGACAAACACTCCAAGAAAAGATGATGTTGCTCTATTATCTTTAATAGAACCTGAAATTTTTTCTCGAGCGAGCAAATATCCTTATTGGATAAAGGCCATGGAAGAAGAAATGTCTCAAATCGAAAAGAATGAGACCTTGGAGATGGTACCTCACCCAAAAGACAAAAATATAATTGGAACAAAATGGGTATTCAAAAAAAAGATGAATGAGGATGGACAAATCATTAGAAATAAAGCCAGACTTATCTACAAGGGATACTCGCAAATTGAAGGAATTGACTTCTAAGAAACCTTTGCACCAATAGCTCGATTGGAAGCCATAAGAATTTTTTTGGCATTTACTTGCTCAAAAGGATTCAAGGTTTATCAAATGGATGTAACATCATCATTCCTTAATGGAGATCTCAAGGAAGAATTTTACATGGAGCAACCAGAAGGATTTGATCTTGCCGAAGGGAAGGACTTTGTATGCAAGCTAAAAAAGGCCTTGTATGGATTAAAACAAGCCCCTAGAACATGGTATGCAAAGTTGGATCACTATCTGCTACAAGAAGGTTTCAAAAAGGAAGTAGCTGGTAGCAATCTCTACATGAAGATGGACAAGGAGAAACTTTTGATCACTCTTGTATACGTTGATGATCTAATCTTTTCTAGCAATGATGATGAGATGTGCCATGAATTTGCTCTAAATATGTCCAAAAGATTTGAAATGTCAATGATTGGTGAGCTGTCTTACTTTATTGGGCTACAAATATCTAAAACCTCTGCAAGCATGTTTATATCTGAAGCAGAATATCTTAAAGACATGCTCAAAAGATATGGGACGGAAGATTGTGCACCAATGACCACAGATTGTAAATTAAGTAAAGATGATGATACCCCTCCCATAGATGCAACTCTTTACAGGTCAATAATTAGAGCTCTCCTATACTTAACTGGTACAAGACCAGACAATATGCAAGTAGTAGGAATGGTAGCAAGATTTCAGTCAAGTCCTAAACAATCCCATCTAACAGCTGTGAGGAGAATTCTCAGATATTTGAAAGGAACAACTGATTTCGGTCTTTGGTATCCTAAGAGTTCAAATCTTATTGTGACAACTTAATTTGATGCTGATTGGGCCGAAAGCGTGGATGATTGAAAAATTACCAGTGGAAATGCATTCTTTATGGGAGATTGTCTTGTATCTTGGCTCAGCAAAAAGCAATCATCTATATCACTTTCTATAGCTAAAGCCGAATATATAGCTGCTGTTGATTGTTGTACACAAATTATATGGATGAAGGAAGCCTTGAAGGATGTCAACATAGAAACTAAGCAACCAATTACTATTTTTTGTGACAACACCAGTGCCATCAGTCTTTAAAAATATCCAGTGATGCACTCAAAGACCAAACATATCCAAATCAAATATCATTTTCTCCGAGAACAAGTTGCTGAACAAAATATGAAGTTGGAATACGTCAATACAAAAGAAAAAATTGCAGATATCTTTACAAAACCCCTTCCATGAGAAGCATTTGAGTATCTTCGCTAAAATATGGGGGTCATTGCTCTTGCATCACATTAAAACAAGCAACATGTTGGGGAGAGCAGCATGATAGGGGGAGCAGCATGACAGGGGGAGCACATTGACACCTCGTTGCCATTGATGTCAAAGGGGGAGGAGAAAAATAATATTGCCATCAAATGACAAAGGGGGAGATTGTTAATCTAAGTTGTCATTGATGTCAATATGCTAGATGACATGTTGATCCCATGATGAAGGCAAATAATGAAGAAGCCCATCCACTGTCCTCTATTTTTTCTACACCATTTATTGACCAATCACTTAAAAAACATATTTTTGCCTTTGAAAGGATGAATCTGAACATGAAACCTATACCATATTACAAAGCATAATTTTAGCTTTCCGACGAGCTATTACTCAGCCAAAATCTCCAAGCGGTTTGAAAGTTATCAATTTTTTAAGTTTAGAATAATTTTTTTCTGGTCTGTGAGCCGACTTGTGGTAGCCTCCCATGTCGGCCTGCTTGTGGAGACATGTCTTTTCGTTTAGCATTGATAAAACCACTATATATACAATGTCAGGACTCCATTCTCCATCATTCTTTTCGGTTATCACCACAACGAATATTATCATTGTTCACAGCTCGTGAATAGAAGGGAGAAAAGGAGCAGGAGATAAGGTATAGATAATTCTGTTTGGGTTTAGAACATCAAGAAATTATTGGACTGTATACAGCTCGGACGTGCCATCTCTTGCTGGATTTTAGGATAATCACCATTTGGAGAGGGCTCGACACAATTTTTGTTTGCAACTCGGAAAGACCTCACTTGTTGCGGACCTGTGAAGCTTCAGTCAGATTTCAGACCAGTGATTTCAAGCTTGTGTAGCCTAATGCCTCAGAGCTGCAGTTCCAGTGACTTGTCCCTTGTTATATTACACACATTATGTGGTATAATCTTCGGTTGAGTTAGCATTGTGACAACCCCTAACTATACCATACACGTCGTCTAAAATGGTGGACGTTGGACGTTAAGCGTATATATATTTGGTTGAGCACGTTTAGTTCTTATTCATCTCTGTGTAGAAAGGAGAAATGGAGAAGCGTGTTCACACCTTGTGAATTGAAGATAATCCAGAATTCCTGTGGGATGTGTTGAACATCGAAGATCCAAGGGTTCACGTAAAATTTGTTTTTGGTTTCGCTGGGGTTGAAATCGTTGTTGCGGGACTACTTGGAAGCTCAATTGCAGAGGTTCTTCAATGGTTAAGTTATCTTTTGATAGCTCGGTTTACTAAAAATGGTTTGGACTTGTGCTTGAATAAGTTGACAGACTTTTGAGAGCTCAAACAGTGACCTGTGGAGACTTGTTTTAGAACTTCTGGTGCAGTATGGTGCAGAAGCATTGGGTAGATTTAGTGATGAAGAATGATGTAGAATAAATAACGCTTATTGCTAAGTATATAGTGCAAAAGTATTAGTGCACTGTGGTGGAGAACTCTTGGTGCAGAATCAATAAAGAAATGAAGAAGGATTGGTGTCCTTGGGGTAGGAGCTCCTAAACACAAGGTTGGTGCCTTGAGAAGATAGGGTCGAAGCCCTAGAGGTTGGAGCCTCATCTAAGTCCAAGTTGGTGCTTGGCAACATGTTGGTGTCTGATTCATTGAAGGGTTGGTACCCTCACACATCTATTGTACTCAATTATTTGAAAAAGGACTGAAGTTCTAATTAATCCTTAATAATATTATTATTATACATCTCTCTGTTTTTTAATTGTGAAGAATCTAACTGGTAAAAATTAGCAATTGAAAAGAAATACTGATTCACCCTCTTCTCAGTATTTCCAACAGAGTAAAAATACCTCGGAATTGATTTCAACAACAAACTTAATTGGGAGGACTACATAAATAAGAGAATCTTAGGAGGGTGGAAAGCATTACATGCTCTTCAAAACAGATGTAGAGAGGCAGAGTTATGGGATTGGAAAACGATTAAAGTGCTTTTTGGACTCCTAGTTTGTCCAGTGATGCTATATGGGTGTGAATTGTGGGCTAGCAGCACCCCTGTCTCAAAATGGAAGAAAATTGAGAAAATCCAAAAAACGCTTGATCATGAGCAAGTTCAAAATAAAGAGTTCGATACCTTATGAGACAATGTTGAGTGAAACAGGAGCAACTCCCATCGAAGTAATTGCTATGGTGCAGCTCATAATATATCTAAAAAGAATTGAGCAAATGGGAGTAGGTAGATGGACTAATGTTATCTTCAAGGAAGGCACTAGTGACAGAAAGAAAATATGGATGAGATAAAACTACACATGGATGCAAAAATGGAACATCTACCTCAATGCTTGTCCCACAAATAGCAAGGATTATAAATCTTGTTAGGATTATTAAATTAAAAAAATAAATTATTTTTTAGTAATATTTATTTAAATTTGGTAAAATGAATTAGACAAGATTGAGAATCCATTTTTTTGGTTTTTTGTATTCAATCGATTGCCACTATAACACCAAGAGTATATCCAACCACTAGTAAGCAAATATATCATGAATTTATGACTTAACAAGAGCGATCTCCCCACTGTAAGGACAAGAGTGTATCCAATAAGTCACACACAAGATATATCAATAGTTGTTGCTCCAAGAGGCAATGTAAGAAAGATAATCTCCCCACTGTAAGGACAAGAGTGTATCCAATAAGTCACACACAAGATATATCAATAATTGTTGCTCCAAGAGGCAATGTAAGAAAGCTAATATGTAAATTTTATTTTATTTTATTTTAATTTTTGTTCAATATTTTGAATTTATATTTATTTACATGTTATTTCTATCCATTTTTATGTAAAGACTTGCTTAAATTATGGTGAGAAGTTAGTGATGGTAAATATGTTATTTAAGTGAATATGAGTTATTTTCAAGGATTTTACTTTTAGATTAAAAAATTAGTACACAAATATCTATCTATGCATAATATTCATCCCCAATTTCCATGGATATTATTAACTTGTAAATAAGCTTTGTTAGAATACCATGGGCCAATACCATGACTTATCAATACCACATGCCCAAAAACCATAACTCATTTCACAATCAAAATATTTATATATAGTTTGTTTTAATTTAATTTTATAACATTTTTAAAATTAAATGTAAAATAAAAAAGTTATATTTTTGACATATATCTAAATCTTCTAGCCTCATTACTACTTAACCTAGATCCATCTTAACTGTCGATCTACCAAGGGCTGAGATGGATCAAATCTCTTTTCACTCCAAAGAGGTTTGCACCTTAAGAGATTTGATCCATGGATCTAGACTAGTTTATAATTTAGCAAGATCTCTTCTCACTCCGAAAGAGGTTTGCACCTTAAGAGATTTGATCCATGGATCTAGGCTAGTTTATAATTTGGCAAGAGTAGAGATGTCTCAACCTTGCTGGAGTGGATTTTATTGAAGGGGAGCCTACGCTTTAAGCCTTATCACAACGAGCCAACATGTCTATCTCTTTATCTCAAGGGGAGTCTACACTTTAAGCCTTATCACAACGAGCCAACATGTCCATCTAAGGAAATTAAAACCGAGTAGAGAGGATAACAAACCATTTTTCCAACCACTCATAGTAAACCCACAAGGCTCTTCTTAAAGATGACATGGAAGTGAGCTTTGATCCACTTATATGTGCACAGGTCGGAGGCCATTTAATATAATCTTTTTATTCTTAAAAGAAGACATGGGGTAGCTTTGAGCCACTTATATGTACACAAGTAATGCCATTTAATATAATCTCTGTGTGTGCAAACATACATTGGGCCACTACCTCAAGATGCCCCATGACTCTAGGTTGCCCAATAATAAAAAAACTCTTCACTTTTTATCATTAAATGTATCTAGCTTTGAGCGACTTATATAGGTCAAGACATTTAATATAAACTATTTGTGTGCAAACACACATTGGACCACTACCTCAAAGTGCCCCATGGCTTTAGACAAAATTCTCATAGGAATTTGTCTTTAGACAAAATTCTCATAGAAATTTAACCTTGCACAATAATAAAAAAAAGTACTCACTTTTTACCATTAAATCTAATTCCCTTCACACTTACTTTCTTTAATTTTATACATTTTAATAACATTTATTAAAAAATAAAATAAAAAATAATAGGTTCAAATTGAAAAGGAAAAAAAATACAATATGTACATCTTACATTTAAGTCATAAATTCCTTTTCCTACACACAAAAGCATTTTATACACATCAATTTGATGTTTACTTACTTAATCTGGTTCCTACTTACACAGTGGTAAAACCTGGTTCCTAAACGTTAAATAATTGTTAATAATCAAAACAGTGAGAAAAATCCTGAATGACCTTACAATATGTAATCTAATTACTTTCCCTATGCCACCATCATCTTCCGTACCGAGTTGCAGCTGTGAGAAAGGGAAAAATAAAAAAAATATGCGGTTGGCATGGAGAAGGATCCAATCGGAAAGCAATCGGATCATGGCCGACAGAGGGGTAATCCTCCCAGAGTTCTATCTATCCATCCAACTTCCCAGCCCTACACACAAGCCCACTCCCCACACCTAAATTGACTCGTGAAAGCGCACCAATTAGATGTCATACCAACAACAATAAACACACTTGTACTGGTAAGTACTGGAAGACCACTACCCGCTCTGCACAATCCTGGAACAGTGAAAGTAGGACAAGTAGGGCAGCCCGCTAAAATTTTATTGCACTTTTCTTGACCTTCCTGCCCTTCATTCATTTCAATGCAATGCCCATCTGATCTGAAGCTGTGAAAATGCCCATCAAACTGTAACCAATAGCCATGGATGGTGGCTAGTTGTTTCCCATGACTCTCTTCCTGCTATTTCTGGCGCCCAGCTCTTTCAGACGAGACGGCAGAAAAATCACGCGATCAAAGAACATTTAATCATCTTCTGTTTTCTTGTCTTGCGTTGGTTAGGCAGGACGAGAGGCTTTAAACTCGAGACCTTGGGGCAGAGCAAAATCGGGTATTTGGGCGCTGAAATTATACTGTGTTTGGAAGGATAAAGTTGGATTTGGGGGAGATGGGTAGTAAGTGGAGAAGAGCGAGAGAAGCGCTGGGTCTGCATCTATGCATCCTCGCTCCGGCTGAGAGGAATGAAAGGCCTACTCCGAATGAGACTGTTTCGACTCGGTCAAGTTCTTCCGATACCGCTCTTTTGGGAGGGGGACGAGAACCAATCGTGGGTCTTGTACCGTCTTCGCAGATTTCTCCTGGCCGTTCGCATTCGATTAAACCCAGCGTCCGACTTTCTCCTGTAAGATTGCCTGGTCTCTGTATTCGTCTTTCTTTACACTGTTTTGTTTTTACCAAATTGAGATTTAAGCTTCTTTTTTGTCCTGTTGGGATCTGAAATTTATGCATGGGGTACTTTGAGTTTATAATGTTCCTGTGTTTGATTGATCTGTATGGGTTCACTGCTTACCGCTTTGGGGGTTCGGCATCTACGTATGTGTCTTTGTGAGATTATGCTGGTTCGTTTCTCTGCTGCCTTTTTTGAGTAATTGCTGTCATATGAGGTTATGCTGCTTCGTTTCACTGCTGCCTTTTGTGGATAATTGTTGTCATTAAAAATTAAGTTAAGTGATTTAAGTTTTTGATCCATCTGTTAAGGAGATCCGTAATATTTCTGCGAGGTGTTCGTTTCTTGGGCACCTGATGTATTACCAGAGATCTGAATTAGTACTAATATCTTCGTGGTGATCAAGTGCTAGAAATCTTAGCTCAGGAAGTATCATTGGTAAATTTTGATTTTGAGCTACAGAGGTGGAGGTCCGAAATGTAACTCAACGCTTATCGAGCACTCACATCCTCACTGTGGCTTGGGAGATCCTTACTGGTCGTTAACCGATTATGATTATGGTGTGTGAGCGAACAATTTAGAGAGGATTGGGTGAAAATAAAATACCCTTTTGTTGCTGTTAGCTTTCTTCAAGGCACTGGCCCTTTTGTCATTGGAGATTAAATACAAACGGCCTTACTATGATAGCTTTTCATCGTCATCCATGAGACGAGCTGTTTAGTACCTGTCCCTAGCGTGATGCGTAAACAGAAGAAAGGGTCAGAATTAAAGTTTAGGGAAAAAATGGGAGTGCTTCCACTAGGCCTTGTAGCCATAACTGCCAAGAGCAGTAAAATCCTAAAGGCCAAGCTAGCTTAAAAGAGAAGGAATTTTGAAGAAAATGATGAAGACAGCAGCAGCTGCATAGACAGCCATGGGCACTCTGTCTACCGGGATCGAGCAACAAAGGAAGAACAAATTGTACTCTATCCCGATTTTTCTATCCCGAGAGGGTGTTCTCCACTAAAAATTTCTGTGCACTTTTCACATGGATTATTTTATTCAACAGTGATTATTTTCTGTAGTTATTGAATTGTTGGCTTTCCACTACGAACACAGGAAATGATAGAAAACAAGCTCTTTCATGTTACAATAAATATCTGCTTTAACGTTGCGAGCATAAAGATTCGGGTGTCAAAAGCTAGAGAAGATAGAAATAATTTGCAGTAGTGAGATTGAAGCCCGAGAGCTGGGAGGTGATTTCTACTATGCTGCCTATTTGTCAGCGTGTATATGTTCTTCAACATGTTATATGGTTAGTGGATTACTACGCTGCTAGAAATATATGTTGTTGCCATGGAAATCACGTTACGAAGAGACATAGTTTTTAACAGTTAACTATGGAGAGGTCATTGACTGCATTAATTGGCGAGCAAAAGTTTGCTGTTTCATTTCTACTTTCTTTAGTTGGATTTCTGCGCAGAATCTATCAGTTTGTAGCATAATTCAGGTTCCCCTGCACAAGATAAATGACACACCTTGTAAAATCCAAGAAAAACACGTGAAGCTCTTTTGTCACGCAAAATGAAATCTAAGCACATATTTTCGAAGAGTGCAATTTCCTTAGGTTGTTTCCTTACTCAAAGCAGTGTTTTCTTAAATGGAAAATAGTTAGCAGAGTCCATATATGTAGGTTTGCTTTTAGGTGTGTTGTTTTCTAATTTATAGCATCCTTTTTTTGTGTGGAAGACAAATACATATAAATAATTGCTTAAATAAGTCAAGCTGTGTAAAGTAAAACATGGATTGCAGTGGTCCCAAAAAAAGTCAGTGGTTTTGTGTAATTAACGTTTAGATCATCAAATAAAAAAACAATCACACAATTAACACACAAAATTTGCAGTTAGGTACAAACAGCACTGAAGTGATTTGTATTACATTACATTGGCACAACATTACAAATAAACCCCTATACGCCCCTCTTCTTTCTCTCTCTCTACACACACATATTACCCTTCCAAAGAATTGCTCACGTACAAGATATATGTCACGTACAAACAAGGAACTGCAGTTTTACATAGGTATCGAGTCTTGAGGACTCCTGACTAGCAATGTGTTAAATTTAGATAAGCATGGTATGTTCTATGCTCAAATGCAGTTTTACTTCAATCTTCTTTAAGGCCCAATTCAGATTTAGCAATCACATAAGCTTGAAAAGTAAAATGCTAATAGAACATAAAAATAGATCAACATAAGACAAGCCAAATAATGTATCAGAATTTGTAATTCTCCTTGTCCAGCAAATGGATAGATAAATGTTTGTTAAAGCAGTCAACAGGATGCCCTAGCCAGCAAAGTCTTGAGTTGGTCAAACCAACTTCTCCAACAACCAAATCAGCCTTTCTCCAAGTGTCACACACACCCCTCGAAGATAACTCCAAAAAGTCAACGCAAGTCAACCCAAAATGGTCAACGCAAAAGTAAATGATGCAATCAAAGCTGCAGTCAACGCACAACAGTCAAAGTCAACGCTTCTCCTCGATTTTTGTGCCCTCCAATGCGGCCTCAAGAAATTGGATTTTCTGTGCAAAAATTGAAGTCAAAATCCAAGAGTTAACCCAAAGTCAACGCTGTCCAGAAACCCTAAAAACAGTCCGAAAATTACAACTTGTTCAGATTCACACATGTGAGGGAAAGGAAGCCTCTTCTAGGCTGTACGAACCAATCAGATCACAAGTAGAATGTGTGTGATGAGATGATGATGAAATGAGCATCATCTCTCTCCAATTTATATCCATCAATGAGGGTGTGTGACACATCTGTTGGGCTTGTGAGCCTACATTACAAATTTGGCCGACCTTGCACATGTGTGGGAAATAAAATCAAAATATATGTTTTGCTAATCCAAACAAGATGATCTTTAGATCAATCATGCACCTCTCCGAAAGAGGAATCCAACAAAAATATAATTATCATCATATGAGCAGTGCAATATGAGTTTGGACCTAGTTGCCCAAAATTAACACTCCCTCTCAATTAGGGAGAACTCCATCTGTCCACCTGTGCCATCCTGTCATTAGTACCATCGTGTACTATCATCATCATCATCATCCTGCAATCTTGTGTCATCCTGCTATAACATGCTTTTCTAGCTCTAAGGCCAAACAAACAAGAGTGAGTCACAAAGACATCACACTCCACTGACCTTAAGTCAACCTAGAGGGTAAAACCTCAATAGACTCAAGAGAGTCACATGCTAACTTGAGGTTAGTTTACTGACCTGAAGTCAGTTTAGAGGTAAGAACCTCATCAGACTTGATTCCAGATCAAGGTGTTGGACACAACCTATCCTAGACATAGAGAGTACGACAATCTCTGATGTGTCCATCGGTCTTACTATTGGTCTCTATCCATATTTCCCACCTCATTGGCCAAATGAGAGGTACTTCCCATGAGTCCGAAACTCCATGGATAGGATGTATGCGGGGCATAGATAAAAGAGAGGGTGCATCAACTCAACATCATAATGGTGGTGCAGAATCACAGCAAGGTTTGGCAAGCCTAGCCCCGTGTGTGCTTAAAGCTCCAAGAAGCTATCCCCAAGCTCCCTGGAGCTCCTAAAGCTCATTGTCCAACTCAAGCAGGACCCTCACAATATGGTCTTTGCACGATTCCAAGCTTCTCACGAAAGGTTAGGAACTTGACCTTCCCTAGGGGCTTCGTGAGAATATCTACGACTTGCTCATCAATTTCAATGTGATTGGGCCTTACGGCGCCTCGTTATACCATATCTCGGATAAAGTGGTACCTAATATCAATATGCTTGGATCGATCGTGGAACACGAGATTCTCAGAAAGACGAATCCCACTCTGGTTATCACAAAGGATAACGGTGGTATCTAGCACATGTCTAAACAACTCACTGAAGAGCTTTCTCAACCAAACAACTTCACAACAGGCCATACGCGCTGCAATGTATTTAGCCTCAACGGTGCTCAAAGCTACCGATTTTTGCTTCCTGCTCATCCAAGATATCGAAGCAAAACCCAAGGTGAAGCAACATCCAGATGTGCTCTTACGATCCATGACACTGTTAGCCCAGTCGGCATCAGTATATCCATGGAGTCTCAAACTCTCGACAGTGTATCTCAACCCATGGTTGATTGTGCCTCGAAGATATCTCAATAGATTCTTGGCACTAATGGAGTGAATGTGATGAGGCTCAATTTATATGTTGACTCAAAGTGTTCATTGCAAAACATATGTCCGGATGGGAGTTCACTAAGAATATCAGGGCCCCTACGAGTTGTTGATACTCGGTGGGATTTCCCAGCTCGAGCCTAGCAGCGCTTCCACACAACTTCATAAAGTTGAGTTCCATCGGTGTCGACACAGACTTACAGTCCACCATACAAAATCTCTCCAGTAGCTTCACGACATATTTTCCTTGAGAAAGGAAAATCTCGCTTGGCCTTTGCCAAACCTCCAAGCACTAGGAAATAATGCATCAAACTTGGGTCTTTCATCTCAAACTCGGAAGCTAGCTCCCTCTTACATTGATGGATGAGAGGGTCAGAACCTGTTAAGAAGAGATCGTCCACATAGAGAACTAGAATGAGAGGCCTTTCTTTATCAACCTTAAAATAAAGGTTTGGATCAGCATCATTTCGAGTGAAGCCTAGCTTCATCATGTAGCTATCGATCCTCTAATACCCAAGCCCTGCGGGCTTGCTTCAAC
Organism: Pinus albicaulis; assembly: GCA_034641835.2. NCBI lineage: Eukaryota > Viridiplantae > Streptophyta > Pinopsida > Pinales > Pinaceae > Pinus > Pinus albicaulis. Next base: position 1,029,458,896 of record CM076580.1, read on the forward strand.
CCATAGAGGGCTTTCTTCAACCTGCATACATATGAGTCTCTATTTTGGACTTAGAACCCTAGAGGTTGCTCCACATAAACCTCTTACTTTATTGAACCATGTAGAAAAGTAGTCTTCACATCCATCTGATGGAGATTCCATCCTTGTGTTGTAGCAAGGGCAATGATAGATCGGATGGTGGTATAACGGGCGACAGGTGCAAATGTATCATCATAATCTATGCCTTCTTTTGAGAGAAGCCTTGGGCAACAAATCTTGCCTTGTATTTTTTAGCACTATCATCGACTCCATGCTTGATCTTGAAGAGCCATTTCGAGGTGACAACAGATTTGTCCTCCGGTCTCGAGACCACATCCCAGACATCATTCTTCATAATGGACTCATATTCTTCGTGCATAATCCTTCCAAACTTGATGCTTTATGGCTTCTTCAAATGATCCAGGCTCAAATTGTACAATTGTACTCATGGCTACTGGGTACCTATTCGACTTCTTGCTTTCATGGAATTTCCCCCTTGGGGCAATATGTCTCTTGACATCTTCGAGAGTGTCCCTGAGCCATGAGGGTCTCCTTTTATTTGAAGGAGGTGGATCGATAAGATCCATTGGTCCTTCAACATCGGGCATAAGTTCATCCTTTGGTTCTTCCTGCCTTCCAGCGTCTTCTTCTTCTTCTTTGTCTTCCTTTGAGCTAGGAAGATTTCTTACTTTCTTGAGGGCAACATCTTCATCGAAGGTGACATCATGGCATATCTACACTTCTCTTTGACCAAGCACATAGATTCTATATGCCTTCGAGGTTTCACTGTAGACGACAAATATTCCCTTCTTTCCAGAAGTATCCAGCTTGTTTCTCTTTTCTTTCGGCACATGAAAATAAACAGGACTTTCAAAAACTCTAAGGTGGGAGACATCAGGCTTCTTACCGGAGAATACTTTCTCTGGAGTTTTGGAGTCCAAAGCGGAATGCGAGCATCTATTTTGAACATAGACAACAGTGTTCACAACTTCTCCCCATAGAAACTTCGAAAGACCTTGGTCATATAGCATGGCACGGGAAACTCCCACAATGGTCTTGTTCTTTCTTTCAGCAACACCATTTTGCTCAGGAGTATACACAGTTGTGGTCTCCCTCTTAATGCCAGCTTCCCTGCAAAAGTCATTGAATTCATTTGTCTCATACTCGGCCCCATTATCGGTCCTCAAAATTTTGATTTTCTTCCCGGTATGATTTTCTTTGTCCTTCTTCTTCAAGAAATATATCCAGTTTTTTCGAGAGAAGTCATCTATAAAAGTCATGTAAGAGGAACATCCTCCTACGGATGTTATGGGAACATACCAGATAGATCATAATGTATCAATTGCAAGATATTCGATGTCTTTGTGACACTTGAGGGAAATGGTCCCCTTGTATGCTTCCCTTCGGCACAACCCTGACATATACCTTCATGATCATCTTTAAACTCGGGCATCCCTATCACCACCTTCCTTGCTTTAGGAAGGGCTTTGTAATGAAGGTGTGCAAACCTCCGGTGCCATAGCTCGGTTTGAAGAGTTGTATCACATGACATGGCCCCCAACGAACTTCCTCCAACCTGATAGAGTGTATCAACTTTAAAACCAATAGTACGAGCTTGTTGGATGTTCTTCTTCCAGATGCGTACCTTTCCATCAATGAATACCACCTTGAATCCTTTGTCTTCCATTGCCGAAATAGACACAAGGTTCTTCTTCAAATCAGGTACGTACAACACATCTTGTAAGCAGAGGACTTGACCTTGAGATAGATGAAGGGTTACAGTCCTTGCCCCTTTTACGGGGTAGGTGGCATTATCTCCAAGGATAATTTCTAAATTAGTATCCTTCTCAATCAAATCAGAGAGGGCTTCTTTATAACCAGAGAGGTGCCTTGAAGCACCACTATCAATCAACTAGACATCCAGGGTGTCGGGTGGAGATGCACCAAAGAGGGCAGATACAAGAATGTATTCATTTTTCTTATTATCAAAAACATTGGACTCATTGTACCTCGAATTCCTTGACCTCTTGAAAGGTTGGCCTTTTCCACTTCGATCAGAGGGAGTCTTCCTCTTTCCTTTGAACCTGTTGTTCCTTTGATTGCCATTCCTCCTAAAGTTGTTGTTGTCATCATCCCTCGCAGAGTCCCTTATATTGGGGCACTCTCTTGCATAGTGACCAATCTTGTTACAAGTGTAGCATCTTCCCTTTCTTCCTTTGGGCCCTGCTCTTCCATGGTTTTGATTTCTCGGGCCACCATGGTTCTTCTTCTTTGCATGAGCGATGAAGGCAGTAGGGTCACCTCCATTTCCATCAGAGGGATGGTCTCTCTCCATCATCCTTGTCTCCTCTTGAGTGCATCTCATCAGCAATTCATCAAAATCAGGAATCACATTATTATTAAGAATCATAGTATTAAATACATACCAGTCTCGGGGAAGTCCTCCAAGAGCAATGAGGACGAGCTCTCGATCAACTACTTCTTCTACTATGGCAAGGAGATCATTCCTGATTTCTGTGAGCCTCATAAAATATGCTTGGATGGATTCATCTTTGCTCTTCTTGATATTCTTCAACTTGTTCTTGAAGAAAAGAACTTGATTAGCATTGCTAGCCCTGAACATACTAACCAAATTATCATACATCTCTTCAGATGTGCTCAGCTCGGAGATGTAAACAACCAAGTGCTTATGTATTGAATCCATGATAATCATCTTCGCTTTGATTTCCCCTTTTCTATACTTCGTCTTTGTGGCAGCCGGTGCATTTGATGGAGGCTCATGGATCTTCCCTTGCACATAGTCCATGACATCTTGATCTTCCAAAACCAAATCCAAAGACATCTTCCATGCATGATAATCAGACTTGTCAGTCAACTTATCATCAGACTTGAAACCCTTGTATGTGGAGGCCATTGATCCTTGATAAGACTTCTTCTTCGGTGATTGCTTTTCACACTATCTTGGGCTTTGTCTTCACCTCAGCTCTGAAACCATGTTAAATTTAGATAACTATGGTATGTTCTATGCTAAAATGTAGTTTTACTTCAATCTTCTTTAAGGCCCAATTAAGATTTAGCAATCACATAAACTTGAAAGTAAAACGCTGATAGAACATAAAAATAGATCAACAAAAGACAAGCCAAATAATGTATCAGAATTTGTAATTCTCCTTGTCCAGCAAATGGATAGATAAATGTTTGTTACAACAGTCAATAGGATGCCCTAGCCAACAAAGTCTTGAGTTGGTCAAACCAACTTCTCCAACAACCAAATTAGCCTTTCTCCAAGTGTCACACACACCCCTCAAAGACGGCTCAAAAAAGTCAACGCAAGGCAACTCAAAATGGTCAACGCAAAAGTCAATGTTGCAGTCAACATACAACTTCTCATTTTTTGTGCCCTCCATTGCGACCTCAAGAAATCGGATTTTCTGTGCAAAAATCGAAGTCAAAATCCAAGATTTGACCCAAAGTCAATGCTGGTCAACGCTGTCTAGAAACCCTAAAAATAGTTCGAAAATTACAACAACTTCTTCAGGTTCAGATTCACACGTGTGAGGGAAAGGAAGCCTCTTCTAGGCTGTGTATGAACCAATCAGATCACAAGTAGAATGTGTGTGATGAGATGATGATGAAATGAACATCATCTCTCTCCAATTTATATCCATCAGTGAGGGGTGTGTGACACATCTGTTGGGCTTGTGAGCCTACATTACAAATCTGGCCGACCTTGCACGTGTGGAAAATAAAATCAAAATATATGTTCTGCTCATCCAAACAAGATGATCTTTAGATCAATTATGCACCTCTCCGAAAGAGAAATCTAACAAAAATATAATCATCATCATATGAGCAGTGCAACATGGAGTTTGGACCTAGTTGCCCAAAATTAACACAATGCCAATGGAAAATAGAAATAACAAATAAAAAACAACTACAAGGTAGTAGGTAACTCATCAATCATCATCATCATCATCAAAATCAACACCACTATCGTGGTCACCACTGCCCTCCTCTAAATCCAATGTAATCTTCGCATCTATTGGTGTGGAGGATGACTCCTCAAGAGTATCACCATCATCAAAAGTGACAGGCTTTAGCACTGGCTCATTAAGATCCAAGTTGGCCAATCCCAACTCAACATTGCTGTCCGAACCCATATCATCAGGAAACACATCCCACATCTTTCTCTTTCCCTTTAACCACTCCTCCCTTTGCTTGTAAATAAGACAAAGGTTGGTGTGCACATACACCATTGTCTCTGCCTTGGACTGCTCAAGCATGCTCTTCTTCAAACTATACAAATTCCCGTATGTGCTCCAATTCCTCTCTCAACAAGAGGATGAAAGCAAAATGCACTTATTGGTTGTTTGAATCACCTCCAAAATGCTCCTAAACCCTTTGCTACCTGCTCCCACACACCCACAACAAGAGAGACACATTACAATGAAGAGAAAGCGGCCCAAATCGGCTTTTAACAGAGCCGTGACACACTTTTCGAGAGGGACAAGTGTCCCAAAATCGCGACACACTTCTTGGGCAATCATATTTGCTAGGTCCATGAATCCCTCGTGTTCGGACACGCTCAACCCACGAATTAGACATGAGCCCCTCGAGAATTGTGTCTGACATGCAAGATTCGCGACATCTGGGGGGGGGGGGGAGGACGAATTCAGTTTCTTAGATTTTGATTGATTTCTCCCCATTTTCCCACATGATTTAGTTCCTAATATGAATTATCGGATAAAGACTCTAATTCCACGTTAAAATTTGGCCACTAGGTAAGATGAGGGATATATTACTTTCCTTGCTAGTCTGCTTGCACTCATTACTATCCAAATCCAACCTAGAAAACACTTCAGTTGCCATAATTTGATCAACTTCCCTACATCTCTAATCAAGTTTTTGGTCTAAAATATCAAACATAGAACTTTGATTCCTTCCTTCTTGTTTGATGTTTTGGCCAAATTCAGACTAGTAAAGAGGTTCCTTGCTCTCCTTGCATTTCTCAAAAGCCCCTTGAAATCTTCCGCTCTATTACACAGAGAACCTGGGCCAGAAGTTTGAGGCATATTTCAAATCTAGGCTCCATAGTTGAATAATCTTTGTTATTCAAGATTGGCATTGTAAAAACCTGCTACCCGCACTTTAGCCTAGTTTCACGTTCTTGTTTGGGTTCCCTGTTGCAAGTTAACCCAAAATTCTACGCCTTTATATACTTTAGGCATTTCACAAAGACATGAAAGTTGGATAAGAATTATGCCTATAGAAAGGACATTTAGGCCTAGATAAATTCAGCCTCACCAAACATCATAGCCCATTGACGAGGCCTGCCTTCCATAACTAGTCTCACTTATTACAATGTGTTACATATGAATCTCTATTTCAATTTTATTTCTCAGAATCTCAGTTCTTGAAGCTAGACCAGAAGTCAATCATTTGAAGTGTTTCACAACTGTCCGAAGATCAATCTCCCTCAGGTTCACAATGCATTCCAATTATTTGGGAAACTAGATATCCTCCAAGTCTTGGTAACAAATCATTCCCTGATGAATCCTACTAGTTAGGTCCTATTATCAGAAGCCCCATCCTCTGGAATTTGATTCGTAAACAAGTTATTGGCTATAATATCGATATCTTGTTACCATTTAAGTTTTACAAATCAATATCTGGCATATGCTATCACTAGCATGACACTCTAATAGAATCACTATACCAAGTTAAACCAATTCCTTACATTGTTCATTGATCAAATAAGATCTACTTTTTTTATTGTTATGCCTTGGCACCAAAGATCTATCCTATGATACTTGATTATGGCCATCTTGGTTTCTCTCCCAAGATTAGGTTGAAAAAAAAAGCTTTGAGAATTTAATCTTGTTTGCTAATATGCCCTTCAATGCAATGTGTTTGTGTATTTAGTGAAATTCAATATACATAATTCATATAGAATTTCATAGATTCATATATAGACTACATAAATTGCAACTGCCATTGTTTCACTTATTTATCAAACCATGGGGATCTCCTTCCCCAAGTTATTGCTTTCCAAGGGTTTATTCAAATCGAGGGATTGAATAGTACATTCATTCTTCTCTAACAAGAACTACAACCTCTGACTTCTAACTTTATTAAACAAGGGATGTGATGATCAATGTATGATCAATTAGCATGAGGGTTGCTAACTGGGCAGAATGATAGTAAATCCATGACTCTAGGATACAAGATTGTCATATGTCAATTGAGATTTGAACCTGGCATGAACTTGTTATAGGTTTTTATCTCAATTGACCAAAGTGTTGATTGGATTGGGTTGTTGGATTCTATAGCATCTAGGATGAAATTATTGATTCCTAATTGCATGATCATAATCATCTTATTTTGTAGATGCTTCAATTCTATTGATGTTAAGGTATTTAATTTTATAGTTGGATCCTATACTTCAAAAATTTCTTGTCACATTAACAATTTATACCTCTCTCTATCTTGATGGTTGCATTTTGTTTGTGTTAGTCAACTTATCTTTTTTTTATTTAATAGAACAAATAATTTTTTTAGATATTCAAAATTTGGGATTACGTGGCCATAACCACTTTTATAAAACTTTAGCAAGACTAGCAGCTGTTTGTGCATCTATTTTCAGGTTCCAATACATCCATATTTCTGATTTCTTCCTTCTACATGCCTTCACGACTATTACAAAACACTGATAATTCCCATAGTTTCTAAAGAAAAGATCTAATATAAACACAAAACGACATAACATTTAACAAACAGTAAGCTAATTTGACTTCCCGACTTCCTCACATTCCTCCTTTTTCTGTCTGCTCGTCTCGACACCTGCATCTTCTTCTCCTGCCCAAGACTGCAACTCGACGATGACCTCTTCAGGCTGCCCTGCAATAATATTTTGTATCTCTCTAAAGATGTTGTTGCTTATCAACTCCGAATTCGAGGTCAATAGATCTGTCTCCAACTTCACAACCCATCTTTCTAGCGTGGCTTCCACGACTTCAAACTTGGCGTTTAAGCGCTCGACGTTCGCTGGCATGTCTTTGTTAATTTTGGGCAACTAGGTCCAAACTCCATGTTGCATTGCTCATGATGAAGATGATATTTTTGTTGGATTCCTCTTTCGGAGACGTGCGAGATTGATCTAAAGATAATCTTGTTTGGATGAGCAGAACTTATATTTTGAATTTATTTTCAACACATGTGCAAATTTTCAAGGTCGGCTAGATTTGTAATGTAGGCTCACAAGCTCCAAAAGATGTGTCACTCACCCCTAGTCATGGATATAAATTGGAGAGACATGATGCTCATTTCATCATCAACTCATCTCATGAATCTCTCTCTCTCATCTGATTGGTTCATACAACCTAAGAGGCTTCTCTCTCCTCCACATGTGTGAAATAGGTAGCTGAAAGTTGCGGACTATTTTAGGGTTTTTTTTGGAGCGTTGACCAGCGTTGACCATGGGTCAAACCTTGTTGCTTGACTGGGTTTTTGAGGCAGGAAGTCTAATCTTGGCAGGACGCATTTGAGGGCACAAAAATTGAGGTCAAACATTGACCTTTGATTGCAACATTTGTTGCAGCGTTGACTGGTTTGACCGCAGATTTTGATTGTTGATTTGATAGTTTTGTGGACTGGTTTTGGGGTGAGTTTGCCTTTGAAGGAAGGCCGAGTTTGACTGAACCTGATTGGAGGTTGAAAGGGTTGGTTTGAACAACAAAGTCTTTGCTGGCTAGGACATCTTGTTGACTGCTGTAAAATACATTTCTCTCTATCTTTGCTGAATAAGAAGAATTACAAATTTTTGTATCTTGTATTGGCTTGTCTTTTGTCAATTTATTTATGTTCTATCAACATTTACTGTGAATGTTTATATGATTGCATATTTGGAAATTGAATTGGGCTAATAAGAAGGATTGAAGTAAATTGTTCTAAACATAAAACATACCATGGTTAAGTAAAATTAATAGTCTTTCTCCAGGAGCTCGACACGATGGGTGAGAAAGTCCATCTTGCCCATCAACAACTTGAACAGAAACTCAGTGGCCCTTTTCCACTGGGCTAGGTCCTCCATTGGGGGTTTCTCAACTTGCATTTTTCGAGACTCCATCAATGTATCTTCCCAACTTATACTGTTCTCACACCAACGCTCTTTGCTTACTACAACAATTGAATCCAAAGGGGTTTGCATCCATTTATAAACCGCGTTTCCCTTATGCTCCATCACCTTTGCTCGTGCCATGATCGTTTGTAAATCCTTGATATGAAGGTCCATTAAATATTCCTGCAATTCGATGGATCTTCCGAACCACCCCTGCAACCAATTTGTCGGTGATTCGAGGTGCTGGCCATCGTTTCACCATTAAGGTGACTCCGTAATCTATAGGCTCAATTCCTTGCTGAAATGACGAGATTGCTGCTCTCTTTATGAAATTAAACGATGTCATATGCGAACATACAGAGAGAATGTCCTTGGATCCTCGAAGGCACCATGCATTAATAACATTCCTTCATTTACCATCTGTGTTGCCGTCTTGCCACAATTTCACACATTTTCCAACCCTCAGCCCGCTCGAGGGAGGCATTAAATTCTCTTTCCAACATTTTCCTATGGGATTGGAGGCACCATGCATTAATAACATTCCTTCATTTACCATCTGTCTTGCTGTCCTGCCACAATTTCACACATTTTCCATCCCTCAGCCCAATCGAGGGAGGCATTAACTTCTCTGTGCACACTCGCCCTCACCCAGATGTACCCCGTGATTCGCCAAGCCATCAACGACGGAATTGAGGTGACGGAGAATATGAAACAATTCATATTGTTTGAAATTTTCCGATTGATATTCAATTCTTAACACAAGGGCAAACTTTTGTTCCTTTTGTTTTGCATTCATAGGAGTAAACATCCTTATGCCTATTAATGAGTCTCCTACCACTTTGATTTTCTCTATCCTCCGAGAAAGAGCTAGATCTAACCTTTTCCACATTGCTAACAATTTTGCTTTGTTGTTTGTTGCAACCCCTAAATCCCATGAATATTTTATTTCAACTTGTTCGTCGCGGCAAATTAATACCCCTCTCGCTCCTGCCGCCCCAGGGTTTCCTTTAGGTGCTCCATCAAACATAAGGATAGCCTCCTCTTACAATTCTTTCCATTGCTCAAATTCTTCCGAAATGTATTTAAGACGCGAGACTTTCCCTGTCTGAGGGCGAAAATTGAAGCTTCCAGCATGATCCGAAGGAGCCCCTATTCCTAGCTAACTCCTTTCATTTTCTACTAACCCTTCCCAATCTGATTTGGAATTTGCTTTTGCCATCAAGGATTTAGAAAGGTAAGACAACGTTTTATTAGCCAACTAGGGTATTAAGGGGACATATCCTTCAAATATACTCTTATTCCTGGATATCCAAATACTCTAGCAGATGAACATTTGGAGGGCACGTCATATCCTTTTCATGATCTCCCCTTGCATCTTTGATAGGTCCAATTTATAAACATCTCCTCTTAGCTAGATGGAATCACTGTAATTGACACAACAGGCTCTAAGGCGCATCTCCAAACTGAAGTGGAGAATTGACAATGAAAGAAGAGATGGTTAATCGATTCTTCGTCCTGTTTGCAGAGAGCACACCTTGAGGGTCCTTGAATATTTCTGCGCCTTAAATTTTCAGCAGTAATAATACTTCCATGAGTGAGGGTCCAACAAAAAGCTTTAACCTTTGGAATGGCTACACTATCCCAGATAGCCTTCCAAAGTTTAGAAGGACCAAGAGAGGGAATACTTTTTAATAAAAATCGATATCCATCCTTGACTGTGTATGCTTATGACTTGGAGGTTGTCTATGATATTAGATATTTTTCATTAATATGAATTGGTGCAAGCCCCTTCAACAAAGGGATAAACTTTGCCTAGGTTGCCTGTAGTTTTGATGGTATTCCTTGACAAACCCATCCTTTCCAATTCCTTGAATCATCCCAGTCGAAAATATTCAATTAGTTGATGTAAATTTCTAGAGGAGAATATAGAGTTAGCAGATATTTTTCCATCCATAAATTTATTCGGGAACCATTTCTTGCTTTCCAACCCAAATTTTCGATGATTAGTGAAGCTGCTTTCTTAAAGAGCCTTCAGATTATTGATTCTCTCCCTATCCATTGTACCTCCTCTAGTTGTACTAAATGGGATTTCTGGAAGTATTTTCTTATGAAAGCTTCTTTCAACCACTCTTTATTTTCTGATAGCAGTTTCCATATCAACTTTGCTCCCAAAGCGATGTTAACCATTAATGGATCCTTGATTCCCAATCCCCTCGCTTCTTTTGGTAATCTGACTATATTCCAATTAACTAAATGAAACTTCTTTTCATTGTTCTTGCCCCCCTTCCAAAGAAAATTTCAAATCATGATACTCATTTGATTTAAGATTCCTTTTGGGGCAAAAGCCCAGAACAGAGATATGTAGGGAGAGATGAGAGAACTGCCTTTATCAAGATTACTCTCCCAGCCAGATTTAGTGAGTAGGCTCCCCAACTTGCTATTTTCTTTTGGAATTTCTGTAAAATCTCCTCCCAGTCCTCCTTGTGTGGATTGCCAAGAGGGATTGGAATCCCAAGGTACTTAAAGGCTCTCCACTCTACCTGTCCTCCTTGTGTGGATTGCCAAGAGAGATGGGAATCCCAAGGTACTTAAAGGCTCTCCATTCTACTTGTCCTCCTTGTGTGGGTTGCCAAGGGAGATGGGAATCCCAAGGTACTTAAAGGCTCTCCATTCTACCTATACTGAAAACCCAAAAATTGCAGCTATCTCCTGTAGAACTTCTTCTAGGCAATTCCATCCATAAATACAACTTTCCTTTTATTTACTTTTCCTCTCGATAGCTCCAGATAGGAGTCCATGATTCTTTTGAATCTGGTGGCGATAATTTTGGAAACTACCCCCATAAGAATCGTATCATCAACAAATTGTGAATGATTGACCGCTTTGACATGTTTGGAGATGCTGAGTCCAGGCATAATACCTGCATGACGACAAGGCTCCAAATTTCGACTTAAACTTTCTACCACTAATATATAGAGGAATGGAGAAAGAGGACATCCTTGTCGCAATCCTTTGGGGCTTCTAAAAGAAGAAGTTGGTCTTCCATTGATCAAAGGGGCAATCCAAGGGCTGCCAATGCAAACGTTAATCCAAGAAACAAATTCTTTGCTAAATCCAAGTTTATCAAGAATACTGAACAAGAATGAGTGACTTACTCGGTCAAAAGCATTCGCCATGTCCAATATGATGACGATGCTTGGCTCTCCATTTCCCTGACTTGAATGGATTGCTTCCTGTACCAAAATGATGTTGTCGAAAATATCTTTGTTTTGCAGAAACCCTCCTTGATTCTACGCTATGAGTCAAGGGAGGATCTTCTTTAGGCGACCAACTATAATCTTAGTTAGAATTTTGTACGAAGCATTACACAAGGAAATGGGACGAAACTTGTTAAAATTTGATGCATTCGTCTCCTTGGGGATTATTGCCAAGAAAGTTGAATTTGTTCCTCCTCCTAGCTTCCCTTTTATCTTAGACCAGTTGAGCATTCAGAGGAAATATTTTTTGATAAGAGACCAAAAGAAGCGGTAAAAGCTAATAGAGAATCCATCCAGGCTTGGAGCTTTATTAGGGTCTAATGACCAAATTGCTTCTATCACCTCATCTTCTTTAATTTCTTCCATTAGATAAGTGTTCTCCTCTACTGTTATTTCTAAATTGAATGGAGCAAGAAAGATTTCCTTCAAAGACTCATCGACCTCCTTGTCCGCAAAATATAAGGATTGAAAGTGCATAAAGGCTTCCTCCTATATTTCTTCAAAATTTAAGATAGGGGGTTTTCCTTTGGGAATGATTTCCTTGATTTTTCAATTCTATCGCTTTGGTCTGCTTGTGGAAGAAGGAAGTGTTTTGGTCGTTTTGGTCCCCAACCTTTAGCCATATACTTCTATATTTTAGCCTCCACGTCTCTTCTTCTTTTCCGCTTTCCTGGAATATCTGTTTGTTTAGACTCGTTTCCTTTTCCAGATGCCATCCTCTACTTGTTGATCTTCCATGATTTTGATATGAATCTCTAGTTCTTTTATCAGAGCTTCTTTTTTCCTTCCCGGTGGAATGTATACCTCCTTGGCCCAAACTCGTAGAGCTTGCTTCACTGCTTTTATCTTCGATTTCCACACAAAAGCTTGGGATTCTACAAATTCTTGGTGCCACGCTTTAATTATTAGGTCCCTGACACCCTCCTCTGCCAACCAACCAGATTGTAGCGAAAAGGGATCAGATCGAGATTATCTTTTTTTCCCTAGCACCAACAAGATTGGTCTGTCGTTAGATTATCCAGAATCTAGAATTCGCGAATGGGGGTCAATGTCCCAAAGAATCCAAGAACTGTGTAGAAGGAATCGATCAAGCCTAGCTGCAATGTGACTACTACCTACCCTTCTATTTGTCCAAGTGAATTTCCCATTTTGTGGAATGATATCTACCATATCCCATTCAGCCACGAGATCTTCGAGATTTTCTCAAAAGGGATCTTTGATGGTATTCTCTCCTTTGCGCTCAGAAGAATAAATTGTAGTGTTGAAGTCTCCCCCCACGATCCCTTGTTGATGCTAGTTATCGTTTTTTAGAGGAAGCAACTTGTCCCAAAGTTCTTGCTTCTCAACATATAATGTTGGGGCATAAACATTTATGATTTTGATTCTCTCGTTTGTATTCTTCACCTCCAACTCTACTCCCAACTAGTTGGTTGACTTAATACTATTTACCATAGTAAATTGTTCCTTTCAGCAAAAGGTCCCCAAACATCTAGAAGCATTTCTGGAGTTCTGTCCAATACCTTCATAACCATTCCAAACTACTTGGGATATTTTCCTTAATTCTCCTTCTTCAACTTTTGTTTCCTGCAAGAGGAGAATTTCCGGATGTTCCCTTTTTACTATTTCCTTTATCGAGAGGGCTTTAGAGGGTCCTCCCAAACCCCTTACATTCCATGATAGAATCTTCATTTGTTGGGAGTCAAAGCTGATTTTGAAACCCCCTCATTCAATCTCGCTACACCTTTATGTCCAATAGTTTTTAATAGATCGGAGATCTGAAGTTGACTTCCAAACTTCTTATTTTGTTCGACTTTCGATTCCCTTATTTCCTTCTTGGAATGCTGTCCTTTTTTCTTGGCATTGCTGCCCATATCCTTGCCGTTGTTATCTTCACTACCTTGTTGTGACTGAGACATGTTCCTAGTGATGATTCTTCTTGGCCCCTCCTGGGGCTTTGAATGCCTTTTGGCCAGGGACGAAGGCTATGCTACCTGACATAGGACTGGACCTCCCTCTTGAATAGGGATCTAAGTTGCTTGATTCTCTCCTTCCCTACTGTCCTCTGTTACTTCATTGATCTCCCCTTCTTCCATTGCCTCTTCCTCTGCTGGACCTTCAACATCATTTGTTGGAGGCTGCTGTGAAGGCTCAACTTCTAGGGTTTGAAGGATACCAAAAGGGTTTGTTGAAGTTGACGGTTCGTTATTGTTCTGCGTCTTCCTATTGTTCACTAGACCTTTTCTCTCTCCATCCTTTTTTTGGGTTTGCCATTGTTCGACTTGTTCATCTTGTCTAGTTTGGGGGTTCTCTGGGACTTCAGATTGAGCTTTCTTACAATCTCTCGCAAAATCTTCGAGATTTTCTCGAAAGGGATCTTTGATGGCATTTTCTCCTTTGCGCTCAGAAGAATAAATTGTAGTGTTAAAGTCTCCCCCCACGATCCCCTGTTGATGCCAGTTATCGTTTTTTAGAGGCCAGTTATCGTTTTTTAGAGGAAGCAACTTGTCCCAAAGTTCTTGCTTCTCAACATATAACATTGGGGCATAAACATTTATGATTTTGATTCTCTCGTTTGTATTCTTCACCTCCAACTCTACTCCCAACTAGCTGATTGACTTAATACTATTTACCATAGTAAATTGTTCCTTTCAGCAAAAGGTCACCAAACATCTAAAGCATTTATGGAGTTCTGTCCAATACCTTCATAACCATTCCAAAATACTTGGGATATTTTCCTTAATTCTCCTTCTTCAACTTTTGTTTCCTGCAAGAGGAGAATTTCCGGATATTCCTTTTCTACTATATCCTTTATCGAGAGGGCTTTAGAGGGTCCTCCCAAACCCCTTACATTCCATGATAGAATCTTCATTTGTTGGGAGTCAAAGCTGATTTTGAAACCCCCTCATTCAATCCCGCTACACCTTTATGTCCAATAGTTTTTAATAGATCGGAGATTTGAAGTTGACTTTCGAACTTCTTATTTTGTTCGACTTTCGATTCCCTTATTTCCTTCTTGGAATGCTGTCCTTTTTTCTTGGCATTGCTGCCAATATCCTTGCCGTTGTTATCTTCGCTACCTTGCTGTGACTGAGACATGTTCCTAGTGATGATTCTTCTTCGCCCCTCTTGGGGCTTTGAATGCCTTTTGGCCAGGGACGAAGGCTATGCTACCTGACATAGGATTGGACCTCCCTCTTGAATAGGGATCTAAGTTGCTTGATTCTCTCCTTCCCTACTATCCTCTGTTACTTCATTGATCTCCCCTTCTTCCATTGCCTCTTCCTCTGCTGGACCTTCAACATCCTTTGTTGGAGGCTGCTGTGAAGGCTCAACTTCTAGGTTTTGAAGGATACCAAAAGGGTTTGCTGAAGTTGACGGTTCGTTATTGTTCTGCGTCTTCCTATTGTTCACTGGACCTTTTCTCTCTCTATCCTTTTTTTGGGTTTGCCATTGTTCGACTTGTTCATCTTGTCTAGTTTGGGGGTTCTCTGGGACTTCGGATTGAGCTTTCTTACAATCTCTCACAAAATCTTCGAGATTTTCTCGAAAGGGATCTTTGATGGCATTTTCTCCTTTGCGCTCAGAAGAATAAATTGTAGTGTTAAAGTCTCCCCCCACGATCCCCTGTTGATGCCAGTTATCGTTTTTTAGAGGAAGCAACTTGTCCCAAAGTTCTTGCTTCTCAACATATAACGTTGGGGCATAAACATTTATGATATTGATTCTCTTGTTTGTATTCTTCACCTCCAACTCTACTCCCAACTAGCTGGTTGACTTAATACTATTTACCATAGTAAATTGTTCCTTTCAGCAAAAGGTCCCCAAACATCTAAAGCATTTCTGGAGTTCTGTCCAATACCTTCATAACCATTCCAAAATACTTGGGATATTTTCCTTAATTCTCCTTCTTCAACTTTTGTTTCCCGCAAGAGGAGAATTTTCGGATATTCCTTTTTTACTATATCCTTTATCGAGAGGGCTTTAGAGGGTCCTCCCAAACCCCTTACATTCCATGATAGAATCTTCATTTGTTGGGAGTCAAAGCTGATTTTGAAACCCCCTCATTCAATCCCGCTACACCTTTATGTCCAATAGTTTTTAATAGATCGGAGATCTGAAGTTGACTTCCAAACTTCTTATTTTGTTCGACTTTCGATTCCCTTATTTCCTTCTTGGAATGCTGTCCTTTTTTCTTGGCATTGCTCCCATATCTTTGCCGTTGTTATCTTCGCTACCTTGCTGTGACTGAGACATGTTCCTAGTGATGATTCTTCTTGGCCCCTCCTGGGGCTTTGAATGCCTTTTGGCCAGGGACGAAGGCTATGCTACCTGACATAGGACTGGACCTCCCTCTTGAATAGGGATCTAAGTTGCTTGATTCTCTCCTTCCCTACTGTTCTCTGTTACTTCATTGATCTCCCCTTCTTCCATTACCTCTTCCTCTGCTGGACCTTCGACATCCTTTGTTGGAGGCTGCTGCGAAGGCTCAACTTCTAGGGTTTGAAGGATACCAAAAGGGTTCGTTGAAGTTGATGGTTTGTTATTGTTCTGCGTCTTCCTATTGTTCACTGGACCTTTTCTCTCTCCATCCTTTTTTTGGGTTTGCCATTGTCCGACTTGTTCATCTTGTCCAGTTTGGGGGTTCTCTGGGACTTCGGATTGAGCTTTCTTACAATCTCTCGCAAAATGCGCATACTCATGGCAAGTTCTGCACTTGAATGGTATTTGTTCATAGTCCAAAATATGGCAATGCTTCCAGTTTCCCATGGTTAAAAAGATCTCAACGGGGACACCCTTCTCAAGATCAACCTCAACAAAAATTTTGGTCCATGCAAATTGACCACCCTTTGGTTCTGCCCAATCAATATACTTACCGGCCTCGTTACTGATTGCCTTAAGGCAATCATCGCTCCAGCAGGATAAAGGGAGACGCGGAAGTTTTACCCAGACCATGATCGCATTGGGGATGTCTTTTGCTGAATCAAAATCTAGAGTCCATCTATTGAGGTACTTACTGTGGCTTCAAAAAATTTACGTCCCATTTCTGAAAATAATCCTTGTCCTCCTTGAATTCGAATAGTAAAGTAAAAAATCCATTGGCCACAACAAAAGTCCCCAAATTTCCTTTCATTTTATCCTTCCAATTCTTCTCCGTCCATAACTCCATCGATATGGGGGAGGGCCACATCCTCGTAAATTTGCCGACCAGAGCCCGATCCGAGTATGCGAGAGTTGATTTGCAGAACACCGGGGGAAGCAGCACTGAGGGAATCGAGTCCATTCGTTTCACAAACTTCGAAAAGTTCAAGTTTGATCTCTGCTTCTGCGATAAGGAAGAGACAAGCGCCTGAAAGGCAGCTGCCTTGTCCTGAGGAGGGGGAGAGGCCCCCTCCGGGGGAGCCATGATTGTAGAGAGGAGGCAACTGGATCAGGATCGCAACGCGGCTAGGGTTTCAGAGTGAGAGCTCTTCTCTGAGTTTTAAGCTAAGCTGTGTTAGTCAGCTTATCTTGATGACAGTTGGAAGATTGCTTTGTCAATGTTGAGGCCAACTTGTTGCTTCTGTTGATGTCAGTCTAACTATAGGAATTAAAACATGTTGACTTGTTTGTTGCAGTTTCCGACTTTGGATACAAATCACTCCACCTCCGTTTAAGGATGATTCCCCGATTGTGTTTATTTAATCTCTAAAGTCAATGTTGAGTTGAATTGATTCTAACTTGAGGATGGGTCAATGTCCCCTATGCTTAGAACATCATGGTCCCCCAACATCTAGTACTTAAGATGTGGATAATTACTTTGGAGTTGTTCTTCAGTCAATATTTTGCTTTTCATAGGAAGTTGTCGTTTATGACTCAGATGCACTTGTTTTATTTTTGGGAGGTCAAGAGGCCTCAGAGAAATCCATGGAGAGAGATTTCTGTTTCTTGTTTGAAAGGGGAAGAGGCATGTATAATCCTAGCCTTCTGTTAGCAGGTTTTGAAGTATCAGTATAAAATTATAAATACTCTTCAGATTGTCCAGCATCTTTCTTACTCGAAATTGGCTAGCAATCTTGGAATGGTGTGGTGTGTTTTTAAATTTTTCTAATCAACTCCACTCTTCATTATGACATGTCGAGTCGGTACAACATTCCCATGTTGAGTTGAAAGTCTTTGTACTCTTCTTCGACTCTGCTTCTGTTTGATTTATTCAGAATTCCAAAGATATCTCATAAATCTTTATTGATAGTGCAGAGGGTGTTGCAGTCATCAAACTCAATCGATCTTGCCTCTATTACTTATTAGTGTTCTGGGTATATTTATTGGTGGTTGATACAGGAAACCGATAGTCTGCTTTGTTCTCCTTTCTTGCGCTTCATGAATAAATTGAATTGCTGAAGATTCGTCACCCATTTGAGTTTTCAAGTTTCCTACAACATAGGATGGGGTTGCAAGTATTGCAAGAATTTATGGTTGGTATGCACAGTGGTTTCTTTACCCTGTGAGTAATCTTGATCTTATTCTATGATGAAAATTGCAGGTCTGGAGGAAAACTAAACAGATGGGCCTGATTAAGTGATGGGTACAGAAGAATAGAAACAAATGAAGCAATTTGTAAATGAGACACACACACAGAAAATTGGACTGCAACAGTGTTTGCATTACTGTGTAAAAGTTCTGTACATCTATGATGGAAAGCATGAAAGCTGTTATGGTCCCGAGGGATTTGCTGAGATCAATAAATCTAAGATCTTGTGTTGATCTGGTCCCGAGCCATGGAATTATATATAGGTTGTCTGTACCAGTCCTATTCAGAGAGTTTGGACTCTGAATACTAGAACCCGAATTTCCCATGTTATTGGAGCATATTGTTCTGCTATGGAAGTTTGATTGTAGCAGTAAGTGGTTATGGAGAAAGAAGTTGCAGCATACATTAGGACGATATTGTGGTTATAGAAGATGAGCAGAGTTCAAAGCCCAGTTGTAGTTCTAAGAGATAGGCAGAGATCATACAGTCTGGTCATGGATATTTAAGAAGCTTGAAGTCAGCATCAAACTCGCAGTAAAGAAATTCTGCATAGTTTTATTATTTAGCAGTAGGAAAATAGCCAAGAGCTTGCGGTAAAGGGGAACCATAGTGTAATGGCATTCTCATCATCTTCAAGTATCCTGCTTCTTGAGACAAAGCTTGGTGAGAAAAACTATAGGATCTGTAAATACAAGATTCATAATTTTCTCATGAAGCAGAAGTGGCTAAAATTGGCTGAGGGATGAGAGCAGCCTTGCAAGACAAAGCTGAGCTGGAGAGGTGGAAAGCTTGTGATGAAGATACAATGTATATATTCTTGAAGCTTCTATGGTGGATTACATTATGCTGCAAATTATAAAAACCGATTTTGCAAATAAAATATGAACTACTTTACAATTCTTGTATGAAACTTCAAATCATGTAGGACAGTTGTACCTAAAGAATCAACTTAATGCACCCAGGATGAAGGAAGTAGAAAGTGTGACATAGTACATTACTTGGATTCAGGATGTGTGAGATCAATTGAATGACCATCAACACATTTAATTAATGCTAGCATGTAAATTCAAGCACAACATAACATATGAGTGGAAAGAGAGTGCTTAAAGAACCGAAGAACGCAATCTATAGGTGATTTTGTTTAATATTTTGAGAATTGCACTCTTGATCATAGGTGGAGGTAACTTTCTAGTGATTCTCGACAATAGAGAAGTGATGGACAACAAGGAATGTGCTATATGTTATTAAATTGTAGAAAAAAAATATTGTTAGTTAGTTAAGGGCCCAACTTAACTTGGAGGTAGAATTGAATGATCGAAAATTGTTTGATCAAGGATAAGAGCAACAAGTAATAAGTTGTTGCAAATTGCTACAAGAAAAATGTCCTTGATAGATATGAAGAGAAAGTTGTCGGTGAAAGTGCATTGACAACATCAATGATTGACTAGAGAATATTATGTCTTTTGATATGGATATAGATACAAATATGGATCAAGGAAATGTGTATTAACTATTAAGTGCCAAGTTGTTGCACATAGCCACAAGTAAGATGGCCTATATAGATTTGAAGTCGAAGTTGTTGGAGAAAGTGTGTTGGTGACATTAGTGATTCCCCATAGTAGATTATGGCATATGGTAATGTTACATATATTGATTCCTCATTTTGTGGGATCTACTATTTTAAGATGTGGTGGAGTGATTGTTTTATATATAAGTTAGTGTTTTAGGTCCTTGAGTAGTTCCATGACAGGTCTTGTCCTATTTGGGTCTTGATCCACTTTTTTGTCGAAATGTGGATCTTGGAGGGATCCATAGCTAGATCCAATAACATCGCCTAAAAATGTGTTTAGTAGAAATGTGGGTCATCGTTTTCACACATTGGAGCTCTATCATGACCATGCTATTGGTGAGTTAATGTGATGGTTGAATAAGTTAAAAAGTACTTTTTAGTTGATATTTTCATGATGAAAGATATTGGAGGGAGAAATTAAAATCTCTATTACAAGTTTAGAGATGGAAAAGACTTAAAGCAAATCCATTCTATGCAATTAAGTAGTAAAAAGGGTAGTAGACTAAGTAGTGAAATTGTTGTGTGGAGTGGTTCTATTTTCCCACAAACAAGGGGGTCTCATACATCAATATTTCGCATCTGGCTAAGTTGTGACCTTAAATTAGATAATTATTAAGTTGTTTTGAAAAGATAATTATGCTTTAATCTTGGTTGGAGTCATCTCAAGAAAAGCCAATTTATGATTCGTAGATCTTTAGGCAATTTCTGTAGTATTGGTAGGCCCTACTTGAATGTATTCTCTCTAATTTGATTGATGATGGTGTAAGGGCGATTTCTAAGTAGCATGATCTCTCCATGTTTCTCCTTGAAGTGTTATTTTTTAAGATATATCTAGACTTTGCCTTTTGTGCTAAATTGATGATTGTGCGGTGGTAATTGCACCCTACCTTGTGCTTTTGTTGACTCTTGTGCAACACTTCTGAAACTTGATCATGAATATTTTGACTGTGGTCAATAAACCTTATTGCTTGCCATGTACAAGAACCTCTTTCATCATCATTGTATTGAGGATATGATTCAAAATAGTTGATGGATCCTTCAGTAAAGATCCAAGGAACACCTCAAAAGGTGATGTGTTTATCGTGTCATGAATTGTGTGATTGTAATTTTGCTACACATATGGGATGTTTGCAGACCATGTCTTCAATTGTTTGTTTTTGTAAATTAGTGACAATTGAACTATAGTGTAATTTACTACCTTAGTTTGCCCATATGTGTGAGTATGGAAGGTAGAGTACTCCTTAGCATGTTGTTCATTAATCCACAAAATGCTTGCCAAAAGTTGTCAAGAAATCTATTATTGTCATTATAGATAATCGATGGTGGTAGACCAAAGTATGTCCATACTTGTTCAAAGTACAATTGTGTAGTACGCTGCACTAAAGCATATTCTTATGAGGTACCATCACGACCATTTTGTAGGAGTGATCCATAACTAATATCAGATAGTTGTTGCCCCTACTAGTTGTTAATAAGCCTCCAAAGAAATCCATTTATATTGTCTGCTATGGTCTGCTCTATATTGGAAGTGGAATATATTTGCCCAACTTTTGGTTTGCTGCCTTTGATATGTATAGACTTAGAGTGAACAATTTCTCATGAATTTACTACCATTTGTGCCATTTTATACTGCATGAAATGTCTTTGCAAATTAGTGGTTGCCTTTTCCACTCCAAAATATCTTGAAATGTTTGAATGGCATGCTTTGCGCACAAATTGTAATGTGATCTCCACGAGGTGCATAAATAATGCATAATTTGTACAAAATTTTGTCCTTTAGAGGGTAGTTTTGGATCTCTTCATTTTGTGATGTCATCTTGTTTTGCAAGATTGCATAATTTACTTGAAGTCTAGGCATTGTGCATAAGCTTTATTGAAAGTGTTAAAGTAATTTGTTAATTCCCGAGAACGTTGCCAATCTAACTACTAGGGGTGGTGATAGGAAATATGCAACGTTATTCGTGCTTCTTGTTGTTGCCCAAAGTGTACACCCAAGGCGACAACGCTCAACGTAGGGGCTATCATTCTGATCCCTACTTACTCCGTTTAAGCTTATCTCCTAATGTAGGCTAAGGGGGGTACTCCCTAAAGGCAAAATGATGAGGAACTTGTTGAAAATCAACAAGTTTAGGAGATATAAATGAATATCCTAGCAACTTGATTTTAGATTATATGGCAAGTGAGATTAATGTGCACAGCCAATTAGATTATTGAGATATATCAGTGATAGACCAATGCCTTGGAATTTAGGAAATACTTGTACACTAATGATTAATATGTCAAGTTATCGGATAAACAAATGCTGCAAGGATGAGATGCGAGATCTATCCTAGATGAAATGTAGGATCTAATCTAAATGTGAGATGCAAGATCTTGGTCGTTTTTAAGTTATATGCCTAATCTAGGTGAGATTTTTGCAGCTAGTCACAAACAAGGTTCTAGAGAGAAGTGTTGGGGTAGTAGGCTATGGTCTCATTAATGATACCTCCCTAGGACCTCTTACCACCCAAGTGCCTTCGTTCCTACAAGGGATTGTCCAGAAGAGAACTACAAGGTCATTTGTGTTAATCGTGAATGGGGGTCTAACTTCTCAAATTGGATGAAGGTGGCCCTAAATCTCTATCAACCAAGCTTATGCTTGGACGTGAATTTTAATTATCACCCAAGTGCCTTCGTTCCTACAAGGGATTGTCCAGAAGAGAACTACAAGGTCATTTGTGTTAATCGTGAATGGGGGTCTAACTTCTCAAATTGGATGAAGGTGGCCCTAAATCTCTATCAACCAAGCTTATGCTTGGACGTGAATTTTAATTATGCAATTCTACTCTAGAATGAGGATGCAAGAGATGAGCCAATTAGATATGCTTCAATGTGATTTGTAACAATGAGAAAAGTGCTCAAATGACAACAAGATAAGATTACTTATAACCAATATCAAATATCACTTTGTCAATCAAGAATCAAATAGAGAAGCACCTTAATGTTACTTAATGAAACAATTATGGCAATGATAGCAAGATCTCTTTATCACTTATATGTGCTTATTATAAGCTCTCTTTCAATTGTCAGATTTGCAAATTACAACAAGAGAAAACTACAAGATTGTAAAAGCACAACTATAAGCTATAAGATGAGATTGCTAACAGTGAGACAAGTAAATGACATGCAACAAAAAGGATTTCGCCCATGCAATGCAATTTTGCAAAAGGAGAGAAACTTATGCAATTAGAGACTAGCAATGTAACTATATGATGCACAATGACAAGCAAAGAGAGAAGAGATAGAGCGTTAGTAGGCCTATCTTTGACAAGACAAGAGAGAGACTAATGCCAATATTCAATGATTTCCAAATACCTCAAATATGCCATTGTCAGACCTTTGCAACAAAGTAATCGATCTTCTAAGAATGAAAATTAGTCACCCAAAGATGCATAAAATGATCACCAAAACACGTGCAATTGTTATATGTTACTTTTTGATGTTTATAGGCTTATTATTGTTGGTTTTAGAGTGATTAGGTCACTGCAATGTGTTACTTCAGGTCTAATTGTGTTTATGTCAGTTAACAAAGGATGGATGATGGGATCAAACAAGGCCTTGAGGCCCTCCGCCAATGAATAATACACTAAGTGAGGAACCTAAGAGCAATGTATAAGCTTTGAAAATGCAATGTAACTCTTTCAAACTCCTGCAACCACAGAAGTTAGCTTCAGAAATGACAAGATCAAACCTTCGAACCCTCCTCATGGCTAGGGCTAGAGAGGCTTTCTAAGTCTGCGACCAAGCCAAGGTGACTGATGTATCAAGTTTAAGCCCTCAAAATTTGTTTTTGGACCCTAGACAAGTGATGAAACACCTCAAATCACCTACAACCAAAGAGATGTTTGCCCTAGAATATTTGTGACAGTCAATTACACCTCCAATTGCTAGCGGCTAGGCTTATGAAGCCTTTTAGGGCCTGTGACTGAGGTGAAAAAGGCCTTTAGGCAATACAACAAAGGCTAGAAGGCTAGTATGATGGATACAATGAATTCCAAGCCTACAAAACTTCCTCCAAGTGGATCTCAAGCTTGCAAAACAGATGATTAACCCACAAACAATAAATTCAAGGCTTCTATGGATCAAAATGACAAACTACCAATGATAAAACACTTCAAAACTCTTGCAAAAATTATTTTAGGCCTGCAAAAACAAGAGATTAGTGCCAAAATCAATTGCAATCAAGTTATCAACTCACCAAGCGTCGGGACTAGGTTTCTATGGCCTATTTATGCTTGTGGCTAGGGCTTTTTAGCCTCTTAGGGTTGTGGCTAGGGCTCCAAGCCCTCAAAACCGCTGCGACTACCTTCAAGAAGTGATCAAATCAATTTTGAGCCACAAAACTATGATTATATCCACAAATAATAGTTTGGAAAACCCTCAAGTGATAATCCCGTGAGAGAACCCTGATTTTGCAGTGAAAATAGCCCTTCTAGGGCTTTCGGCCTACACAAAATCGCTAGACATTGAGGAATGGAGACTTGGGTCTGATGGCTTTAGGCCTCTAGAGGCTAGATATGGCTTCAAATCTTGAACAACCTCTTCTAATCAGTTGGACCACTTCCTTGAAGATGAATAGATGCCCAAACCCTAGCCGTCTAAGCTAGGTGCGGGTTTGATCTCGTAACAAATTTGAATTTGCCTTTGATCCTTGAGCTATGGCACTTGCATGTCAATGAGAACTAGCTATCCACCAATATTTATAGATAAAAATTCAATTTCGAAAATTAAAACCCCTCTAATTATTTACACTAAAAAAATAATATGCAAGGGTTAGTAAAACAATTTTACAAAATTATTTACAATATTCACAAGATCTAGATAAGCAAATCTATCTTTATTGCCCAATTAAATTTTGAAAATAATTTGAGAAAGAGAATTTTTTTAATTTTATGCCATGGCCAAATTGCTACCCACAAATCATTAGGTAAGCCTTTGGAAGATTTAACACATTGGGCTTTTAAACTTCTTGCCTCGGGAGTTGGTTGGTCCAACCGAAGACTTCCCCTCATGCCCAAGATTTGAATATCAAATTATCTTTACACACTTGAAATAACATTATTGGATCATAAGGGGCCAGATACACGTTAGAACCCTCAAAATCTAGAGATACTTGCTATATTGAGTGAGCTAGAACGCTTTTCTAAACCAATACGTAATGCAACATACCTGTGCAAATAGATAATCAAATTGCTAGCAAATGAAATAATAACTGAAGCAATTATATTACATCCAAAGTCTTTGATTTTATTAGTGCAAAATAAAATTACGTCCAACAGCTTGACTCACAACTCGCTTCAAATTTTTCGTTACAAGACCCAGACAATTCATCATGCTTAAATGAGGAGACTTAGGCTTCCTTATATAGAAAATTGAGAGCTATAGATCCTCTCCAAGTGGAAAAACGACTAGTTTGACTTGATCCTAGCCAAATTAATTTTAAACCTTGATAATCGCTGCACAAATCTCCAAAACATTTTATCCCCTTGAGAAATGAGCTGGATGAGCCAAAATAAAATTTTTAGGTGCATCTGGTCCCTTAGAGAATCTTCAGAATAGAATCGTCATAACTTGTGCAAAATAATTAACCACCTGTTCCAAGAAATTTGATTTGCTGGAAAAATTTGATCCAATAAATTTTCGAACTAGGACATTTTGCCTTGGAAATGAGGCCTTCTAACTTTGACTTGAATTTTTCCTTTTGACAGAGGTATTCAATAATTTTTTTGTAATTTTTCCACTTGGAGAAATTATTTTTTTCTCTCATTTTAATTTTTGACAATTTTTGTCTAATTTTGTATTTATTTTTGCCAGAAAATTAAATAAAAGACTCAAGAGGGGATCACACATATTTATTCCACCCTCTAAAATATTTCTGTCAATGGTGTCTAACCACTCACCAAAATATTTTTTACATCAAGATATTACAATAATCGCCCATAGAAGGGGAGTTTTACAATAGACATAACCTTTGAGACTCAACCAAATTCTGCGACTCAAGAGTCAAGACACATGCTCTAGTATGATAAAATTATATAGACTCTATAACACTAGGACTCACCTAAGACCTTATCAGAGGATCCCACCCTAGCTTTCGGGGATGCTTGGGAGAAAAACTTTGCTAATTATTCGTGTTTAGAAACACAAATAATTTAGGGAGGTTAAAAAACTCCTTAGAGTGAAATCCTTTGTTAAGAATCAAAGGCTTACCTAGGTGTTGTTACATGGGTTCATAGTCATACTAGAATCACTTTTACAATAAAATTGTAGAATTTGGGATTAAAATGATGATAATGACTCAAATTTTTTTTGTCCACTTTTGTGGACTCCGCTATTTGGAACCGTTGACATGTACATGGTCAACACTTCTTTTTGGCATTTTAATAAGAATATTGAACTATTGCACATGAGTAATCCATGTCATGTGGCATTAATTCTCAATCTTGCTTTGTGTTTGGAGAGGCTCGTGGTCAGTGTGAATAATTGTATCTGTTTTGGGCAAATAATGTAAAGAATGCTTTAGTTCTTGAACTAGTGTTTGTATCTTGTGATCATACACTAGGAATTCAGAACAATTCTTGAAAAAGTATTGGAGGTGGTACGCGATGAACTTTGGTGTTGCTTCAAAATTTTCCCATTATGTATGTTTAGAGCCATCTCACTTTATCTTGAAGGCTCTTTGAATTTTAAGCAAGACAAGGATGAAAATAGTCATATTCGATGTTTGATCTCTTTGAATGCTTCATTTTGCACGACTTACCAATTGAAATGAACTTGGTTATGGTTCAAGGTAATAAGACAATGTGCAATGTGGGATTAGTGCAAGATAATATTTTTGAGATAGTTGGCCATTCTTGTGAAACTTCACAAGTAATGGATATTCTTTGGTAATGACTAGTTGATAATCATTGAAATTGTCACTAAATTAATGTTAAGGCTATCTTGGTTCACAAAAAAATTAAGATGAACAAATTTTGTTTGTCCAAATATACATTTCTTTAGTTTGATTGACAATTTCTCTCCTTGTAAGGTGGCAAATACTTGGTTCAAATGATGCAATTGGTCTTCTCATGTCTTGTTGGAAACATGTATGTTGTCTAGATATATGATCTCAAATGAGTTAAAATACAATGTTAGCACCTTGCTTGTGATCCTCATGAACATTGTAGGGGTGTTAGTAAAACTAATCAACCTTGCTATCCATTCAAACAAATGAGTTAAAATATAGTGTTAACACCTTGCTTGTGATCCCCATGAACATTGTAGGGGTGTTGGTAAAACCAATCAACCTTGCTAGACATTCAAACAATCCTCTATCGTGATATGCATTTGATGGTAATGAACTTTAGGCTAATCTTATTGAAATATTTAGCTTGTTGAAGCAAATCTAATAGGTTGTTGACATGTGACATCATACACCAATTCTTAATAGTGATTTTGACATTCTATTTAGGAGTTATTAATCTGCACATTCTCAATGTGCCATCTTTCTTTAGAAATACCGCTATGGTAGATTCATAAGTGGCAATGTGTTGGGTCAGTTACAATAAAATCTTGCACTTCTTGAGATGAAGTCTGAAAACTCATCATAGACCAATACTTAATAATGATTTTGACATTCTATTTAGGAGACAATAATCCATACACATTCTCTATGTGCCATCTTTCTTTGGAAATACCATTATTGTAGATGTTAGAGTCGGTCTGTTCATCCCTCCGTCAGAGATCAAAATTCTCTTTCATTGCATTTCATTTTTAGGTGTCTCATTCAGTTCGAACATTTTCATTCCATTAGGAGCATCGATTTTTTGACGGAAGGGTCTTGTCGCTCATGTCCCTCGTGCCATGTACCTGCTGGCTCAGATCTGTTCATCAAAGTCCATCAAAATCATTTTACAGTCAATGGCAGTCAATGTTTGGTCTTTTGGTGGGCAAAGAGTCATTTCAGTCATTAGGTCTAAGGTGTTGCAAATTTTTGTCTTCAAAGTGTCCAATAATGCCAGCAGGCCAGAGGGAGGATCAAAATAAGTTTTCATCGCAAAATTTCATCGTTATAATGATTGATCATGACTTTTCTTCAAAACTCTGTTTTGAAGAAAATCGTCATTTTGTCCTTTGTAATAAATTGCCATGTATATTTTCAAAGTTTTTCAGTTGCTAAAATCTTCAGGCGCAGCCCTGGTCGCCTTTGCCAAATTCCATATCAAGTCATCTCTGCAAAAAATTGACAAGAGTTTCATCATTCAAGTCAAAAAGTCAAAGTGGAAACAAAAAAAACAGAGTTTGTATTAAAAATGTGAAAGTGCCAAAATTGAAACATTACAAAGGTGGGTTTGTAAGAAACAAAAATCAAATCCATGACTATATAAGATATTTCCCACATTTATCAATTCATTTGCACTCAAGAAGGCATCAGAGGAATCGAGTTCAATTGTGGAGAAGCAAAATCATTTGTTAAAGCTGGACTGTGTGTCGAAGATTAGTGCGCGACGCGTTGGGAGATAGGCGCGACGCACCGGGAGGTCGCGGGGCATATAGCTGACCACTGCAGTGTATTTTTGAACGCGCGCGGCGCATACACCAGGCGCAGCGCACTGGGTTTTGTGCGCGGCGCATACACCAGGCGCGACGCACTGGGTTTTGTGCGCGACACACAGAGCCTCCAAGACGATTTTCATTGCTACTTCATCAAAAATCGAATAGACTCAACTATTTTTGTTCCGAGTAAGTCCGATTAACCTTGCCATTGCTATTAGCTGGTGTTTGGTATGGTTGAGAGATTGGTTTTGAAGAATTTGAAAGTTTGGAGTTTGAAAATATAAACCCTATGTTCATATCAAAATCTGCTCCTGAGGGTTTTAAAATTGGTGGTTTAAAGGTCTGATTTTGTGCCAAGTATTGCAAATCCCATTCTCCATCTGCAGTTCCCTTCTTCATCACTGCCATATCATCACACTGTGCCTCCCCTTTTTCCTTATTTCCTTATAAAATCACTCATATCACTTGTTCCTAAAATCCTATTATCCCTATCCCTAAACCCTACCATCTCCCATATCATTTGCAAAGTTCCTAATTCCCAAACCCCACATTCCTAAAACACAGTCAAGTAACTGTTATTGCATTCTAATTTCACTTGACAGTGCACTATACCCACTGTCCCTATTTACCACAGCCCCTTCCTACTTGGTATATTTTGGCAATTGAAACAAAGGGACCAATTTGTCATTTTCAACAAACCAAACATACACTTGACATACACATTGCAAACACCATGACAGACACTGAATCATCATATGAACAAGACAGTGATTCTACCACAAAGCTGCATGCACCGAGAAGGCCTCGTAAAGGAGGCAAACATGTGAGAGAGGAGCCCACCTCATTGACTCAGTTACAGGCCTGCCCACTTGCTATGGCGTGTTTCCGAGAGCAGTCATGTTATCAGTACTGGGAGAGAGTGGCTCAGATTCAGCATCATCAGGAGTTAGCCCGGTTGTTTGTTTTACATTTGCGAGATGGTCATGTCACACTTGCTGGTGTAAATTTCACCTTGACAACAGAAACCATTTCTCAGGCAACAGGAATACCGAATGTAGGTGAGGAGTGGAACAAAAGACAACAGGTGGATAGAGTGCATTACGAGCCATACATCAGGCCTGGCCCTGTGAGGCAGCTCAGCAGGGTATTCCCATTCCGGTTCCTGAAAGAATCCTATGCACCATTGATGAGACTCATTATCAGATACTTCAGTTGTGAGGGACGGTTCTCACGCCTCTATGCATACCACATCAGACTATTGATGCATTTCACGAGAGTAAGGATGATGAACATTCCATATTTCATGTGCCGAAACATAGAGAGGATGACTACTCTTGTGCAGAAGAAGACTCCAGAGCAGCAGTGCAACAACATTTATCATTATGTGCTCATCAAGATCATTGTGGTACATCAGCTTGGATTGCAGGGCATTGCATGGGAGGATTTCATTTCCCGTGACTTCTTCACAACCCCTCAGCGTCCTCCAGAGATTGTTCATGATGCGGGTGAGCCTTCACATCAGTTTGAAGGTCCCGAGACAGAGCCTATCGGTGTGCCAGTGTATGTCACTTATCAGAGAGGCACGAGAGCATTATTTGCAGCAGCCCGATGAGTACTATCTCCACCCGGGGTGGAAGGGGTCTCGTTACCATCGTCACAGCACAGGTACAGGTACAAGACAGAGGAAAGAGGCCTATGCAGGAGGAGGGCCCTTCAGGAGGTCAGGATACTGATTTCATGTTGATTGATGTGGATTTGAGCTCTCCGAGCTCAAAATTGAGAGAGATCATTCAGGAGCAGAAAGCTGAGATCGGCACATTGACCGACAAGTTGCAGAGAGCACAATGGATCATAAACTATCTGGAGCAGCGGAATAAGCAGTTGGAGGATCAGCAGACGATCATGGAGTTACAAAACATCCGTGAGAACCGGCAAGCTGCCCGAAGAAGCCCATCCGAGATGACACCTATTGAGCGGGAGATTGAGGCCGATAGAGAGACTTGGCTTGAGAGGGTCAACATGCATCTTGAGAAGTTGTTGGAGAAGGCAAACAAAGAGAAGAACATGCTCAGACATATGAAGAACCATTATTAGGCATGCACACATGTTTGCAAAGCAAAGATCAAGATCCTGAAAGCGAGGCTAAGGAGGGCACTGAAGCGTCGTAAAAGGCATGATAGGCTCCAAATCTTGGCCGAAGCTTCATTGGCTGAGCATAACACTTGCTGAGGGACCTTCAGTCCAAATTTCAAGGAATTTGGAGAAAATTTTGTCATTTTTGAATTTTTTTGGTCACAAAACAGGGTTTTCTGCTTGACGCGTAGCGCCACTTTGCGCGCGCTTATGATTGGCAGCTCTTCAGAGGGAAAACTTGGTATTTTTGGATTTGTTATGAAAAGTTATGCATGCTCAGGAATGGCCTAAGAATTTCATCAAGTTCTGGGTTGTCTAAAGGGTCAAAAACACCTTGAAAATGGCCTTTCTGCCACTTGTTGCACCCACAGGAACCAGTCTTGGGAGATTGAACTTTTGGAGGGGCAAATGGACACCAAATCCAAAAATTCCACTTGGGTTGGAAAGTAGACAGGCAGGGCTTTCCAACGAGCTATCGTGAGCTCAATTTGGACTTCGGGAAGTGCTTCAAAATCAGCTCCAAAGTTGTGCTACACAGAGATTTTGGGCGCGGCGCATAGAGGATTTTGGCCTATTTTTCACTCCACAGCTCAGAATTTCGCCTAGTTTTGGCCAGTTTCACTTTTTCATGTAATTTTTGATGTACCTTGATGTAATTTCATGTTCATGATGTAATTTTGGCACATTTTTACTTGTTCTAGAAGATTCATTCACCAAAAGGTGAAATGTGAGTGAATGGATCAGTTTCCTAGCATATAGAGGCAAGTTGTTTTCATTGCCTATTTTTCAGTTCCTAGTTTAGATATGGTTGAAACAACGCCTAGAATGATGAGCTCGACCCCTAGAGGCATGGGAGTGGGTTAGGCTTGTTTATATGATGTATTTTCTCAGTCATTTTCAGGGTTGGACATTTGGGATTGCTAGCACTTCATTGTACATTTTCATTCTGCAATTTTGGCAAAGGAATAGACCAGGGTTTGCAGCCCTCTTTGGGATCCTTGTGGTTCTGTGTTTTGATGGTGTTTTTCTCTATGTATCTGTAAGTTCACTGATGTTTATGTGTACCATTTTCATTCTCCTTTCTTCTTAAACTGAACAAACAAGTTATAAAGGTAGAATTCATTAATTTGCTTTGCTCTGCCTTCAGTTTGGTTTAGTTTTTCATGTTTTCATCTGTTTGAGGAGGACTCTTGAGACACTCTTGCCCTCTTCAGCTCCTCACTGGAATGATCCATCCATTCACTCAATCTAAATCATCAAAACTTGCCTTCCTTGCCCCAATCAGAACTCTGCAAAAACTAGGCCTAATCCCCGCACCCAAAACTGCCTTTCCCTTAATTCCAACAAAAACCCTCAAAAACATAATCAAACTCCTTTATTTATATACCTAGCCTAAAATTAGCTTTTATTTCAGTCATCTCAAGCCCTATTGATTACTTTTCGTTGAGATTGACCCGGAGAGAGCCCTCTCTTGTTCTGGTAGGGCTAGCTACCAGACTGAGCGTGGTTTGATGTTACCCTGAACTCTGCCTTCCTTCAGCCTGAGGTAGATTTAGGCAATAACAGTAGATTCGTAAAAGCAATGTGTTGGGTTTGATACAACAAAATTTCAGACTTGATAAAATTTGCAAAAGTTCGCCATACACCAATACTTAATAGTTCTTTTGACATTCTATTTAGGAGCCAATAATCGACACACATTCTCAAAGTGCCATGTTTCTTTGGAAATACCATCGCGGTAGATTCATAAGAGGCAATATGTTGGGCCTGTTACAACAAAACTTGCACTTCTTGAGATAAAGTCCGAAAGCTCATCATACACCAATACTTAATAGTGATTTTGACATTCTATTTAAGAGCCAATTATCCACACACTTAATCAATGTCCCATCTTTCTTTGGAAATATCACTATGGTAGATTCATAAGAGGCAATGTGTTGGGTTTGTTACAACAAAATCTCACACTTCTTGAGATAACGTTCAAAAGCTCAAGTGCGAAACCCATTGCACCTCAGAGGGGGCCACTATCACCTTACCAACCCTCTTCTTGATTTTGTCCAACTCTCCTTCAACTCATAGGGGGTTCTCCTTGGGATAGTATTGCTAGGACTTGGTAGTTCTAAGATTTGAGTTCAAAGGTTCCTATTGCTCAATCTAAAAGGATTAGATCAATCAAAAGAGGTTGAAATAGTCCAAACACATGATCTATGAATTACCGAATGATTCGGGAGATGAAAACCCTAGCAAAACAATTTTAAGTATTATGAAGAAAAAATGGGTGATGTAGGATAGAATATCAATGCCTACCTATATATTTTTTGGGGCATATGGGATCAAGGAACATACAATCTTGAAAGGGTTTTATGGAGTATATACAAGGCTCAATAACAACTAGGGCAAGTAAACCAACTTACCCTAGGGTTTTGAATAAAGGCTCTCAATTTTCACAAAGAATTAAGGGAAGGAGCTAACATGCTACTTCCTTAAAGACTTGGAGGAAGGGTTAGGTTAACAATGTTTATGAAGCAACTATCATACTGACATTCTTAATACATGATTCATCCTTCCAATAAGACATGAAACCAAGATAAAAGAAGTTAACCTACTTCATTTACTTTTCATTCATCCAAACTTCACCATAGCATCCATGAAAATAGATGAAAACCGAGATCAACAAATTCCCCAAGGACGCTTCTTAACTCATCCATCCATAGTCAAATTTTGAGAGAAAATTTGTGGAAATTTCAAACCTCCCAAGGGATTTCTCCCCCAAAACTGACCATGAACAAAATGAGAGAAAATGCACCTCTA
Organism: Pinus albicaulis; assembly: GCA_034641835.2. Lineage (NCBI taxonomy): Eukaryota > Viridiplantae > Streptophyta > Pinopsida > Pinales > Pinaceae > Pinus > Pinus albicaulis. The sequence continues at coordinate 1,029,491,886 of CM076580.1, forward strand.
GTTATAGTGGGGCTGCTCAACTTCCTTTACAATAAAATAATATTTTTCTAGGCTAAAATCCCCTAATCTAGCTTGAGGGGTAAAATGTCCTCTTCAACAAATAACATAAATTACATAAATTTAGGGGCATTGGGGTATAGGCCCTTGAACAATGATATATTTCCCAAAGAAGGGGTAAATCAAGGGGTTTTGGTGCAAGTGACATAGATTATAGCGGAAAGTGAAAATTTGGGGATTGAGCATTGGTTGGACAAGATGAACCCTAGCGCCCTTGTCGTTGAACCCCATCCCTCCGCCGCTGTCAGGCCTCCGCCTGGCCTTGTGGATCAAGGCGTCCAAAGGACATTGGCCTCGCCTCCACTCAAGACTGTTCTTGTAATCGATCACGCGAGCAGCCAAGAGAGGGAACACAGATTGCATACAAGTTTGGGAACCCTGCAAGAGACGCAACCGCTGAAGCAGACCTAGAAGCGGCTCCTCCTCGCCAGCAGAACCCTGGCAGCCACGCAAACAGGAAAAATACGGCCCCCGGCCCCGTGAAACTCTCGAAAGATGCCAGGAGCCTTCCCGCAGGGATTAACAACGACCCAGGCTTTGAGTGCTCCAATTTGTCTCCACGGGCCAACAGCTCAAGGACCCAGCGCGATACCTTGGAATGGACAAATGTGAGCAGCTCTCGCTCTCGGGATTGTAGCACGAAAAAAGAAAGGGCCGCAAAATGCAGAGATCTGGCAAGGATCTTCAATCTCGCCTTCGCAATGCATCTTGGCAGCTAGGGTTTATTAGATCTACCTTCCTCTGCCTTTCAAATCCAAATCTCGCTCCTCACGGGCAGATCCATGATGCTTTGGGTATGCTCAACGGATAGAGTACATAACCCCTTGCACGCGATTGAGCACATGCTGGGGATTCCCTTAGCTCTTCAGAGACTTCTATATGGAGGTAAACAACTTGATGCCTCTTTTCCCCTTTCATTTTATAACATTGAAAGAGATGCTACTTTAGTCTTAACCCTTCGTTTGAGAGGGGGGGCTGCGGGGCATTCATCGTCTGCACCAGCTTTCTCCTACAAGGATGCTGTCCATGCACAACCCAAGAAAGCTGCTCAATCCCTTGTGACCCCCAAGCCTTTTTTGGTTGATAAGCTGGAGGAAGTTCCCTCCATAGAGATTTCCCATCCAGGTCTGGAAGATCAGCTTCAAAAATATGCAGAATCCGCCATCATCTATGGATTCAATGGACTTTGGCCTCGCACAAAGGATCTCTACGAGTGGATCTACGCCAACTGGACCCACAACTGCACTGTCATCTTTTGCTCAAAAGGTTTCTTCATAGTAGTGTTCGATCTCAAAAAATATTATCAAAAGGCCTTAATAGAAGCTCCGTGGTTTTGGGGAACAACAGGGCTATTCCTCACCCCTTGGTTCCTAGATTTCGACCCCTCTACGATAGTCATCAGCAAGATTCCTGTTTGGGTTAGGCTTCCCAATTTACCTGCCCATTTATGGCACTTTTCTGTCTTCCAAGGAATAGGAAACACCTTGGTCTGCTTTCTGATAATAGATCCCCTTCGGGAGGACCAAGGAATATACACATATGACAGAATATGTGTTGAAATAAACATAAGTAAGGGTCTTCCCAATGAAATTAATCTCAAGATTGGTGATTTCCTGTGGACACAGACTCTGGATTATGAGAACACTGCCTTCCGCTGCCACCACTGTCACCAAACAGGGCACCTTCAAAACTCTTGCCTCACGTTCCTTGCCCAAAAGAAGAAAAGCAATCTCCAATCAAAATCCAAAAGATGGATACCATGTTGTCCGCCTCCCATGGATGACATTGAATCCTTGAGTTCAAATGAGGAGGAGATTGACGCAGAAATGGAGCATGTAAAGTAGTCGAAAGATTCGTCCTCCATTGTCCCTGAGGGACCCCCAGTCACGACGATCTCTCAGGAACGCACTCATGAGTCCTCCTCTTCCGATACGGATAAGGAGACTCCTCCCACAGTGAACAACAGTCTACAAGTGGTTCTCACCCATCCACACCAGGTTGGATGGGTCAAAGTCAACAAAAAGAACGGAAAATTTTTTTTTGCATAGAGGATTCAACCCATTCTGGGTAGAACCTAGTATCTATCTTCTTTGTTTCCTTGTTACGCTTCGTGGCTCTTTTGCTTGTTTCACTCTTATGGACCAAGGTTGATAGTTTATCATTTCCGGTTGGCCCGCTTCTTGCCTCTCTTGATTGTAACCTCATTCTGTATCATATGATTGCTTAATAGAATTAGTCTTATTCGGAAAAAAAAAGGGGCTTTGCTGCAGACATCTAGCCTTGAAAGGCCCTTCAATCATGTATCCTCTTCAAGCAACCTCAAAACTTGCACTTTCTCCATGTGAAATTCAGTGAGGATGGAACCACTCTCAAACATCCTAAAACAATTAATGGTGATTTTAAAAATTTAAATAGGGGGAAAATGAAAGTTAAGGTGACATTCTTCTTTATCTTTCATTTGCATCCTTTTATTTTAAGAATTTAATAGTACCATTGATTACATAGCATTAGTAGGGCCCTAGGGTTGTCACTCATAAATTATTATTATTATTGTTATTTTTTAAATTTGTATTTGAAGGGTCCTTGGTTGCATTGTATAGAATTGGCTAGTTTTGTACATAATCAATTGGTTGGGTGAAAAAGGTTCGGTTCAGTACCAAACTTGCCTTTTTCGAGTCTGTGCCACCAGTCAGACCAATTTAGGTGTCCAATTGGTCAGATTGGTTGGTTCCATTTTTTTTGGTTCAGTTTCGATAACACTACCTCCAAAATCTCTCTAAAGGGTTGACTTCCTTAATGTTGAGAAATCTAGGGCATCAAGTATTATGTGATTTCTCTTCTTATGATAACTGCTTGTGAATGCTTTTTACTTTTCTTTTGGATTAGGATCTTTTCTTTCTTAAATTATTAGTGTTCTTCTTCATCAAACAACTACCGATGCATAAACAGTAAAGAGACAAGAGACACAAAATATAGGCGATCAGCTAGGGCCAAAACCTCTCCTACTTGAGAGGAAAAACTGAACAATTTCTTCTTCTTATAGAGACTTCAATTGACGAATACCAAGGCCAAGACCCTTGACCTACTTGCCACTCCAAGACCAAGACACAAGCTCCCTTGATGAGTTCCTTCTTCTTGGTGTCAGTGATAGGCAAACTTCATGATTCTTCCTTCTTCTTGACTATCTCTGTGAGTTTCAGTTCCTAGGGGCAGACCTGCAACTTTCGGCCCTAGATCAGAAACCCTAGATCATGAAGATGGACCAACTTAGATCCTTGTTTTCCCTCAGTCTAGAAGGAGACTTCTTCTCCTTGAACTTAGCTTTTGTATCACCTTCACTTTCTCCTTTATTTGACCTCCAAATATGACTGTGATACTTGGACACTTTTCTGCAGTTTGGATGGCAAAGATGCCTTGCACGTGTGGATAATTTTAGTAGATTGTGCTTCCTCACTATTTTGTTTGAGATGAGTTTTCACTTGCTAGTATTATCAAAGATTATGGTGACAAGCTTCTTCTTGATTTGGGTATTAATGGAGAAAAGGTTTTGATTCTTTGCAACTATGTTAAATTTGGAAACTAGGGCCAAACTCCATGTTGCTCTGCTCATATGATGGAGAGGATATTTTTGTTGGATTCCTCTTTCGGAGAGGTGCAAGATTGATCTAAAGATCATTTTGTTTGGATGAGCAGAAGTTGGATTTTGAATTTATTTTTCACACGTGCAATTTGTCAAGGTCGGCGAAATTTGTAACGTAGGCTCACAAGCCCCAAAAGATGTGTCACACACCCTCAATGATGGATATAAAAAGGAGACACTCAAACCTCATTTGGACATCAACTCATCTCACACATCTCTCTCCATCTAATTGGTTCGTACAGCCTTAGGAGACACTCTCTCTCCTCCGCACGTGTGAAAGAGAAGCTGAAGTTTTCGGACTGTGTTAAGGGTTTCTGTGCAGTGTTGACTAGTGTTGACTTTGGGTCAACCTTGTCCTTTTGACTTCGATCTTTTGGACCTATTGCATTTTTGGGAGGTTGAATTTGGTGGCACAAAAATCGAGGTAATTCGAGTTGATTTGATTGCTGCGTTGACTACAACAATGAACGTAGATTGCTGAAGTTTGATTGCTGCATTGACCGAATTTGACTAAGGTATTGCAGACTGTTTTGGGCTGACTTCACCGTTTGAAGAGGCCGAGTTTGATTGGCTTTGATCGAGCTCCATTAAGAGACTTTTTGCTAGTTTGACCAGCATTGACTTTGTTGTCTAGGGCACCATGTTGACCGTTGAAAAGTGTACTTTCTCTTTGCTGAATTTGAAGAATAATAAGAAGATTTGATCAAAAGGTTTTCTCTGCATTGGGTTTTTTCCCTAGCATCCACCAAATTATTGTGTCCCTTGTCTTGGTTTGTCTTTTGTCGATTATTTATGTTCTATCAGCATTTTTTGTCAATGTTAATGTGATTTCATAGCAGCAAATTGAATTGGGCTTAATAAGAAAGATGGAAATAAATTTCTCTAAGCATAGAACATACCATGGTTAACTAAAATTAACATGGTATCAGAGCTGAGGTGAAGACAAAGCCCAAGCAAGAGTGAGAAGAGCAATCGCTGAAAGTTGAATAGACAAGGACTAGGGTCAATGGCTTCCTCATCATACTTCAAATCTGATGACAAGCTCAATGATAAGTTTGATTATCATACTTGGAAAATGTCCTTGAATTTGACATTGGAGGAACAAGATGTTATGGATTATGTGCAGGGAAAGATCATCGAGCCTCCATCAAATGCATCGATTGCCACTAAAACAAAGTACAAGAAAGGGGAAAACAAGGCAAAGAAGATCATCAGGGATTCTATTCATAAGCACTTGGTTGCTTATATCTCTGAGCTGGGCACATCTAAGGAGATGTATGATAAGTTGGTTGGCATGTTTAGGGCTAACAATGTCAATCAAATTCTCTTTTTGAAGAACAAGTTGAAGAACATCAAGATGGACAAGGGAGAGTCCATCCAATCATATTTCATGAGGCTCACTGAAATCAAGAATGATCTCTTAGCTATTGGAGAGGTCATAGTTGTCGCTGACTGAGAGCTCGCTGTCATTGCTCTTGGAGGACTTCCCCGACCATGGTATGTATTTAATACTACTATTCTCAATAATAATATAATTCCTGATTTTGATGAATTGTTGATAAGATGCACTCAAGAGGAGACAAGGATGATGGAGAGAGACCATCCCTCAAATGGGAATGGAAGTGATCCTATTGCCTTCAGTGCTCATGCAAAGAAGAGGGATAATGTAGGTATGAGAAATCAAAGGAAAGAGGAAGGCTCCCTCTGATTGAAATGGAAATGGAAATGGTCAACCTTTCAAAAGGTCAAGGAACTCCAGGTATGATGAATTCAATGTTGTTGATAATAGGAGAAATGAATATATTCTTATATCTGCCCTCTCTGCTTTATCTCCTCTTGACGCCCTAGATAACTGGTTGATAGATAGTGGTGTCTCAAGGCACTTCACTGGATATAAAGAGGTCCTTTATGATTTGATTGAAAATGATACAATTTTGGAAAGTATCCTTGGGGACTATTCCACCTATCTTGTGAAAGGGACAGGGACTGTGACCCTTTTATCTAAATCAAGGTCAAGTCGTTCGTTTGCACAACGTGTTGTATGTATCTAAGCGTCTGTGATCCATAATATAAATTTGTAGAAATTCTTTCGGTAGTAATCACATGCAAGGTCTAGTGTCTAACTCGACAATGGAAGAGAAAGGATTCAAGGTGGCATTCATTGATGGAAAGGTACACATTTGGAAGAGGAACTTCAAAGAAGCATTCACCCTTGGTTTCAGGGTTGATACACTCAATCAGGTTGGAGGAAGTCCACTGGGAGCCATGACATGTAACACAACTCTTCAATCTGAGCTATGACACCGGAGGTTTGCACACCTTCACTATAAAGCCCTTCCTGAAGCAAGGAAGGTGGTCATAGGTATGCCCGATTTCAAAGATGATCATGAAGGTGTATGTCAGGGTTGTACTGAAGGAAAGCATACAAGGGGACCATACCCCTCAAGTGTCACCAAGACTTTTGATATTCTATAATTGATTCATCCTGATCTATTTGGTATGTTGCCCATAACATCCTTGGAAGGATGCTTATAATATGTCACTTTTATAGATGACTTCTCTCGCAAGACTTGGATATACTTCTTGAAGAAAAAGGACGAAGTATTCAAATGGTTCTGCAACTTCAAGGCGTTGGTTGAAAATCAAATAGGGAAGAAGATCAAAATTTTGAGGACCGATAATGGAACCGAATATGAGTCCAATGAATTCAATGACTATTGCAGGGAAGCAGGCATTAAGAGGGAGACAACTACTACGTATACTCTCGAACAAAATGGTGTTGCCGAAAGGAAGAATAGAACCATTCTAGAAATTGCCCGTGCCATGCTTTATGACCAAGGTCTTTCGAATTTCCTATGGGGAGAAGCTGCCAACACCGTTGTGTATGTTCAAAACAGATGCTCACATTCAGCATTGGACTCCAAAACTCCCAAAGAAGTTTTCTCTGGTAAGAAACTTGATGTTTCTCATTTTAGAATTTTTGGAAGTCTCGTATATTTTCATGTGTCGAAAGAAAAGAGAAGCAAATTGGATGCTTCTAGAAAGAAGGGAATATTTGTGGGCTACAGTGAAACCTCGAAGGCATATAGAATCTATGTGCCTTGTCAAAGAGAAGTAGAGATATGCCATGATGTCACCTTCGACGAAAATGATGCCCTCAGGAAGGTTAGAGATCTTCCTATCTCAAAGGAAGACAAAGAAGAAGAAGCAGGAAGAACTGAAGGATGAACCAATGCTCGATGTTGAAGGTTCGATGGATCCTATAGATTCACCTTCTTCAAATAAAAGAAGACCCTCATGACTTAAAGACACTCTTGAAGATGCCGATAGACATGTTGCTCCAAGGGGAACATTCCGTGAAAGTAAGAAGCCGAATAGGTACAAAGGGTATTAGCCATGAGCACCATCGTACAATTTGAGCTTGGAACGTTTGAAGAAGCCATAAAGCATTAAGTTTGGAAGGATGGTATGAACGAGGAATGAGTCAATCATGAAAAATGATGTGTGGGATGTGGTCCCTAGACCGATGGACAAATCTGTTGTCACCTCAAAATGGCTCTACAAGATCAAGCATGGAGCCAATGGAAGTGCTAAAAAATTCAAGGCAAGATTTGTTGCACGAGACTTCTCACAGAAAGAAGGTATATGTAGAAATTTCACCCCCACTCCGGTTATTAGTTTTCCTTATCACTCCATGCATATAGTTTTAAATCTGAACATGACATAATACTAAAATCTGGAAATCACTGAAATTTCTAAAAACACAAATTTGGAGATTTTTGCACTTGCTGAAATTGCAGAAATAAAATAGGAAAATAATGACAACCACACACAAAAGATAACATAGTGATTTTTGGTCAATGTGACACTGGAAAAACCCCCTACAAATCTTAGGGAAAACTAGTTTGAGAGCTCTTCTTTATTTCTGAAAATGCTTTTACAGAGAACTGAAATACACAGTAAAACTTCCAGCAACCAAAAAATTTACTTATCTCGATTTCCGTCCTTGCACACTACCTCGGAAAATGTGCCAACCAACGAACTTACAAAACAGAAAATTTTACAGCATTAATGACAACATTAAATGTTGAACTGTCACCCTCGATTTGTGTGCCCATAATGCAGCAGTACAAGTGTACGACTGTATGGACTATATGGAAAGTACAATTGTACTTCCTCCTCGAAAACTATGCCTGAAACTGCTGCATGGAATTCTCGAAAACTATGCCTGAAAAATAACAGTGCTCCTCATTTTTCGAGCCTAAAATTTTCCTTGGAATTCGTGCTGAAGATGCTGTACGGATTCCTCGATTTTGTGCCTCCTTTCTCGAAAAATGTGCCAACCTCCTGCTATACAGATTTCTGCCATGGGATTTGTGCCACTAAGTCGCTGTACGGATTTGCTGAAGTATCCTTGCTGCCCTCCTTCATCTTGTCACTACAAAGAAATTTTCTCCTTGCTCTTCTTCTCCTTCTCTCACAAGCTCAGGAAACACTGAATGACCTTTTCTCTTTCTCTTCTCCTTTACCCTAACCCTAAGTGACTTTTGGGGAATCCCTAAATCCGATGGCTGAGATAGCTTTAGATCAAGGTTTGAGATTAAATGTGCATTTAATTCTCACTTTCTATTTTTTAATTCACCCCACTTAAATAAGAACCCACTTAGCCTTTTATTTCCATAGCCACTTTTTCACTTTATAATTTTTCATTGACTTTAATAAAGTCACTTTAAAATTAGAATGTGACTTTATCACTTATAAAGTCACTTTTAAATTACACTGACTTTATCACTTATAAAGTCACTTTTAAATTACACTGACTTTATCACTTATAAAGTCACTTTAGGAGAAAAGTACAAATACATTTGGACACTTTTCCTTAGGCCAAAGATCAAAGCCTTAGGGAACCACTTGTCCTCTAGTACCCAAATTTTAACAGTATAAATTATGATGAAATATTTGAACCTATTGCTCGCTACACCACTATCCGTTCAATCATTGCCCTTGTTGCATCACAAGGATGGAGTCTACATCAGATAGATGTCAAGAATGCCTTCTTACATGGCTCAATCAAGGAAGAGGTCTATGTGGAACAAACTTTGGGGTTCGAAGTTTGAAATAGAGATTCACATGTATATAGGTTGAAGAAAGTCCTCTATGAGTTGAAGCAAGCTCCCAAGGCTTGGTATGAGAGGATCGATAGCTACTTCATGAAACTGGGCTTTCCTTGAAGTGATGCTGATCCAAACCTTTACTTTAAGGTTGATAATGACAAGCCTCTCATTCTGGTTCTCTATGTGGACGATCTTTTCCTGACAGGTGCTGACCCTCTTATATGTCAATGTAAGAGGGAGTTACCTTTTGAGTTCGAGATGAAGGACCCAGGACTGATTCCCTACTTCCAAGGCTTGGAGGTTTGCCAAAAGCCAGGTGAGATTTTCCTTTCTCAAGGAAAATATGTTGTGAAGCTGCTGGAGAGATTTGGGATGGTGGACTGCAAGTCCGTGACTACTCCGATGGAACTCAATTTTAAGAAGTTGTGTGGAAGTGTTGTTGTGCCCGATTTGGGAAATCCTACAGAGTATTGTCAACTCGTGGGGGCTCTGATGTTCTTAGTGAACTCATGTTCGGACATATGTTTTGTAGTGAACACGTTGAGTCAATATATGGTCGAGCCACATCACATTCACTGGATTAGTGCCAAGAATCTCATGAGATATCTCCGGGGCACAATCAATCGTGGGTTGAGATACACTGTCGTGAGTATGAGGCTCCATGGATATATCGATTCCGACTGGGCAACAATGTGATGGATCGTAAGAGCACATCTGGATGTTGCTTCACCTTAGGTTCTGCGTCGATCTCCTAGATGAGCAGGAAGCAGAAATCGGTTGCTTTGAGCACCGTCGAGGCCAAATACATTGCAGCAAGTATGGCCTGTTGTGAAGCTGTTTGGTTGAGAAAGCTCTTCAGTGAGTTGTTTGGGCATGTGCTGGATACCACCGTGATCCTTTGCGACAACCAAAGTGGGATTAGACTTTCAGAGAGTCCCATGTTCCACGACCGTTCCAAGCATATTGATGTTAGGTACCACTTTGTCCGGGACATGGTACGACGAGGCGCCGTAAGGCTCCATCACATTGGGATTGATGAGCAGGTCAGAGATATTCTCACGAAGCCCTTGGGGAAGGTCAAATTCTTAACCTTCCATGAGAAGCTTGGTATCGTGGACAAACCCTATTATGAGGGTCCCGCTTGAGTTGGACTTTTAGCTCTGGGAGCTTCAGAGGGCTTGGGGATAGCTTCTTGGAGCTATAAGCAACCACAGGGCTAGGTTCGCCTTACCTTGTAGGTGTGCTATTTCCTCACCGTTATGGTATTGAGCTGGTTCACCCTCTCTTGATCTATGCCCCACATACATCCTACCCATGTAGTTCGGGACTCATGGGAAGTACCTCTCATCCGGCCAATGAGTTGGGAAATGAGGATAGAGACCATAGCATTACCGATGGACGCATCCTGTATTGCCGTACTCTCTATATCTAGCATGGATTGTGGCCAACAACTTGATCTGGGATCAAGTTTGGTTGAGATTTTTACCTCTAAACTGACTTCGGGTCGGTGGAGAGTGGCAAGGTCTTTGTGACTCACTCTCAATCATATCTTCTTCATTATTTCTTCTACAACAGAGCAGAGCTGACAAAGTACAGAGACAACAAGATGATGACACATGATGACATGATGATATATGATAGTACATGATGGTACTGGATGACAGGATTGCACAGGTTGACAAATTGATGGACACGTGGAGTTCTCCCTAGTTGAGAGGGAGTGTTAAATTTGGAAACTAGGGCCAAACTCCATGTTGCACTGCTCATATGATGGAGATGATATTTTTGTTGGATTCCTCTTTCAAAGAGGTGCAAGATTGATCTAAAGATCATCTTGTTTGGACGAGCAGAAGTTGGATTTTGAATTTATTTTCCACACGTGCAATTTGTCAAGGTTGGCCAGATTTGTATGTAGGTTCACAAGCCCCAAAAGATGTGTCACATACCCTCACTGATGAATATAAAAAGGAGAGACTCAAACCTCATTGGACATCAACTCATCTCACACATCTCTCTCCATCTGATTGGTTCATACAACCTTAGGAGACACTCTCTCTCCTCCGCACGTGTGAAAGAGAAGGTGAAGTTTTTGAACTGTGTTAAGGGTTTATGTGCAACGTTGACCAATGTTGACTTTGGGTCAACCTTGTCCTTTTGACTTCGATCTTTTGGACAAATTGCATTTTTGGGAGGCTGAATTTGGTGGCACAAAAATCGAGGTAATCCGAGCTGATTTGACTGATGCGTTGACCACAATGTTGATCGCTTGCTGAAGTTTGACTTCTGTTGTTGATTGAATTTGATTGAGGTATTGCAGATTGTTTTGGGCTGACTTTGACTGTTTGAAGAGGCCGAGTTTGACTGGCTTGATCGAGCTCCATTGGGAGACTTTTTGTTGGTTTGATCAATGTTGACTTTGCTGGCTAGGGCATCATGTTGAATGCTGAAAATTATACTCTCTCTCTGCTAAATCTGAAGAATAATAAGAAGATTTGATCAAAGGGTTTTCCCCACATTGGGGTTTTTCCCTGACATCCGCCAAATTATTGTGTCTCTTGTCTTGGCTTGTCTTCTGTTGATTATTTACGTTCTATCAACATTTACTATCAATGTTTATGTGATTGCATAACAGGAAATTGAATTGGGCTTAATAAGAAAGATTGAAGTAAATTGCTCTAAGCATAGAACATACCATGGTTAACTAAAATTAACAGACTAAGGTATAGGATCATTAATTAAATGCCTTTTATCTTAGAGTTGAACACTATGATTTCTCTCTCCTTGTAAGTTTTAAATGTGTTGAAAAGTGTAACTAGGTAAGTCTTCATGTTGACTATGAAATTATGTACTTATGAAAAAGAAGAAGTCAAAATAAGATTTATATATTTTTGTTGTATTTGCTTGATGGGTTTCATGAGCAAGTTTTATGTCCATTAGGTTTGAGTTAAGTGTCAGATCTAGTCTAGCTATATGCTCCAAGACCTTGTGAAAGAAGCTCACATCAGTCCTCAAATAACGATGGAAAACAAGCTTTAAATGTAGTAAAGAAATGCCTCATCCACGCTGGGATAATCCTACTCTAGTGGGCCCAATTCATAGTGAAGAAGTCGGCTAATTACCAAATGATAGGTTGGCTCAATTACAGGCACCGACAACTATATATACCCAGCTGGATTGCGCAGAAAAATAAAGTACAAGAATTCAGACAACTCTGAAAAAGTGCAGATTTCTTTTTGGGAAAATAGAGACATTTTTGCAGATATCTTTGAGAAAAAGATGCGTAAAAACAACAGGGAGAAGTGCGGATTAAGGACAGGAAAATTCGGATGAGATTGAAGGTTAAGGCAGACAAACTCGGATGACACTGAAGGTTAACGCAGACAAACTAAATTGATAACAGTGCAGACTATATTGTAGACTTAAGGAAGGAGTAACAATGTGATTTCTGTATGAGTTAAGGGTCATGAAGTCATTATATATGTATGATGTTTATATAAGAAAAGAGGAATACGGAATTCAGAGACAACAGTACAACAACCCAAGTTCGATTTTATTTAACGAAGGTCCTGAAGTGTATTCACTCACACAGTGCTTAAAAGAAGATCAATTTGAAAAGTGTGAAAAGAGACCGAGCTCTCTAGGTCAAGTGCAAAACAGTGCAGATTGTTATAAAGGAGAAGAATTGAGTTTTGGATTATCTAAAGAGGCTGCATCAAGGTCTTGGAAGCATATCTAGGTCAAGGGTTTGAGTCTTGGTCATGGTCCTTGTTATTTGAAGATCTATAAGAAGAATTCTTTGTGGGTTTTCCTCTCCAAGAGGGAGAGGTTTTGCCCTGGCTCTAGGAGCCTAATTTTGTGTCTTATTTACTTTGATAATTGACTTGATGAAAGACTAAACAAGATAACGAAGAAAAGACATAAGTAAGCTCACAAGTAATTATCAAGAGAATTTGTACTAACCTACAGCCCTCCAAATTCTCAACATGGTATCAGAGCTAAGGTACTAGAAAGGGCATAGAGACACTCAAGGATCAGATTTCATGGAGGGTATCAAAGCAAGGATTTGATTAGAAGAAAGGTCAGTCTTCCACAGTGAAAGAAATAAGGCAGTATTATGGAACCATCTTAATTGTGCCAGCAGATCATTGCTATCTCAAAGTATTGCCATCAAAAGCTTCAAGGCAAGTTACCTATCATCCTTGATCTTTCAAGAAAGCAGCAGAATATCCTCATCAATCACCATTCAAAGGAAGCTTCAACCATCTTTAAAGTAATCAAGCTGATAGAAGAAGAAAAGCATCTACTCAAGTAAGTATTTTAATGACTTTATATGAATCTATTAAAATGTTTCCTTAGAAAAGAAAGAAACAAACTGTTTGGGGTTTCAAACTTTTCATAGAAGACAAGGGCAATCAAGTCATGCCAAATTCATGAAGGGAGATATAAGAGCCCAAAGAATTCTTATAGAATCCACAAAAGACTCTATGATCTCCTATGTATGAAATCTAAAATCATCAAAAGGAGTAAATAAGAAATTAGTAGAGTTATTCTCTGTGAGTATTGTAGGAGAAGCAATCTCTCTGATCAACTGCAGGAACTAGGAGAAGACTACAGTGGTGCTAAAAGCTCTATGAGAAGAATGAGAAAGTTTAACTTCACAATCATACAGAAAGATAGAAGTCACACCATTCCATGATTTAGGGTCTCTATATAAATAGAGGAAACAAGATTGAAAGCCAAAGCTGTTACAGGATCAAGTAAAGGAATCAAGCCTTTGCAGCCATGTCCAGGAAGAAAGGAAGATTCGGTAAGTTTTGGTCCTCAGAGTAAAAGAAGAAATGTGGACGAAGCACGATGCTTTGGATATGATGAACTTGGGCATTAAAATTGGAAATCTTCATTAATCTGAAAAAGGACAAGAGAAATAGGGAAGAAGCCCATATGAGGAAAGAGCCTGATAAGAAAGAAGAAGCAAGGAATCTCCACTATGATTGAGATCATCTTCTTCTTTAAGTGATTTTTGTTGGTTATATGATAGGAAGCAGTGTAGCATCTTGATGAAAGCATGGTAGGAGCTCTTGGTGAATCAGCTCTGCGAATACCTCTCTGATAACATTACTAATGGAAAGCAATCATCAAGAGCAAGGGTCATCATGGAAACAAATTTCTGGGATGTGATGACATATTGATGGAGCAAGCGAAGAGAATGAAGCTCTTCATTCTTGAGAAAATTGCTACAGGATGACTTAAGGGAAAAGGGTATGAGGTATGTATATATTTATATGCTAACATTGGATGCTGTGAAGTCATGCCATATGGTTGCAGGTAATGAACTTCTGTATTTAGAAGTATGAACTTCTGTATTTAGAAGTATGATCTATGGAGGAGTATCTCTTAGTGCACGGACAAATGAAATCAACATAATATGTCCTCATGGAATATGAGGTAGTTGTATATGAACGAGAAACTAGAGAGGTTGTAAGTTCATGGGAATGAAGAATTTGTAGACAGGAAGAGATCATGAAATGCAACCATGTCAAGAGGCAGTTATCATCTGGAGGCCAAGTAGATGTGACTAGGAGATCTCGTGGGAAGATATGTAGACTTTGACGGAAGTCTGGTAAAGAAGAAGACCCTTAGCAAAAACATATCATTAGGAGATGTGTCAATATGTATGAAGGATGTTGATGCCTACAGGAAGATGTCATGGTGAAAGATCATCACTAAGGTAACTTTTGCTTTAAAAAGTTTATATGGATATGTTCATTTGGATGAATTGGTGCAGGGCTGCTAATCATAAGAAAGGATGTATGATCCTTGGGGATGATTCGAAGGAAAGCAACATGGCATAACGGTGGACCAGATGGGGAAGACTGATGAATCACTTTCTGATAGTGGACATGACTCGTGACTGAAAGTGATGGATGATCTGTGCCCTATGAAGCCAAAAGTTGAAGATTCCTCAAATATCGAAAACCATGACATCGAGGGGGGGAACTCTTCATGAGTAGCTGGATTGCTGCTGCAGGACCCTGGTTGATGAGGAGCCTGGTGGTAAGTTTCTTGCTTGGAAGAAACTTGAAGTATGTCCTTCTTGTGTTAAGAGGGAGTGACATATGTTGTTCTCTATTACATGTGTCATGCACTAGACTAGGACTAACAACCGTAAGTCTTAGTGAAGGCCATGTGAAGAGAATGGATAGACACATCATTCTGGTCTTCACGTGGAAGACAGAATGGAGGATTGGGTAATCATCTGGCATTTGATACTCTTTGAGAATGAGATAGGGCATTCAAGATAAGAGTAGTCGTGGATCGATATTCTTTGAGGGCTGGCTACCCAAGAGAAGAATAGTCCAAGAAGGTCATACTCTGGGAACACCTAGGTGGGGTATGTACCTTGGAGATACGACTATGGTGTCTATTAGTCATGTGTCTCGCCAGCATATTGTCTCGTTGAGAGATGGGGCTGTTAGTCAAGGCCTTGCAGTAGGGCAATGCTGGTTGATATGATGCTATACAGATGCGATTACCAATCCGATTCTTCTTATGAGATTCTTTAGTTTGAAAGTGACCATGTACCCGTATCAATACCTCCCTAGTTAAGAGGGAGTGTTGAAAAGTGTAACTAGGTTGGTCTTCATGTTGACTATGAAATTATGTACTTATGAAAAAGAAGAAGTCAAAATAATATTTATATATTTTTGTTGTATTTGCTTGATGGGTTTCATGAGCAAGTTTTATTAAGTAGATGGACTTCTTCTTGATGTCCATTAGGTTTGATTTAAGTGTCAGATCTAGTCTAGCTATATGCTCCAAGACCTTGTGAAAGAAGCTCACATCAGTCCTCAAATAACGATGGAAAACAAGCTTTAAATGTAGTAAAGAAATGCCTCATCCACGTTGGAATAATCCTACTCTAGTGGGCCCAATTCATAGTGAAGAAGTCGGCTCCAATTACCAAATGACAGGTTGGCTCAATTACAGGCACCGACAACTATATATACCCAGTTGGACTGCGCAGAAAAATAAAGTACAGGAATTCGGACAACTCTAAAAAAGTGTGGATTTTACTGTGGGAAAACAGAGACAGTTTTGTAGATATCTCTGAGAAAAAGATGCGTAAAAACAACAGGAAGAAGTGCGGAATAAGGACAGGAAAACTCAGATGAGACTGAAGGTTAAGGCCGACAAACTCGGAGGAGACTGAAGGTTAATGCAGACAAACTAAATTGATAACAGTGCAGACTATATTGTAGACTTCAGGAAGAAGTAACAATGTGATTTCTGTATGAGTTAAGGGTCACGAAGTCATTATATATATATGATGTTTATATAAGAAAAGAGGAATACGAAATTCAGAGATAGCAGTACAACAACCCAAGTGCGAATTTGTTTAACGAAGGTCCTGAAGTGTATTCACTCACACAGTGATTAGAAGAAGATCAATTTGAAAAGTGTGAAAAGAGACCGAGCTCTCTAGGTCAAGTGCAGAACAGTGCAGATTGTTATAAAGGAGAAGAATCGAGTTTTGGATTATCTAAAGAAGCTGCATCAAGGTCTTGGAAGCATATCTAGGTCAAGGGTCTGAGGCTTGGTCATGGTCCTTGTTATTTGAAGATCTATAAGAAGAATTCTTTGTGGGTTTTCCTCTCCAAGAGGGAGAGGTTTTGCCCTGGCTCTAGGAGCCTAAGTTTGTGTCTTATTTACTTTGATAATTGACTTGATGAAAGACTAAACAAGATAACGAAGAAAAGACATAAGTAAGCTCACAAGTAATTATCAAGAAGAGAATTTGTATTAACCTACAACCCTCCAAATTCTCAACAAAACCTTCACAATAAAGCGATGCATACATAGATTCTTTATAAATAGAAAAATAAAGAATAACAATCACACACAATGCTTATAGATTTACCTTGGAAACCCTTAACTAGGAAAACCAACAAATGTTTAGAGCTGCACTTGTAACTCATAGTATTTTCTTCATCATTTACAATACAATATACAAGATCTAGTAACATCCAAAACCTTAATCTGTTAACCTGGATTAGATTCCTTAACTAGAATTACATTACATTGAGTCGAAAACACCAAAAATATGCCAAAAATGGATACAAAAACCAATAATTACACATAATACTTAGAGATTTACCTTGAAAACACTTAAGTAGGAAAACCAACAAATGTTTAGAGTTGTGCCTCTAACTCTCATCGTATTTTCATTATCATTTACAATACATTGCATAAGATCCTTTAGCATCCAAGGACCAAAACCCTAATTTGGTAAACCAAATTAGATTCCTTAGCTAGAATTACAATGGAATAGGCTAAAAAACACCAAAAATAGGCAATAAATGAACCAAAAAAACCCATTTTGTTTCCTTGGGGGCTATGCCCTTAAACCATTGAGTAAGGAGGCCCAATGATCCCCCTTTGTAACCCCCCTTTCTCCTTGTGCAATGTATTGGTACATGGGGGCCAATTGTACAAATAATATAACACATGTCCAACACTTACTATGTTATTATGGTAGATTCAGGGTTGTGTGAGCACCCTCCTAGAGGTTGCTATTGAAAAGTGTAACTAGGTCGGTCTTCATATTTACTATGTAATTATGTAAAAGCAAAAGACACAGATAATAAAATGTGTATTTGTACTTGCTTCATGGGTTTCATGAGCAAAATTTTATCTTAGGTTAATATACTTCTTCTTGATGTCTATTTAGGGTTTATCTTTGGTTTATAAATGTTTTTAATGTCAAGTATATGAAGAACCTTGTAGTCATGGAATGCTCCAAGACCTAGTCCAATAAACCGTGGAAGAATGGCTATTATTCAGCCCTCATACACCGTTGATAGACAAGCCTAAATAATGTGTCAAGTTGGCCTTCAAATACCTGGAGAAGTTGGCCTCATAACAGTCATGTCGGTTCCCTAAATAGTCACATCGGTTCACATGTTAGGTCGAGTTATATATAGGGGCAAACAACTATATCTACCCCTGTAGCCTTCGCAGAGAAGACAGAACTTCGGTGATCTTTGAAAACTGCAGTGCGGATTTTTGGATGAAGTGCAGTGCGAATTATTGCAGATTTTTTTGAGGCTAACTGCAGACAAAAGACAAGAATAGAAGTGCGGATTAACTCTGAACCCAAGTGTGGATTACACTGAATTCAAGTGCAGTGTTCTCTGAGTATAAATTGCGGATTTCAGGAAGCTTGTATAGGGTGTTGATTGAGGATTTGTCTAAAGTTATCACAACACCTATTTTGGATCTTAAAGCAAGGAGAAGTTGCGGATATAACACTGCTGTATTACATATTGTTTTGTGTTTCCAGAGCTCTGCAAAGGTCTTGAAATATAAAGTTAAGGGCAGTCGGTTTGAAGGAAGAATTTACTGAAGTGAAGACAGTGATCATAAGAAGAAAGCGGTCTTAAAAGTGAGTAAGACTGAGGAAGGTAAATATGTGATTTACCTTCCTAACTACAATATAGTGGCAAGTGTGTGCAAGGTGAAGATAATTCAGTTCCAATTTTTAACTGAGCAATAAGAAGTGAAACTTGGAGACCGAGCTCTCTAGTACCAGTGCAGAACAGTGCAGATTGTTGAAGAAGAGAAGAATCAAGTTTGAAAAGGCAGTGACAAGGTCTTGGAGGCATTCCTAGGTCAAGGGTCTGAGTCTGGGTCATGGTACTTGTCATTTGAAGATCTATAAGGAGAATTCTTTGCGGGTTTTCCTCTCCAAGAGGGAGAGGTTTTGCCTTGGCTCTAGGAGCCTAATTTTGTGTCTCGTGCATTTTGATAATTGACTTGATGAAAGACTAACTAAGCTAAAGAAAAGAAGACATAAGTAACTCAAGTAAGCTCACAAGTAATTATCAAGAAGATAATTTGAATTAAACACCAGCCCTTCGAATTCTCAACAGTTTCTCTCCCCCACCCTCCTCTTTTGGAACCTCACTTCGAGCAAGAGCATCTAGGGAGTGCCCCTAGGAGCACACTCGAAAAAATTAGGTGTGCACTTCGGGGTTCCCTAGGATGCTCCCTGCCAGTATGGGGAGTGTGGTGCTCTTGGAGTAGGGAGCATTCGCCCTAGTCACTCTATGGATGCTCCCCAAGACATTGAACCATGATTGTGGTTCTTGAGTAAGTTTGACAAAAAATGCTGGCAATTAATGGTAATGCTAAATTCTTAAGGTAAAATGATAGAAAGGAAAAATAAAGGGAATGCCAACTTAACAATACCATTAATAATTTAATTGTTTCAGGATGTTTGTGGGTGGTTCCAACCTCATCATATTTCATATGGGGAAAGTAGAAGTTCATATCCCATTCAAAATTCAATAGACTTAACAATTTTCAGGATTTTATGATTTTTGGGATTGCAACATTTTCATTGGATTTTGTCACGTATGACGATATATGATTGGTATTTAATCAAGAGCACCAAGCCCTTTATTTACCTCGATGTTGGTGGTGTTGATTGTTGAACGCCTTCGTCATGGCTTTAGCGAAAATGTACCTTTCATTCCAACCAAAATCATTGATTAGGCATGTTAAGTTTTTTTAACCATATTCTAAGGCTTTGTTATGAAACTAGCTCCAAAAATAGAAGAAACGAGAGATCAACGCCTTAGAAATAGCCACTTCGAGGGGGCAACCTCCAATACATTACATAAATGAACAATTCTTGGATGATACAAATGACAAAACCTACTTCTATACATTGGAGTCCATGGGATCACAATATAATCCTAGCCGACCTAACAATAATAATGTAAGGGCACAATAATATCAATATTGGAGTTACAGGGGTACAACAATAACAATAACGGGGTTACACTAACAACAATAAGGGACTATACTAGTAATACAGGGACCTAACATGCCCCTCTCCTTCAAAAAAGTGTTGTCCTCAACGCTTGAGTAGCTCCGGATGCTTCCGTATAAAATTCTCATCCTCCCATGTAGAATCTTCAGTGGGTAAGTTCTTCCACTTGATGAGATACTCTGAAATTGATCGATTTCGTAGCTGTCGAGTTCTTGTTTCCTTGATTGCTTCAGGTTCCAATATGATCTTTCCTTCCTCATCAAGTTCTGGCAATATTGTTTGAACTGGAAGTTTGTCACCTATAACCTTCTTTAAGCATGAAACATGGAAAATTGGATGCACTCGCGAAGAAGCAGGAAGCTCCAATTTGTATGCAATAGTACCAATCTTTAGCAACACCTTGTAAGGACCATAGTACTTTGGCGATAATTTATTATCCTTCTTACCTTGCTTGAGGGAAATTTGTTTGTATGTTTGTAGCTGTAAAAATACCTAGTCTCCTACATCAAAACTTCTCTCGCTGTGATGTTGATTTTCCTTTTGTTTCATTCGATTTTGTGCCAAATTTAGGTTATCCTTTAAGAGTTGGAGAACTTCTTGTTGATGCTCGATGTGATCTTCCACTGCTTGAACCTTGGATTTTTCTCTTAAAGAGGATGTGATGGACGGTGGATGATATCCATAAAGTGCCATAAATGGGGTCATTTTTGTTGCAGTATGGAAGGAAGTGTTATACCACCATTTAGCGAGAGGTAGCCACTTGACCCATTGTGTGTGCTTATCAAATACAAAACAACGAAGATATCCTTCCAAACATTTATTCACTATCTCAGTTTGACCAACAGATTGTGGATGATAAGATGAGCTATGAGCTAGTTGAGTATCCAAACAAGAAAATAATTCCGTCCAAAAATTTCCAGTAAAAATGGGATCTCTGTCACTTACAATAATCTTTGGGTTTATATGTAGCTTTTGAATTGTTTCCATAAATGCAGTAGCAACTGTACTTGCTTTAAATGGATGAGATAATGCACAAAAGTGTGCATACTTGGTAAGTCTATCAACTATCACCATGATGACACTCTTTCCTTCGGACTTAGGTAAACTTGTGATAAAATCCATTGAAATCTCCTCCCAACGTTGGCTTGGAATGGATAAAGGTTGTAGAAGACTCAGAGTTTTAATTGTCTCAACTTTATTTTGCTGGCAAACCAAACATTCTGCCTCAAACTTTTGAATATCAGATTTAAGGCCATCCTAAAAAATTTCTTTCTTCACCCTGTGGTAAGTTTTTAAAAATCCCGAGTGTCCTCCTAAAGGAGAAGTGTGCAATTCCAAAAGAATCTTTTGTTTTAGTTGGGAATTCTTACAAATATATAAGCGATCTTTGTACCATAAGGAATCATTTTTCCAACTAAATGTATCAGATGTACTAGGATCTTGCTGCAACTTTTGAATGAATGTTCACACTTCTTCGTCCTTCTTCCATTCATCCCTTGCTTTGGTTATCCAATCTGGTTGGATAATAGAAATGGTATAAAGCAATGCTTCCACCTCTTCATCCTTTCTTGAGAGTGCATCCGCGACAACATTTAGCTTTCCTTTTTTGTAGATGATTTCAAAGTCTTAACCCAACATCTTTGTGACCCAATTTTGCTGCTCTTCTGAAGATAGTCTTTGTTCCAAAAAGTGTTTAAGACTATCATGATCAGTTTTTACCTTCAAGTGTCTTCCCATTAGGTAAGGTCGCCATTTCTTTAGTGCATGTAGTATTGCCAACATTTCCTTCTCATAAATAGCTTTCTGTAAATACTTTCCTTTGATTGGATGACTTTCAAAAACAATGGGTCTTCCTTCTTGCATTAAAACAACACTAATTCCATTTCCTGAGGCATCACATTCCACAATTAAGGTTTTTGTGAAGTTTGGCGTAGCTAAGACCGGTGCTAGGCACATTTCCTCTTTAAGATGTTCAAAGGCCTTAGTTGCTTCAGGATTCCATGAAAATGCATCTTTCTTCAATAATGTTGTTATAGTTGCTGCTGTTATTCGCCCATAATTCTTAAAAAACTTGCGATAATACCTTGTTAACTCAAGAAATCCTCGCAACTGCTTTGTGGTTGTGGGGACTTTCCATTCCTTAATGGCTTTAATTTTGTTAGGGTCTACCTTAACACCCTCATGAGATACAGTATGACCCAGATATTTGACCTCTTGTATTCCAAACAAACATTTGGATGTTTTTGCATATAATTGTTTCTCCTCCAATAGTTTGAGCACCCTGTCAACATGTTGAACATGATCCTTCCAAGACCTGTTGCAGATTAGTATATTATCGAAAAATACTAGCACAAATTTTCTAAGGGTTTGAAAATGGAATTCATCAACCCTTGAAATGTAGAAGGTGTATTGGTAAGGCCAATAGGCATGACCGAAAATTCATAATGACCCTCTTGAGTTCGAAATGCTGTTTTCGAAATATCTTCCGTCTTCATTCTAATTTGATGATATCCTGAATGAAGACCCAACTTGGTAAAATAAGTTTCCCCACGTAATTCATCAATCACAGGAATGAGAAATTTATCTTCAATAGTGAGCTTATTGAGCTCCCTATAATCCGGACACGTGCCATGATCCATCCTTCTTGTGCACCAATACGACTGGAGCAGAGAAAGAACTTTGACAATCATACGTTCATTTCTGCAATCATATGTTCAATTTCTCTCTTTTGGACATAAGGATATCTGTAAGGCCTGATGTTTGGAGGAACACTTCCTGGAATCAAATGAATAGCATGATCACGATCACGAATAGGTGGGAGTCCTTTGGGAGTTTCAAACACCTTTGAATGATTGTCCAAGACTTTTTGGAGATTTGGAGAAATGGGTGATTTTGATGTTGGAACTTCTAGTGAGCATAATTGTGCAATTACGCCTTGTTATTATTTCTTCAGAAGCCTTGTCATGACATTAGAGCTTAGTATCTTTCCCGGCTTCGCTGTAATACCCCGTAATTCGACTTCCTTTCCTTCCGAAATTTTTTTCAAGAAAAGTTCTTGAAAATTAAAAGATATCGTCCCCAAAGATTGTAACCATTGTACTCCTAGTACAACATCAACACCTCCCATTGGAATGGAAAGCATTGGACTATTCAATACATATTCCTCCATGGTTAGCTTGATATTATGACATTTTCCAGAGAAATTTATAGTTCTTCCATTTGCAACCATCACTCTGGTGCTGGGTGTAGGAAACCTTTCTTCTCAGCACACTTATGACCTTTAGTGTATTTGCTATCACAATTGTAGCAATGCCCTTTTGCTCTTTTTTCTTCCAATTGTTGTGGTGCCAACCTTGTAGGTTGTGGAAGTCTAGGAGTAGCAACACTTCCATCTTTATAGATGTGAGTGGTAGGCTTCCTTGTCGCCATAATTTTACATTCAATTTTTCTTGCCAATTTGAATGCCTTCTCTAATGAATCAGGTTCCCAAACACGAACTTCATGTTGGATGCTATCTTTTAAAGTCCCTATCAATGTGGAAAAAGTCGAAGTCGGGATTAAATCGGCAAGGGTCCAAAAGTTGAAAAACTCGATAAAGTCAAGAGTTTTTTGAAAAAGTCGGCAAAACTAAAAAAATACAAAATATTCATTTTTGGAAAAAATATTGATTTTTTCAAAAAAAAAAAAAAGATTAAAGAAACTACCTCCCTCAAGATTTTTTCGAAAAAGTCGGCAAAAAGTCGAGACTTCGAGGATAAAATTGCGACTTTTTCAGGGATGAAAAAGTCGGCTGATAAAGTTGGCTCCGGGAAAAATTCAGGATTTTTTCAAAAAGTCGAGACTTTTTGCCGACTTTTTCCACACTGGTCCCTATGAAGACATCAATCCTGTGTTCCTCTGGAATATCAGTTACCCTTATATTCAATTTTTGGAAGTCCTCAATGTGCTCCACCACTGAACCCTTTTGTTTGAGATTTATCAATTGGCTAAAGAAGGTGTTGCTCTTTATATCCTCATAATGTGCTATCATTTATCCTGTAAAAATTGACCAAGTGACAATTTTTTTACTGGAGCAAATCCATCGATACCATACAAATGTATTTTGTTTTAAATGTAAAGTTGCAATGCGTACCTTTTGTGTGTTTTGCACATTATTGAGATCAAAATATTGCTCCATCTGTAGTATCCATGTTACCGGATCCTTGCCATCAAACTTCCTCATATCCATCTTTGGAATATGGTGGTTCTTCTATCCAACATTAGAGTTTATAAAATCACGATTAACATTTATTTTGTTCTCATCATGAGTTTCCTTTACTATCTTTTCGCCATTAGGAAACATTTCTTGTATCAACTTTGTCAAACCTTCTATGTTTGCTTTTAGACCATTCTTCATGTTTTCCATGTTGTCTTTCATTTTTTCTTCCATGTCATCCATCTTAGCTTCCATGCCTTTCATTAAAACTTCCATTTCATTTTTTGTTGCTCTTTGCGAGAGCGACATTTGGTGCACTTGCTCTTGTATTTTTGACATATCATGTTGCAGTTCTTCGTCTTCATGAGTCATAGTAGAGTCTTCTAAAGGCTTAATGGGTGTTGAATTCTTTTTAGGAGGCATTTTAGAACCCAATATTGATATCTATTCTACAATATGCCCTTGGAATCAATTCAAACTGATTTTTCACACAAGACTTATGCTATTCCAAAACAAAATACACACTTTTTTCTTGCTTTTAAGGAGCTCGATAATGAAATTGAATTATCTCTGTAATTGCGGATCCTCAATATCTGAAATTTGGCACTGTAGTAGCCCTCTAAAGCTTCTTTCAAATGCCATAGGTGTGACCTGATTTGGATTCTTCAGGGCAAAGTTATGCCCAATCTCCCACAATGACCTAATTATGGACTGGTTCAATAGAGTGAACTTGTACGACGTGCCACGTGTCACTATTTCCTCCTTCGGCTTTGAAATTGATACGAAGGAACTACAGTCCGTGTACTTGCAACCACTTCTTACAGAATTCTAGTTTGATGCTCAAAGGGAGGGTTATGACGATTTTTCCACGGTCACCTCTTTGAGATGAAATTCGGGAGCCTGAAAAAACTCTAAATTCCACAGATCATAGCTCCGAAAATATTGCGAACCAAGATCTGAAATTTTTATAGGAGGTTCCTTAGGATTGTGGCTTCGCTCTATAAAAATTTTAGCATCTGAACCTTCGTAGAAAGAAAGTTATAGCGCACATGCCACGATGACCTGTTTCAGGTGAAATTCGGGAGCCTAAAAAAGCCGTAACTTCCACAGATCATATCTCTGAAAACATTCTGAACCAAGATCTGAAATTTTTAGACGACGTTCCTCAGGATTTCGGCTTTGCTATGTAAAAATTTCAGCTTCTGAACCTTCGTAGAAAAAAAGTTATAGTGAAAATGCCACGATGACTTGTTTGGAGTAGCGAAACCCTAGAATCCAAAGCTCTGATACCATATGTTATGAAACCAGCTCCAAAAATAGAAGAAAAGAGAGGTCAATGCCTTAGAAATAGCCACTTCGAGGGGGCAACCTCTCTTGAGATGCTTTGTGAGGTTTTTGGGAAATGGTGGTCTCGTTTTTGCACAGTCAACATTGGGTACATTTCTGGTGCTTTTACCAATTTAGTGCCCAACGATTGTCTTTCACATGCTTTTTATGCTTCTAGTACTTATAGAATGGGGCATTCTTCTCATTGCTATACTTTGTTCTCCTTTTGGTGATTTGGAGTCACTCTTTTTGATGCAGTCTTGTTGAGTGGCTTCTTTGTCATGCTATCTTTTGCAAGAGCCATCTTTCTTTGGTCGGAATGAATCTTTAATTATGCGTCCTCCAATTATTCTGTCTTTGTTGACTTGGCTTTATGATATATGTCATCTAGAGGGCAGATGTTGAACATATTAACGAGGATAATTTTAGGGGCGAAATTTCGCAAATGGGTTATTTTTTAGACATTTTGTGAAAAAAATATTCACTAGTTTCATTAAGAATTTGCCTATTTTTAACATATATATGATTAAATGGTTGATATTTGCCAAAAAATTACCGATTTTAATAGTAAATTACATGTTCGTTATTGAATATTCACCTACATTCTATACGTATGAATTTTCAAACTAGAATAGTCACCTACAATAACATATATAGGAAAAATTGTAAATCCTTAAAAAATACCCATAATTGACCTCCTCTTGAATTGGTGTGATGAGCACATCAATGAGCTTTGTTATCGATTTTGCTACTTTGCCGATCCCCTAAGTTGAATAAAATAGTAGTCAAGCTCTTGGATATAGGCATTTATTGTCTGAATGGACCAGTGTTATTGGAACTGGATTGGAATTGGTGGATCCAGCGGGTTCGACTGGCTTGACCCCCAAGCCGGTCTGGTTTGAGGGTTGGAACCGGAAATGGCCGGTTTGGTATCGAATCGGAATTTTTCATTGAACCGACCGATTTTGCACTGAACTGGCCGGTTTCATACAATGTGACCAAAGATGTTCCAAACACAATTGTTTTAAAAAAAAAACAAGAGTTTTTGAATGTGAAATCCTAATATTCAAGCCTTGACCTTCTTACTATTGCTATGCAATTCATGGTAATGTTAAATTTTTAAGGTAATTGCTTAAAATTTTAACATTACCATGGAATGACTTAGGATGTTTGATAGTGGTTCTGACCTCATTGGATTTCATATGGAGAAAGTAAAATTTTGGAACTCACTCAAAAACCACCAGACTTAACAGTTTTTTAGGATTTCTGCATTGGAGGGATTGCAACATTTCCATTGGATTTTGTCATGTAGAAGGGTATGGAACTAGTATTTAATCAAGAGCACCAATCCTTCTATGCACCTTGCTGTTAGTGGCATTGGTTGTCAAACCCTCTATCATGACCCTACTAAAAATGTACCGATCACTCAAACAACATCTTGACTTGACATGCTATGTGTTTTCTATCTTATTTTAATGCTTAGAGGGTGATATTGATGACAAAGATCCCAATGTAGGCAATGATTCGATGATATGTAGGTATTTGTTGTAGCATTAATTTTTTTGGATGCCGGAGGCCATCGAGAGCTTGTTTGTTGATGTATTTTCGGTTCAGAGATGGATTGCACTCTGTGCTCTTTTGGTTATGTGCACCCTTACATGTATTATAAATGAGAACTTTTGCTTATTTGTGTATAAATGGTTTGGATTCACACAGATGCACATGGATGTTTATGTTTTTCTTTAAAATTTGAAATATTGTGTTTTTGGTTCACCCTTTTTTTGGTCCAGTTTTTTTACCGGTTCCGACTGGTTCTCGGTTCAGAGGGTTTTCCTGTTCAATCACCAGTTTGGTTCCGATAACATTTGAATGGACTTTTGCTGCAGGTATTGCTACTGTGGTTGTTGTTGTTGTTCCTTCCAATATTTGATGGGATAAAATCTTTTCTTCACAAAACTTTGAAATCATTCCATGACAAGGCATAAGCAGTGTTGGGTGTTGGTCTTCAGCTGCGCTTACATATTCTACTCCCATAGAAAATGTTCTCCATGCATGCATAGATTTGTGAAGGCAAGATTGTTTTTATCTATGATTTGCTGCACTTCATAAAAGGAATCTACCTGCCTCAGAGTCATCAGGTTGCAGAGCATCCATTATAGGGCAGAATTTCTACATCATTATCCACGTTGTGAGATGAACTCCTATTCATTGATGAACTTTCCCCTCCACCTCTGAATTTCAGGTTTGGATTGCTTCTAGAGGGCTTATGGTGGATAGCCATCTGCAGTACTACTGCGACAGAGGCTGTTAAAATCTAGCAGTTGAGTGATGTTGACCATTTGTCCATCCATGTTTCCAACTTTGGGAGTAATATTGACAGTTCATTCTTTGGGCAGCTGAATGCTACTCTGAATATCATCATTTGTTTCTTTGTTTGTTGGAGCGCGAGTCTTAAACATATAGTGTCATTCTTTGGGCAGTTGAATGCTACTCTGAATATCAACCTTTGTTTTTTTCTTTGTTGGAGCGTGAGTCTTAAACATGTAGTGTACAATTCCTGTGGCTGTGTGAAAGCATAATCTGATACCAATTTGATCCAAATGGAAGTGCACTAGCAAATTTAGCATAACCACAATGACGAGCTTCCATACATATGGTGCGGCAAGTAATAAGCTAACTATGTCAGAAATGAATTCACACATCAAATACACATTAGCACGATCATGATTTGGGCAGCAAGATCAACTCCAAAGTTTTGTAAACTGATGTAATTGTACATTGAGATATGAAAAAATGACGTCTGACATCAACAAAGAATAAACCAACTATTAACCTGTTAATGATCTGAAGATGGGGCGTAAGTAATCTATGAAAGGAATATGAAACACTTCATTTCCATATTTTTTAAACTACAATATTGTACAAAATTTTCAAAGAGGATGTTGTTATCATAATTGTTGGGCTTCCACTTGTGACTATCTTCTGAGCTTTCCATCCATGTCAGCACCACAATGCAACATAATATTATCATAGATGAACTCTGAAGCCTGACCAGGTTGTAGCACCAGAACAACACAACTAGAATATTAGCATGCCCATGGCACAACACCAATTTGCCACTCTAATCCATTCCAAAGTTTTCCGATTCTGATGAGTCTTTGCAATTCTGCACCTCTGATAAATCAATACAATCTGCTTGCTCATACTTAGACAAATTTGGACAAATTGTTTGGTGAACTTCTCATTAGTGGTGCTCCTCCAGTGATAGGACGGGCAATCTCTGACTCATTCTAGGATCAACTTTGCAGTTAAGTTAGTGCATGCCATATCTTCTCATTGCTAATGACTAACATACCTATGCATCTTTAGTAAAAGTTCATCTAATGCAACACTGCTATGGCTATATCATTTTTGTTACTCTGAATGAATGTGCAGTTTGATAGCAAGTGCTATGGTTACCATTTTCCAGTTTTGTTGAAATTAGTAATCTTTCTAATTTTTCAATCTCAATACGGTGTATTTTCTGCCATGCATTTGTTGCCTTGTTTTTTCATGTAGGAACTGCATGAAATTGTCCAAAGGGTGTTCCTCTCAATTATCTTGAGCTTCTTTCTTTTATTAAATAAAGACTGAGTAATGATGTAAGGAAAATAGGGAGACTGAGTAATGATGTAAAGAAAAATGCATCAAGTCTAAAGCTATAAAAAATGGGAAATTGGATCATTATATATGTATCTGATGTTTGTGTGTTATGTTACAGAGCACTTGTGCTATATGCCTTGAGGCAATAAAACCAGGTCAAGGGCATGCTTTATTCACAGCAGAGTGTTCTCACACTTTCCATTTTCCTTGCATTGCATCTAACGTGAGGCATGGGAATCTTGTATGCCCTGTTTGCCGTGCTAAATGGAATGAAGTTCCCTTGCTTGGTCCTCCAGCACCACAAGTGTCGCCCATTAAGGCACGGAGATTAAATTCTTCAAATTGGTCACAGGAAACTGGCTGGACAACAGAATTACCCCGTCTGCAGACTCGCCACCCTCGCCATGAAGTTGTACCACATTCCTCTACTCGAGAACCAAGCATGTTTGATGATGATGAACCCTTAGTACTGCCTCAAGCAAATACTAATGAAACTAGACAAAATAAATCACATGGACATGATAATTATTCATTCAATGTATATGAAGGAAACAGTGGTGGTGCGAATTCTAATGGTATAAGCAAGCATAAAGAAAATGAAAGTCTGCAATCTCTAACAGAAGCTAATGGATCTGTAGGAAGGAAAGATGATTCTAAAGTACTGTATTTAGAATTATTTCCAGAGGTAGCCGCAATTCCGCAATCAGAGTTTCGTGACAAATTTACTGTGCTGGTTCATCTCAAAGCCCCATCTTCTAATGCCTTCCAACAACATAATGAGCAATTTGATGGTGTTCAGAACACCATTGCTCAAGAAGAAGAGTCAGGCGCTCAAAACTTTACTTATTCAGAGAGCATAATAAGGAGCCCGGTGTGGGTACCTCATTCAATCAATGACAGAGCACCCATAGATCTTGTGACTGTTCTTGATGTGAGTGGGAGTATGGAAGGTACCAAATTAGCATTATTAAAGCGTGCAATGGGCTTTGTGATTAGGAATCTTAGCCCCACAGATCGGCTTTCAGTCGTCGCGTTCTCTTCTACTGCAAGACGATTGTTTCCTCTTCGCTGCATGGTTGAGGAAGGCCGTCAGCAAGCATTGCAAGCAGTGGATTTACTTGTATCAAGTGGTGGAACCAACATTAGTGAGGGTTTGAGAAAGGGTGCCAAAGTGCTGGAAGATCGACGCGTGCGCAACCCAGTATCTAGCATCATGTTACTCTCTGATGGACAGGACACTTACAACCTTACAAATCGATGGGCAGCAATAAGCATGAACTCCAGAACAGCTTTGGATTACCATTGCATGTTGCCAGGTTCAATAAGGCATGCCTCACAGAATGGGCTTGCTCAGATCCCTGTACATACATTTGGATTTGGGTCAGATCATGATTCTGCAACTATGCATTCCATAGCAGAGGCATCTGGAGGCACTTTTTCTTTCATAGAGACAGAGAATGTCATTCAAGATGCTTTTGCACAATGTATTGGTGGGTTACTTAGTGTGATAATTCAAGATGTACAAGTGGAGATCACCTCTGCAAATTCGGAAGTACGACTGATTGCTATTCAAGCAGGTAGCTATGCATGCAACATTATAGATGGAGGTCAACAAGGATCTGTAAAGATAGGAGACTTGTATGCAGAAGAGGAGAGGGATATCCTGGTTGAAGTAAAGTTGCCAGCTGTTTCAAGCTCTGTTAACACTAGTGGCTGTGATGACATGAAGGTGGTTAATGTGACTTGCACCTACAGAGATCCAGTTTCGCAACAAGCAAATCAAACCATGATATGTGAGCTTCACATTAAACGTCCAGAAGCAACTAGTATTCAGCAACAGACTGTCTGTCTTGAGGTTGACCGGCAAAGAAACCGTCTCTGTACTGCAAATTCCATTGCTGAGGCCAGAGCATTTGCAGATAGGGGTGATTTATCAAGAGCACAATTAATTTTAGGCACAAGGAGAGCCGCTGTTCAAGGATCTCCTGCATCTCAGGCAGGAGACCAACTTTGCAGAGTGCTCGAGTCTGAGTTGACAGAGATGCAAGAGAGAATGGCAAATATGCAGTTATATGAGAACTCAGGGCGTGCATATGTTCTGTCAGCACATAGTTCTCACTCTCAACAGAGAGCTACCACACGGGGATACTCCGATGAGAGCACAGGTTGCGACTACAAGACATCCAAAATGGTAGACATGCTGTTGCGTTCACAGACAATGTGCCCTAGGCCTCAAGCTACTGTGTCAAGGACGCTGCTCCCTTCAAGATCTTTCCCATTGCCAGAAGCAAGGTCCTCTCGATAAGAAAATATCGTCATTAATCGTAACTTCCTGAATGGAGGGAACTGTGTGAGAGAGCTCAGAATTCTCAGGGCCGTAAAAGTGAAGCTAGTTATACTGCTATTGCTAAGTCAGTTCTAGCATTGATGGATATGTACTTGTGAATTACTGGTTCTTTCTTTCTACCTGAGCAAAACCAGTCTGTATAGATTCTAGATCATATTTGTTGTTTGAGATGACATCCAATCCTGAGGAAATAAGTGCAGATATATTTTTAGATTTTTTTTGATGAAGCAAATCATTTATCGGTTTGGTTCTTTGGTTTGCCGTTTTAGTAGTATGATACTTTTGGATCCTAATACTATCAGCTTTTGTATTCTCTGGATTTGTGAATAGAATTTGTATCCTGTTCGATGAAAGGAGACAGGTTTTTAAGGTTGTTGCCAGTCAATTGAATACTTTAAATGAAGTCCAAAAGCTAGCACTGGCTTTCATATAATGCTCTCAACTTTCAAGTAGTAACAAAATTCCTGCCAGATTGAAACCTGATTTTATGACATAAAGTAACACCTATCGGATGAATCTTTCTTTCCTCAGGTCTACCATGTCAAAGAATTATCAAAGAATTATTTGTCTCTACTTGATGTTGTTCAGTTTCATTTGCAATCACATTTCAATTGGGTGATTTGCAATGTTAAATATTTCTTTGTGGAATGAACTTTAGTTTATATGTTGCACAGATGCATGCTGCCGGCTTTTTCAGAAATTTGGTACTTCAGTCAGTTTGTAGAGCAAAAATTAGACAATTAAACCTACAATTCTGCTGAAATGGATAAAAAATCTGAACTATTATCTACACTCTCAATAAATAGGTGCACTGATAGGTTCAGTCAAAAATTTTGATACCTTGATACGACACTAGTTTCTACATGATCACATTAGACTAGTCTTCTTTTAGTTGAGAGCTTTATAACTATTACTAGGAGGCAACCCTTTAGTTTTTTAGTTTTGGACTGTAGAAAGATATTTCAGGCCCTGCTGTTGGTGGATATGTCTCATGTATTCCATGCCCACACTGTACATTCTTGCTGATTATTCAATGGGCTCTACATAAAATTTGTTTTTCTCTGAGATGATGGCTTATAATCATTCTGCATGGTTAACCGTTAAACTTCTGCCTTTTTATCTTCACCTACAACGTTGCCCATGCTACATGAAAATATACTTGCAGTTCACATAGAAGAGTAGATGTCATGGTTTTTGAAATGGAAGCAAATGTAGATCTTGCGGTCTGTGAGAGGTTAAGGTAGTGTGACCGATTGAAGGAACATGGGGCAGAATCTCTTACATCTGTATATGATAATGAAGACAATTATATCGGATAGAGGCTAGAGTATATCTGTTATAACTTATCATGTATAGGGCAGAACCGTTCTGTTGATGACACAACAACAGAAGAAATGACCATTGTTCACAGGTCTTGACATAATTATAGAATTTCTGTTGTAATATTGAGGGCTACAATTGCTTTTTTGTCTCTTTCAGGTCCTGCTATTAGTTTTTGTTTGGTGGACTTGTCACATCTGTATATGATGATGGAGATAATGATATTGGATAGAGTATATCTGTTATCATGTATAGGGCAGAACTGTTCTTTTGATGACACAACAACAGAAGAAATGACCATTGTTCACAGATCTTGACATAATTATAGAATTCCTGTTGTAGTATCAAGGGCTAGAATTGCTTTTTTGTCTCTTTCAGGTCCTGCTATTAGTTTTTGTTTGGTGGAATCGTCCTCTTGATGTGTTGGTGAGTTAAACTTGTTTGGCCATACAGTTACATAGAGAGGGCTGTCTATAATAAACCTGGCTTTTATGCCTCGATATGGTTAATATCTAATTATATTGGCGTTGGACTGTACAGTCTAGACCCTCGTTGGTCCTTGTTTTTTGTTTTTGTTATGGTGTATGACATCTACTCGCATAGATTTTTTCGTTATTTGTACATTTTCGACATATAAATCAGCATGAAATAATTTCGAAATCTTTGCTTCTTGTCGATAACGTTAAGAATTTCAAACAGGCCAACTGTGTTCATAACATTTCTGTTTGCCAAATGTTATGTTTTCTGTATTTTTCCTTGAATTACAGTTATATTAAGCAGATGTTGGTGTAAGAACATCCAACAAAGAATTAGTTTGGGATGAAAGCAAAACTTTACATCTCAACATGCAGTTGAAGATTACACTCTGAAAGCATGGGGCAGAAGAGCCTCAATAAGATGACTTCACAGTACAAATGCCACTGTGCCAAGAGTCGTTTGATGTGGTATGGGAAATTACTATTAAATTGATACGAGTTGTGAAGAAATGTAAGAAATGCAATGTTATCCAAATAGTAAAAGGCATTGCTGTCGATGGTTGATCAAACTATGGTTAATGGGATTTACAATTACAAACATGCTACATTGGACTGAAAGAGTGCTTTTGGTAGTTTTCCAAAGATGAGTTAAATAGATGTGGCATTTGAAGATTCAATACCCATTTTGCCAAAGCAATGCAAGCACTAAGACAGCCGAAATTTTTCTATTCGTTTTGCCTTGATGTCTGAAGAACTTTTGTTGAGACCTGTTTAGCTAGATTCAAAATCATACCAAAGGCTTTGGATGGTTATATTGTCTTGGTGTAATTTTGAATCCACTGAACCAAGAGAGTCCATTTGGTAGTTCTTCCAATTATAATTAAAATGCATATGGCATTTGAAGATTCAGTCATTTTGCCAAAGCAATATCAGCACTGATGCTGCTGAAAAATATCACTTCGCTTTACCTTTAATGTATAAAAAACTTCTGTTGTGGACTGGTTTGGTCAAAATCATATAAATGGCTTTGGATGATTGCATTGCTATGGAATGTTATAATGCCACCACCTATGAATAGCTTGAATTTCTGAAAGAATCTACTTGTAGTATTCTTCAGGAAAATTGGTTTACAGGGCTAGAGGTCAAGTGGATTGCTGATGGACTTTGAGATAGCTGCACTCAAATTTTCTTGCTGTATATAGGCTTACATGAGCAGCTAAGGAGAATTTCATCCTTCAAATTTGTTAATCCAAGAGCCCAAGAACCAGGTTCATTTGACAATTTAACTGATCAGGTTTGGAACATTCTGATGGAGACAAATGACAATGATGGGGTGGATACTGTGATCAGCTTGTTTTTGTACCGTAAAGGGAATTAGAATTAGCACTCCAGTATGGTAGTAGCTTAGGTCAGTCTACAGGACTACAATTTGTTAATGCCTTGTGGTAATTATATTCCAATTTGCTTTCTAACTCTAGCTAATGGAGAATTTTCAGTGATGAAAAAAGGAAAAAAAAAGGGAGAAACTGAGAGTTCGGTACTTGTTTTGACAATTTCAATATAAGCAAATGATCAATGTTATGGTTGCTGGAATTTCATGAAAGGTTTATTGCTTTTAAAATAAAATATTTGTTTGTGCTTGCTCTTTACAGTAATTATGACTCTTAAATCTGATATTATATATCAAACTACCTGATCGAAAGGTCATATTACAAATTGTGTACTTTGGCAAAATTGTTATGGGAAAGATGGTAGTGCTTAAGCAGGCAGAAATGGCATAAATCTTTAGTACGATTGTGGGAAGTTTACTAGTCCAAGAATTAAAGGTCCGGGACCACAGAGAACAGTAATGAATCATATACAAGAGCTCCGTTGGTGTGGATTCAAGGGAGTTTATGGCCATGCTGATTGAGTTGTTGCTAATGCATGTAGACAATTGACTCCTCTCTTTATGATTATTTTCTAAAATAAAAAGAAGAATAAAGATGCAAGAATTAAAGGGTCTGGGACCACAGAAAACAGTAACGAATCATACTGGAGCTTAGCTGTGGTGGATTCAAGGGAGTTTCAGGCCATGCTGATCGAGTTGTTGCTAATGCATATAGACAATTAACTCGACTCATTATGATTGTTCTCTAGAAGAAAATGAAGAGTCTAGATATGCAAGGATTTGGGTTTTCTTTATGTATTGAATTTGCCAGCTGATCAGTGAGTTGCGCCAACATTTCACAGATAGAAGTCTGGTACATTGGATCAACATTCTCCATAATGAAACCTACCGGAGTACGGATTTTGAGGACAAGGAAGCTGAAGTGATGGTGATTCTGTGGAGTGCAATTTATTACTTTGCAAATTTAATCTCGTCTGTCTTTTGGGTACCTCAAGATAATCACCGTATTGCTTTTCGTACTTCAATTACATTTTTTATTTATTTATTGAAGATGCATCATAGGTTTCGAAAAAAATCCCCTTGCATGTACATTAAGATTTACATATGTAGACACCATAGTGCAGCCACACCAAATACCCCTTGCTGCATAAGCAAGGAAGGCTAGCATAACATTGGATCATCAAATTCGATCTGAATAAAGATACTTTATCCTAATTAAACGATTTACTTGCTACTTGAAATGTGGCACGAGAGTGATGATACCATAAGAATGATAAGATGGTTAATCAAATCACATCTCACATCTTCCTGTCTGCATGTCGAGTCGTCCGTTGATCTTAAAAATAATCCCTTTCCAAAGAAGCATAGTAACAAATAAACCTATATTCTATGGTAATGTGTATCCAATATGAGGATGGTCCTTAATTGTGAAATTGTTTTGGAGGACCAACCACACATGGTTTTCAGCCTTAACGAGGACTCGAGACTTGAATGAATTGTGTGACCATTAATTATCAGGACGCTCGATCCATCATAGATTGTGATAATGGGTATGCCTTTCTTGATTGATATGCTACTTTATTGATCACTTTGGCTTAATCTTATCACAAATATCCTGTGATATTTCTTAAATGGTTTTCCTTAGGGCCATTTCCAACCCCTTCCAAAATAGGTCCACACTAATCCAAATTTACTTTGAATGACTGATAAACTGGAGTGAAATTTTAAGAGTGAACAACTAGAAGTTTTTAAGAGCAATGCAGATTTCTTCAAGATAACCACTACCGTTTTCCCTTGTCACACAACCCCAGTTATGAAATCCTTTTTTTCACTAATTGCTTCCCAACAAATGTGGGAAGAAACCTCCACTGTCCTTTTCTGTCAAAAAGGTTCAAATTGAATGCACAACCATATTCTATCCATGTCGATAATTCAACTAGCGCAGTCCATCAGTTTGGAAACCAATTGCCATGCTCACCATATCCTTTTAAGAGCATATGATCTGCATCAATTATATCACATTTCAAAAGGACTAGTTATACTAGTGACCATAACACGACTCACATTGGTGCATGAGGATTCACTTGGCTGCATTACCAATCATGGGCATAGTGATCCATTTAGAAGTTGGTGCAATCCTATGTGCATGTGAATGTGAATGTGTCTTGGTTAAAGCTGTATACATATTAATATATCAATGATAGACCCTAATCTCGCTCTGCATATGAAAAAGATGTTGTGGAGTAGTTCAAAGGGAAAGAGACACAAATAGTAAGAAAACATAATTTGCAGTGAGGTTTATGTTAATAAGGGGATCTAATGTACACGGGGAATGCCTTAAGTGATGCATTATTGAGGCTCACACTCAATCTTGTTCAAAATCTAGTCCCAGAGGATTTTAATAGCAAAAAATGATACCTAGGTAGTGTTTACCACCAAAATGGGTAACCCCATTAAAGAAAACTTCTTCTCCTATCTTGGATAGCGAACTAGCCAATCAGCCCCACACATTTTGCTCATTGATGATGATATGCCAGTTTACTCCACCATTTGCACCAGTGATGTACTTCTCACCATCCAAAATTCCTCTTGGATGAAGGTGGGCTACCACTCTAGGTATTTTGACCATTTTGCAATGCTTTTACTTAATGTTTTGGGCATTTTAACATGGATAAAGGGGTGATCTGCATGATTGACCGATCTTGAATGTAAACTTGTTCTTTCACCTTACTAAGGGGGTTAATATTTAAACCTAGTCCCATTATTAAACCTAGTCCAATGGGACCTCCTCTAAGGCCTTAGGGTCATAGGAGGGGCACTACTTGGGAAACTTGCATTGAAGTAGCGTGTCCATTACTCTTCCATACTAACATTTTATGTGTCACATAATTTCTTTTGATATCATTGCCTCTTTAGGTTAACTGTTTTTGCTTCATTGGGGTTTGACACTCACATAT
Organism: Pinus albicaulis; assembly: GCA_034641835.2. Taxonomy (NCBI): domain Eukaryota; kingdom Viridiplantae; phylum Streptophyta; class Pinopsida; order Pinales; family Pinaceae; genus Pinus; species Pinus albicaulis. Next base: position 1,029,529,184 of record CM076580.1, read on the forward strand.
CCACATCCTTGAGTCCGGGTAAACTTTGCCTTGGAGGGCGATACAACTAAAAGAATGTAAAAAACATAATATTGCCACAATGAGAGAAATAAAATGCAAAAGATGGTTGGGACAAAAGCTAGCACATGGGAAAAAGCCTAGCATGCACTATACCCCCCTCATTAGTCATCACCAGTTCGTAAACACTTGATGCTCCATCGCATCATAAGGAAACCTTGCATGTCTCGACCTTGATGAGCGAGAAACAATCTCATCTTTGTTGAAATTCTAAGGCTAGTGCAGTAGAATAAATTTTTCTACCAGGTAATTCTTAATGAATTTCAACCAACATTTATGCCATTGCTATCATTGAATAATTACACTTCAAAAAATCTCAACAGTAAACACAACGGAAATAGTAAATATCACAGAAAGAACCATGCACAATAGAGACAATATTTTTACCCTGGGAAACCCAACCTTTTGAGTAAACCCAAGGTTTACAAATCAAGTTTTTTTCTAGAAATTTGTGCCAATAATCCAAGTCAAATACTATTCAAACTTGGTCAAAACTTTGTTGGTCAACACTGGTCAAACCAACTAAAAATTAGAAATTCAACATTGTTCAACACTACTTGGTCAAACTGGTATGTAGTTAAATTTTGGCCCTTTGGTCAATTGCGGTCAACAATCTGCACATGTTGCCCTCCTGGGGTCAACCCTCAGTCAAAACAATTTGGTCAACTCTAGTCAAAGCTCCTTCACATGGGCGGCCAAGAGAGAGATATAAAATGAGGAAAAGATGATCTCCAAACCAATTTCTCCTTTTGCTCATACTTGCTCTTCGTTGGTAATCAAATGAGATGTCACATCATCTATTTATACATGTCAAAGGGGTGTAGCAACCCAAGGGACACCCCATCATTGGTTGGAGGACTTGACTTCTCCTAGGTTGACTTGTCTCAATAAAATAAAAAAGTAACATAATTTTTCTGGGGCCGACTTGGAGACCCTTTATTCATGCAAGATACCTCTCGATGCTACATAAAAATCAACACTCCCTCTTAACAAGGGAGATATTCTCCTTCGCTGAAAACAAATTTCTCCTTCGCTGAAATTTCTCCTCCACTAGAAAAGTTCATGAGCTTGCTATGTTGATCTAGTGTCTCCTCACATGCACATATAAATATATATCTCTCCATCTTGAAGCGAACAATGTGAGTATATTGGGCCATTTACCCCTTGCCAAATCAACATGGCTCCATGGGTACATGTATCAATCTCCCCGGGTCAAATCAACATGACCAAGCCAAATCAACATGAGGAGAAGGTTTTCCCTTGGGCCATTCATTCCTGGCCAAATCAATCTAGCTTCTTCGGTGAATGCATCATTCTTCACTGGTTTAATGAGCATGATCTTATGGATGCCAAATCAACATGGCTCTAATGGAATAATATCTACCCTGCGTTGCAGTTGCCCTGGGCCATTCACCCTAGCCAAATGAACATGGCTCCATGGGTGAATGTATCATCTCCCCACTAGTCGAATCAACATGATTCTGTGGGAGAATGTCTGCCCAACCCTGCATGCATTAATACTCAAGGCCATTCACCCCTAACCAAATCAACATGGCCCAATGGGTGAATGTATCATTCTCCCCTAGTCAAATCGGTATGACCTCGTGGGAGAATGTCTGCCCTATTTTGCACGCTGTAGGAACATCAACACTCCCTCTCAATGAGGGTGACATTTTGTATCACACCAAGGTTGTACCTGTATACAAACTTCGCTCTAGATAGAGGCTTGGTAAGAATTTCCGCAATATACTTGTCTGTGGATATGTACTTGGAGCTTCACTGCTCCTTTTTGCACCATGTCCAATTGTACCACATAGGTACCTCAACACATGCTTTGCCGCATGCCTCGACGCAAACATAAACTGACCAACTTGCTTCACTGGATCCATCACCATAGCTGTTTTTAGGTCACTTTGAATGGGTTCTTGTGGCAATTTTGACTGCTTCCTTTGTCATTGAAGCAATTCCTCCTGCCACTGCTAATCCTTATGTTACTGAACCATACCTAGTTGTCTGGCATGGTCTCCTCATAGAAGGCATACTCATCCTATAGACCTCCCATCTCTCAGTATCTAGTTTGACAATCTTAACCCATGACATCCTCTTAGAAGGTTTCTCCTTCCACTCTGCCTGATTTTTTGCTCCCTTTGAACTGGAAGCTCTTCCAGTCATCTGACATGGTCTTAAACGTCCTAAGAATCTGTACAATCCTCCCTCTCGAACACCAATCACTTCTGTTGAGTCTATGCTCGAGCCCTTAGGCCATACAAGAATTTCCGCAATATGCTTGTCTGTTGATATGTACTTTGGAGCTTCATTGCTCCCTTCTGCACCATGCCCCCCTGTACCACACATGTACCTCAACAAATACTTTGCCACATGCCTCGGCGCAGCTACAAACTGGCCAGCTTCCTTCACTAGATCCATCACCATCGCTGTTCCCTGGTCACCTTGATTGGGTTCTCCTGTTGACATTGAAGCAGATCTTCCTGTGGCAATTTTCACTGCCCCCTTTGTCATGGAAGCAAGTTATCTTGTAACTATTGCTCCCTCTGTTATTGAAGCATACCTAGCTGTCTGGAATGGTCTCCTCATAGAAGGCATAATGCTCCTAGAGACCTCCCGTCTTTGAGCATCCAGTCTGGCAATTTCAACCCATGACATCCTCTTTTAAGGTTGCTCCTTCCACTTTGTCTGACTGTCTGCTCCCTCTGAACATGAAGCTCTTCCAATCATCTGGCACTGTCCTGGACATCGTAATAATCTATACAATCCTCCCTCTCGAACACCAATCACTCCTGCTGAGTCTATGCTCCAACCCTTAGGCCATACAAGAACCTGACCATCTAGTGATGGGTCAAAAGTCTCCTCGTAATACACTCCCTCTTTCTGGGAGAACCCTCTTGCCATAAACCTTGCTTTGTACTTCTCAATGTTGCCACTTGTTGCATGAATCATCGCCTTGGTAGCCTCCGTAATGGACCTGTTCTTCCTTTTCGCAAACCCCATTCAGGAGGACATGGAAAAGGAAAAAAAATCATAACCAAGCAATCATTTTCTAGTAGTTAAAGCATACAAAATAAAAGGACAAAAGGTTGACCAAAAAATCAAAGGAGAAAAAAATATGATTGGAATTACTTATCTCTTGATCAAGGAAGAAATTTTCAAGGGTTGTAGGGAACTGTCAACTCCCTCTTAATCCTTGCCTCCTTGTAGGAAATCATTGAAGTCCTTGGAAGTATACTCTCCTCCATTATTTAACCTAAAAAATCTTGAACTTCTTCCTTGTCAAGTTTTCTACCCGAGCTCTAAACCTATGGATACTATTGAAGACTTCATCCTTGGCTGTCATGAGAAAAAATAATCATTAATGAATGTCAAAATAAGTATTCTCGCTGAAGTCCATTTGCAATCTTCATTTGAGGTTGCGTTCATCATCATCATCAACATCGTCTGTTGATGCATGCTACATTTCCTTTCTTTTCTTTTGTCGACGTTGGGAGGCATAGTGTCCAAAATCATGACAATTGAAGCATTTGATCTTTGACATAACCTTCTTCTTTTGATTTTGAACTAGAGCAGGTCTTCTACCTATATTCTTCTTATCAAACATTCCAAAATTTCTTCTTCATTTTCCTTTCCCTACATGAGCTGCAAGTGCTTGAGTTTCCTCATCTTGAGCACTTTGCAAGCTATTCTTGGACAACAATATGGCCTCTTGGACACAATCAGTGCATAGCTTATCAAACTTGGGCATCTTTTCTTGTGCACAAATTATTGAATAAATGGATCCCATGAGCAAGGAAATCCATTGAGAGTCACTGTAACAAGATCTGCTCATCAATGGTATCTCCAATGGCTCTAAGTTTATCTCTCAACTAAAGAGTCTCATAAGATAAGAGACAACAAAATATGATATGGACATCATGATACTATAGATCTTATGCCTCAAGGCTAACTTCCTGCTAGTGTTGTCACTCTGGAATAATCCCACCAAAGCATCATACACTTCTTTGCTAGTCTTCAACTTAACAACATGTGGAATCAAGTGGCACTTTATATAATCTATCAAGATTCTCTAAGCCTTGACTTCATTTTTCTTATGCTTGGATTTATCCTCAGTTCCCTTTAGCTATGGAATGAATTCCTTCACCTGATCCCGAAGGTCATTTTCTTCCAAGATAAGAAGTATCATGGTCTTCCAAGATTTGAAATTAATAACACCATCCAACCTGTCTTCTACTTTGAAACTTGGCACCATTTTGACAAGAGATTAATGAAGTTGTTGATCACTGTCTCTTAGGGTTACTTTAATAGCTGCTCTTTCAACAATGCTTTGATACCATGTTGAAATTCTAAGGCTAGTGCAATGGAATACAATTTTCTTCAAGGTTATTAATTTCTAATGATTTTCAACCAGTGTTTATGCCACTACTATCATTGAATAATGTTGGACACCTAATCCTCTTTGGGTAGGTGTGGAAGCTGAACAATCAAAGAGGAGTCCAAGTGACCTCGGAATGTGAAATCCAAGAGTCACACCAATGTAATATAAATGTACATCTATGGTTAATGGAAATGCAATCTCATGCTTATCTTATTTCCTTGTGTGTTTACCATGCATTGTTTAACATGGTATTAGAGCCATGATGAGTGGCCGCCTTCTTCCTTGTTGTGAAACATAGGGCAGCGCTCTTCGTTGCCTTGAATAACGCTGGTCCTTCCTGACAAACTATCATATTATTTGCTCCACAACGCCTAATTTGCTGCATAATACACACTCCATACGTTGCTCTGCGTCTGCGGATTTGTTATTATGGTTTAAGCATATTTTGGTGATACCTTCTCAAACGTTTTTGAGTTTTTGTAGTAAATCTGTGTAACACTTTATCTAGACCTACATACCCACATCTCTGTCCGTCAGCAAGTCTGCCCACCAAATCTAAGCACAAAAAAAAATCCTCACTATCGCTCTTGTTGTCATCTCTGCAAGTACTGAATAAGCATTACAGGGTTACCGTCTTATCTTGTTGTTTATCCCCAGAGATTGTTTTTTCTTCACTGAAACACATACCAAAATTCCTCCAGTGATCCATTTCCCATGTTGGTGGACGCTTGGGTCTAATACTTTGCTTTAAATAAACAAGTCGCAGAGAAGGGATCGATCTTGGATTTTATTCAGATAACGAAGAGCATGCTATGCAGCACGAGTTATCTATGTTGAAGCTTAAGTGTTGTTTGTATGGTGTATCGATTATATGCCTTGATTTATTTATGCATTGAATCATAGTTGAAGAGATTTCATTTATCATTGCTTGAGAGGCAACTACCTACATTCGGGTCAGCTCAAATAGGCGCAAAGGAAAACCCATTTGAGTCTTTGACTATTTTGTGCATTGAACTATTCTAAAAGAGTGTGTTGCTTCCGATGCGTTGAAGCGTGGGCTACTCCACCTAGAAATCGAAGTATTTAGTGCTAAGTTTTAACTGTGAATTGCATTAAACGTTGGCGCTACTTGGTCCGACTGGTTTATATGTGTGTGCCGAGCCAAGGAATTGAATAATGCGAAACAACAGTTTGTTGAAGGCTGAAATTACCTGAATTTAAGTTTGTGCACCTTCTGACAATGGTGATCGATCACGACCAAACCAATGTCTCTAGATGGACTGCGGGGGGTGTAGTACCGACAATTAGTGGCTAGGGTGCCCTCGTAAGGTGGTTTCCCGGAAACGACCCAACACTCTCTCCATTGTTGCGGGATCACCCCATCGAAAACCACTTACCGCATTTTGTGCCTCCACAATCCGCAAACTCGACCAACTCTCTGCCCACTCTCTGCCAACTCTCTGCCCACTCTCACAGCCCCTCTCCCCCCTCGCTTCTGCTCGGCCTCCCACCTCTACTCCCGGTGGCCCTTCCACTCCGCTGGCTCCCTCACATCCACCACTGGCCTCCCTCCACTGCCGGCCTCCCACTGCTCTCACTGACCTCGACACGCTGCCCTTGCCTCCCTCCACTTGTCGGCCCTCCCGTTGGTGCCCAAAAACTATTGGTACCCAACATCTATTGCAAAACAAGAAGATGCTCCATTAATTCCTTCCCGCATTTATTGCCTTTTTTTGGGCCACTAACTTCGAAGAGATCACTAAATCCGCTTGCATTTCTCGGTGAGCCAAAGTCAGATCTGTGTTGATCAAAGAAGCTCCATTGGAATTTGTTATGCAAACATTACATGCGCAACATTGCAAACGCTACAACGCTCCTCCACGCTCCTAGAACAATGTGCTCCCACAACAATTCGTGCTTCTCCTCACTGTGGTTCCTCCTCACTGTGGCGTCGTTCCAAAGGACTACTCATCCTCACAATTGGTGCTTGTTCACCAACGTTATCTCCACCTTGGCCTCTCAGCCCTGTGCAACACGCTTCTTCTCACCGGTGACTCTTCTTAGTGTGTGGGATGTGTGGGCGTTGATCTTGGAAGTGCACTATTGAATTCAAGGAGAAGTCATTGTTAAGAAGAAAATAGTACAAAGGAACGAGCTGGGAAGGCGTTTGGGCATGTTTGTGATAGCACAACCCACACGAACAAAAAAAATTGTCCCCTCTCTCTCTCAAAACACAAGTCGTTTTAAATGTTAGAGTTGAGTGAGTTGTTTCTGTAGGATTTTGTTTCAAGAGAAGCTTTTTATGTTCGTATTCTAATATCTATTTCAAATTTACTTGAGAACTTGAAGCTGACATTCTTCATTTGTTGTTTGATTCTTGAGATTAAAAGATGGATAGACTTGATAAATTTTTAGAGTTATTAAACACTCTAATGCTATCTACTGCTCATGACACAATCCAAATAAATAGGGACACTCTTTTTGATATTCAAATCTGTTTGCAAAATGCACAAGATAAAATTGAGTGTTTACAGCTTGAGACAAAGCTACAGTGAGAAGAGCTACAACAACGTGAACATCATTTTGAACCTGTTTTTGTTCCAAACATCGAAAGAGACTCCCATAATCAACAAGTCAATAACGCTGCAGTGATTCACATTCAATGCCTAGTTTAACAACAGATTTGCATACAGGTGTCAAAGTTCAGTTTGCACTTCCCAAGCCTATCATCAGACCTTGGGAAGAGTGTCCACAACAAGCACAGAACAGGTCTTGGATATGACAAGGAGTTGTCCTTTCATATTCCGGACTACTCCAAGCCCATCAAATTTTAGAGTGCTAGATTTCTTCATGATAGCTCACCCTCAGCTGTTCTAGATTCTGCCCCTCTTCTACAACAACAACAATAGATTGTAAAATGCCGACACTGTGATCGAGTTGGCCATATGAAAGATCACTGTTTTGATCTTCATCCATGTAAGCACTGTGGTCGGCACAACCATTATTCACACAGATGCTTCAGAAACAAGCCCCCTGCTAGAACAAAGATTCATCTTGGATGGATCTCTTCTTGGCAATGGGCATCAACAACCAAGAAGATGTTTAAGTCATATGTCAGAACTTGTTCTAGAATATTGAACAATCTTGGAGTTAAGTTTTCACCATCATCTCACCTTGTACGTGATAGGGGGGAAAATGGTGGTCATCTACAAGCTTCGAAACCACAACAAACAAGCCTGAGCCACAATCTCTCATTCCAGGTTCAGAGTTGTAGCAAGAGACACAACAGTTCAAGCAAGCCTAAGCCACAACTTGTCATTCCAAATTCAGAGTTGTTGCCAGAGACACAGATGCCCATGAGCATGCCTTTGGTTGGTGGTCATCCTTAAACCATCTATGCGAGGTTGAGTTTCTTCCTCTTCAAAGAATTCAGGACACTTCATCTAACATAAGGCTTCAGCTTCTTGCCAGTTTTGGAAGAGTTCCAGGGAATGCATCAAGCATTTGAGAGTTGGTGGTCATCCCTAAACCATCACAGGTTGTAGACCTTCCTTCTTTTAGGTTGAAGGTATCACTCTTCAAAATATGAGGAGCACTTCCTCTAGCAGAAGACCTCAGCGTCTTGCTAGATTTGGAAGAGTTTCGGGAATTGCACTAAGTGTTCTACTGTTGGTGGTCATCCTTAAACCACTTTTTTATGCCAACATTTCAGAGAGCTCATTCAGCCTAAGTGATGCCATGCATACTTTTCAGATTTGTATTACATCTCTCTTCTTGGACTCACACATACCCCTTCGGATTAGGGGGGGGAATGTCGGACACCTAATCCTCTATGGGTAGGTGTGGAAGCCAAACAATCAAAGAGAAGTCCAAGTGACCTCAGAATGTGGAATCCAAGAGTCACACCAATGTAATATAAATGTACATCTATGGTTAATGGAAATGCAATCTCATGCTTATTTATTTCCTTGTGTGTTTACCATGCATTGTTTAACAAATAATTACACATCAGGAAATCTCAACTGTAAATGCAATGAAAATATTAAAGATCACATAAAGACAACCATGCACACTAGAGACTATTTTTTCCTTGGGAGGCCCAATCTTGAGAGAAAACCCAATAACTTTTCTTAGGAGAAATTATTATTCAACAAGGTTTACAAATAAGTAATTTATGCCAATAATCCAGGGCAAATACTAATAAAACTCGGTCATGACATCTGCTAGTCAACACTAGTCAAACCAAACAAAAATAAGAAATTCAACGTTGGTCAACTTGGCTTGGTCAAACTGGCCTATAGACAATTTTCAACACTGTGGTCAACTACGGTCAATGTTGTAGTCTGTGATCAAATCCTTGCAGTCAATAGTTCACATGTGCAGCCCTCCTGCAGTGAACTCTTGGTCAAAATAGTTCGGTCAAGTCTAGTTAAAGCTCTACCAAAGCTCTTTCAAAGCTCCTTCTCACATGCGGCTAAGAGAGAGATAGAAAATGAGGAAAATATGTTCTCCAAAGAAATTTCTCCTTTTGCTCAAGCTTGCTCTTTGTTGGTGATTAAATGAGACACACATCATTTATTTATACATGTCAAAGGGGTGTGGAAATCCAAGGGACATGTCCCTTCACTAGTTAGTCCACTGACTTCCCCTGGGTTGAATTTTCCTAATAAAATAAAAAGATCACACAATTTTTCTAGGGCCGATTTGGAGACCCTTTAGTTGTGCATGAATCAACAATCTTAAACGGTAAAAAAAATGATACGTCATAAAGTGTTGATATTTCTAGTGCAATCAAGACTATTATATTTTTTCAAATTTGATAACTGCTTCTAATGATACAATCAACCTTCTTTTTTCATTCCAATCATTAAGCAAATATACATGTAAAACTTCGACCATTCACATTCTTCAATAGATCAATAGAGATTAAAATCAACAATGAAACAAGAGACAAGAGACACCATAAATTATGCTAGCAGCCAAGGCAAAACCCACAAGGGGAAAACCCATTCAATATTTCCTTATGAGAGAGAAAATCAGTTCATCAATAGCACATCAAAATATTCCATCAAGATCCCAAAATTTCCAACCTCAATAAATGCTAAGTCAAACTAGTGAAAAAAGAGAAAATAGTCAAATATGGTCAAAGTCTGATATGCAATAGAGAGGTCGAATTTTGGCTTGAAGTAGCTCAGAATAGGAGGCCTAAATTCGATCAAATCCTTAGTCAAACAAACCTTGGAAATTCTTGGTCAAAGCCTTAGTCAAACAAAACTTCGAAATGCTTGGTCAAAGGCTCAGTCAAATGTAGAAATTTTGACCCAACCCCGGTTATTAGTTTCTCCTTATTTCTCCCATGTAGTTAAATGCCCGTTCCCATAAACATACATTCAACAAGATGGAAATAATAAATATTTTTGAAAACACAAATTCTGGAAATTTCAAAGTGCAAGAAAATTCAATAATAAAACTCAGAAATAATTTCAGCCCCACACACAGAAAATGACACACTGATTTTTGGTCAATATGACCCTGGAAAAACCCCCTACAACTCTTGGGGAAAACCAGTTGGAAAGCTCCTCTTTATTTCTGAATATTGATTTTATAGAGAAATGAAAAGTACAATAAAATTCTAGCAATCAGTATTTTTACTTATCTCGAAAATCGTGCACAAACTCTGTTTCGATTTTCGTGCCAAATGCAAAAAAAAAATACAACAGTAAGTACAACCTTAAATGTTGTATGGATAGCACCGAAAATAGTGCTGTATGGAACAATTGTACGGCCTCCCTCGAAAACTGTGCCACTCGCTGCCTCGATTTCTGTGCTGTACGGACCTCATTTTGTGTGATGTTAGCTACTATACGAATTCCAAAAAAAAAAAAAAAAAACATTGTTGCTTTTCTGCTGTACGGACTTCGAAAAACGTGCCGCAATAAATGTTATTTTTCACTCCTCAAAATTTGTGCCACTTGCCTTCAACTTCGTGCTACTGCTTGCTGTATGGATTTGCTAGATCTGGATGCCTTGGTATGCATTCCAAGGTACTATTCTTCCTCCTCTTTCTCTGCTTATAAATATTTCCTTGCTTTCTTCTCCTCCTCTCTCAATCTGCTCATGAAAGACTTAAATGATATTTTCTCTTCTTTTCCTCCTTTAACCTAACCCTAAGTGGCTTTTGGGGAATCTCTAAATCCAATGGCTGAAATAGCTTTAGATCTAGGGCTGAGATTAAATGTGCATTTAAATCTCATTTTCTATTTTTTAATTCACCCCACTTTAATAAAGACCCTCTTAGTTATTTATTTCCAAAGTCACTTTTCACTTTCTAATTTCACATTGACTTTATTAAAGTCACTTTAAAATTAGACTTAGTAACTTTACCACCTAAAGTCACTTTTAAATTAGATTTGACTTTACAACTTATAAAGTCACTTTAGGAGAAAAATTTAAATACATTTGGACACTTTTCCCTAGGCCAAAAATCAAAGCCTTAGGGAACCACTTGTCCTCCGGTACCCAAATTTTAACACTCCCTCTTACCGAGGAAAGTGTTCCTCACCACACCCATCTTGTCTCTGAAGTAGACATGCTTGCCCCATGGTAAGGCTTTGGTGAATATATCAGCTACCTGCTCATTTGGAGCGTGCGTTACCTTGTAAAGCCATCTGGAAGTAACCACGGACTTGCCCTCAGGCCTCGACACCACCTCCCAAACATCATTCTTCATGATAGAAGAATACTCCTCCTGCATGGCCTCTCTCGAGACTCGCTGGCTAGCTGCCTCCTCATAGCTAGAAGGCTCGGAGTCAACGATGCTAGCAACCATTGCCATATATCTACAAAACTGCTCACGTGTTTTGCTCTCTCTGACCTATCTCTTCGACTCAACAACAGATGTGGCCTCTCTCAAGGTGTCCTGAAGCCACTTGGGCTTTCTGTTCCCTGAACATACTTCCTCATCAGAAGCCTGAACTCCTGAATGTTTGTCTGCTGTCCTCCTACTTGAACTTGTACCTGTAGATGCTGAAGTACCGTGTGAACTGTCCATCAGTGGACTACCTAGTGAACTGCTTTGCCGACTGCTCTGCATACTACCCGAAGAACCACCCCTCTGACTATGCGAGCCACTACTCACTGATGGACCTGACACTGTAATCGATGTAACTCCTGATCCCTATCCACTAGATCCATGTGACTGACTCAACTTCTCCTGAGGGTTTGGTGAATCCAGATACTCTAACTCCCGTGACCTTCTGAAAGCCCTATCCTCCTCGAACTTCACATCTCTCCTGACAACAACTCTTCTCCATGCAGGAATATAAATCCAAAAGGATTTCAAGGTCTCACTGTATCCCACAAAGACACCCTTCTCTGCGGTGGGATCTAGCTTGGTCCTCTTCTCCTTGGGTACGTAGGAGTATGCAATATACCCAAAGATACAAAAATGACCAACATTAGGCTTCTTCCGAGGAAAATCCTCCTCCGGAGTCACATGCTCCAAGGCACGATGTGGACTCCTGTTCTGCAAATACATAATAGTGTTCCAGGCCTCTGCCCACAAAAACAATGGTAACCCCTGATCATGTAGCATGGCTTTGGTAACCCCAATGATGGATCTGTTCTTCCTTTCCGCAACCCCGTTCTACTAGGGGTTGTAAGGAATTGTGAACTCCCTCCTGATGCCTGCCTTCGCACAATAATCAAAAAAATCTCCAAGGGTGTACTCCCCTCCATTGTCCGATATGCGGGACTTGATCTTCCGACCTGTTTGAGTCTCCACAAGAGCTCTGAACTCCTGAAACCACTTGAAAACCTCACTCTTGGTCTTCAAGAAATAAATCCAGGTCTTCCTGGAGTGATCATTAATGAATAAAACATAGTACTCATATCCACTGAAGGAAACATGAGAGATTCGACCGCTCACATCGGTATGAATCAAATCAAGAATCCCAGTCGATCTTCTGTCTCTGCTGGGAAAATGAGATTTGGCAAACTTCCCCATAGCACATCCTCTGCATGTATCAATGTGATCATAACTGAAATCTGGCACACCTGTAGTGATCTCCCGCAATGTCCTCAAGGCCCCATGATACATGTTCTCCGTCCTGCGGTGCCAAATCTCACACAACTATGAACTGCTGGCTCTGCTGCCGGTACTACTGCTCAATGCCAAAAGGGGCTGAAATGAAAACTTGTACACCTTGGCATGACGTACACCAATCACTCTAGCTGAATCACCTGGAGCACCCCTGGGATATATAAGCACTTGTCCTCTCTTGAAAAATACCTCATACCTTCTTTCCTCCAATGCTGAGACAGATATAAGGTTCTTCCTCATCCCTGGCACATATAGAACATCCGACACTTTCAAGAGAGGTTTGGGTTCCTTATCAAATGTCAATGTCTCTACACCCACTGCTTTGCTTTGCTGCTGTATGGACATCAATTTTTTTGCCTCCTTGCTGCAGTATAGACCTCGAAAAATGTGCTGCAATAAATGCTGTTTTCACTCCTCGAAATTCGTGCCACTTGCCTTGAAATTAGTGCTGCTGCTTGCTGTACGAATTTGCTAAATCAAGTTTCCTCGATATGCGTGCCAAGTTACTGTTCTTCCTCCTCCTCCTCTGCTCAGAAATATCTCCTTGCTTTCTTCTTCTCCTCTCTCAATCTGCTCATGAAAGACTTAAATGATATTTTCTCTTCTTTTCCTCTTTTAGCCTAACCCTAAGTGACTTTTGGGGAATTCCTAAATCTAATGGCTGAGATAGCTTTAGATCTAAGACTGAGATTAAATGTGCATTTAAATCTCACTTTCTATTTTTTAATTCACCCCACTATAATAAAGACCCTCTTAGTCATTTATTTCCAAAGTCACTTTTCACTTTCTAATTTCACATTGACTTTATTGAAGTCACTTTAAAATTAGACTTAGTAACTTTATCACTTAAAGTCACTTTTAAATTAGATTTGACTTTACAACTTATAAAGTCACTTTAGGAGAAAAATTTAAATACATTTGGACACTTTTCCCTAGGCCAAATATCAAAGCCTTAGGGAACCACTTGTCCTCTAGTACCCAAATTTTAACATCAAACCTATGGTCAACCCAAGTCAATGAATCGTGAAACAGGAGCAAAGTCCCAGTCAAATAGATTCAAAGTATCCTTGAAATATTCGGCCTCCAAGACACTCAAAGACCTCGGTCAAATATAAGAAATATCTCCAAGTCAGCGTTGGCCAAATAGAGAATAGAGGTTGGTCAACGCAAAATAGAAAAGTTTTCTTTGTCTCCTTCACATGTGTGGATGTTTCCTTGCTATTTTAGATCGAATGGATGGTTTTGATGTGTGCCAAATGAGCTCCAACAAAGTCTTATTTATATGAGTCTTAGGAGGTGGATTTCCACATGTGGGGCTGACTTGTTCACTTGGTGAAACATCAAAAGTTGATTTTTCTCCATCAAATTGCCAATGAAAATACTGACCATAGCTACCAAATTTTCAACACTCCATCTTATCTAGGTAGGTACTTTTCATTCTCTCTCAAGATCAATCTCCTTGACCAATCCATAGGTCTCTCAGCCACAACCTAAGGGAGAGATCACAAGTACAAGTCTCTCTCTCTCTCTATATCAAGATCAATCTCCCCGACCAATCCATGGGTCTCGCAGCCACAACCAAAGGGAGAGATCACCAGTATCATCATAGGGAAAGATACTTGGCGTCCAACACATCCCATAAACCACAACCTTATGGCATCTAGTTTAGTGCCCAACTGACCAATGGGATCAATTAATGAGGGAAAACGAGTCATATGTAAAGGGCACATCTCCTCGACCACAAACAAGGTCTCTCGATCCATGACCTAATGGAAGAATCCCTATCTCCATCCCTAGTTATATAATCTCTCGGTCCTTGACTTAAGGGAGAGAACTTGAGATCAAGCTCCCCAACCAATGCAAAGGTCTCTCATCAACTGCTTAAGGGATAGGTCACAAAATCAGTGTCCCTGAGCAAACTAGTCTCTCAGTCATCATGACCTAAGGGATCATTCTATGCCTCAGAACCAAGCTCCCTGACCAGACTCACTGGCCTCTTGGTCAATTGACCTAAGGGAGCGAAAATCTTCCTGACCAATCCATAGGTCTCCCATGTACAACCTAAGGAATATTTTCAATCATATGATGTTGTACAATCAATGCTCCCCCTCTCTTAGAGAGAGGTTCTCAACAACTCTAATTTTTTCTCTAAAAGAAACAAATTTCGTTTGGGACAAGGGATTTTTCAACACATTAGCAACCTGCTCATCAGTAGGGACATATTCAAGCCTCACAACTACCCTATGGACAATATTCCGGATGTAATGATACTCGAGATCAATGTGCTTCTACCTGTCATGGAAAAATGGGTTCTAAAAAAACTTCACATAACTTAGATTATCACAATATATAATGGTCGATTCTAGCAATTGATCAAACAAACCATCAAATATATTTTGAAGCCACACAACTTCACAACAGGCTGAGCATGCAACTATATATTCAACTTTAGCCATACTTGGAGAAAAAAAGTTTTCTTTCTACTTGACAATGAAATCATAGCAAAGCCTAAGCCAAAATAGAATCCAGAAGTGCTCTTCCTGTCATTAGATCTTCCAACCCAATCAACGTCAGTGAATCCATGCAACTGCCATTCTCCATCAGAAGCATATCTCATACCATATTCAGTGGTACCACACAAATATCTTAGTATATGTTTCACTACAACCCATTGCACATGTCAGGGCTCAACCAAGAGTTGACTTAATGTGTTCACAACGTAACAAATATTAGATATAGTGTTCACAAGATAGTTCAACGAGCCAATCAATTTACAATACATAGAGGGATTAATCAAATTAGAGCCATTGTCCAAAATCTTCTTCAAATTTGTCCATTATGATAGATATCTGAAGGATCCACTAGTACATTTGGGGGAAATTCCGACACTTGGTTCTGACGCTTTTGAATAAATGTCAGAAATTTCCCCAAATTTTTTCAATCCCGCCTGAAACCATCGCTATACCGACATTTAGAGAAAAGTGTTGCAATACCGACACTTAGACAAAGTGTCGCAATTGCGACGTTTGGAGGAAGACGTCGCAATTGCGACCCTATGCTCCAAAGCATCGCTATTGCGACGACTGCCTCCAAACATCGCAAGTGCGACACAATGTATAAGTGTCGCAATTGCGACGTTTGGAGGCAATCGTCACAATAGCAACACTTTTTCCACCATCGGTATAACGACACTTATATGCGCGCTACATAAAAATGATTTTATTAAAAACTACGACACTTATATGCGCGCTACATAAAAATGATTGTAGTAAAAACTACATTAACGTCTGATATCACGCGCGCATTCGCCCTCAACTCTTGCAGGACAGCATTCGCCCTCAGCATTCGCCCTCAGCACTTGTAGAACAACATTCGCCCTCAACATTTTCCCTCAACGCTTGCAGAACAACATTCGCCCTACATTTTCCTTCAGCGTTCGCCCTCAGCTCTTGTAGAACAACATTCACCCTCAGCTCTTGTAGAATAGCATTCGCCCTACATTTGCCCTTAGCTCTTGCAGAACAACATTCGCCCTCAGCTCTTGCAGAACAACATTCACCCTCAGCTCTTGCAGAATAGCATTTTCTCTCAGCTCTTGCAGAACAACATTCACCCTTAGCATTCGCCCTCAGCTCTTGCAAAATGGTAAGTTCTTACTGTAGTCCCTTTGGGTTTTTTTGGTCAATTTCATTGGATTGTGTTAGGCTATAGGGTTCTCTCTAGATGTCTTCCAATGTTATTTCAGATGAGTTTCAAAGAGGATGTGTAAGATGTGTTTGTGCTTGCATGAATTTGACTCCACCAGTTTCATGAAGTTTAAGCTATGGATTTTAGTTCGACAAACTCATCCATCTCAACACCCAGTAACAAATTGCCCTTGGTTTGATCTATATTGAAGGTGAAATGCAAAGTGGTAGAGAATGGGAGATCGAAAGTCATCAACTTTATCACAAGGGTAGTACTCCAGATCGAAAGTGATGAGCTTTAGTTCTCCAGATTTGGGGATTTTCTGATATTTGGGGATTTTCTGATGACATACCAAAGGTCACATCCATACAACCATATCAAGGTCAATGTTGAGATCATTTTCATATAGATATAGGTCACTGATATATAGGGTTAATATCATCATCACTATCCATGGAAACCGAATGGTTACAAAATCTGTGATTGTGGTTGGCTCATTTATAATTATTACCCATTTACAGTAGAGCACAGAAACACTAAATATGGCCCGAGCAGAGCCTTTACAACATGCAATGGAATTGCAGCTACTTCATCAATAACCAATAGCTCCACTTGAGAAAACTTTTCATAATATTTGGGCTGGATATACTGCAGAGAAAACAATTGTAGTTATCATTCGTGCTCCAATATATTAATATAATTTTTAGATTGAACTGAAGAAAGGGAAACAAGCAAATGCTAGCCATCATACAATGCTTTGACATAAGAGTTTTGAGTGACATACTTGAAAAAAAGAACTCATCCACTGATATCTATAATAATTTGAGTTATTCAAGTTAAACACAATGTCAAGAATCAAGATTCAATACCCTCTA
Organism: Pinus albicaulis; assembly: GCA_034641835.2. Lineage (NCBI taxonomy): Eukaryota > Viridiplantae > Streptophyta > Pinopsida > Pinales > Pinaceae > Pinus > Pinus albicaulis. The sequence continues at coordinate 1,029,546,291 of CM076580.1, forward strand.
TTATCTTCATCACCCAATACAAGATTTAAATTTTTCCCAAAGAAACGCTTATTAATTTGGCAGCCATTATTTCTCCCTGCTTTAAAAATCCTACATTTAAATGAAAACAAGCATTGCTTTTCAACTACAAAAATCTATTAGTGTTCAAATGTACATGTGTGCATCACTTGTGTAGGGTATTCCTTTTCCACTTTCACATTATCCAAGAATGTGTGCAGTATAGTTCATATTTTTGTGATTTAGATTATCTTGAAAAAGGAAAGGTAAATTATTTCCCATGGAAAAAGAAGGTTTTCCCTTTTTACTACTGGAAATGGTACAACAAAGTTCCATTTCTACCCGAAACTCCTATGAAACAGGAACCAAATAAAGGCCATGTCCTCGATGGACATCATTTGGCTTTGAAAATGGCCATTGCACCGTGTTGTTTCTTATATTACATCACGATAGTTTCTTAGGTCATTTCTTGTTTCTTGAGATGAAAAACAACCAAAGAAAGTGTGAAGATCCTTTCAAGAAATAAATGACCATTTCTCAATCAGATCTCAACTATTTTTTATTTTATTCAGTGGTTGCTTACTTTGAGAGAAATTTGACACTTTTATAAGGAATATAACATAAAAACACAAAATGGGAAGGAATTGATGAGGTAGATGACCTTTAGTTGTTGTCAATTAAGAATTGATAATACACGATGCATGTTATGTACTACAAACTAGATTCCTTCCTGGAGTTAGGACACAAAGTATTGAATCAAAGTTTTAGTTTCTAACTTCTTGTATTGGTTCATCAATCTTGAAATTCAGACATTGCATGTCTTCATTGCTTCATGTTTGAATAATTTTCATCATATCGTACAATAGGAAATTAGGAATTATGATTATTATTACTTTATGGATCTGTTAAGTTACTTTTAAGTTTGCATGGTTTAGTGTGAAATTATTCTTGTGTGCCCCTAAGCCCAGGTGAAGGAATGCCAAGGACTGAGAACCATATTTTTTAAATGGTACTGTTTCTTATACCCAAAAACCCCTCAACATCACTTCTTATTAGTTCTTAACAATAGTGTTGTAAACAATTTGAGAATTGATATAGCAAAATCTCGCACTTCTCAAGATAAAGTCCTAAAGCTAAAGTGTGATACCATGTGTAATTCAATGGCCCCATTGTCACCTCACCAACCTCTTTTCACTTCGGGCTAGCTCTCCTCCAACTCAAGGGGGGTTCTCCCTAGTAGATGTTAGGGATCTAATGGCCCAACCAAACCAAGTCAAGAGCCCCCTAACTCTCTATATTTACTACTATCAATCAAAATATTGAACAATAGGGTCAGACATGCATCCTGAAGATAAAATTGCCAGGGTATTTTTGGGTAATTTCAAAGGGAAAGTCCCCAAACACATATAATCAAGGGATTATAACGTGATTTCAAACATTAAATATCAACAAAATCGTTTAAAGGATATTGAAAGGAAAAATGTGATGGAAGATAGAAAGTGCCTTACTTAAATGCTCTAAGTATTTTTCAATAGTTACTCCAAAAGCTTCACTTCAAGGCCCTTCAAGATCGTCTCCAACAATTCTATACCATCAGCTTCAATAATGTTGCTCCAAAAATGTCCTCAAGGTCTTCACAACAAGTTTACTAGAAGTTTCTCCAACAATATATTCAATAAGGTCTTCATTGTCAACTCGTCTCTTGTTTGGGTGCCTTAATGTGCAATGAGATGTTTCTAGGACTGAATTCAATGCAAGGAATATTTGAAACTCTAACTCTGTCTTCCAGTGTCTTATTAGAAATTATTTCATTTTTCATTTTGTGTTTTCGAGTTAAATATTGTTTTCAAGTTTTTACATTTATAATTTTATTGCAATGTCACAGATTGATCAGGGCAGTACAGGAACAACCCCGAGACGGGATGATCGCGGAAAGAGGCCAGCGGAAGAACATGTAAAGTGCCAGCATTGCTCTATCTTCAGGTATTTTAGTTATTTACATAATTGAAATAGTATTAATTTTGTTCAAATATGCAGACACCTAGCCATGGTACGCCTGATGATTCCCTCTTTGAGGAAGAGATTTCTTCATCCCTATCTCCAACGATCTTGTTGCGAAAAAAGGCACAAGATGCAAGGTCGGAATTTAATACTTTGATAGACGCGCCTCAAACACCTGAAACAGAAGAGAGGATTAAACAACTTATGACCCAGCTAGAAACATATCAGGTAATAATAAAAAGTCAAAATGATATTTTTTTTGTTCTGCATGAGATGAATTGTGATAGTTTGATTTTTAATTTTTACAATGACTAAACTAACAAAAATTTCTTTTATATGTAGCATTTTCTGGCACTTGCTGAACCCGGTGTTGGTGATAGTGGGAGACAAGGGCAAGAGATTGCCCTGCAACCCTCTCGTACACCTTCTACTCCTTTTAGGTGCCAGCCAAGAAACACACCCTGCCCAAGCAGACACCCAGCCAACCGCTGAACGTGTTGGCAGTGATGAGGCTGATATGGCCAAGTACATTATTGCATTTCCTGGAGCTACACGTGTCAGCTCCACAGGGACCATTAATGAAAAGTTGTTGGTGAACGATGAAGGTGTCCCTATAAAGCACATACAACTCCCAGGTAAATTTTAATATTTTAACTATTTCATGTACTCTATCTAAAACATATTTATCATGATTTTTATTTTTAAATTAATGACAATATCTTTTTTTCTGTGTAGGAAACAATGAGTTCTATAAGTTTTTGGAGAGCCATGCGTTGGTAATTTTTGGCCCAACCATACGCACAAGGTGGAATTCCCAGAATTCCAACCTGAAAAAAGAACTTGTAGATTATCTAGAAGCCCTTTTTGGGTTCGACACATTTGACAGAACAACGATGGCTCGGGTAGCCGGCAAATATTTGAAATATACTAGGGACACCTATAGGACGCAATTGCAATTTAACCCTAGATACAAGCGTCCTCTCACAGTTCCAGAGAGTGAGTGGAGAGCACTCATCCATGACGCAAAAGAGAAAATGGCAAAGAAAGAAGGAAAAATGCCAACTGGACCTGCAAGGTAAATTACAACTTTAATTTAATAGCTTTAATTTTCTCTATGTCTAAAATAAAAGTGTGCTACGTCATATTTGACTTCAATCTTTTGATTCTAGTTTGCCTGACACCTCAAAGGCAACCAAAGCTAGGATTGAAAAAAAGGGCCATCACAAGCTAGGCTAGGGCGGCTACTTGAAATTAGCCGCAAGAATTGTAATTAAGTAGCTAAACATCTTATAATTAATTGTATCGCCTTCCAACGTTTTTGTAATCCTATCAAATATGATTAAAAATACATAATCATATGTAATGTAGGGTGATGACTTCGAAACAAAAACTACAGAGGAAGATAAAAATATTGCTTTCCATTTCGGCTATCAAGCCGTAGTTGAACGTCGCAGAAGCTTGGGGCAGGTCCCAAGATCTAGAATGTCTGATAAGGTAAAACATTAACTTTTCAATATGTTTGTTTTCGTCCATAAATTTAATGTCTAACAACTTTGTTTAAATCAGGGGAGCAACACTATCGACGAGGCAAATAACCCAGTTTTAGAGCCAGATGTAGATGCTCCTCACGTGCAACCTGATCATTGTAGTGGGGACTAAGCCGACAATGCTACTATCAATGAGGGCCATGAAGGTAATTAATTTCCACTTATAATTTTTTCTAATGCTCCTCACGTGCAACCTGATCATTGTAGTGGGGACTAGGCAGACAATGCTACTATCAGTGAGGGCCATGACGGTAATTAATTTCCACTTATAATTTTTTCTAATTATACCTTGATGGTTGTCCTTATAACGTTTTTTGTTTAAATGACATAGAATGTTTCCCTTGAGGATCTTACCACCAGAGAGGAAGACAGGGCAACAGTCCCAACGGCGACAACTGGTGCACCAGGTAAATAATCTCATTGCAATTTTTTTTATTAATATTACCGAACTAGTTCAATGATATTTAAAAACTGACAATTAAAATTTAATATTATCTGTTTTGTAGGCGATGCCCCGTCACTGGATGAGCCCAGACATCGTGAATACGCAACTAGGTCAGCAGTGCGGGTTGAAAGGCACGAAACAGGAGCAGAGCACGATGATATTGATGATGTAATTAGGAGCTTTAAAAATAGGAAGAAAAAAAAGAAAATTTGACAATGTAAAATATTGTATTATTATAAGACAAACGTTACCATACTTGGAACGTTTTTTGCGTTATATAAAAAACTCATTTATCATACTATTTTTATGTCAAGCATTAATTGCAATGTTTCCTTGCGTAATTTTTGTTGAATTGTTTTTTTATTAGTTATTAAATATTTTTTTTTATGCTCATGAAAGTAAAAAATGAAATATAGATTGGGTATTGGGGAATTGAGAGTGATGTGAGGGAGGGGGGAGGGGCCATAAGAGCTTCCACCTTCACGTGGTTGGCCCTGTTTAGTAGAGAATAATTTATTGGAGCGATTTAATCTTGGAGCAAACCTCCCTCGATCCAGCGTAGCAACAAAAAAGTCATTGTTGACTTAGTTGCTACTCTTTTAGATCGTGGAAGGCTTGTTCCAAGTTCATGCGACTCCAATAAATTGTTCTTGAAACGAAGAGGAGCTTATTCAGGTATGTTTTGACATTTTCAACATATGTTCTAACATTATCATAAGAATGCATCTTAGAGTAAAAAATACTACATCAATTACTTGTATTTATTGTATATATAATGATGGATTTTGATTGACTTGGTAGTGCAGGTAAAAATCCTCTTGCATCATGAGCAATACAACTTGTCAACTAGGGTCATGTCCATGATATTTTTGCTTGTGCGCTTGACCAGGTTCGTAATGTTACATTTTGTAAGTTCCTTTACAGTTCACAATTCAATATTAATCTTGTTCATGATTATTATCTAGGTTTTTTGTCTGTTTTTTTCATCTATTTGATTGTAAGCAACTCTACATGTTTCCTATTGTTCAGTATGATTTCTCCCATTACCACTCCCAGGATGAATCCGACTTTATTGTTACATAGGTTACTTTATTGTTACTATGATTTCTCCATTTATGATTTCATAGGTTACATCATGTAAAGTTGTCAATCTCAAGTTGGTGATGAGCTTTAGTTCTCCAGATCTGGGGCTTTTCTGATATTTTCTCCCTCATGTCATTCCTGCATCACTTCGTTGTTTGAGCATGCCAATTGTCTACCACTTGTACCAATTGGCACATGTCAATCTCTGAGTGGTGCCACATTTCACCTATTTTCAGCCCACTTGACCACCTGAAAAACTCAAATCCACACATCATGTGTCTTTATCATGGAGTGTCACATGTCCTAGATATTTAGGCTGATAGGCCTTCTGTTATGAAAGAGATCAATTTTTTTTTCGTCAACACTTCTTATCTAGGCACGACACCTGTTACTTGTTTAATTGGACGGTCACAGTCTCTCGGGTTACCTTCTAGGTTTGACATACCACTGGTTTTTGGTATATTTCCATGGAATCGGTCTGAAAATACCAGCAACAATCCACACACCTACAACCATCGATAGACCTGCCATTTTAGTAGCTGCATTTCCGCAACTGCCAATACACCTGCTGTTTTAGTTGCTGCATTTCGGGAGTTGCCAATACACCTGCCGTTTCATTCTCCTGGACTCTGTGTATGCATATTTTTCATATAATTTTATCATGAAGTTGGCTGCAGTGATTTGACATGCCTTTAAATATTTTTGGAGGTTAGAAGACATTTCATTCCAGAGCTATTGAATAGACTTGATGAGATAGTTGTATTTGATCCTCTTTCTCATGATGAGCTCAGAAAATTTGCTAGACTACATATGAAAGATGTAGCAATTCGTCTTGCAGAGAGAGGTGTTGCTTTAGGAGTTACAGATGCTGCTCTGGATCTTGTTCTTCAAGAAGCCTATGATCCTGTAAGTAATCACTTTGTTTTTCTTTCTTTCTTATTCAGAGTCTATCTTGCCATGGGATGTGCCTGTTATGGTTTGTTATGAGACTTTTGTCAATTTCATCACCGTCCCTCATAATATGTTTGATTGTGTTTATAAATAATAAAAAATTATTACACCAAACAATAAACAATTGTTAAATTTGGACAACTAGGTCCAAACTCCATGTTATGATGCTCAGATTAAGAGGCAAATATTTTTGTTGGATTCCTCTTTCTGAGAGGTGTAAAATCCATATAAAATATGTCTTAATCCGATGAGCAGAACTTATATTTTGAATTTATTATTTTTAATAAATTATATGTGCAAGGTCGGCCAGTTTTGTAATGTAGGCTCGCATGCCCAACAGATGTGTCACACACCCTCATGATTGATATAAATACAGGAAAAGTTGAAGAGCATTTTCATCACCATCTGTCACATCTTCTCAGAGTACGGGCTACCTAAAGGACGAGTTTCGGCCACACGTGTGAAGGAGAGAGAGAGGACGGACGATAGGAGTTTGAGGTGGAGAGTACGATTTTATGGCACATAGGGTTTCGCGAGAAAGTTTGACCGAGCGTTGACTTTGGTCAACGCATGGTCCAAATAGTGGCTTTTAATGGAAGGTTCGATTTTGAAGGCCTACTACGGCACAAAAATCGAGGTCAAAGGGTTAATGGATTTCTTTGTGCGTTGACTTGCAGCTTCTTATACTGCGTTGACTTTTTCGGGAGCCGGCGTTGACTTTTGCGAGAGTTGACTTGGGTTGACTCATTTGCTGATTGGAGGGCCCCATTGTGACATGTGAAATTTGTTGACCAAGGAGACTTCTTTGGTTGAAGCATCCTGATGACCGCGAAAACAGAACACACACATTTTCTGTTTGATTTGTCTTCATATATGTTCTATCTGCATTTTGCTTAACTACTTATATGATTGCTGTGAGAAAAGTGAAATTGCTCCTAGCATAGAACATCTACAAAACTTTACATGGTATCGGAGCTGAGGTGAAGACAAACTCTATCTATAGCAATCATCACCGAAAGAAATGGGTTCCACTAGTCTTGAATTCAAGGAGAATGACAAGCTGACTGGAAGTGATGACTTCCATGCCTGGAAGATGATATTAGATCTCAAATTGGAAGATCATGATCTCCTGGATCATGTGACAGGGAAGATTCAAGAACCTCCATCAAATGCCTCTGCTGCTGTTAGAAACAAGTATAAGAAGGGAGAAATCAAAGCAAAGCTGCTGATCAGGGAATCCATAAATAAGAGTCTGGTTGCCTACATGTCTGAACTAGGCACATCCAAGGAGATGTATGACAAATTGATACTTATGTTTCAAGTAAACAATGTGAACCAAGTGCTATTCCTCAAGAACAAGTTGAAGAATATGAAGAAGGGCCGAGACGAGTCTATTCAAACTTTCTTTATGAAGTTGACCGAAACCAGGAACAATCTGCTAGCTATGGGGGAGACAATAGCTGATCGTGAGATGGTTCTCACCGCACTTGGAGGACTTCCATATGAATGGCAAGTATTCACAACTACCATTCTCAACAATAATACCATTCCTAACTTTGATGAGCTTCTGTCAAGATGTATGCAAGAAGAAACAAGTATGAAGGAATTTGATAATGAAAGAAATGCTGCCTATGGTGCTCATTCCCGAAAGAAGAACTCTGGTGGTTCTAAGGACAAAGGAAGGACTAAGACTCAAGAGAAGAAGGGTAAATGTTTTACCTGCCATAGGCCTGGACACTATGCTAGAGAATGCCCCTTCAAGAAGGATTCTCTCGATGGTGACGATAACAACAACAACCGAAGGAATGGGAATCGAAGAAATGACAAATCCAATGGAAAGAGGAAGGCTCACTTTGGAGGAAACAATCAACCTTCTAAAAGGACCAGAAATACCAGGTATGAGGAGTCTAATGTTGTTGATAAAAGAAATGAGTATATTCTAGTATTTGCTCTCTCAGCTGCATCTCCGCCCGACACTATGGATGTCTGGCTAATCGATAGTGGTGCCTCAAGACACATCACCGGATTCAAGGAAGCACTTTCTGACATGGTTGAAAGGGATACTAATCTAGAAATTATCCTTGGGGATAATGCCACTTATCTTGTGAAAGGGACAGGGACTGTGACCCTCCACTTGTCTCAAGGACAAGTCCTTCGTTTGCAAGATGTACTCTATGTACCTAAATTGAAGAAGAACCTTGTGTCTGTATCTGCCATGGAAGACAAAGGATTCAATGTAACTTTCTCTGATGGAAAGGTGCTCATGTGGAAGAAGAGCTTCAAGGAAGCTATCTCAATTGGTTTTAGGGTTGGTACACTCTATCAGGTTGGAGGGAGTCCGTTGGGAGCCATGACTTGTGATACTATCCGACAAACCGAACTATGGCACCGAAGATTTGGACACCTTCATTACAAAGCCCTTCCCGAAGCAAGGAAGGTGGTGACAGGGATGGCTGATTTTGGAAATAATCATGAAGGTGTATGTAAGGGCTGTGCTGAAGGGAAACATACAAGGGGACCTTTCCCCTCAAGTGTCACAAAGACATCTGATATATTGCAATTGGTCCATTCTGATCTTTCTGGTATGTTACCCGTAACATCCCTGGGGGGATGTTCTTACTATATGACATTTACTGATGACTTCTCTCGCAAAACCTGGATATACTTCTTGAAAAAGAAGGATGAGGCTTTCATGTGGTTCCGTACCTTCAAAGCCTTGGTGGAAAATATGACCGGAAAGAAGATCAAGATTTTGAGAACCGACAATGGCACTGAATATGAGTCAAATGAGTTCAAAGACTTTTGCAGAGAAGCTGGCATTAAGAGGGAGACTACCACTGCATATACTCCTGAGCATAATGGTGTTGCTGAACGCAAGAATAGGACTATTGTGGAAGCTGCCCGTGCCATGCTATGTGACCAGGGTCTACCTAAGTTTCTGTGGGGAGAAGCTGCAAACACTGCTGTGTACATTCAAAACCGATGCCCTCATTCCACTTTGGACTCCAAAACTCCGAAGAGGTTTTCTCTGGTAAGAAACCTGATGTCTCACATTTTAGAATTTTTGGATGTCCCGTCTATTTTCATGTGCCGAAAGAAAAGAGAAGTAAGCTGGATGCTACTGGGAAGAAAGGAATGTTTGTGGGCTACAGTGAGACTTCTAAGGCATATGGAGTCTATGTACCTGGTCAAAGGGAAGTAGAGATAAGCCATGATGTCACTTTTGACGAAGATGCTTCCCTGAAGAAAGTAGTAGATCTTCCTAGATCTGAAGAAATTCATGAAGAAAGGCCTGGAAATCTGGAAGAACCCCAAGATGAGACTATGCCTGATATTGAAGGGCCAATGGACCCTATTGATCCACCCCCTTCACTAGGAAAGAGACCATCATGGCTCAGGGACACCCTCGAAGATGCTGAGGGTCATGCTGCCCCAAGGGGGACATTCCGAGAAAGCAAGAAGCCGTGTAGATACGAAGGGTATCTAGCTGCCATGAGTACTATTGTACAATATGAACCTGGATCTTTTGAGGAAGCCATCAAGCATCAAGTCTGGAAGGATGCTATGCATGAAGAATATGAGTCTATTATGAAGAATGATGTCTGGGATGTGGTTCCGAGACCGAAGGACAAATCTGTTGTCACCGCTAAATGGCTCTACAAGATCAAACATGGATCTGATGGGAGTGCTGAAAAGTTTAAGGCAAGGTTTGTTGCTCGTGGCTTCTCTCAAAAGGAAGGAATTGACTATGACGATATATTTGCACCTGTGGCACGATATACCACCATCCGATCAATCATAGCCCTTGCTGCTACGCAAGGATGGAGTCTTCATCAGATGGATGTCAAGACCACTTTTCTGCATGGTGCAATAAAGGAAGAGGTGTATGTAGAACAACCTCTGGGATTTGAAGTTCAAGATCGAGACACTTATGTCTGCGGGTTGAAGAAAGCCCTCTATGGGTTAAAGCAAGCACCCAGAGCTTGGTACGAGAGGATGGATAGTTACTTGATGAAGCTGGGCTTCACTCGAAGCAATGCTGATCCAAACCTTTACTTCAAGGTTGTGGAAGGGAAACCTCTCATTCTGGTGCTGTATGTGGACGACCTTTTCCTAACAGGTGATGACCCTCTCATTCATCAATGTAAGAGGGAGCTTGCTGCTGAGTTCGAGATGAAAGACCTAGGACTGATGCACTATTTCCTAGGCCTGGAGGTCTGGCAGAGACCTGGAGAGATTTTTCTTTCTCAAGGAAAATATATTGTGAAGCTTCTGGAAAGATTTGGGATGGTGGACTGTAAGTCCGTGTCGACACCGATGGAACTCAACTTTAAGAAGTTGAGTGGCGGCGCTGCTGGGCCTATCTTGGCCAATCCTACTGAGTATCGTCAACTCATAGGAGCTTTGATGTTCTTAGTGAACACCCGTCCGGACATATGTTTTGCAGTGAATACTTTGAGTCAACAGATGGTTGAGCCTCATCATTTTCACTGGGTTGGTGCCAAAAATCTTTTGAGATATCTTCGGGGCACGATAAACCATGGGCTGAGATACACTGCCGGGAGTGTGATACTCCGTGGATATACTGATGCCGATTGGGCTGGCAGTGTGGTGGATCGTAAGAGCACATCTGGATGCTGCTTCAATCTTGGTTCTGCTTCGATCTCATGGATGAGCAGGAAGCAGAAATCGGTGGCTTTGAGCACCGCGGAGGCCGAATACATTGCTGCTAGTATGGCCTGTTGTGAAGCAGTTTGGTTGCGGAAGCTCTTTAGTGAGCTCTTTGGACATGTGCTAGATACCACTGTGATACTCTGTGATAATCAGAGTGGGATTCGTATGACTAAGAATCCTGTGTTCCACGACCGATCCAAGCATATTGATATCAGGTACCACTTTATCTGGGATATGGTACAGCGAGGCGCCGTAAGGCTCGATCATATAGGAACTGATGAGCAGGTCGCGGATATTCTCACTAAGCCCCTGGGGAAGGTCAAGTTCCTAACCTTCGTGAGAGTCTTGGTGTCATGGAACGACCCTATGATGTGGGTCCTGTTGGACGATGAGCTCTGGGAGCTCTGGGGGGCTTTGGGGATAGCTTCTCGGAGCTATAAGCACTCATAATGCTTCTGCCCCACCCTTGTGATTGTTGAGCTGGTTCGCCACTCATTTATCTGTGCCCCGTATGCATCCTACCCATTGAGTTCAGGGCTCATGGGAAGTACCTCTCATTTGGCAAATGAGGTGTGGAAAAGCTAGAGACTATTAGCAAAGACTGATGGATGCATCAGAGATTGCCGTACTCTCTATCTAGGATGGCATGGTCCAACCACTTGATCTGGGATCAAGATTTGTGAGGTCTGGGACCTCTGGACTGATTATGTCAGTCGGGGGGATGATGTCTTTGTGACTGACCCACTTCTGTTCTGAAATAAAGAAGCCAGCAAAGCAAGTTTCGGCGGGATGACGCACGATGTTGATTGCACTAATAGATGGAGTTCTCCCTAGTTGAGAGGGAGTGTTAAATTTGGACAACTAGGTCCAAACTCCATGTTCTGATGCTCAGATTAAGAGGCAAATATTTTTGTTGGATTCCTCTTTGTGAGAGGTGTAAAATCCATATAAAATATGTCTTAATCCGATGAGCAGAACTTATATTTTGAATTTATTATTCTTAATAAATTATATGTGCAGGTCGGCCTTAAGGTTGCACGCCCCCAGCAGATGTGTCACACGCCCCAATGATGGATATAAATACAGGAAAAGTTGAAGAGCATTTCATCACCATCACAACTCACATCTTCCTCTCTCATCAAATAGTACGAGCTACCTAAAGGACGAGTTTCAGCCACACGTGTGAAGGAGAGAGAGGACAGACCGTACGGCTGAGCTGAAGTACGATTTTCTGCTGCTAGGGTTTCGCAGAAAGTTTGACCAGCGTTGACTTTGGTCAATGCATGGTCCAAACAAGCTGAAAACTTGTGGAAGGTTCGATTTTTGAAGGCCGTACTACCTGGCACAAAAATCGAGGTCAAAGGGTTGACCGTTTTGCTGCTGCGTTGACTTTTAGCTTGCTGCCCTGCGTTGACTTTTTCGGGACAGCGTTGACTTTTGCAGAGTTGACTTGGGTTGACTCATTTGCTGATTGGAGGACTGTTGTGACACATGCTGGGCTGGCTGACCAAAGGAGACTTTGCTGGTTGAAGCATCCTGTTGACCGCCGAAACGAACACACACATTTTTCCTGTTTCTGATTTGTCTTCTATAAGATCTACTTATATGTTCTATCTGCATTTTGCTTAACTACTTATATGATTGCTGTGAGAAAAGTGAAATTGCTCCTAGCATAGAACATCTACAAAACTTTACAACAATTAACTGTACTATGAGTAATATGATATCTTGAAATAATTCTTATTATAATTTCATAACCTCTGCTCTCACTTGGTGGTGTCTATATCACTAAGTGTGTCTTCTTTAAAATTATAGTTACAACAGACAATGAAAAATCAACTGCACTGTGAGTGATATCTTGCCTTAATAATTCTTATTTCAAATTCCCTAACCTCTACTCTCACTAGGTGTCTATATCACTAGGTGTATCTATTTTAAAATTATAGTTTCAATGGTAGATAAATTGTTATCTTAAAATTATAGCTTTGATGGTGATACCTTGTGATTGATAATGCAGTTTGAAGTAGTTTTGGCTTTGATTAATATAGTCTCAGGAACCTCTGAGAATACAAAGGTTATGATTGATTATGGGGCACTGCCTATATTTGTGGAACTTCTTACCTCTAGGAATGATAATGTTCGAGAACAGGTAGCACTTTTATTTTAGAGGCATAAAATTATTCTTCCCAACTATCTTTATATGTCTGTAATTTTGGAATTTGATTTAAAAAACTAGTACCCAACTTTGAGTTCAACTGGTGTTCGTGTAAGGCTGTTTGGGCTTTGGGAAATATTGTTGGAGACTTTGCAACATTTAGGGATCTTGCCCTCAGTCATGGAGCTCTGAGGCAGGTGCTTGCCCAGTTGAATGATACTGCCAGAATTTCAATGATAAGAAATGCTACATGGGCTTTGTCAAATTTTTTCCGTGGTAAACCCCAACCACTATTCGAACAGGTAAGCAAAATACATTTTCTGCCTCTTCTTCTTAGTTTGCAGATACTGTGGATTTTTTTTATAGATCTTGGTGCTTGGTAGATTTGGACGTAATATGGACCTAGGTGCTTGTTCATTACAATGACTCTGTCATCAAGTTTTAGAAAATGCTCAGAAATTTGGGTTTCATAAGGGGATTACCCTTGCTTGCAATTATCGATTATCAATCACATTCAAAAAAAGAGTTTCGTAGCATTGCTGAGCTCTTTGTAGGTGAATTTCCGAGGAAATTTCACAATATCTGAACTAAATTTGTCTGTCCTTTTCAATACTCTGCGCTTGTAACAGAACCAAACAAACAATCTAGTGGCCAATGCAACAACAACAACACCTCCTGTTGCAATGCCTGCAATTCACCCTCTCTGCACGCATGAATGACTATGGCAACCTCTTTTGTGAACAGGTACTGGAGCTGAAGGTACTGCTTTCCATTAGGATTGTGGAATTAAACATCCAAAATAGTATCAAATTCCACTGCAATAGTATTCCCCGGCGAGGGCAATAGTTCATTGAGACCTATTAGACTCATCACCCCCAAATAGCCTCCGGGGCTACCCAGAGTGTGATCATCTAGAGCAAATAAAAATGCTGATCCATCCCCAATTGAAACAAGAACAGGTCCCACATTGGTTACAGAAAATGAGAAACACGTTTTGAAAGAAGAAGAAACTTTTGTATTAGGGTCCAGAAATCTAACTGGTCTATTGTACAATGCCCTACCTGCACTTCAAATTGGTACTCCCAACTCCATGCTAAGGCTCACTGTGCCATTCTTCAGATGAGCATCTTAACCTGAAGTTTGATTCCAAAAAACCCAAGTCCCCTGTTCTATGCCCAAGACCTTTGTTACAACGTGATGTTTCTATTTCCCAACTTGAGTTATCTGCCTGTGGATTGAATATCTCACAATACAATCATTCATTTCATAAATGTCTACACCATGAATCATGATAAGTAAAGTGAAACAGATGTTAAACAGATCAAGGTCTGTATTTGTTCCCACAATAGAGAATTTACATAGTAATCCACTTTTAATGTTGTCCTTGCAGAGTTTATCACCTCGATCTAACCAGAATATCTCCAAATTGATGTAGCAAATAATCAGAAATTAATTTTCTTTAGTATAGAAACTATTGGTGATTATGTATTTTGTACAGTTCTGACACCGTGAGTGCATGGTTGATTTTCTTTAGCTATATGTGAAATGACCGAACATTCAGCGTAAGGATATGGAAGGTTTAAGGTTTAAGGAAACCTTGTATATTGCACGGTAATTCTCTGTATCATTCTCATCATTTTTTGGATTTCTCTTTTATACTGCGTTTCTACAATGTTGTCTTTATGCCGAGTTTTTAATAAGACTTAGAATGCAAATTTATAGATTAAAGACCATTTTTCACTTCTAGATTAATTTATGTATTAGGCTTAAATAAATTAGGAACAAATCCATAGATTCTGGTTTTGGGACTGATATCTGTCAGATCGTTGCTTAAAATAAGCTTATATATTGACCAAGGTCTTGCTAACTGTGAACTAGCACACAGCCTACAATAAGCAAATTACTATGATATATTTTAAGTGACTTTGATAGAAAAGTCTTAATTGAAGTTATTGAGGACATATCAAGCAGTGTGAAACATTCCTCTGATTATAAACAGATGGTGAGTTACAACAGTGGTTATAATCATTTGGCTGTGTATATTAACATCTGGTATTGTTCTTCTTAGCATTAAAACTAAATTTCCCTTTTTGATATCCTATACATGAGTTATTCTCTTTTTCTTCATTATTTAAACCACATTCTCGATCTCGGATTGCACTTTCAGAAAATAGCAATTTTTTTTCTTCTTCTTCTCGTAATAGAGTTAATATACCATTTCTCAGGTGCAGAGATCTCTTCAAGCCGAGTTCTACTGTCTATTTTTTTATAACAGCTTAACTAAAATCTGATGAATATTTCATGCCCGTGAGCATATTTAGAATTTTCTTGAAAAATATGGCTTGGAAGGCTTTGGAATTTCCCTGATACAGACTCTGTAAAGCTCACCTAATTCATTATACCAACATCACTGTTAAAGAGGCAATATTACAAAGTTGTACGGCTTTTTCATTTAACCTTTTCGTAAGGCATCAACCTAAAGGGTAACCCCGACTGATGTGTTTCTCCCTTTTCTTTCGTTAAACATATCTATAAATTCCTAGGGGATATTTTTTACATTGTTCTGCGGTTTTATTTCATGCCCTTGTCTAGCAGACAATGAAAACTTGAACATGTTGAATCTATAATATATTATCCTCAAAGGTCATTGACTACATGTATGCCAGATTCATTAGCATTTTGGTTAGACTTTTGTTGTTTAGGTCATTGAGTAAATCACTGTGTTGTGATGCTTCACAACCCTCCATTTTTTCTAGGTAATATAACATGTTAAGTCATGGGTTGTAAGTGTTTTTGTTTTGGCAGTTAGTGGCAAGCCAATAGTTTCCAATTTCATAGAATTCACTCGTGGAGTTTTCAGAGTGGAGATCTCATTATAAATACTCATCTTCAGGATATGATTTAATAAGCAGAACTTGTATTTTATTTGAGGATGGAAACATATTACTGTCTATATCTACTTAGCTCATGTCATCCTCGTTGAGTTCTTTTGTTCCTATTTCTGTTGTCTCATTTAGGAGGTCCTTTTGCTCGTCTCTCTCTCTTATGTAGTGTATCCAAGGTGGGTGATCAGGTTTGATCACCCTAAATCTTTCATTTTCTGTCACATTCTTTTATCTTCTCCTTAATATTTCCTTCTTTGCTCTTATTTTCATAAAATTCAAATCCATTCGTCATTGTTATAAAACAACACAAAAAAAGAGTTGAAAATGCATTCTTAGTTTTTGTTCTACCTTTCTTTTTCGTTCTATGTTTTTTGTTCTCCTGTTACACATATCTAATTCCTTTCAGGTGTCAACCAATACTCATATAACCCTCTTACATTTTTACAGTGATTTCACAGTGAAGCAATGGTGCTATGCTATTTGTTGATTGGCTCTCAAACAAGTGGTTATCCTAATAATTAATGTGTAAGTTGTGGCACTCTTTTGGGTTAGCTAATGACGGTTCATTCCTTGGCAGATATCGGTTTCTTTGTAGGTTTCTAGGGATATACAAGACTGTGGTTGTGATTTTGATCATATTAATGTTTTTAAGAGACAGATACAGACCTGAGTAAGGCACCTTTTCAGCATGTTGCTCATTCAGGCATGGTTTAAAGAGAATGGCCCATTGCTTTTTTGCCTACAAGACCGTGACAGTGGTTTTGACAATATTTACATCTTCGAGACTATGATACAAACCTGTGGAAGGAATCTTTTCAGCATGTTGCTCAAGCATGGTTCAAATAAAATGGTCTATTGTTTTATTTGCTTTGCACAGAGAAAATATGCCAAGCACTATCGTGATCTTGTAGAATCCTGCATTTGAATTTGGGAGTCACTTGAACCTGTTGTGGAAGAAGTTTAGGTTACAGACCAAGTTTAGAGTTGTTTTAGGTTTCCCACCTGATACATATTTAAATATATTTGAATTTGGATATGCTTAAGATATTTTTTTTGTTATATTGGAAGTCTAAAGTTGTAGATGGATTGTATCTAACTTTTCAATTGAGGGCATTCTTTCTAAAATTCCAAATTTGACAGTTTTTGAATGGCTTTCTTGTTATTGCTTTGATAATTTATTTTTTTGAAGTATCTCCTTATTTGAATAGTGTATATGGAAATTTAGAGTTTCCCTTAATATTTCTTTCACATTATTCTATACCTACCCAATTGTATAGGTGTTGCATAATTTGTGTTGGTTTCTTAAAAGGAAATGGAAATTTTTTGGGTTTATGTTCAGGACACTGTTCTGATTCGTCATCACTGACATAATCTTGAACAGTGTCACCCACTTGTCCTCGCATGTGTTGGCCTTCTGTTGACTTTCTATTGCAATGTCATTTTCTATTTGTGTAGTGTTCCATATTTTATTTGTCTAGTGAACATGGCATGTGTTGAATTTTTGCATAATGACATTACTCTACATGCCGAGTTTCATATCCCCTCGAGAGTCCTAAAGCAGCCTTATGTGCAGAGATTAGTGTTGGTTTATCAAAATCGGGTAATTTATTTTCTTTATATTAACAATAATCCACGATTTGAATTTGTAGCACTAATATTGGGTATCTTGGTTTATCATGCCTCAAACTTTAGTGATGTTAATCAACACAAGCTTCAGTTTGTGGCAACCAATATCAATTCCATTTCTAGAGGCTTGAGAGGGATTGACAACCATTTATGTATCCTTCTACTCAAATAGGTCAATGAGACTCACTAATGCGAGCTCAAGTAATGTTATTGCCTCCTTTCGACGTTCCCTTGCACCTCCTGGTGCAATTGCTAGTAATAAAATTTACAACTACATTCCAAAACAGGCTCACAACCCTTTTCTTTTATATGCAACGCATATATTAAAAACATAACAAAACTATGCAAATAACAAATCTATTAAAATGCTCCTGTGGTCCACAATTTATAAATGTTTTAATATATATATATATATACGTCACATTTAAAACAAAATATTACCAAAACCAGTGTGGGACCTTAACAAACAATAAAACTATTCCGCAGCGCGTTATATAAAATAAAAAATATAACAAAACCTTTGTCAAAATTTCAAACGAACCCTTTAGCCATGGAGCTCGCCGAAATTTAAACGACGATAAACCATAATTCAAACCAAATTCGCGTTGCAAAATAGCCTGCTGACGTCAGCCTATTTTGTGACGCGAAAACCAAATGAATTCCGCACTAATCTTTTTCGGGTCCGAATTTGGGCTGGCGTACGGAGAGAGAGTTGTGACACAAATTTCTTATCAAATTCGCCCTAATATTTTTCGGGTCCGGATTTCCACTGCGCGAGCGGCCCAAACAAAGAACTGCTCCAATCAATTTCTGCCACGTGTCCTCAATCAAAAGTTTCCCTGTTCCCGGATGCGGGTGCATTCGATGGCATTTAAGGCAATGGGACATGGATTTTGATGACAAATTTGCCATAAGTCTGGGCAATGTTTTTGACTTCGGTCATGCTGTAATTTTATTCCCACTGTTAATAGATTAACTTTACTTAGAAAAAAAAATGTTGCCCTGTTTCTATTTTAAACCTGTTTTTTGAAATACAGAGCCATGTTTACATGATTTTTTATAGTCGAAGCACTGCGAGGTGGTTTATTATATTAATATTTCATGGTCGAATTATGTTCAAAACAATTGGAAAAAAAAATGTTGCCCTGTTTCTATTTTAAACCTATTTTTTGAAATACAGAGCCATGTTTATATGATTGTTTATAGTCGAAGCGCTGCGGGGTGGTTTATTATATTAATATTTCATGGTCGAATTATGTTCATAACAATTGGAAAAAAAAAATGTTGCCCTGTTTCTATTTTAAACCTGTTTTTTGAAATACAGAGCCATGTTTATATGGTCTACGTATTATACTCTTTCTCTATATATCTACATGAACCTTTTTGCTATGAACAGGGTGGATGCTGTAGCGGGCTACTAATGGAAACAAGCGAGCCCGAACCTTACATCTCGGATGCAACAAATGGTTACCAATTTTGGAATCAAGCGAGCCTGATCTTACAAGCGAGCCTGGGTTTCTGCAGATGGTTTTTATTTCCAGGAACAAGCGAGCCAGAACATACAATCGACCCTGGGTTTATACATATTTTTTCTCTATCATGGATGCTTTTTGTGTGAGGCATATATCAACAGTACATGTCTCTGCACATTTCCTGTATCCGCTTTATGATACTATTTTATGTGTTGACAGGTTATCACTCTGCCTTCAAAACTAGCGATGCTGGTTTATTGATATGGTCTGATGGTCTTTTTATATTTTGAACATATCACACTCCTCACATGATTAGCGTTTTTCTCTGTTCAAGGATTTTGGGTACTTTAATTTGTATTTGGAACAATGGACGTCGATACTCTATCTGTTGCTTTACTATTCTACATACTGCTATTTCACTTTCTTATAGATGCCTCGGGCATATTTGGATGCTTTCTCAGATTGTCGATAATCTCCATGTGGACCGTTACTGGGTTTTATATCATGTCCCTGTATGTGACATGGGGTATTTTTTTATCATTGTCTGGGGTGGGACTTCCACTTTTCTGGATGGATATTTGGGTTCCAATCTTCAGATGTGAAAATGTAATGACTTCATGGACTATTTTTCTTCATATAATATATTCAAAACAACGTTTTTTATCTTGTGAAAAAAAAATGATTGTTTATAGTTGAAGCGCTCCGGGGTAGTTTATTATATTAATATTTCACGGTCAAATTATGTTCATAACAATTGGAAAAAAAAATGTTGCCCTGTTTCTATTTTAAACCTATTTTTTGAAATACAGATCCATGTTTATATGATTGTTTATAGTTGAAGCGCTGCGGGGTGGTTTATTATATTAATATTTCACGGTCATTGGAACGCCCACAATTCATAAAAAATATTGGAGATTTACTGTCCTGTTTTAAATTTTCATTTTTTTTTTTTTAAATTGAACCCGCCGTCGGTATACCGACGCTTTGTAAGCGTCGGTCTTCCGACGTCTTGAACGATTTCCATCGGTCTTGTGACGTTCGTCGATATTGCGACGCTTTTGGAATGTGCCGGTATTGCGATGCCTATGGGACGCGTCGGTCTTGCGACACTTTTGCAATGTGTCGGTCTTGCGACACTTTTGCAATGCGTCGGTCTTGCGACACTTTTGTATGGAGTCGGAATTGTGATAGTTTAAAAACGTCGGAAGAGCGACGTTCAAAACGTCGGACCACATTTCATCGGAATTGCGACAGTTTACAAACGTCGGAAGAACGACGTTCAAAACGTCGGACCACATTTCGTCGGAATTGCGACAGTTTACAAACGTCGGAAGAACGACGTTCAAAACATCAGACCACATTTCGTCGGAATTGCGACAGTTTAAAAACATCAGAAGCGTGACGGTTTGGGAAACTTCGGAAGAGCAATGCTTGTTTGGAAGCGATGGAAAAAGTGTCGGTAGTGCGACACTTTGTCAGTGCGTCTGAATTGCGACGTTATGCAAAACCACGTTTTGCCCGTCCTTGAACTGTCGCTCTTGCGACGACTATGTGTCGGAATAGCGACGAAGTGGCCGTCGGAAATTGCGCCAAATTTTCTAGTGATCATAATAGTGAACTTTAATTGACCAACAAAGATTCCATCAGGGTTTTTCCAAATTTCCAATCCCAAAAAATAATGAATAAGGCCAAGATCCTTCATCTCATATTCAAAAATTAGCTCCCTCTTACAATGGACAATTGAAACTCCAACCCCTGTTAGAAAAAAATCATCTACATAAAACAACAAAATCAATGGATCTCCTTCAAAATTTTTTAAGTACAAGTTCATATTAGCATCAATCTTCCTGAAACCAAGACTCAACAAATAATCATCAATACGGGAGTACCATGCATGAGGAGCTTGTTTAAGCCCATATAGCGATTTATTCAATTTGAAAACATGTATTTCTCTATCATGGACCTCAAATACTTGAGGTTGTTCAATATATACTTCCTCTTCAATGAATTTGGCATTCAGAAAAGCAGTGTTGACATATATTTGATGCAATTTTGTTAATTTTGGGAAACTAGGTCCAAACTCTAGGTTGCACTGCTCATATGATGATGATTATATTTTTGTTGGATTCCTCTTTCAGAGAGGTGCAAGATTGATCAAAGGATCATCTTGTTTGGATGAGGAGAACATATATTTTGATTTTATTTTCCACACATGTGCAAGGTCGGCCAAATTTGTAATGTAGGCTCACAAGCCTAATAGATGTGTCACACACCCTCAATGACTGATATAAATTGGAGAAACTTGGGGATCATTTGCTCATCAACTCATCACACATTCTCTCTTGTGATCTGATTGGTTCGATCAACCTTTGGAGGCCTCTTTCTCTTACACGTGCAAAGCTGAAGTTGGGTAAAAGTGCGGACTGGTTTTAGGGCTATTTTTCTGTGCGTTGACCAACGTTGACCGTAGTTAAAGCTTGGAGTTTGGAACTCCATATTTTGCAGAAATTCCAATCTTGCGAGGCCGCATTAGAGGGCACACAGATCGAGGAAAAATGAGCCCTTTGACCAAATCCCTAAACTGTAGCATTGAATTTCTGTGTTGACTTTTATGCATTGAATTTTTGTTGTCCAGCGTTGAATTTTGAGGAGCTGTCTTTGAGGGGTGTGTGTGACACTTGGAGGGTTGGATGATATGATGTTGAGAAAGACTTTGCTGGCTGGTGCATCCTATTGACTGCTGTAACGCACACTATCCTATATCCTTGCTAGACAAGAAGAATTGTAAAATCTGATCTATATTGTTGGTTTGTCTTCTGTTGATCTATTATTGTGTTCTATCAGCATTTTAATTTCGTGTTTATGTGATTGCTAAATTGAATCCGGCCTAAGAAAGATTGAAGTAAAATTTCATTAAGCATAGAACATACCATGGTTATCTAAAATTAACATGGTATCAGAGCTAAGGTGAAGACGAAGCCCAAGCTAGTGTAAAAAGAAATCACCGAAGAAGAAATTTTATCAAGGACCAATGGCCTCCTCAACCTATAAGGGTTTCAAATCTGATGATAAATTGGCTGATAAGCCTGGTTATCATGTGTGGAAAATGTCCTTGGATTTGGCATTAGAAGATCAAGATGTCATGGATTATGTGCAGGGGAAGATTCTTGAGCCTCCATTAAATGCACTTGTTGCCACAAAGATGAAGTATAGAAAAGGGGAAATCAAAGAAAATATGATTATCCAAGATTCTATTCATAAGCACTTGGCTGCTTATATTTCTAAGCTGTGCACATCTAAAGAGATGTATGATAAGTTGGTTAGCATGTTCAGGGCTAGCAATGCTAATCAATTTCTTTTCTTCATGAATCATTTGAAGAAGATCAAGAAGGAAAAAGATGAATACATTCAATCCTATTTTATGAGGTTCACTGAAATCAAGAACAATCTCTTAGCTATTGGAGAAGAAATAGCTGATCAAGAGATGGTTCTCATTGCGCTTGGAGGTATCCCCCATGATTGGTATGTATTTAATACCACTATTCTTAATAATATTGTGATTCTTGATTTTGATAAAATATTTAGGAGATGCACTCAAGATGAGACAAGAATGATGGAGAGAGATCATCCCTATAATGGAAATGGAAGTGACCCTACTGCCTTCGCCGCTCATGCAAAGAAGAAGAACCATGGTGGCTCGAGAAATCAAAACCATGGAAGAGTGGGGCCCAAAGGAAGGAAGGGAATATGTTACACTTGTAACAAGTTTGGTCACTATGCAAGAGAGTGCCCTAATAGAAGGGACTCTCCCAGGGATGATGGAAACAACAAATCTAGGGGGAATGACAATCAAAGGAAAAACAAGTTCAAGGGAAAAATGAAGGCTCCCTCTGATTGTAGTGGAAATGGGAAACCTTTCAAGAGGTCAAGAAATCCAGGTGTGATGAGTCTAATGTTGTTGATAATAAGAAAAATTAACTTAGTCTTGTATCTTCCCTCTCTGCTGCATCTCCTCCCAACACCTTGGATGTCTAGTTGATTGATAACGGTGCTTCAAGGCACCTCACTAGTTATTAATAAGCCCTCTCTGATTTTATTGAGAAGGGTACAAATTTATAAATTATCCTTGGAGATAATGCCACCTATCCCGTGAAAGGGACTGGGACTGTGACCCTTCATTTATCTCAAGGTCAAGTTCTCCGGTTACAAGATGTGTTGTACGTACCTAATTTGAAAAATAACCTTGTGTCTATTTCGGCAATGGAAGACAAAGGGTTCAATGTGGCATTCGTTGATGGAAAGGTACGCATCTGGAAGAAGAAATTCAAAGAAGCTCTTACTATTGGTTTTAGAGTTGATACACTCTACCAGGTTGGAGGAAGTCCATTGGGGGCTATGTCATGTAATACAAGTCTTCAAACAGTGTTATGGCACTGGAGGTTTTCACACCTTCATTACAAAGCCCTTCTCAAAGCAAGGAAGGTGGTGACAGGGATGCCAAAATTCAAAGATGATCATGAAGGTATATGTCAGGGTTGTGCTGAAGGGAAGCATACAAGGGGACCATTACCCTCAAGTGTCACAAAGACAACTCATATCTTGCAGTTGATACATTATGATTTATCTGGTATGCTGCTCGTGACATCCTTGGGAGGATGTTCCTATTACATGAATTCTCCCGCAAGACTTGGATATGTTTCTTGAAGAAGAAGGACAAAACATTCAAATGATTTCGTACCTTCAAGGCCTTGGTGGAAAATCAAACCGAGAAGAGAATCAAAGTGTTGATGACTGATAATGGGTCCGAGTATGAGTCAAATGAGTTCAACGACTTTTGCAATGAATCTAGCATTAAGAGGGAGACCACAACTATGTATACTCCTGAGAAAAATGGTGTTGCTGAAAGAAAGAACATTATAATTGAGGAAGCTGCCTGCGCCATGCTATGTTACCAAGGTCTTTTGAAGTTTCAATGGGGATAAGATGTGAACATTGCTGTGTACGTTCAAAATATATGCCCACATTCTGCTTTGGACTCCAAGACTCCCAACGAAGTCTTCTCTGGTAAGAAACCTGATGTTTCTCATTTTAGAGTTTTTGGTTGTCCTGTTTACTTTCATGTGCCAAAAGAAAAGAGAAGCAAGCTGGATGCTTCTGGAAAGAAGGGAATGTTTGTGGGCTACACTGAAACTTCTAAGGCATATAGAATCTATGTGCCTAGTCAAAGAGAAGTGGATATATGCCATGATGTCACATTCGATGAAGATGCTACCCTCAAGGAAGTGAGAAATATTCCTAGCTCCAAGGAAGAAAAATAAGATGAAGAAGCAAGGAAGCAAGAACAGCCAAAGGATGAACTGATTCCCGTTGTTGAAGGACCTATGGATCCTATTGATCGACCTCCTTCAAATAAGAGAAAACCCTCATGGATTAGGGATACTCTCATAGATGCCGAGATACATATTTCCCCAAGGGGGACATTCCGTGAAAGCAAGAAGCCGAATAGATACCAAGGGTATCTAGCAGCCATGATTACAATTGTACAATCTGAGGCTGGATCATTCGAAGAATCTATAAAGCATCAAGTTTGGAAGGATGCTATGCACGAAGAATATGAGTCCATTATGAAAACTGATGTCTGGGAAGTGGTCCTGAAACTGGAGGAAAAATCTGTTGTCACCTTAGAGATGACTCTATAAGATCAAGCATGGATCTGATGGAAGTGCTAAAAAGTACAAGGCAAGATTTGTTGCCCGAGCTTCTTTAAAAAAGAAGGCATAGATTATGATGATATATTTTCACCCATGGCCCACTATACCACCATCCGATCTATTATTTCCCTTGCTACAACGCAAGGATGGAGTCTCCATCAGATGGATGTGAAGACTTCTTTTCTTCATGGTTCAATAAAGGAAGAGGTTTATGTGGAGAAACCTCTGGCATTCGAAGTCTAAGATAGAGATACCTATGTATGCAAGTTGAAGAAATCCATCTATGAGTTGAAGCAAGCCCCCAGGGCTTGGTATGAGAGGATATATAGCTACTTGATGACACTAGGCTTCACTTAAAGTAATGTTGATCCAAATCTTTATTTTATGGTTGATTGAGAAAGGCCTCTCATTCTAGTTCTCTATGTGGACAATCTCTTCCTAACAGGTGTTGACCCTCTCATTCATCAATGTTAGAGGGAGCTAGCTTCCGAGTTTGAGATGAAAGACCTAGAACGGATGCATTACTTCCTAAGCTTGGACGTTTGGAAAAGGCCAGGCGAGATTTTCCCTTCTCAAGGAAAATATGTTGTGAAGCTGTTGGAGAGATTTGGTATGGTGAAATATAAGTCTGTGTCGACATCGATGGAACTCAACTTTAAGAAGTTGTATGGAAACGTTGTTGGGCCCAAACTAGGAAACACACCGAGTATCGAGAACTCGTGGGGGCCTTGATGTTCTTAGTGAACTCCCATCCAGATGTATGTTTTGCAGTGAACAATTTGAGTCAACATATGGTTGAGCCTCATCACATTCACTAGATTAGTGCCAAGAATATATTGAGATATCTTTGGGGCACAATCAACCATGTTCTGAGATACACTGCTGGGAGTTTGAGACTCCATGTATATACTAATGCTGATTGGGCTGGAAATGTGGTGGATCACAAGAACACATCTGTATGTTGCTTCACCTTGGATTATGCTTCGATATATTGGATGATTAAGAAGCAAAATTCGGTGGCTTTGAGCACCACTGAGGCCAAATACATTGTAGCAAGTATGGCCTGTTGTGAAGCTGTTTGGTTGAGAAATATATTCAGTGAGCTGTTCGGACATGTGCTAGATACCACCATTTTCCTTTGTGATAACCAGAGTGGGATTCATATTTCTGAGAATCCCGTGTTCCACGATCGATCCAAGCATATGATATTAGGTACCACTTTATCCGGGATAGGGTACAACAAGGTGCCGTAAGGCTCGATCATATTGGGACTGATGAGTAGGTCGCAGACATTCTCATGAAGCCCTTAGGGAAGGTAAAATTCTTAACCTTCTGTGAGAAGCTTGGAATCGTGGAAAGACCCTATTATGAGGGTCCTGCTTGAGTTGGAATATGATCTCTGGGAGCTCAATGGGGTTTGGGGATAGATTCTTGGAGCTATACGCACACACAAGGCTAGGCTTGCCGAACCTTGTTGTGATTCTGCCCCACCGTTATGATATTGAGTTGGTTCACCTCTCTTTGATCTATGCCTCGCACACATCCTACCCATGGAGTTTCAGACTCATGGGAAGTACCTCTCATTTGGCCAATGAGGTGGGAAATGTGGATAGAGAACAATAGCAAGATCGATGTACACATCCGATATTTCTGTACTCTCTATGTCTAGGATGGCATTTTTCCAACACAGTGATGTGGGAGCAAGTCTGATGAGATTTGTTATAGGTCAATTTGGGCATCATTCCTAATGACCTGGTTAATATGGACATCATCCCCAGGACCAAAGAATACGGTCTATCATCCCCTATCATTTCAGTTTGTAGGTTTTAACCCTGAACATAAATTATCTACACACGAATCTTATAACAGAAAATAAACAATAGCGAGAGCATAAAACATAAAATAGATAAGCACAAAGATTTTCCCCTGGATCCCAAATCGGGATGACCAGCTTGATTTTTCATTATATTCCTTTTAGTGTTACAACACATATATATACATGCTAAAGCATACATAAACTCTAATCCATTAACCCTGAATTAGAACATAACCGTAGTTCCCTTGATCGGATCTACAAAATACTAGGGGTCGAAAACCATCGTACCCAAAAAAACCATGTGCAAACTCATGCACAAAACATGGGTGAGTCCGCTTATGAGTGGGACCACACACCAAAAAAGTGGCGCAGTGTACAATGCGTGGGGCTAGTCATGGAAAGAATATAACACACACCCAACATTCTCCCACTTGTTGTTTTCTTTCCACAGGGGGCCACAGGAGAGCTTAGTCATTTGGCCAATTCTTCAACACCCATTGTTCCTCTACACCAAGAGAACTTCTGAGTTCTTACAGACTTCGTCAATGCATCTGCAACATTCTTCAAAGTGTCCACCTTTACCAGCAACACCCTTTTAGCCTCAACCATATCTCTAACAAAGTGATATGTAACATCAATGTGCTTTGTCTTTGAATGATAAGTGGCTCCTTTTTAAAGAAAATTGCACTTCGCTATCGCGCATGTGTTCTGGGATTATATGGAGCTTAATAAGCTCACCATTAAAGATAAATTTCCCATTCCTGTGATTGATGAATTATTGGATGAATTACATGGAGCAATTTATTTTACCAAGTTGGATCTTCGTTCAGGATATCATCAAATTAGAATGAAGACTGAAGATATTCCAAAAACAACGTTTCGAACTCATGAGGGTCATTATGAATTTTTGGTCATGCCTTTTGGCCTTATCAATGCACCTTATACATTTCAAGGGTTGATGAATTCCATTTTCAAACCCTTAGAAAATTTGTGCTAGTATTTTTCGATAATATACTAATCTACAACAGGTCTTGGAAGGATCATGTTCAACATGTCTTGGTGCTAGGCACATTGCCTCTTTGAGATGTTCAAAGGCCTTAGTTACTTCAGGAATCCATGAAAATGCATCTTTCTTCAATAATGTTGTTAGAGGTGCTGCTATTCTCCCATAATTATTAACAAACTTGCGATAATAGCCTGTTAACCCGAGAAATCCTCGCAACTGCTGTATTGTCTCAGGAAATTTCCATTCCTTAATGGCTTTAATTTTGTTAGGGTCTACTTTCACACCCTCGTGAGATATAATATGACCCAGATATTCCACCTCTTGTACTCCAAAGAAACATTTGGATTTTTTTGCATATAATTGTTTCTTCTGCAATAGTTTGAGCACCCTGTCAACATGTTCAACATGATCCTTCCAAGACCTGCTGTAGATTAGTATATCATCAAAAAATACTAGCACAAATTTTCTAAGGAAGGGTTTGAAAATGGAATTCATCAACCCTGAAATGTAGAAGGTGCATTGGTAAGGCCAAAAGGCATGACCAAAAATTCATAATGACCCTCATGAGTTCGAAATGCTGTTTTTGGAATATCTTCAGTCTTCATTCTAATTTGATGATATCCTGAACGAAGATCCAACTTGGTAAAATAAATTGCTCCATGTAATTCATCCAATAATTCATCAATCACAGAATGGGAAATTTATCTTTAATGGCAGTCATTAAGCTCCCATCCCTATAACTGACACATACCGTGATAGCTAAAGTGCAATTTTCTTGCCAAGAACTAAGAACCCCGTTTATCATTCAAAGACAAAGCACATTGACAACCAATATCACTTTGTTAGAGATATGGTTGAGGCTAAAAGTGGGTGTCATTGGTAAAGGTGGACACTTTGAAGAATGTTGCAGATGCATTGACGAAGTCTGTAAGAACTCATAAGTTCTCTTGGTGTAGAGAAACAATGGGTGTTGAAGAATTGGCCAAATGACTAAGCTCTCCTGTGGCCCCCTGTGGAAAGAAAACAACAAGTGGGAGAATGTTGGGTGTGTGTTATATTATTTCCACGACTAGCCCCATGCATTGTACGTTGCGCCACTTTTTTGGTGTGCGGTCCCACTCATAAGCGGACCCACCCATATTTTGTGCATGAGTTTGCACATGGTTTTTTTGGGTACGATGGTTTTCGACCCCTAGTATTTTGTAGATCTGGTCAAGGGAACTACGGTTATGTTCTAATTCAGGGTTAATGGATTGGAGTTTATGTATGCTTTAGCATGTATATATATGTGTTGTAACACTAAAAGGAATATAATGAAAAATCAAGCTGGTCATCCCGATTTGGGATCCAGGGGAAAATCTTTGTGTTTATCTGTTTTATGTTTTATGCTCTCGCTATTGTTTATTTTCTGTTATAAGATTCGTGTGTAGATAATTTATGTTCAGGGTTAAAACCTACAAACTGAAATGATAGGGGATGATAGACCGTATTCTTTGGTCTTGGGGATGATGTCCATATTAACCAGGTCATTAGGAATGATGCCCAAATTGACCTATAACAAATCTCATCAGACTTGCTCCCACATCACTGTGTTGGAAAAATGCCATCCTAGACATAGAGAGTACAGAAATATCGGATGTGTACATTGATATTGCTATTGGTCTCTATCCACATTTCCCACCTCATTGGCCAAATGAGAGGTACTTCCCATGAGTCTGAAACTCCATGGGTAGGATGTGTGTGAGGCATAGATCAAAGAGAGGTGAACCAACTCAATATCATAACGGTGGGGCAGAATCACAACAAGGTTCGGCAAGCCTAGCCTTGTGTGTGCGTATAGCTCCAAGAATCTATCCCCAAGCCCCATTGAGCTCCCAAAGATCATAGTCCAACTCAAGCAGGACCCTCAAAATAGGGTCTTTCCACGATTCCAAGCTTCTCACGGAAGGTTAAGAATTTTACCTTCCCTAAGGGCTTCATGAGAATGTCTGCGACCTACTCATCAGTCCCAATATGATCGAGCCTTACGGCACCTTGTTGTACCCTATTCCGGATAAAGTGGTACCTAATATCATATGCTTGGATCGATCGTGGAACACGGGATTCTCAGAAATATGAATCCCACTCTGGTTATCACAAAGGAAAATGGTGGTATCTAGCACATGTTCGAACAACTCACTGAATATATTTCTCAACCAAACAGCTTCACAACAGGCCATACTCGCTGCAATGTATTTTGCCTCAGTGGTTCTCAAAGACACCGACTTTTGCTTCTTAATCATCCAATATATCGAAGCATAATCCAAGGTGAAGCAACATACAAACGTGTTCTTGTGATCCACCACATTTCCAACCCAATCAGCATTAGTATATACATGGAGTCTCAAACTCCCAGCAGTGTATCTCAGAACATGGTTGATTGTGCCCCAAAGATATCTCAATATATTCTTGGCACTAATCTAGTGAATGTGATGAGGCTCAACCATATGTTGACTCAAAGTGTTCACTGCAAAACATACATCTGGATGGGAGTTCACTAAGAACATCAAGGCCCCCACGAGTTGTCGATACTCGGTGTGTTTCCTAGTTTGGGCCCAACAACGTTTCCATACAACTTCTTAAAGTTGAGTTCCATCGATGTTGACAGAGACTTATATTTCACCATACCAAATCTCTCCAACAGCTTCACAACATATTTTCCTTGAGAAGGGAAAATCTCGCCTGGCCTTTTCCAAACGTCCAAGATTAGGAAGTAATGCATCCGTTCTAGGTCTTTCATCTCAAACTCGGAAGCTATCTCCCTCTAACATTGATGAATGAGAGGGTCAGCACCTGTTAGGAAGAGATCGTCCACATAGAGAACTAGAATGAGAGGCCTTTCTATCAACCATAAAATAAATATTTGGATCAACATTACTTTAAGTGAAGCCCAACGTCATCAAGTAGCTATCTATCCTCTCATACCAAGCCCTGGGGGCTTGCTTCAACTCATAGATGGATTTCTTCAACTTGCATACATAGGTTTCTCTATCTTAGACTTCGAATGCCAGAGGTTTCTCCACATAAACCTCTTCCTTTATTGAACCATGCAGAAAAGCAGTCTTCACATCCATCTGATGGAGACTCCATCCTTGCGTTGTAGCAAGGGAAATAATAGATCAGATGGTGGTATAGCGGGTGACAGGTGAAAATATATCATCATAATCTATGCCTTCTTTTTTAGAGAAGCCTCGGGAAACAAATCTTACCTTATACTTTTCATCACTACCATCATATCCATGATGGATCTTATTGAGCCATTTTGAGGTGACAACAGATTTGTCCTCCAGTTTCAGGACCACTTCCCAGACATCAGTTTTCATAATGGACTCATATTCTTCGTGCATAGCATCCTTCCAAACTTGATGCTTTATAGATTCTTCGAATGATCTAGGCTCAGATTGTACAATTGTAATCATGGCTGCTAGATACCCTTGGTATCTATTCGACTTCTTGCTTTCACGGAATGTCCCCCTTGGGGAAATATGTATCTCGACATCTATGAGAGTATCCCTAATCCATGAGGGTTTTCTCTTATTTGAAGGAGGTTGATCAATAGGATCCATAGGTCCTTCAACAACGGGAATCAGTTCATCCTTTGGCTGTTCTTGCTTCCTTGCTTCTTCATCTTATTTTTCTTCCTTGGAGCTAGGAAGATTTCTCACTTCCTTGAGGGTAGCATCTTCATCGAATGTGACATCATGGCATATATCCACTTCTCTTTGACTAGGCACATAGATTCTATATGCCTTAGAAGTTTCAGTGTAGTCCACAAACATTTCCTTCTTTCCAGAAGCATCCAGCTTGCTTCTCTTTTCTTTTGGCACATGAAAGTAAACAGGACAACCAAAAACTCTAAAATGAGAAACATCAGGTTTCTTACCAGAGAAGACTTCGTTGGGAGTCTTGGAGTCCAAAGCAGAATGTGGGCATATATTTTGAACGTGCACAACAATGTTCACATATTATCCCCATAGAAACTTCAAAAGACCTTGGTAACAAAGCATGGCGCGGGCAGCTTCCTCAATTGTAATGTTCTTTCTTTCAGCAACACCATTTTTCTCAGGAGTATACATAGTTGTGGTCTCCCTCTTAATGCTAGCTTCATTGCAAAAGTCGTTGAACTCATTTGACTCATACTCGGACCCATTATCAGTCATCAACACTTTGATTCTCTTCTCGGTTTGATTTTCCACCAAGGCCTTGAAGGTACGAAATCATTTGAATGTTTTGTCCTTCTTCTTCAAGAAATATATCCAGGTCTTGCGGGAGAATACATGTAATAGGAACATCCTCCCAAGGATTTCACGAGCAGCATACCAGATAAATCATAATGTATCAACTGCAAGATATGAGTTGTCTTTGTGACACTTGAGGGTAATGGTCCCCTTGTATGCTTCCCTTCAGCACAACCTCGACATATACCTTCATGATCATCTTTGAATTTGGGCATCCCTGTCACCACCTTCCTTGCTTTGAGAAGGGCTTTGTAATGAAGGTGTGAAAACCTCCAGTGCCATAACTCTGTTTGAAGACTTGTATTACAGGACATAGCCCCCAATGGACTTCCTCCAACCTGGTAGAGTGTATCAACTCTAAAACCAATAGTAAGAGCTTCTTTGAATTTCTTCTTATAGATGCGTACCTTTCCATCAACGAATGCCACATTGAACCCTTTGTCTTCCATTGTTGAAATAGACACAAGGTTATTTTTCAAATTAGGTACGTACGACACATCTTGTAACCGGAGAACTTGACCTTGAGATAAATGAAGGGTCACAGTCCCAGTCCCTTTCACGGGATAGGTGGCATTATCTCCAAGGATAATTTATAAATTTGTACCCTTCTCAATCAAATCAGAGAGGGCTTATTAATAACTAGTGAGGTGCCTTGAAGCACCGTTATCAATCAACTAGACATCCAAGGTGTTGGGTGGAGATGCAGCAGAGAGGGAAGATACAAGACTAAATTAATTTTTCTTATTATCAACAACATTAGACTCATCGCACCTAGATTTCTTGACCTCTTGAAAGGTTTCCCATTTACACTACAATCAGAGGGAGCCTTCATTTTTCCCTTGAACTTGTTTTTCCTTTGATTGTCATTCCCCCTAGATTTTTTGTTTCCATCATCCCTGGGAGAGTCCCTTCTATTAGGGCACTCTCTTGCATAGTGACCAAACTTGTTACAAGTGTAGCATCTTCCCTTCCTTCTTTTGGGCCCCACTCTTCCATGGTTTTGATTTCTCGAGCCACCATGGTTCTTCTTCTTTGCATGAGCGGCGAAGGCAGTAGGGTCACTTCCATTTCCATTATAGGGATGATCTCTCTCCATCATTCCTGTCTCATCTTGAGTGCATCTCCTAAATATTTCATCAAAATCAAGAATCACAATATTATTAAGAATAGTGGTATTAAATACATACCAATCATGGGGGATACCTCCAAGCGCAATGAGAACCATCTCTTGATCAGCTATTTCTTCTCCAATAGCTAAGAGATTGTTCTTGATTTCAGTGAACCTCATAAAATAGGATTGAATGGATTCATCTTTGTCCTTCTTGATCTTCTTCAAATGATTCATGAAGAAAAGAAATTGATTAGCATTGCTAGCCCTGAACATGCTAACCAACTTATCATACATCTCTTTAGATGTGCACAGCTTAGAAATATAAGCAGCCAAGTGCTTATGAATAGAATCTTGGATAATCATATTTTCTTTGATTTCCCCTTTTCTATACTTCATCTTTGTGGAAACAAGTGCATTTAATGGAGGCTCAAGAATCTTCCCCTGCACATAATCCATGACATCTTGATCTTCTAATGCCAAATCCAAGGACATTTTCCACACATGATAACCAGGCTTATCAGTCAATTTATCATCAGATTTGAAACCCTTATAGGTTGAGGAGGCCATTGGTCCTTGATAAAATTTCTTCTTCGGTGATTTCTTTTTACACTAGCTTGGGCTTCGTCTTCACCTTAGCTCTGATACCATGTTAATTTTAGATAACCATGGTATGTTCTATGCTTAATGCAATTTTACTTCAATCTTTCTTAGGCCGGATTCAATTTAGCAATCACATAAACACGAAATTAAAATACTGATAGAACACAATAATAGATCAACAGAAGACAAACCAATAATATAGATCAGATTTTACAATTCTTCTTGTCTAGCAAGGATATAGGATAGTGTTCGTTACGGTAGTCAACATGATGCATCAGCCAACAAATTCTTTCTCATCATTAGATCATCCAACCCTCCAAGTGTCACACACACCCCTCAAAGACAGCTCCTCAAAATTCAATGCTGGACAACAGAAATTCAATGCATAAAAGTCAACACAGAAAGTCAATGCTACAGTTTAGGGATTTGGTCAAAGGGCTCCTTTTTCCTCGATCTGTGTGCCCTCTAATGCGGCGTCACAAGATTGGAATTTTTGCAAAATATGGAGTTCAAAACTCCAAGCTTTAACTACGGTCAATGTTGGTCAACGCACAACAAAATAGCCCTAAAACCAGTCCGCACTTTTACCTAACTTCAGCTCCGCACGTGTAAGAGAAAGAGGCCTCCAAAGGTTGATCGAACCAATGAGATCACAAGAGAGAATGTGTGATGAGTTGATGAGCAAATGATCCCCAAGTTTCTCCAATTTATATCAGTCAATGAGGGTGTGTGACACATCTATTAGGCTTGTGAGCCTACATTACAAATATGGCCGACCTTGCACATGTGTGGAAAATAAAATCAAAATATATGTTCTCCTCATCCAAACAAGATGATCCTTTGATCAATCTTGCACCTCTCCAAAAGAGGAATCCAAAAAAAATATAATCATCATCATATGAGCAGTGCAACCTAGAGTTTGGACCTAGTTTCCCAAAATTAACAAAATTGCATCAAATATATGTCAACAATACTTTTCTAAATGCCAGATTCATTGAAGAGGAAGTATATATTGAACAACCTCAAGTATTTGAGGTCCATGATAGAGAAATACATGTTTTCAAATTGAATAAATCGCTATATGGGCTTAAACAAGCTCCTCATGCATGGTACTCCCGTATTGATGATTATTTGTTGAGTCTTGGTTTCAGGAAGAGTGATGCTAATATGAACTTGTACTTAAATTTTTTTGAAGGAGATCCATTGATTTTTTTGTTTTATGTAGATGATTTTTTTCTAACAGGGGTTGGAGTTTCAATTGTCCATTGTAAGAGGGAGTTGATTTCTGAATATGAGATGAAGGATCTTGGCCTTATTCATTATTTTTTGGGATTGGAAATTTGGAAAAACCCTGATGGAATATTTGTTGGTCAATTAAAGTTCACTATTATGATCACTAGAAAATTTGGCGCAATTTTCGACGGCCACTTCGTCGCTATTCCGACACATAGTCGTCGCAAGAGCGACAGTTCAAGGACGGGCAAAACGTGGTTTGCCATAACGTCACAATTCAGACGCACTGACAAAGTGTCGCACTACCGACACTTTTTCTGTCGCTTCCAAACAAGCGTTGCTCTTTCGATGTTTCCCAAACCGTCACGCTTCTGATGTTTTTAAACTGTCGCAATTCCGACGAAATGTGGTCTGACGTTTTGAACGTCGCTCTTCCGACGTTTGTAAATTGTCGCAATTTCGACGAAATGTGGTCCGACGTTTTGAACGTCGTTCTTCCGACGTTTGTAAACTGTCGCAATTCCGATGAAATGTGGTCCGACGTTTTGAACGTCACTCTTCCGACGTTTTTATACTGTCGCTCTTCCGACGTTTTTAAGCTATCACAATTCCGACGCCATACAAAAGTGTCGCAAGACCGACGCATTACAAAAGTGTCGCAATACCGACGCATTGCAAAAGTGTCGCAAGACCGACACATCCCATAGGCATCGCAATACCAGCACATTCGAAAAGTGTCGCAATATCGACGAACGTCACAAGATCGACGAAAATCGTTCAAGACGTCGGAAGACCGACGCTTACAAAGCGTCGGTATACCGATGGCGGGTTCAATTTAAAAAAAAAAATGAAAATTTAAAACAGGACAGTAAATCTCCAATATTGTTTATGAATTGTGGGCGTTCCAATGACCGTGAAATATTAATATAATAAACCACCCCGCAGCGCTTCAACTATAAACAATCATATAAACATGGCTCTGTATTTCAAAAAATAGGTTTAAAATAGAAACAGGGCAACATTTTTTTTTCCAATTGTTATGAACATAATTTGACCGTGAAATATTAATATAATAAGCCACCCCACAGCGCTTCAATTATAAACAATCATTTTTTTTTCACAAGATAAAAAACGTTGTTTTGAATATATTATATGAAGAAAAATAGTACATGAAGTCATTACATTTTCACATCTGAAGATTGGAACCCAAATATCCATCCAGAAAAGTGGAAGTCCCACCCCAGACAATGATAGAAAAATACCCCATGTCACATACAGGGACATGATATAAAACCCAATAACGGTCCACGTGGAGATTATCGAAAATCTGAGAAAGCATCCAAATATGCCTCAGGCATCTATAAGAAAGTGAAATAGCAGTATGTAGAATAGTAAAGCAACAGATAGAGTACCGACGTCCATTATTCCCAATACAAATTAAAGTACCCAAAATCCTTGAACAGAGAAAAATGCTAATCATGTGAGGAGTGTGATATGTCCAAAATATA
This sequence comes from Pinus albicaulis, assembly GCA_034641835.2. Taxonomy (NCBI): domain Eukaryota; kingdom Viridiplantae; phylum Streptophyta; class Pinopsida; order Pinales; family Pinaceae; genus Pinus; species Pinus albicaulis. The sequence continues at coordinate 1,029,582,389 of CM076580.1, forward strand.
AAAATACCATCAGACCATATCAATAAACTAGCAACATAGACCAACATCGCTAGTTTTGAAGCCAGAGTGATAACCTCGTCAACACATAAAATAGTATCATAAAGCGGGATATAGAGAAAATGTGTGTAGACATGTATCGTTGATATATGCCTGCTACGTAAAGCATCCATGATAGGAAAAAATATGAGCAAACCTGGTGGTCGATTGTGTTCTGCCGTTGTCTCTAACAAAAACCATCTACAGAAACCCAGGCTCGCTTGTAAGATCAAGCTCGCTTGATTCCAAAATTGGTAACCATCTATTGCATCCGATATGTAAGGTTCAGGCTCGATTTTTTCCATTAGTAGCCCGCTACAGCATCCACCCTGTTCATAGCAAAAAGGGTCATGTAGATATACAAAGAAAGAGTATAATACGTAGACCATATAAACATGGCTCTGTATTTCAAAAACAGGTTTAAAATAGAAACAGGGCAACATTTTTTTTTTCCAATTTTTATGAACATAATTCGACCATGAAATATTAATATAATAAACCACCCCGCAGTGCTTCGACTATAAAAAATCATATAAACATGGCTCTGTATTTCAAAAAACAGGTTTAAAATAGAAACAGGGCAAAAAAAAAATTCCAATTGTTATGAACATAATTCGACCGTGAAATATTAATATAATAAACCACCCCGCAGCGCTTCGACTATAAAAAATCATATAAACATGGCTCCGTATTTCAAAAAACAAAGCTTAAAATAGAAACAGGCAACATTTTTTTCTAAGTAAAGTTAATCTATTAACAGTGGGAATAAAATTACAGCATGACCGAAGTCAAAAACATTGCCCAGACTTATGGCAAATTTGTCATCAAAAAATCAAAAAAGAAGACTGCCCTCATACGGGGAAACCAGTCTTGAACGTTTACAGAATTCAAAAAATATTACAGAGGTCCAGCACAGTAATATAATCTAGAACATGCCCAATTAAGTGGGCCACGAAGCAAGAAAAACAAATTAACCAAACTACTCCTCCGGTGATTCCTCGACGATTCGGCACCATCCTTCGGAAAGTCCAGGATCGCCAGGTGCTATCTCCACATTCACGCCACCACTCCCCTCCTGAAGGCCCGAATGTTGGCTGGCTTTTTTTGAGCTCAGACCCGCCAGACGGGTGCATTGTTTCTCCACTTGGGCCTCCTCATGGAAAACCACGGTGATTGAAGCTGTGATTCGTGGGCAGTTCAGAGAGAAATTAAAGGAAAAAAGCGCAGTGCGCATTGTGGGAGAAGGTGAAGCTTTGGGGAAATGAGGATAAGGGGAGCTCATATAATGGCCAGATCCTAGAACCCGACCCCACCCACTTCTAGTGTTTGGATAGCGACCTACGTAATAATCACTGGACTGGCCAGAAGAAGACTCGGTTGAGGGGCTGGAGGGAGTGTGCAGGGGTTGACCTCTAGTGCTCCCCCTGCGACAACGCATCCTTTGATGCAGGCGAGGCATGGGTGCAGTCTCAGCAGTGGGCACAAGACGAGACGGAGAAGCATGATTCCAAAAAACCGAGTAAGAAAGACACAAAGCAGACCGAGAGAAATGCATATTTGCAACAAGGTCTAAGCAGCAGTTCAGTTGGCCACTTCTCTTTCTCGTCACAATGAGCAGGCAGTGTAACCCAGCAACCAGAGAGCATCTGCAATTCAAAGGTTGTAGCTCGTCTGAAAAACCATAGTGAAACGCCATTTTATCGACCCGACTGCAATGGCATCGAAGAACGCCTGTGATAATTAATCTCTCATTGATGAGAGCCGAAGGCCGGATCATATTGGAGCATGCGGAATCGCTAACAGGAGTGGAGGTCCGATCTTGAACAACGTTAAAACTTAATGCGATTTGATGTGAAAACCTTGGAACTTAAATATCGGTTGATTGAACAACGTTAAAACTTAATGCGATTGATATGAAATCGTCACATCCATGTCCCATTGCCTTAAATTCCATCGAATGCACCCGCATCCGGGAACAGGGCAAATTTTGATTGAGGACACGTGGCAGAAATTGATTGGAGCGGTTCTTTGTTTGGGCCGCTCGCGCAGTGGAAATACGGACCCGAAAAAGATTAGGGCGAATTTGATAAGAAATTCGTGTCACAACTCTCTCTCCGTACGCCAGCCCAAATTCGGACCCGAAAAAGATTAGGGCGGAATTCATTTGGTTTTCGCGTCACAAAATAGGCTGACGTCAGCAGGATATTTTGGAACGCGAATTTGGTTTGAATTATGGTTTATCGTCGTTTAAATTTCGGTGAGCTCCACGGCTAAAGGGTTAGTTTGAAATTTTGACAAAGGTTTTGTTATATTTTTTATTTTATATAACGCGCGGCAGAATAATTTTATTGTTTGTTAAGGTCCCACACTGGTTTTGGTAATATTTTTTTTTAAATGCAACGTATATATATATATATATATATATATCATATATATATATATATATATATCATATATATATTAAAACATTTATAAATTGTGGACCCCAGGAGCATTTTAATAGATTTGTTATTTGCATAGTTTTGTTATGTTTTTAATATATGCGTTGCATATAAAAGAAAAGGGTTGTGAGCCTGTTTCGGAATGTAGTTGTAAAGTTTATTACTAGCAATTTCACCAGGAGGTGCAAGGGAACGTCGAAAGGAGGCAATAACATTACTTGAGCTCGCATTAGTGAGGCTCATTGACCTATTTGAGTAGAAGGATACAGAAATGGTTGTCAATCCCTCTCAAGCCTCTAGAAATGGAATTGATATTGGTTGCCACAAACTGAAGCTTGTGTTGATTAACATCACTAAAGTTTGAGGCATGATAAACCAAGATACCCAATATTAGTGCTACAAATTCAAATCGTGGATTATTGTTAATATAAAGAAAATCAATTACCCGATTTTGATAAACCAACACTAATCTCTGCACATAAGGCTGCTTTAGGACTCTCGAGGGAATATGAAACTCGACATGTAGAGTAATGTCATTATGCAAAAATTCAACACATGCCATGTTCACTAGACAAATAAAATATGGAACACTACACAATTAGAAAATGACATTGCAATAGAAAGTCAACAGAAGGTCAACACATGCGAGGACAGGTGGGTGACACTGTTCAAGATTATGTCAGTGATGATGAATCAGAACAGTGTCCTGAACATAAACCCAAAAAATTTCCATTTCCTTTTAAGAAACCAACACAAATTATGCAACACCTATACAATTGGGTAGGGATAGAATAATGTGAAAGAAATATTAAGGGAAACTCTGAATTTCCATATACACTATTCAAATAAGGAGATACTTCAAAAAAATAAAGTATCAAAGCAATAACAAGAAAGCCATTCAAAAACTGTCAAATTTGGAATTTTAGAAAGAATTCCCTCAATTGAAAAGTTAGATACAATCCATCTACAACTTTAGACTTCCAATATAACAAAAAAAATATCTTAAGCATATCCAAATTTAAATATATTTAAATATGTATCAGGTGGGAAACCTAAAACAACTCTAAACTTGGTCTGTAACCTAAACTTCTTCCACAACAGGTTCAAGTGACTCCCAAATTCAAATGCAGGATTCTACAAGATCACGGTAGTGCTTGGAATATTTTCTCTGTGCAAAGAAAATAAAACAATAGACCATTTTATTTGAACCATGCTTGAGCAACATGCTGAAAAGATTCCTTCCACAGGTTTGTATCATAGTCTCGAAGATGTAAATATTGTCAAAACCACTGTCATGGTCTTGTAGGAAAAAAAGCAATGGGCCATTCTCTTTAAACCATGCCTGACTGAGCAACATGCTGAAAAGGTGCCTTACTCAGGTCTGTATCTGTCTCTCGAAAACATTAATATGATCAAAATCACAACCACAGTCTTGTATATCCCTAGAAACCTACAAAGAAACCGATATCTGCCAAGGAATGAACCGTCATTAGCTAACCCAAAAGAGTGCCAAAACTTACACATTAATTATTAGGATAACAACTTGTTTGAGAGCCAATCAACAAATAGCATAGCACCATTGCTTCACTGTGAAATCACTGTAAAGATGTAAGAGGGTTACATGAGTATTGGTTGACACCTGAAAGGAATTAGATATGTGTAACAGGAGAACAAAAAACATAGAACGAAAAAGAAAGGTAGAACAAAAACTAAGAATGCATTTTCAACCTTTTTTTTGTGTTGTTTTATAACAATGACGAATGGATTTGAATTTTATGAAAATAAGAGCAAAGAAGGAAATATTAAGGAGAATATAAAAGAATGTGACAGAAAATGAAAGATTTAGGGTGATCAAACCTGATCATCCACCTTGGTTACACTACATAAGAGAGAGAGACGAGCAAAAGGACCTCCTAAATGAGACAGCATAAATAGGAACAAAAGAACTCAACGAGGATGACATGAGCTAAGTAGATATAGACAGTAATATGTTTCCATCCTCAAATAAAATACAAGTTCTTCTTATTAAATCATATCCTGAAGATGAGTATTTATAATGAGATCTCCACTCCGAAAACTCCACGAGTGAATTCTATGAAAATTGGAAACTATTGGCTTGCCACTAATTGCCAAAACAAAAACACTTACAACCCATGACTTAACATGTTATATTACCTAGAAAAAATGGAGGGTTGTGAAGCATCACAACACAGTGATTTACTCAATGACCTAAACAACAAAAGTCTAACCAAAATGCTAATGAATCTGGCATACATGTAGTCAATGAACTTTGAGGATAATATATTATAGATTCAACATGTTAAAGTTTTCATTGTCTGCTAGACAAGGGCATGAAATAAAAACTGCAGAACAATGTAAAAAATATCCCCTAGGAATTTATAGATATGTTTAACGAAAGAAAAGGGAGAAACACATCAGTCAGGGTTACCCTTTAGGTTGATGCCCTATGAAAAGGTTAAATTAAAAATCCGTACAACTTTGTAAGACTGCCTCTTGAACAGTAATGTTGGTATAATACATTAGGTGACTTTACAGAGTCTGTATCAGGGAAATTCCAAAGCCTTCCAAGCCATATTTTTCAAGAAAATTCTAAATATGCTCACGGGCATGAAATATTCATCGGATTTTTGTTAAGCTGTTATAAAAAAATAGACAGTAGAACTCGGCTTGAAGAGATCTCTGCACCTGAGAAATGATATATTAACTCTATTACCAGAAGAAGAAAAAAAAAATTGCTATTTTCTGAAAGTGCAATCCGAGATCGAGAAGGTGGTTTAAATAATGAAGAAAAAGAGAATAACTCATGTATAGGATATCAAAAAGGAAAATTTAGTTTTAATGCTAAGAAGAACAATACCAGATGTTAATATACACAGCCAAATGATTATAACCACTGTTGTAACTCACCATCTGTTTATAATCAGAGGAATGCTTCACACTGCTTGATATGTCCTCAATAAATTCAATTAAGACTTTTCTATCAAAGTCACTTAAAATAAATCATAGTAATTTTCTTATTGTAGGCTGTGTGCTAGTTCACAGTTAGCAAGACCTTGGTCGATATATAAGCTTATTTTAAGCAACGATCTGACAGATATCAGCCCAAAAACCAGAATCTATGGATTTGTTCCTAATTTATTTAAGCCTAATGCATAAATTAATCTAGAAGTGCAAAATGGTCTTTAATCTATAAATTTGCATTCTAAGTCTTATTAAAAACTCGGCATAAAGACAACATTGTAGAAACGCAGTATAAAAGAGAAATCCAAAAAATGATGAGAATGATACAGAGAATTACCGTGCAATATACAAGGTTTCCTTAAACCTTAAACCTTCCATATCCTTACGCTGAATGTTCGGTCATTTCACATATAGCTAAAGAAAATCAACCATGCACTCACGGTGTCAGAACTGTACAAAATACATAATCACCAATAGTTTCTATACTAAAGAAAATTAATTTCTGATTATTTGCTACATCAATTTGGAGATATTCTGGTTAGATCGAGGTGATAAACTCTGCAAGGACAACATTAAAAGTGGATTACTATGGAAATTCTCTATTGTGGGAACAAATACAGACCTTGATCTATTTAACATCTGTTTCACTTTACTTATGATGATTCATGGTGTAGACATTTATGAAATGAATGATTGTATTGTGAGATATTCAATCCACAAGCAGATAACTCAGGTTGGGAAATAGAAACATCACGTTGTAACAAAGGTCTTAGGCATAGAACAGGGGACTTGGGTTTTTTGGAATCAAACTTCAGGTTAAGATGCTCATCTGAAGAATGGCACAGTGAGCCTTAGCATGGAGTTGGGAGTACCAATTTGAAGTGCAGGTAGGGCATTGTACAATAGACCAGTTAGATTTTTGGACCCTAATACAAAAGTTTCTTCTTCTTTCAAAACGTGTTTCTCGTTTTCTGTAACCAATGTGGGACCTGTTCTTGTTTCAATTGGGGATGGATCAACATTTTTATTTGCTCTAGATGATCACACTCTGGTAGCCCCGGAGGCTATTTGGGGGTGATGAGTCCAATAGGTCTCAATGAACTATTGCCCTCGCCGGGGAATACTATTGCAGTGGAATTTGATACTATTTTGGATGTTGAATTCCACGATCCTAATGGAAACCAGTACCTTCAGCTCCAGTACCTGTTCACAAAAGAGGGTGCCATAGTCATTCATGCGTGTAGAGAGGGTGAATTGCAGATATTGCAACAGGAGGTGTTGTTGTTGTTGCATTGGCCACTAGATTGTTTGTTTGGTTCTGTTACAAGCGCAGAGTATTGAAAAGGACAGACAAATTTAGTTCAGATATTGTGAAATTTCCTCGGAAATTCACCTACAAAGAGCTCACCAACACAGTCTCTCATGGGGCTAAGTGCGTTGCATATGTAGGAAAATCCACTGAAGGGTGCTCTCCAAAGTACTTCCAGACACTAAAGGGTGCGTTGGTCAATTGGGAGAAAAATTCTCATTGTTCTGGAATCTCCACTTGGCCAGTGCCTTCTAGAAGTGTGCATATGTGTCAAACTTCAAATCCATGTGTCCATTTGACACCTCTGAGCTTGGGAACATGTATCACCTATTATTAGAAAGTCATTGAATGTGAAGCTACCTTCAAATAATCTATAAATTGAGCACAGATCCTAGTCCTTGAGAAGGAAGAAACTGAGTAGAGAAATGCTGGTGGAATTTCAATTGAGGATTTGATTTGAGTGATATGCTTCTGGAGAGATGTTCATTGTGATGAGGCTGGGATGATGCTGGAGATGGTGACATCAAATCAATCACTGGTTGTAACCTCCCCTTCTATCCATTAATAAAGGTTGCTGCTTACTTTCCCACATATGTATCTGTATAAGATTTTGTCTTTCATATTATGAGTTCTTATCTGATGTATATGGTTCATGTTTCATTGATTTAACTAAATAACTTGAATAGGCAGCTGTATGTTGCAATATCTTTGTTTTTTAGTGTTCATTCTTGCAGGAAATATTTTGGAAATCTAGCTTGGATTTGAAGCTACGAAAAGAGCGACAGAAGGAGAATAGGAAGCCCTTAGACCCCAAGTAGGTTTTTTTATCTATTCTGTGTTTTTATTTACTACTAGGAAAAGTATCTGCAAAGTCTTTAATCTCTTGTTCTAAATGCATAGCACCAAATTTAGGGAAGAATGTTTTATCCGTAATCCATAATTTCGCATAACAAATTGGCGACTCTACTAGGGAGTTTACTCTTCATCCTTGGTGTGTTTTCCTCTGTTTATCCACCCAGTAGCATTTAATCCAAAAGATTATGATTTTTGAAATCAAAATTTGCATTATAAGTGTGTTAAACAACTTGAGTTTTTGTTCTCTATTGCGCCCAACGCCCTGTTGAACATGACACAGTTCTTTGCAGAGCACTATCTCCCACTCAGGGGTGCTTTGCAACGCACTGTCTCCCCATAGAGACTGCGTTTCCTCCTAGAGCCAACCAAATTCCTATTGAATTTGTCATTGCATTTGATTTCAATTTTTGTTTGCTGTGTTTTCAAAGTGCCTGATGCCTCATAGAGACCAATAACTTTACCTACCTATTCCTCTTTTGAAAGAAAAATTTGTTCAATGTTTATTTAAAGTGTTTTTCTTTATCATTGACGAGTTAATTTCAAAGTATTTTCATTACTGCATTAGATCCATTTGCTTTTGAAAAGGAAATTGTTGTTAAATTATTTGTTTCCTATAGGATAAATTGTAGTTAAATTCTTCATTTTTTCCTAAAAAGAGAAATTGTTGTTCAAATCCATAATTTCTCAAAGTAAAAGACATTTGTTTTTATTTATTTGATGCACTTAGTTTCCTTTTCTGCATTCACATTAAAGGGTCTGAAAAGAAAAACTGCATTTTCATATAGTGGATTCTATGTTTTGCATAGGAACAATTAGGAAAACTACATATTAGTTTGTGCTCTTTGTTGTTTGCTCTCAAATTAATTGCTCTTTCTGTCTAGTAGCTAGGATTTTCATGAAAAAGCTAAAATTGAAAAGTTTGTTGATCATTTTAGTTTTCATTTTAGGAATTTCCATCACATCATCACGGTGAACCTTGAAAGGAAAATTGATAAACAAGATCAACTTAAAATTTACATCAATTTACCTAACAAAGCATTGGAACCATAACGATAACATTTAGAAGGTCTAGGCTAGAGACGTGTTTTGGCGTCGTAAAACATAGCAGCTTTTATTAATTGTCTGCAATACATTCCAAGTGTGATACCTCACTCCACGTACATAAATATATCGTAGCTCTTCCACGTAATTTCGGGTATATCGGGTGGTGTTACAGTACGAAAAGTATAAACAGGTGCTCTCACTATGTGGTTTCGCATCAGACAACGCTAATGCGGACTTGGGCCACCACATACCTTTAGGTATATTTTGGAGGACAACTTTAGGTTACTATCCATCCATAGTGAACCGAGTTGGATGCCTTGTAAATTGTGATACATCGAACACAACATTCGGGGAGATTGCATGCCCGTACTTTTTGGTTCGCCAGGAGGTATTATGCAGTTCACAGTTTCTTGGTAAACCTTTTGCCTAGCATTACCCTTTTATTTTGTTTATTTGTTTTTGGTTAAAATAAATCATTCATCGTGGAAGAAAAAAATCCTTTTCCTCGTCGTTCACGTAGATTAGCATTGAAACCACCTTTACCACCAGAAGTTACTCCTGGTCAGCGAAGGCGACATCACTCTACTAAAACCAGTAATATCAGTACCTATGGTGAAGCATCATATTCCCATATACCAGAGTCGACACAAGTTGTTTCTACACATCCTGGTTCATCTACTGTTGTCGAGACAGAGTCCTCACAACTACCCGTGGTCACAATCCATCCAATTAGTGAGACCATATCTCTTGAACCTGACGTTGTTCAACTAGAAGTTGATCCAGATCTTATATTTTTTTTGCTAGAACATCTGCATCCCGAAGTCGAACGACCGAAATTTGTTCTTGTATTGGTCATCCCACAATTTTCTATAGCCTTTGGGTCTCCCATATCACACAGTCAACCTCCTGAAATATACTTTGGGCCTGACGGTGAAATACTTCCACCTGGTTTAATTTCGGTTGAAGAAATCCCACAAGATGAGACACCTTTAACTCCAACCCATTTTGGGGAGGATCTTTACCTGTATGAGTCTTTTACTCAATCACCATCCTTTGATTTTGTTGATCATGTTCCTATTCAAATTCCCGTCGATTCAAAAGGGTTTACATTTGGTTAAGTAACCATTCCTGAACCAACATCTTCGGTTGGACCATCTGTTCCAATTGTGTCAGCACCTACTCTCGCTACACCGTCTATGTTCACAAATTCACCATAATCATATTTTAATGGTGGCCCTTTGGTCCCATTAGGTTATAAATCTTTATCTGGAGTTTTTTCTGGTGCATCTTCAAACCCATGGACTTCACCAATGTCATAGTTTGGTATTCTAACTAGTAAACCTATAGTGAGTACTGAACGACTTGATTCTTTATACACATCATCAGGGAAATATCAAGTTGGTCCTTCTAGGTCTATTCCATCTCATACCATATCAACTGGACTCCCTGCATTTGGAGAGCAATATTTTTCATCTTATTATCCTCCTCATGCTAGGGGGCAACCTTTGGTCACCCACTTTGACAGTACTCCATGATTTTTTGGTCAACCTAATGTCGAAATGAATGTTTGTCAATGGCAGCCCACTCTGCCTATCTAACCACAAACAGTTGTACACACGTATAAAAAAGTTCAACCTGTTACACCCACATCACTTCCACTTGTTAATACATATTTACCCTTGCTAAAGAATCAAAATGTTGTTCAACAACCATTTTAGACGGGTCCTGCAACTCAATACCCTCAAGTATTTGGCCCACATAATCCAAATCCTTCGGCCAATTTACAACACCCTGTACCTGGAATCATATATTCACAATCTGGTTTACCATATTATGAGATGTCACAGCCATAACTAGTTTATACCTATCCTCAACTGAATCCAAGTTATTCTAATTTGGGTTATAACATTGGTGGACAGACCCTTTGGTAGCCTCAAGCGCAAATGGTGTTCATCAAATGCCCTGAATGATAAATCTGTTCAACTACATCTTTTCCAGCGTACACTCACTGGTCCAGCTGCAAAATGGTACATTGAGTTACCTAGAGCTTCTTTTGATAATTTCACTGCCATAGCTACTGTATTTTTGACTCACTTCCAGTTACCCATAAGATATGAAACATGAACGAAACTCTTGACCAATTTAAAACAGACTAATGCTACTCACATTTCTGATCATATTCATGAGTGGCGTCGTCGTCGTAGAATCGTTAAGACATTTGTTCCTGATCAGATTTTTGCTGAGTGGTTCATTAAGTCCCTATTACCATCTATAACTGAGGATGTGGCTAGGGGTGGCGTCGTCACTAAAGAGAAAGTCATTGCTTGTGCCCAATATTTAGACTTGATCTATACCCAGTCTAGCACGCTATATGAAAAAATCCCTAACGTGCTGCGATCTAATTTTACTGTTCCTCCTCAATTAATGGAATCTCATGCAGGAGACAGTTTGATTGGTATTGCAAGTGCATATCATACTACTGCATCTGATCCTTCACTTTCTTCCAAAATCAATGCCATGTCATTTGACAAAGGCAAAAGTGACAAGAAACCCGAAAGTAAGAAAAAAGGGAAATCTAAGAAAAAACAAACTTCTAACCCGATCATATGATCTATTGTTTGGAAATATGAAACTTCATTATCTATGCATAATATGTAATGATGAACACTTTTTTCGGGATTTTCCTCACCCCTCTGAAGTCTAAAAAAATGATTAAGAATTCACATGCGTCAGCTGTGTTAACAGATCCGTTTCCGAATTCAGACACAAATTTGGTTGCTACGGATCCAACTTCTAGTTCCCAAGTGCTTATGTTATCTGTCACAAAACCTTCAACATATATTTTGGTGTCAACGCGTAATAAATATTATGGTAGTCAGGCAACTGATCAACCTACTAACTTGACCATGAGTCTATCTACGGAATCGGTACTGCCTATTGCTATTCCTAAATTTATGATTAAGCCACCAAAGGGAGTTGTTCATAAATCAACATATAATCCTTGAGCAAGAGCTACTCGAAATTATAATATAGTTGAAGATTTGGCTCAATCCCCTTCAGCTATGTCTGCTCTTGAGGTATTACAAAATTTTCCCTCCCAAAAACAGGCTTTATTGTCAACTATTGGTGGAATTAATCCCACTGATTCTAATCTCGTCGTCTTTAATCATACGGGCTATGTGCCGCAATTACCAGCAAAATTCGCATTCTCCATACAAGTAAATGTTCTCAATCACCTTATTCATCATAATATTATTGATGAGGGAGCATCTACATGCATTATGTATCTAAAATGTTGGAAGTCACTTGGCTCACCGTGCTTATCTCAATCATCAACGACGTTGAAGGCTTTCGATGGACGTACATATAATCCTTGTGGTATTATCAATAACCTTCATGTTGAACTAAAGGGAAAAACAATGAATGTTTATGTCGAGGTTTTTGACGGACCCCTTGACTATAATATTCTACTTGGAATGCCATGGGTATATGCTATGACTGCAATTGTTTCTACCTATTTTAGAATGATCACCTTTCCATATAAAGGTACCATCATAGTAATCAATCAACTATCCTTCTTTGCCTCCGATTTGCAGGTAAATGGAAGTGTTCCGTTCATTCACACAACCCAATTAGCACTTTAGAACATTGGTGTAGGAATATTAAAGGATTCCACTCTCATGGGAACCTTTGCATTACCGCCGCCTCCGACGTCGGCAGAAATTGCAAGTATAGAGACCTGATACATGATCTTTTCCACTCCATCTGGCTTAAGGAAGAGTACGGGTGATTCTGAAATTGTTACGTTCGATGAGTTTCTCCCACCCAACCCTATTAAGCTGGCATAACAATAAATCTATCTAACTTGGGCGCCGAATCTGAAATCAACATCGCCGGTTGTTTGGGTTGATCGTTCCTTAGATTTTGGTAGTCCATCTGATGCTTTTTCCTCAAATTTCTTGACAAATAAGAATATTTTGGAAACTATGATGTCAAAAGGAAAATGATGGGAAGATTATCATCATCATTCCCATCTTCCTGATTATGAATAAAATTATCTTTATGAACTATATCACCCATCAATCAAAATTTCTTTTCAAATTCTTTACCTATTAATGCAATCAATTTCGAGTGAAATTTGTCAAATATTGAAGAAACCATTTCTATTGATATTTCGACCAAACCTGGGGTTGTAGAAAATATTCATCTCGACGTATCTTGTTCATCAGAAGTCAAAACATATCACTCTCTCTTTCGTGAATTCCGTGATGTATTTTCTTGGTCTTACGAGGAAATGCTAGGCATAGATACTAGTATTGTTGAACACACTATTAATATGTATCTTGATGTCAAACCGGTGCATCAACACATTCTTCCTGTTCATCCAAAGAAGGCCGCTGACAGTAAAACAAAATTTGAGAAAATTTTGCGTGCAAGTTTCATTTACCCTGTTCTGCTAACTAAGTGGTTTTCCAACATCTTTCTTGTCATGAAAAAACAAGGAACCATCATAGTGTGCATCGATTATCGGGATGTCAATCTGGCTTGTCCAAAAGACAACTATCCTACTCCCTTTATCGACCAAATTATTGACAATTGTGCTGGATGTGAAATTTTTTCGTTCATGGATGGATTTTCCGGCAACAATCAAATCAATATCTGCCCAGAGGATCAACACAAGACAACATTCATCTGTCCTTAGGGCACATTAGCTTATAGGAAACTACCATTTGGTTTAAAGAACGATGGGGCAACATTTTAGAGAGCAATGAATTATTATTTCAATGACATCAAGCACATTGTTCAACCCTATCTAGATGATTTACCCGCGCATTCACGAAATCAAACTGATCACCCGATGCATTTGAGAGCCATCTTCTTACGCTGCCGACACTATAAAATATGCCTCAATCCACATAAATGTGTGTTTTGTGTTGGTTTTGGTCGTTTTCTTGGATTCTTCGTCTCAAAAGAAGGAATTCGAATCAACCCATTGAAGGCCCAGGCCATTATTGATTTGCCTGCGCCATCAAATTTACTTCAGATACATAAACTTCAAGGAAAGGCTAACTTCCTAAGGAGGTTCATACCTAACTACGTCAAAATGGCTAAAGGATTTACTCGGCTCTTGAAAAAAAGGGTTCCCTTCCATTGGGACCAAGTTTCACAAGCTTCTTTTGATGTTGTCAGGGATACTCTTGTCCGGGCGTCATTAATGTATCCTCCCAATTATCAGAGTGATTATTCCCTATATATCTCCACAGCTGAAATGACCATTGCTATGGTATTGGTCCAAGTAGAAAATGGGATAGAACATCCGATCTATTATTTGAGTCATAATCTCAATGATACGAAATTTAAGTATTCATACGTAGAAAATCTTGCCATGGCAGCTGTTCAAGATGTCCAAATATTTCGCCACTATATGCTGTTCCGAATGACCATTGTTTTTTCAGGTTGAAACCCCATGAATTTTATCTTATCACGTCGATTTCTGGGGGGGAAATATTCAAAATGGATTGTCATTTTGCAGGAATTTGATTTGGAATTCATCAAATCCAAGTCAAAGAAGTCTTTAGTTTTGACTGAGCTTCTATGTGACCTTCCCTCTGATAGTATTGCTACGACGTTGGAACCATAAATTCCTGATGAGTCTCTGTTTTTGATCGGATCATCTGATCCTTGGTATGGAGATTTCATCATTTATCTCCAAACTCAAACTTTTCGGCTAGATACCTCTCGCTCTGAACAATGACGTATTCGATACCAAGCCAAAGATTACCTGATCGTCGGTGATAGAATTTATTGTCGTGGTGTCAATACAATTTTAAGAAGGTGCCTCACTCATGAGGAGGCCGAAAATGTTTTAAATGATTGTCATGCTAGGAATTATGGTGGACACTTGTCTGGATATGCTATCGCGCAGAAGATACTCTGTGCAGGTTATTTTTGGCCTACCATATTTCGCGACTGCATTCTCACGGTTAGAAGTTGTCATGTGTGCCAGATATTGGATCGTAAAATCTACAAACCGCCAACGCCAATGCATCCATTTGTCTCTGTAGGACCATTTTCGAAATGGGGTATTGACTTCATGACCTGTAACCCTCGTTCGTCTGGGAGGCATGGTTATATTATTGTCACAGTAGACTACTTTACCAAATGGGCCGAAACGATGCCTACATTAAACAACACATGAAAAACAACTACATTGTTTTTATTTAATCATGTTATTGCACGGTTCGGGGTCTCACAGGCTATAGTTACAGATCATGGAAATCATTTTTTCAACCACATGATGACTGAATTGACGGCCAAGTTAGGATTGTCACATGATAATTCTACTCCTTATTATCCACAATCGAATGGACAAGTTGAGGCTATCAAGAAGATTATTAAACAAATGCTTAAATGAATGATAGGATTTCATAAAAGAAACTGGAATTTGATCCTGTACTCGACCTTGTGGCCATATCAAACCTCAGTGAGAAACACAACAGGATTTACTCCCTTTCAATTGGTGTATGGTCTGGAAGCTATCTTACTAATCCAATGTGAAATACCATCGTTAAAACTCGTAATCGACTTGTTACCTAACACCTCAGAAGAAGAAGTGTGTCTTTTTAACCTCATCCATCTTGATGAAACACGTCGTGAAGCCCAATTGGCCAATGAAGCGCATAAGAGACGTACAAAGGCGCAATACGACAAAAATGTCTAGCGTCACATTTTCTCAGAGGGCTAGTTGGTCCTTCTTTATGATCAAGAATCTGATGTAATATTTGAGCAATTATGGCATGACCCCTATATTGTCAAAAGAGTTATTGCTAAGGGTGCCTATGAGTTGGTGGATTACGATGGAATTTCGTTGGCGCAACCCAGAAATGGGTTGTATCTGAAACGTTACCATGCTTAATCATGAGCGCAGTGATTTTTAGTATTATATTGTATATATATATGCTGTTGATTTGCATTCACTCTCTTAGTTTATTTTTTTAGAGTTTTCTTGATGTTAGTAATCCGCTTTACATTTCATCGTAGATGTTTAAATCTTTGGAACCATTTTTTGGATATGTTGATGGTGCTAGTCATAGTACACAGAATATATCCTTTGCAGCATGGGCCATTTTCTCTCCGAACGACGAGTTAGTGAGTTTTCAAGGGATTTGTATCGGTAGATCGACAAACAATATCACTGAGTATAACACGTTGATTGAAATTCTCTCTGATGCTATTTCATTTGGTATTAACTGCATTATCATAAGTTTATACTCACAACTTGTGGTATTACAACTTACTAGTGTTTATACTGTTAAAAATCCAATACTGCATCATTTGTTCCTAAGAGTTCGACTTTTGGAAGGAAACTTTGATTTTATTCAATATCAACACATTTCCAGAAATTTGAACACATTGATTGATTCTTTGGCTAATCAAGTTTTAGATAGACATTTGCAACACATGTAAAGAAAAAATTCAAATAATTGAATAGGATTACATAATTAACATATGAAAACACTGAAATCAAATAGATAGATAGTTATAAGTTTTTACAAAAAATTGTGCCCAAGACACATTGGTCATCTAACCTCAAAATGTACGCAACATGTCAAAAGTAAACTAGTGGTGCTCATGGTAACATGCTATAGATCTAGCTATCTTACGTAGTAACCACATCCAGTGGTTAGGAATTCCTATAGTGTGGCGCTGTAGTTGCATGGGTAACTCTTCAATTTTGAAATCCAGAATCCCGAAGGTCAACCCCTCTATGTGCTACTAAAGTTCAGTCAGAGTCTCAGCCATGTCTAGATCCTGAACGACTGCTCTCCTGACAACCCTCTCTACTGGTTCATCTGCTCCATACTCTGGTTCCTCCACCGGTTGAACTCAACCAACATCTTCATTACATAAAAAAATTAGTTTAGTCTTGGGAAAACGTCAAAATACAAAAACATTGTATAAACCTTAGAAAAATAAAAAACATGGTCAAAACATTCTTACCTATTGCACCCCACTGAGAACCTTCTGGTAAAGCTAAGTTTGGATCTCCTCGGAAATCAACGCCTGCATATGCATACTCATCTATGGAGACAACCTGTCGCCTGAACTAGGCAAAAAATGCAGTCGAAAACACATGGTTGATTGGCCTGCATGCCTACCCATTAGTTCTACCCATCTCTGCATCCTCGGATATCTAGGGTTAGACACACCTAGTGTCACATGCTGAGGATGCATCAGTGGAATCCTCTCTAAGGAAAATGAAATGAGGATCGAACCATAACTGAAGTCCTTCTTCCTTCCTCCCTTTGATTTGTTCATTTGTTCCTTTATTTGGGAAAGTACAGCTTCAGACCAGTTGAAGACTTTTGGCTCCATGCACTCTAGTGCATATTGCATATATGATCTATTTGCTACATGTAGTCCAACGGTGCTAACAAGTTTTGCGATCGTGAAAAGAATGGTTCTCAAAGGAAAATCTCAAACATCCCGGATGTTTATATTCCCATCTTTGCTTGGCCCTGCCCCTGGATAGCATACTGTAAAACATAATCTCTCACAGTCTCTCCTCCAAGAGTAGACCCTGAGAGGGAAATAGGTAAGCCTCTCCTCGAAAAACCTGTGAGAAAATATACATCCTCTACTGTAATAGGAACCACTTTGTTCCTAATGTGAAATGCCTAAATAGCTGGATCCCATGTTCGAACTAGGAACTCTAAGAGTTCTATCTATTGCCTCATCCCTGACAAGCAGAAGTAATTTAACAACCCACAATCTCTTAGGGCTCTTATTGTACCCGGATAATTTAGGGAAACCATATTCTGTTCTTCATGCTCTCTTTCCCTCCATTTAATCGTCATTATAGTTTGATGAAATCTTGAAACATAACCATAAGAGTCATTAGACTCCTTTCAATGCAAAAAATTAGACAAATTTTGGGCATAGTGAAAGAATAAAAAATGGAGATTGCACCCAACGCAGTCTTGAACAAGGGACAGTGCGTTGCACATGCAACTAAACTTCATTTTAGGTGCTCTACAACACACTTTTTTATGCTCAAGGATGCGTTGCCCTCTTTGCAAGAAAATTTTACCCTAGGGGCTCAAAACCCTCAAAATTTGCAATGAAAGGAAATGAATTGATTACTGAAAGAAAGAGAGGGTTTATGGAATTAACCTGGATCAAACGACGATGAAAACCATCCACAGAATCGATTGCAATCAACAGCTCAAGTTCAGGGGAAAAAACAGGTTCATAGCCCCAAAATGCAAATGATAACTATTGAATGGTAAAAATGAATAGTAAAACTCTTTTTATTTAGTCATTTAATTGTTTGCAATGAATATTTATTGCTGTGAATATGGTTTTATTATATTTTTATTATGAAACATGTATTTTTAATCCATTTTATGTTGTTCTGAACAGGTTTTACAACTGATGAACATATTAGTCGTGTAGATTTATTTCAAGAATGATTTGACCACAAAGCATACTTTTATCCTTATTTTTCGAGCTTTGTTAAAAATGAAAAAGGATTTGAAGCGCACTTTTATCTATTTTTAGAGCTTCGATAACAACGAAAAATGAACCACTGGAGTCTTCTTTTAGCTCTTTTCAAACTCCAATAATTTGAAAAGATTGCCGAGCACTTGTCTTTTCGAGTTGGTAAAAGTAAATGAATTGATATCTACTCAGTATAAGTTTAACCCTTTTTCGGACTGAGGTAGATTATTTATGAAAAAGGAATACCTTGGTCAAACATGAATAAAGAGGTTCTCTCAGATATTATTTTACACTTTTTTGGATCTGAGTGACAACTTTACGAAAAATTACTAATGGATTTTTCTTTCGTCCTCTTTTTCAAACTCTCTAAATATGAAAAAGAACCGGGCTGTCACTGTCGTTAGGCTTGTTAAAACATAAAATAGTGACAGACTTGTCGATCATGGAAAGAATCAAGTTTCATTCATTGCTAGACTCTTTAAATTATTAAATAACGATACATTTTTTGCCCGAAGGGTTGAATTATAGATCAAGCATATGTTATCCTCCTCAAGCTTGTTAAAAAATAAAGAGGTATTGGTCGATAAATGACCGGGGAAAATTTGGGAAAGTGAATAGAAATTTTTATGGTAGCAGGTCGCTCTTGAACATGACACTTCACTCCATCACTGTGACTATTTGGGTTGGGTAATCTTGTTGATGGTGCATTCATACCTATGGTTCATCATCCCTTCACTTCGGTTTTGGGTCAATGCTGCCAACTCATCTCAGTGTCACCAATATATTCAAGAGAAGTCATCTAGTGAATACTCATCCTTCTGCAATACTCATAAACCTTCATTCTCATGACAATCATCCCTGAACATTGCTATATCAATTCATAACTTTGTCTCTGAAATCAGTAACTCCCGTTTCGTAATAAAGTGGCTTCCTGTCAACGTCAAATCATCATCCATAAAGTTCACTTAGAAACATCATATTCCAGTACCATGAGGCTTGTTACAGTATCGACAAGATCCTCACTTCCAGACTTTTGACCAAACTATTTTGTTTGGCGTTTGACATCAAATCATCTATTCACGCCTTATGAAATGTACTGCAGTACCTTTAGGGCCATTAACATCAATGGTGGTTCTCTCACGTTTGTTAACAACTCACATCATTGGCTAGTAATAAAACAATGTCTTACCATGTTCGACTACAAATCATATATTCATATGGCTAGACTTGTACCCAAATGATCTAGTGAACGAGATAAGAAGACCCCGAATCTAGTTTCAGCGATTCGGGCTGCAATTTCAGGATTGTTGTACACACCATCTATACGGTGACCTTACATATAGTTCGTCACCTGAACATGGGCCTATATCTGTAGGCATGTCTGTATTGGGCAACATTCCAATATAGATGACTTTCTGAACTATGTACATGTTATTAGATAGTTTATGTGTTGAGCATGGGAATGCCTTCCCTTAGAAATTTGTGATCAAGAGGAAATATCATGATGTAATGTATTGAAAGATTGATGCAAGTCGCCACTCCACTTCAGCTCCAACCCATCATAGTGTAAAGCATCTCATTCAAAAAATATTGTTATTATTATTCTGACTTCATGCTTTAGGGGGGAATTTGTTATAGGTCAATTTGGGCATCATTCCTAATGACCTGGTTAAACTGGACATCATCCCCAGGACCAAAGAATAGGGTCTATCATCCTCTATCATTTCAGTTGCTACATGCCCTAAGACAAAGAACAAAGACAAAGCATCCATGACTTCCATTGCAAGGTTTCCAAGATTTGAAGTATATGTTATATCACCTATGAGCTCACCAACACAGTATCTCAAGGGGCTAAGTGCGTTGCATATGCAGGAAACTCCACCCAAGTGTGCTCTGCAAAGCACTTCTTGACACTCGAGGGTGAATTGGTCAATTGGGAGCGTAATTCTCATTGTTTCAGAATCTCCACTTGACCAGTGCCTTCTAGAAGAGTGCATATGTATCAAAATTCGAATCCATGTGTCTATTTGACACCTCTGAGCTTGGGAACATGTATTACCTATTATTAGAAAGTAATTGATTGTGAAACTACCTTCAGCTCATCTATAAATTGAGCACAAATCCTAGTGCTTGAGAAGGAAGAAATTGAGTAGAGAAATGCTAGTGGAATTTCAATTGAGGATTTGATTTGAGTGATATGCTGCTGGAGAGATGTTCATTGTGATGATGCTGGAGATGGTGACATCAAATCAATCGTTGGTTGTAACCTCCACTTCTATCCATTAATAAAGATTGCTTCTTACTTTCCCACATATGTATCTGTATAAGCTTTTGTCTCTCATATTATGAATTCTTATTTGATGTATATGGTTCAATGGTTTCATTTATTTAATTGAATAGCTTGAATAGGCATCTGTATATTGAAATCTCTTTGTTGTTTAGTGTTCATTCTTGCAGGAAATATTTTGGCAATCTAGCTTGGATTTGAAGCTACGAAAAGAGTGACAGAAGGAGAATAGGAAGCCCTTAGACCCCAAGTAGGTTTTTTTATCTATTCAGTGTGTTTATTTACTACTAGGAAAAGTATCTGCAAAGTCTTTAATCTGTTGCTCTAAATGCATAACACCACATTTAGGGAAGAATGTTTTATCCGTAATCCATAATTCCGCATAACAAGATTCCTACCTCTAAAATGAATTCGGGTCAGTAAACTAACTTCGGGTTAGTATGTGACTCTTTTTGAGGCTATTGAGGTTTTATCCTCTAAAATAAATTTAGGTCAGTAAACTAAATTCGGGTTAGTATGTGACTCTTTTGAGTTGAAGTTGACTTCATGTCAGCAAAGTGTGATGTCTTTGTGACTCACCCTCCTTATTCTATTTACATGATGGTACTGATCTCTGGATGGCACAGGTGGACAAATGGAGTTATCCCTAGTTGAGAGGGAGTGTTAATTTTGGGCAACTAGGTCCAAACTCCAGGTTGCACTGCTCATATGATGATTATTATATTTTTGTTGGATTCCTCTTTTAGAGAGGTGCAATATTGATCAAAGAATCATCTTGTTTGGATGCGCAGAACATATATTTTGATTTTATTTTCCACACATGTGCAAGGTATGCCATATTTGTAATGTAGGCTCACAAGCCTAATAGATGTGTCACTCACCCTCACTGACTGATATAAATTGGGGATACTTGAAGATCATTTTCTCATCAACTCACCACACATTTTCTCTTGTGATCTGATTGGTTCGATTAGCCTTTGGAGGCCTCTTTCTCTCACATGTGCAGAGCTGAAGCTGGGTAAAAGTGTTGACTAGTTTTAGGGATGTTTTGCTGTGTGTTGACCAACGTTTACTGTGGTAAAACCTTGGAGTTTTTACCTCCAATTTTTTTAGAAATTATGATCTTGTGAGGCCGCATTAGAGGGCACAAAGATTGAGGAAAAAGGAGCTCGTTTATCGAAGCCCTAAACTGCAACGTTGAATTTTTGCATTGACTTTTCTGTGTTGAATTTTTGTTGCTGACGTTGAATTTTGAGGATCTGTCTTTGAGGGGTGTGTGTGACACTTGGAGGGCTGTCTGATCTCATGTTGAGAAATAATTTTCTATCTGGTGCATCCTATTGACTGCCGTAACGCACTCTATCCTATATCCTTGCTGGACTAGAAGAATTGTAAAATCTAATCTATATTATTGGCTTGTCTTCTGTTGATCTATTATTGTGTTCTATCAACATTTTTCTTTCATGTTTATGTGATTGCTAAATTGAATCGGGCCTAAGAAATATTGAAGTAAAATTGCATTAAGCATATAACATATCATGGTTATCTAAAATTAACAAATTTCTAACCCGCAATAGAAGCAAGAGTAATAAAAGATGTAGTAGAAGCATACTTAGCAACAAGAGAAAACATTCCTTCATAATCCTATCCCTCTTTCTGGGAATCCTCGGGCCATAAATCTTGCCTTGCACTTCTCTACACTTCCATCATCTGCATGCTTGATTTTGTAGATCCATTTAGAAGACACAATATATTTTCCTTCAAGTCTTGGCACAATTTCCAAAACATCATTCTTCAATATAGATTGGTACTCTTCAGTCATATTATCTTTCCAATACTGATACTTGAAAACTACTTCATAGGTGGATGGCTCAGACTCAATAATATTGCACCATGGCTGCATAACGAAAGTGCTTCTTTGGTTTCTTTCCCTGAAGGTCCCATGAGGTTCAGCATGTCCTTAAGCTTCCTTCAAAGTTATTTCAAGGCAGGAAAGTCTCTTTCTAGTCTTAGGTACATTGGCTCTTGGATATTCAACAAGTTCATGATCATGAGATTCTTCATGAGGATCTTGTTCCATCAGTCTAGGTTCTTTAGACTTCGAATCCACATTCTTCAGAGCCACCCGTATCTCGTTATTAGAGTCCAAGTGTGAATCCTTAGTCTTCTAGAAAGCAATGTATTCATCAAAGATAACATCCCTGCAAGTTTCAATAGAACTTTGTCCTAGAACATAGACCCTGAAGGACTTTGGATTTTCACTGTAGCCAACAATAGTTCCTTTCTTCCTGGAAGGTTCCAATTTTGTCCTTTTCTCCTCAAGAAAAGACAACCAAAGATTGTTAAATGCTCAACATTTTGTAGGCTCACCTATGAAGAATTCTTCAGGAGTCTTGTAGTCCAATATTCGATGTAGGCATCTATTTTGAACATAAACCACTGTTCTTGCAACTTCTCCCCCAAGAAACATATGCAACTCTTGATCATGAAGCATGGCCTTGAAAACTTCCATAATAGTCCTATTATTATTTTCACAAATTCTATTTTGTTGAGGATAGTAGGGAACTATCAACCACCTTTTAATTCCAACATCCTTGCAGAAAGAAATCAATCCCTTGGAAACATATTATCCTCCATTGTTTGACCTTAAAGTATTGATCCTTCTTCTTGTAACATTCTCAACCTGTGGTTTGAATTTACGAAACTTTTCAAATAGTCGGTCCTTGGATTTTAATAGGTAAATCTATGTTTTGCGAGAGCAATCATTGATGAAAGAGACATAATACAAATTTTCACCCAAGGTCTTGTCATACATAAGCCCGCATACATAAAAATGTATAAGATACAAGATTCCTTTGGATCTACTATCATTGATAGTGCATCTTCCTTTAATATTCTTCCCAAGGGCATATCCCTTGCAAACTCCATCATGTTCAATTTTGATTTCTGGTACACCTTTAAAAAAAAATTCATTATAGACAATACTTTATAATGAACTCGAACGTACCTTCGATGCCACATCTCACAAAGATCAGTGGTGTTAAGTTGTCAGAAATATTGTGAGGGGGGGTGAATTTGTATTCCTTTCAATTAGAGAATTAGTTAATCTTCAATTATTATCAGTGTTTGTACAATGATAGCAGTAAACAAAAGGAACACAAATGCACACATTTTTTAAGGTGGAAACTGACTTTGGGACAAAAACCACCTAATGCTTTTCTAATAATTCTTTAATATTCAACTTCAATTGAAAATAAAGCTCCAACTTCTTAGAATCTAGAAAAACATTCTTCTCCAGCTTCCATTGGATCCAATGCCCGATATTCTTCAATGGTCAACTAAACATATGCCCCAACACCCAATGAGCTACAACTCACCCTAGAACCACCCTACCACCTTGAAGTTTTCACAGGCTTGAACCTATTGGTGACTTCATGCACCAGCCTAGCACCACCCTACCACCCTATAAAAGAATAAAAGAAGAATGGACTCCCGTACAAGGGAAAATGGTCCACTTTACAATGATATAGAATGATGTAGAAGAAGAAGACACACTAGACCATAACCCCAACTATGACACAACCACCTAATGATGATCATATACCTCCTGACATTGCCTCTTCATCTCTTGGCAGATAGACACTAGTACAATTTTTACAATAATGTATTTATAATGACTTAGTACAATGATACCTTTATAGTGACTGTATGTAGTGCTGCCCACTTGAAGACTTCATGTGATGAAATTCTTGCTGCTGTTCTGCACCTTGATTTCTGATTTTTTCATTCTACCCTCTGATGAAACTTGCTTTTCTTTGCCGCCCTATAAATTCCGGTCCTTTGCAGCCCTTGACAACACATGATCTAGCTTTTTCTTGCCTTCTAGGAGCTCTATATTGAATCTGGTGTATCTCCGTTATTTCAGATCCCCAATATGTGATTTTTTGCCCTGTAGTAGTCCTCTGAGTCTTATTTTCAATGCTACAGGTCTGAAACAATTTGAATTCTTCAAGGGAGAGTTATGCCCAATCTCTCACAATTCCCTAATTATGGACTGTTTCAGTAGAGCGAAATTGTACAGCATGATGCCTGTCACTATTTCTTCACTCAGCTCTGAAATTGATGCAAAAAAAACTACAGTCCATGCACTATCTGCCAATTTTTATATAATTCCAATCCGATACTCAGAGAGAGAGTTATGATGATTTTCCCATGGTCACTTCTTTGAGATGAATTTTAGGAGCCTGCAAAAACACTGACTTGCATAGATCATATCTCCGAAAATATTGCGCACCTTAATCTAAAATTTTTATAGGAGCTTCCTCAGGATTTCGGCTTCGCCTCATAATGATTTCAGCTTCTGAACCTTTGTAGAAAACAATTTATAGCAAAAATTCCACGATGAATTGTGTCAAATAGAGAAATCTCTACATAAGGAGGATATGAAGATCACAATTTATATAAATGCTTAGGTTGAGAGGGGTTTCAAAAAGTGAACGTGGGAGGGATTTTACGAGCTTAAAAATTATTAATTATTTACTTTTAAATGACCCATAGCACAACCCTATGGGGTTTTAGCCCACTAACTGGGGTTACAAACTTCAAACATGAATATCTCTCAAACCGTGAAGAATTACGTGGTGTGCCATATATCAACGAGAACATCTCAACAAGTAGAAACCATCAAAATAATTCTTGACCTAGAATATAGTAATTTTGTAGGTCAAAATTCCCATGCAATATTGGGGTAACCCCTGGTGCTGCTTGGGTTGACATCAATGGCAATCGTTGATCAACAATATCCCCCTTTGGCATTGATGGCAACACAAGTACTCCCCCTGCGATCATGACACCTCTTCCTACAACATTCTCTCCCCCTTTGACATTAATGGAAAAGGGTAACTCCCCCTGACACAAAACCATCCCGCAGACCTGTACACACTTCCACTCCCCCTTTATATTATGACTAAGGAAAATATAATGAGAACTTGGGAGAATCCCAAGCTTATGGTGAAGATATTCAAATGCTTCACGAGGTAAAGGTTTAGTGAAGATATCAACGATTTTTTCTTTTGTACCAACATACTCAAGTTTGATATTCTTTTTAGTAACTTGTTCTCTAACAAAATGATATTTGATCGGAATGTGTTTTGTTTTTGAATGCATGACATGATTCTTGGAGATGCTGATGGCACTGGTGTTGTCACAGAATATGGGGATAGGCTCATTGAATTGTACTTGAAGATCTTGCAAAGTTTGTTTCATCCAAAGGAATTGAGTACAACATGATGCCACTGCAATGCATTATGCTTCTGCTGTACTAGATAGTGAGATTGAGGTTTGCTTTTTGCTCAACCATGATATGAGACAACCACCTAGATAGAATGCGGCTCCACTAGTACTCTTACAATCATCAACGCTTCTTGCCCAATATGAATCTGTAAAGGCTTGAATAATGAGATTGTTATCCTTGGGATACCACAAGCCATATTCTTTTGTGCCCTTTAGATATTGAAGAATTCTTTTGACGACAATAATATGTGATTCTCTTGGTGCTGCTTGGAATATTGCTACTTGTCCAGCTGCTTGCATATCATCTGGCCAGGAGATTGTTACATATAGAAGACTACCAATCATAGATCTGTACAACCTTTGATCCACATCCTGAGATGAGTCATCTATGCTCAATTTGCAACCTGTTACCATCAGAGTAAGGACAGGTTTACAATCTTCCATTTTGAATTTCTTGAGCATTTCCTTGATGTACTTGGCTTGACATATAAATATTCCTTTCTCTTGCTGAGATATTTGAAGCCTTAAGAAGTATGTCAACTCACCAAGTAAAGACATCTCGAACTCACTTTGCTTCTTTGTAGAAAATTTCTTACTTAGTCGATCATCATTGCTACCAAATATTATATCATCCACATATACTTCAATGATTGTTAAATTATCTTTATCTATTTGTACATAAATATTTCTATCAACAATACCTTTCTTGAACCCTTGTTGACGTATATATCCATCAAGACGAGCATACCATGCTCTAGGAGCCTTCTTGAGATGATATAGAGCCTTCTTTAACCTACAAACATAGTCTTCTTTTTCTGATTGTAGAAAACCTTCAGGTTGTTCGATGTAAACTTATTCTTCTAATTCGCCATTCAGAAATGCTGAATTCACATCCATTTGATAGACTTTGATTTTTCTTGAACATGGATAGGTGAGAAACATTCAGATGGCTTCCATTTTGGAAACTGATGCAAATGTTTCGTTGAAATCATTTCCTTCCACTTGTGCATAGCCTTTGCAAACCAATCTTGCTTTGTTTCTGGTAACCTGTCCATCTTCATTCAATTTGCTTCTAAACACCCATTTTTTCCCAACGAATTTTTTATCTTTTGGTCATGGAACTAATTACCAGGTGTTATTCTTCTTGATTTGATCCAATTCTTCATTCATAGTTGCTACCCAATGTTGATTTTGGCTGGCTTCCTTAAAACTACTAGGCTCAAAGGTTGCTAGAAAAGCAATGTGAGCTTGTTGTGATGAACGAAGCTGTCGACCTTCATTTATGTCACCAATGATTTGATTTGATGGATGGTTCTTTTGAATCCATTCTTTTGTTCTCTTTGGAGGAGCTTCTTGTTGTTGTTCTGGTATATCTTGATGATCATTATTTACTTCTTCCCGGTTGATAGTTGCTTCTTGTTCTAGAATTTTCTCTGTGTCTGTTTCAGCCTCTGTCTCAAGTTTCAAAGATTCTAGATCCTCATCATTATTCATTAGAACACTACCTTCGTCAAATGTAACATTTATGCTCTCCACTATCTATTTTCGTCTTAGATTATAGAATTTATAGGCCTTTCTTTTGCATGAGTAACCAACAAAGATACCTTCATCAACACATGATTCAAACTTACCCAAATTTTGATCTTCTCTTTTGATAAAACATTTTCTTCCGAAGATTCAGAAATATTTTACATTAGTTGGTTTTCCTTTCCATAATTCATATGGTGTCTTGTTGCAATTATTTCTGAGAAGACTTCAGTTGATAATGAAGACTGCCATATCAATTGCTTGAACCCAGAAATTTTCATCCAATTTTGAGTCCTTCAACATTGCTCTACCCATTTCCTGTACGGTTCTATTCTTTCTTTCAGCAACTCCATTTTGCTGAGGTGTTCGTGCTGTTGAAAATTGTCTTTTTATTCCATTTTCGACACAGTATTGCTGAAATAATTTGGAAGTGAATTCTCCGCCATTATCTGATCTTAGACACTTTATTTTCAAATCAGTTTCATTTTCGACCAACTCCTTGTAGATCTTAAAGCACTCAAATGCTTCAGATTTTCTCTTTAGGAAACTGATGGCTGTCATCCTGGTATATTCATTTATCATTAACATGAAATATAATTCTCCATCTAAGCCTTTTGTTCTCACAGGACCACATAGATCAGTATGTATGAATTCCAATGGATGTGATGCAAAGTGTTCTTTTGTTTTAAATTGGAATTTTGTCTGCTTGCTGTGCCGACAGGCCTCACATAGTGTGTTGTAAGGTTTTGATATTTTTCAGTATTTCTCATACTGCTTCCTTTTTTCTTATCCTAACAAGATTTTCAAAGTTTATGTGACCCATTCATTTGTGCCATAACCAAATTTCATCTTTTTTAGCTAGTAGACATGCTTTAGTTGCTTCATCCAGAACATATATGTCGTTTGGAGCTCAACTTAATGTAGCCACAATTTTACCATACCTGCCTTTCCTGATTTCACATTTTGTAGAGTTGAATAGCATTGTGTCCTTGATCACACATTTTGCCAACATTGAGCATATTGTGATTCATGTTTTCAACCAATACAACATTCTTGGCTATAACATATTTTCTTCCGAGAGTGACGGTACCTAATCCTATAACATTTGAAGATCCATCATTTCCAAAGGATACAGTTCCATCCTTATTCTCTTTCAGGGATACAAATTTCCTTCTATCTCCAGTCATATGTGTTGAGAAACTGCTATCAACATAGCACACATTTTTGCTGTTTTGAGCCTTGAGAGTGAGAGCACAATTATCAGTCTTCTTCTTCTTCCATGTTCGTTCGTTCTGTGGCTTCGAAGATTCTTCTGAAGGATTTTCAAGTTTGCAGTCTCTGGCTATGTGTCCAAAGTTATGCCATTTGTAACATTCCATATTATTTCTTAAATGTTCAAATCTATTGATGTTTCGTTGAGCCCTAGGAGGTTCATATTTGAAGGATCTCCTGGAATTGTATTGGTTCCTAGGGTACGTGCACCATTCTACAACTTTATGACCAAATTTTCCACATGAATAGCAATATCCATGAAAAATATGTTGGTACTTGGATGGAAATCTTCGTCGAGGAATCGTTTTCCAAGGATGTTCTTGTGAATCTTGTCCAATGAAGTCTACATCCATGTCATAACTCATAGGTTCATTGTATTTTGTTGTAGAAGGTCTTGTTTCTTCTTCTTTGTAATCGAGGCCAATTCTATCGTTGTAAGATCGTTGATTGTTGATGAATTATTCCAATGACCTTGAGCTGTTGGCATAGTTTTGGACAGTTTTCCCTTCTTCACTTCCTTACGCAGCGAGACTACTTCGGCTTCTAATGCTTCCCTTTCTTGGTTGCTTTCTTCCAACTTATTTGGAAGTGACTATTCAATACATTTGTGTTCTTCAACTTCAATTTTGAGACCTTGAACTTCTTCTTCAAGAGTATTGGAAACGATATTCTCAGCCTTGAGCTCTTTTATAAGCCTGATTGCCTCCTTAGAAAATTCTTCTATGGTCAACACTTCTTCTTCGTTGTTTGATACCTCTTGTTTATTGTGCTTGGCCATAAACAATACTTTCTCATTGGCTTCTTCTTCGCTATCACTGTCTTCTTCAGATGATGAGCTATCTTCTTTCGAGAGAAAGTTCCTTTTGGATCATTTATTTTTTCCTTGCTTGTTGAATTTCTTAAAGCCTTTCTTTCCCTTTGAGTCGCCATCACTTCTGTTCGGACATTTGCTGCAAAATGCCCAACCTCACCATAGTCGAAATATATCAGTGGAAGTTTACCTTTGAATTTTCCCTTACCAATTTTTAGTTTTCTCATAACGTAAGCATATTCTTCATCTGAAAGATCTTCTTCATCATCTCCCTTTTCTTCACACTTGTAGATGAATATCTTTTCAATTGAAGGTTGTTTGTCTTGATTGGTTTTATTAGATGCAATGTATGCAGTTTCTAGATGTGAAGTACCCTCTTCTTCATCAAGTCTCATTTCATATGCTATGAGAACTCCATGTAATTCCTCTTTGCTGATTTTGTCCAGATTTGCACTGTATTCTAAGACTAATACCTTTGGGTTGAATCTCCCTGGTAATGTTCTAAGAATATTTCGTATAATAGTCTTCTCGACTGGATCTCCCAATCCTTCTAGAGTGTTGGTTATTTCATCAACGTATTGGAAGTATGCAACAATGTTTCCATCTTCTTTCATTCTGAGTTGCTCAAATTTTTCTCTATAGATTTGAAGCTTTGCTTCTTTGACATTTGAATCACCTGCATATATATTCTCAAGCTTGTCCCATAAATTTTTGGCAGTTTTACAACCCAACACCTTATGATAAGGATATTCAATAAGTCCACTGATAATAATATGCTTTTCTTTTGCATCATTTACCAAAATCTTCTTACCTTGTTCATCCGTGGTTGGTGTAAATCCATTTTGAACAGTATCCCGTACTTCGTAACCTTGCACCAAGAGATAGACCTCCATTCCTCCTTTCTAGAGTGCATAATTATTTTTATTGAACATAGGTACACCATTATTGGTATGCTCTATGACCTCCTTCCAGCTGTTAAACTGCTATTGAAGGAACCAAGCTATGAATCCAATTGTTGGAAATACTGAGAGGGGGGGTGCATCATTATTCCTTTCAATTAGAGCATTAGTTAATCTTCAATTATTATCAGTGTTTGTACAATGATAGCAGTAAACAAAAGAAACACAAATGCACATAGTTTTTAAGGTGGAAACCCACTCCGGGACAAAAACCACCTAATGCTTTTCTAATAATTCTTTAATATTCAAATCCAATTGAAAATAAAGCTCCAACTTCCTAGAATCTAGAAAATAATTCTTCTCCATCTCCCACTGGATGGACACTCCAACGCCTGAGATTCTTCTATAGTCAACTGAACGGATGCCCCAACACCTAATGAGCTACAAATAACCCTAGCACCACCCTACCACCCTGAATTTTTCACAGGCTTGAACCTATTGGTGACTTCATGTACCAGCCTAGCACCAACCTACCACCCTATAGAAGAATAAAATAAGAATGGACTCCCGTACCAGGGAAAATGGTCCACCTTACAATGATATAGAATGATGTAGAAGAAGAAGACACACTAGACCATAACCCCAACTATGACACAACCACCTAATGATGATCCTAGACCTCTCGACACTACCTCTTCAACTCTTGGCAGATAGACACTAGCACAATTTTTACAATAATGTATTTACAATGACTTAGTACATTGATACCTTTATAGTGACTGTATGCAGTGCTGCCCACTTGAAGACTTCATGTGATGAATTTCTTGCTGCTGTTCTGCACCTTTATTTTTGCTCTTGTCATGCTACCCTTTGATGCACCTTACTTTTCTTTTCTACCCTAGAAAGTCTGGTCCTTTGCAGCCCTTTACAACACATGATCTAGCTTTTTCTTCCCTTCTAGGAGCTCAATATTGAATCTGGTGTATCTCTGTTATTTTAGATCCCCAATATCTGAATTTTGGGCCTATATTAGTCCTCTGAGTCTTCTTTGCAATGCCACAGGTCTCACCCAATTTGGATTCTTCAAGAGAGAGTTATGTCCAATTCTCACAATGCCCTAATTATGGACTGCTTTAGTAGAGAAAACTTGTCAGGCGTGCCACGTGTGACTGTTTCTTCATTCGGCTCTAAAATTGATATAGAGAAAACTATAGTCCGTGTACTATTTTCCACTTTTTACATAATTTCAATTTGATACTCAGAGAGAGAGTTATGACGATTTTCCCAAGGTCACTTATTTGAGATGAATTTCAAGAGCCTGCAAAAACACTGACTTCCACAGTTCATATCTTCGAAATTGTTACACACCTTGATCTGAAATTTTTACAAGAGTTTCCTCAGGATTTTGGCTTCACCTCATAAAAATTTCAGCTTCTGAACCTTCGTAGAAAACAATTTAGAGTGAAAATTCCACAATGACTTGTTTCAAATTGCGAAATCCCTACATAAGGAGGATATGAGGATCACAATTTATATAAATGCTTAGGTTGAGAGGGGCTTCAACAAGTGAACATGGGAGGGATTTTAGGAGCTTAAATATTATTAATTATTGACTTTTCAATGACCCATGCGACAACCCTATGGGGTTTTAGCCCACTAAATGGGGTTACAAACTTCAAACATGAATATCTCTCAAACCGTGAAGAATTACGTGGCGTGCCATATATCAATGAGAACATCTCGACAAGTAGAAACCATAAAAAGAATTCTTGACCCAGAATATAGTAATTTGGTAGGTTAAAATTCCCATGCAATATTGGGGTAACCCATGGTGCTGCTTGGGTTGACATCAATGACAAGCGCTAATCAACATATATAATAGGGTTTTAATTGAATTTCCAAGGAGACAATATAGGCCTCCAATTCGTACACCAATGACTTTAGAAGATTCAAAAGAGGCATCCTTATTTCATACTACAACTTTCCCATCCACAAAAGAAATTCTATATCCTTTGTCTTGAAGAGATGAAATGGACAACAAATTATTCTTCAAACCAAGAACATATAGAATATTGTTAATATAGGCTTTACCTCTTGATTCTAATTGGAAATAAGATGAACCAATTTCCTTGACTTCATATTTTACATTATCTCCAAGATCAACCCTTTGAGCTATGTTGTTTTCGACCAATTCAAAAATATGTTCCTAAATTCCAGTCATGTTCCTGGAGGCACCACTATCCACCAAACATATTTCATCATGAACTGAAATGGAACCTGTAAAAGAAGAATAAAATGAGTATTCATCATCACAATATTTCTTTCTAGGCCTCCTCTTATGAGATGATTCATCAAGGTCAGCTGTAGAAGCATTGAGGCTTCCCTTTCCTCTTTAGATCTCCATTCCTTTGATAGTCGTCCCTTTGATTCCTTTGAGGATAGTTACTTTAATAGTGACAATATGCTTGGAAATGATAACATTGAACTCTTTTCAGATGTTTTATCTCTCTTCTATCTTGAGAGGGAGGAGGATGTCCTCTTTGTGGAGAAGGTTCCCTTCTTGGAGTAGGTATTGAATTGAGTGTTATAGCATAACTTCTTTGAAATCTTCCAAAATGAGGTCTTCTTCTATTACTCTTAGAATGATCCGCAAAAGCTTCTTCACTTGGATCTTAAATCTGGCCTTTCGAAAGGAGACTTGATTCTTCTTAAGTACAAGAGGCATATAGGTGCATTTTCTCTTCCACAAATGCTTGCTGCAAAAGGATCCCAAGATCTAGGAAAACCACCCAAAGCCAAAACTACCAATTTTTTGTTAGACACTTATTAATTAATGGACTTTAGTTGATATATGACAACCCGACCCATGTTTCTCTCATATAATACATTGTAAATATTTTTGAAATATGTGAAATTTAAAAAGGGGATTGAGTCAAAGGGACACGAATTCCAACGCTGAGGAGGAGGACTGCTTGCTTGGGATGTTGAGGTTTCTTGTGCAGAAAACATGAATTGTTTTGACAACCTTTAAAGGATGGTTGGTGCATGAATTTAAGGGTCTTGTTCTTAAAATTGAATGAGATGCAAAGGAAGGCACACAAACCCATGCACTTGGGAACCTTCACAGGGAAAAAGGGAAAATAAATTAAGAGGGGAACTATACAATGAAAAATAAGGAGGACATGGAAGTAAATGACAGGCCAGGAAAAGAGGTGAAGGAAGGAAAATAAGGCTTATTCGAGTCCATGCGAGAAACATGAGAGAAGGCACCAATTCGAGCACCAAAAAAATAGAGATAACCCTTGTTTTATCGACAAACAACCCATAATAAAAGAGAAGAGAAGAGAAGGGGATTGGTTCTTTGGTTCCCTAGAGGCTGTGGGTTGAGCTACTAGTATTTGGAGCCCTGTAACAACTTGGGGGTTCCCTGGAGACTATGGTTTGAGATAGAATCCATGGAGCCCTGTAACAACTCGGGTCCTTGGAGGTTGTGGGTTGAGATAGTCTCTGAATATCTGTAATAGCTTGGGTCCCTGGAGGATGTGGGTTGGGATAGAATCTCTAGATCACTGTACCAACTTGGGTACCTTGGAGGATGTGGGTTGAGATAGTAGACTCTAGAGCCTTGGACATATTGGGAAGAGGCCAATTCTGGAGCAACAACAAAGGAAGACTTGATTGAATACCCATGGTTACTGCATTGCTATTACAATGGATTCTGGACTCCTTGGAAGGGATTGAATCACTATGTATGCGATGGGGTGAGGAAGAGATCCTATGGAATCCTTGTGCTGAATAAGATTTATGTGGTAAACTGGTGGGATTGAGGAAGAGGTCCTTTGGAATTCCTTGTTTCAGTTGGAAGCTGGTGTTTGATTCCCTTAAGAAATCCCCCCCCTCACAATATGGAATCTTGCTCGGGGGTGATAGCTGTAAGTAAGTGTGGCTACAAATGTTTATAGTTGGGTGGAGAGTCCTTGTACCAGACTCAGTTACCCTACAAGTTTAAATATAAGTAATCTTCTCTACTTGTTTACATGTTGATGAATTATGATGCATTATAGTTGAAATGGCTTGGGTTTTTGGGACTGTAACAACATTGTTATTGTGATGAGCATGTAGATACCTACATATGTAGAGATAGCCCTTATTTTCATGATAAATAAACATATACATAAATGCATGTGTCACACCTTTGAAATGAATAGTGCTGTGAATATGTCTGGATTGAAATTAATATGTTGAGTTAAATGAAAATTGGTGCTATTTACAACATATAATAAGAATTAGTATGTGTCTTGTATTTACATGATAACAAGGACCATGCTATGGCCACAAGCTGAAAAATAATCTATATAAAATTTTCCCTAACATTGTTAACAACACCTATGAAAAATGGTACAAGTATGTGAAGAGATGTGACAGGTAGAAGATCCATAAGGGTATGGATTTAAAACCTGCAAACCTTGGGCTTAAGAACCATTTCTATTAAACTAAAAATTTTACATGAGAGACTGTCTACTTAAGCAAGGTCTGAGCATACATATGAATGTTCACTCACTTATCCATAAGCCTGTGAATCTTTACAGGAGGCATTGCTACAATGCTAAGTGAGTTATTCACTTTTTTAAGGGCAAGTAAAGCCTGAAAACACTGCATTAAGGCTTAGCCATCCATACATAATCAACAACCTATATGCCTTCTGCTAGATTCATATCGTCGCTACTTAGGTACTGGAGGGTTTTTCATAGTGCTATAGAGTCAACTGTAGGAAAATGTTGGAGTTGGAAACCCTTAGCGCGTGGCAGGAGAGGTGAATCCCTTCAGAAGGTCACTGCAAGTCCATAATGGGGTGTGGCTGTAGGAGTTCCTATGCCAACACACCATGAAGTCCCCTGCTTCGATACGGGGAACATCGGATGGCCAGAAACTTGTTGGAGAGACCTTCACCCAAGCTCAGGAGGGATGGCACCATGGGGTGATTTAGCAAGCCACTTTCACCATTTCCACCCCTGAGTAATGATTCCATTTGTAATGGTTATTGAAATCCTATAGAAGATATTTAGCCGTATTATCTAATGAGGAGTGATCAGTGAAGAGTTGAGGTGAGCTCCCATAATGTTAGTTGGAATCTAGATCAAACTCATGGCTTAGAGGTTGACAGGGTTTTCCTGGTCGAGCCATGGCAACACCCATGTGTAAGCTTGATGTAGTGCAGGGAGAAAGGGCCTCAAACTATAATGTGATATGAATATCCTTGTCCTTTCTTTGATAAAAACCATAATTGTTGAGGAATTTCATTGGCGGGGCTTGATTTGTCCCTAACGTGATTGGTCGTGAATGTACCGATGTGTCCCATAGGTGGAACCTAGAAGGTTCACCCTAGAAAATCGTGTTGAGCAGTGGAGGGACGAGGTGCTGGGATGATGCGACAATATGACATGCGCCATATGATCTTGCCATTAATTGGAAGGGTGGCCCAATACCCACATAAGCCTGGAAGCATTGGCCTGGAAGGAAGGGAACACATGAGGAAGTGTTGGGTAAGGCCTTGCAGAATGAAACAAGGTGAGAGTGTGGCAAGGCCAACACAGTTATGACTATGCTATTAGTTAGGGACTAGTCCACTTAACCAGTCAACCCGAGTTCACCCCAGAAGTTTAAGGGAGGAGTCAATTGTAAGCATCAGAACACCGAGGAGTGGGGTGACGTGTCCTTGACGGACCCACTCAAAAAATTAAGAGGCACACAAGGAGACAAGGGTGTGAGTGTTGAAGAGGAGAATTCATATGACGTGGTGCTGTAGCAACATGGGTTAATTGGAAGAGATGGCCGATGAGAAGGGGGAGGCCCATATATTCCAATCAAACTTGGAGGTTTCACCACAGAGGTGCAAAGGGATCCTAAAACGTATACACCGAGAAAAGGTTACAACCTGACCTAAGCTAGC
The DNA here is from genome assembly GCA_034641835.2 of Pinus albicaulis. Taxonomy (NCBI): domain Eukaryota; kingdom Viridiplantae; phylum Streptophyta; class Pinopsida; order Pinales; family Pinaceae; genus Pinus; species Pinus albicaulis. The sequence continues at coordinate 1,029,618,595 of CM076580.1, forward strand.
CACATCACTGAGCATGCACTTGATTGGTAGAGAGGAGGTCCCACCTGCTAGGTCATCTTGATGGATTGACCCCATACATATCGAAAGTTGTAGTAGGAAAAGGTTCCAGGATAGCATGGAAGGGATGACGTGAGAAGGTAGAGACGAAAATTGGAAGGCATGATATAGGCTAATAAGGAGGTAGTAGAGGGGCCCACTGTCCACATAAGCATAGTATAGAGACCTCTGTAGTAACTAATGTGCACTTGGGGAAATGTGGGGAGAAGGTAAGTGGGGTGGTTTGAATAGTGGTACCCACTTGGAAGGCATAAGGGTGCTATGATTAATGGCGTTGGGTTGGCGCATAGAGTGTAGGACACTCATTCAGCATGGGCTGATATATATATATATATATATATATATATGCACACAGAGTGGAAGCTCTAGTTATGAGGCTCTTATCACGAGTTGGGAAGCCTAAATAGAGTATGGAGAGGAAAAATAATAATCTATACTTTACCCCATTCCTCTAACTATAATTTAGGGGTTAGGTATGTCACATGATCTCTTATTTGAGAAATTCTAACAAATTATGATGCCAAAATATCATTATTTTTCATCTTGATATTGTGAAGTTGACCCCATGAATTTATATTTTGAATGATATTGTACAATCCAGTACTGGCATCATACATCCCCTTGGATGTTTGGTGATCAACAATGTAGGGAATTATAATATCCATAACAAATTCTATAATGACGCTTCTTGCCAAGATGTCATCTTCCTAAAATTTATCTTTTCCTACTTGATCAACTTGTTCAATAACTTTTCCTATAACATTATCCAAGAGCTTGTGCCTTGCAAGTACTGGGTCAATCCTAGCCTTCCATGCCCTGTAATTTTTAGTCCCTTCAAGCTTGTTCTGTACCTTCATGAAGGAATTCATGATGAATATGGCCAACCAAAATAAAAAATATGAAGAATCCCAAAGCTATTCAAGGGGATCTCAATGCTCTTCAAGGTGATCTCTCAACTCTTTCCCTTCACCAAAGCTTTGATACCATGTTGATATTTCTAATGAAATCAAAACTAGTGCAATTTTTCAAATTTGAAAAGTACTTCTAATGATACAATTAATTGTCTTTTAGCATTCCAATCCTTAAGTAGCTATACATGAAAAAATTCAACCATTCACTTTCTTCAATAGAGCAATAAAGATCAAAATGAACAGTAAACAAGAGACAAGAGACACAAAAAATTAAGCTAGTAGCCAGGAAAAAACCCATAAGGGAAAACCAAACCAATATTTCCTTATGAGATAATTTTTTTCATCAATAGTACATCAAAATATTCCAACAAGATTCCAAACTTTCTGACCTCGATAAATGCTAAGTCAAACTAGTCAACAAAGAGATAAAATAGTCTAATTTGGTCAAAGTCTGATTTGCAACAAAGAGGCCAAATTTCGGCCTGAGGTAGCTCAAAATAGGAGGCTGAAATTCGGTCAAAGCCTTAGCCAAATGAACCTCTGAAATGCTTGGTAAAAGCCCTAGTAAAACATGTGGTCAACCCAAGTCAGCGAACCTAGAAGCAAGAGAAAATTCTTAGTCAAACAAAGTCAAAGTATCCCCGCAATATTCAGCCTCCAAGATAGTGAAAAACTCGATTAAATAGGAGCAATCTCTCAAAGTCAATGTTGGTCAAACAAATAATAAAGGTTGGTCAACGCAGAATAAAAATTATTCTTTGTCTCCTTCACACATGTGGATGTATCTTTCTATTTCATATTAAATGAATGGATGTGATGTGTTCCAAATGAGCTCCAACTAAATATTACTTATATGAGTCTTAGGAGGTGGCTTTTCCACATGTAGGGCTGACTTGTTACTTTAGGCCAACTTGGTCAAAAATCAAAATTTGATTTTTATCCATTAATTTTCTAATGAAAATAACGACCATACCTACCAAATTTTCAACATAAAGAAAAAAATTTGATCCTTGGGCTATGCACCATTTGAAAATAATTATAAAACAAAATTAAAAGGTGCAACACTGGGGTGGAAAAAACAAGCTGAGAGGGGTAAGTCATGAATCCATGATTTCTCCTTCCATTACATCTTTTATACTTAGGATGTAGAATTTCATTAGCTGATCCCCTAACCATGGCACTTGGCCATGAAGTCTCTTCCCTCTTTTCTCTCCACCTCCCCTTGGGGGCCGACAAGTTTGAATAGGGTTAATTACATACTCACCCCTACAAAGGTAGGGGGCACTTTTGTGGGACTTGGTATAGTTTCATATTTGAATATTATCCTGGTTTGAAGTATTAACACACCCTTAACACTTAAGTATGTTCCACTTAGATGCATTTATAGTTTTAGTATTTAACGAATAATTGCTTTGAATTGAGTTTGGGATGGTTTTGCTAGGTGGTCCATGTTTAATTTGTAGCTATGGTCGGTATTCATAATGTATATTTGGTCACTTGATGTATTTTTATTTATCATTGTAAAGCATATTTATAAATGATAGAGTAGAAAGAAAATTTATTTTGTGTCAAAATCCCATTGTGACTTTTTAAAGATGAAAAATTGAATTTTTGAAATGTAATTTTTGGTTCCAAAAATTGTCAAGTCAGCCTCCCTCCAAGTTAAGTTGGACCTGGATAAACACACACACATTCGAACTAGAAAAATCACTATATAAAGGCAGTTTGAACTCCTCCACTTGTGCATTCGATCTCTCTCACACAAGACAATTTCTGGGTAAGCAAGTGAAGGAAAAGAAGGATCAATTTTGTCTCTCTTCTCTCTCTTTCTATGTCTCTCTTCTCTCTCTTTCAACTCACATGTTTGGATTGGATACTGTCTCTCTAGTTCAAATTTTTTTTGGGAATTTTGTTGCAGGGGGATGGAATTCTGGGCAATTGCAGGGCTGAAAATTTTGGAGTAACTGGAAACTGCAGGGGGGCCAAAATTCCAGGTCAGGACATATATAACGAGTTACTAAATCAGAGTGGTGGCTTGACTTGGAGGGGAAGAACAAGTTTGACTATAGGTCCAGGTGTGTCTCTCATTGAATAAGAATAATTTATCTATTGAAAAGGTTGGTGGGTTTTTTGAGGGGAAATCTTGTCTTTTTTTGTGTATTGTGATCTATACTATTCTACTGTTCTTTATGGTTGAATTTATGAAGTATAATTGATGAATGATATATTGGAATCAATTAAACAAATATATACATCAAAATTAATTATCGTAATTTCAGAAATACTGTGATAATATCTATTTCACTAAATCAACAGTCCAGAGCAGTTGAGGCCTTGAGGGCACCCTCTTCCACTCCTACTTCACATGATGCCCATGCCATACTACACTCCAAGAGAGCGTGCTGATCTTGGTGATGTAGTGTTGGCCCTATGTAAAAAAGCATTGGACACTTTGAAAATATTAGTAGTTGATGGATACCTCAGAGCACCCCCATATTCCATAACGCTAGTATTTTTTTGCTTGGCATGGATAATTCTTGATGATGTACTAGTGGACCTGTGTCCCTAGGCCGGCCTTAACACTAGATGGGAATGCATTCACACAAAGCCCAGATGAGGATGGTTATCCCCAAGGATGATTGAGGAGGGCTTGTTGCACCTGATGGAGCCCCAACGTTGAAGAGAGAGCACACTACATTGTTTACTTGGCACTCATGGAGATGAAACAAGGCACCCAAAGTTGGATTTTGGAAACAAAGAGATGCTTTGAGGCTTGATTTAAGGACATTCCCTCAAATTGAGGATGATTATGATGCTTGGAGAATTTATATCCCTTATAGTGCACTAAAGGAGAATTTTGAGCCCTAAAATAGCATGGTGTCATCAATTTTAGAGGCTTACGGCTCACTGTTGGAAATGCAACAAGAAAATCTAATTTTGACTTTGCCTTGGTCAAACTAGATTAAAATTCAAATTTCAATTTCAAAAAAATACTTTGAGGTAGTTAAATGAGGCAACGTGGATTTTTTCACTCAGTTAACTCAGTTAATTTGAGTTAGAGACACTTGATTTTAGTTCAGTTTGATTGATTTCTAATTTCTATCAATCTATTTCAGTTGAGTTATTTTCAGTTAAACTAGTTCCAACCATTGGAGAAACTAGTGGAGGGTCAAGTTGTGTAGTGTAACTTCAGTCACACTCAGTGGTTATCCAGTTAGCTAATAAATCAACCCAAAATAACTGATGCATGCAAATAATTTGAGTTTCCTAGTTGATATTGGAGTTCAAGGCCAATGTACTATCAATTGTAAACTAGTCCAGGTTTTACAAGTGGTGCATGCAATCGAAGGATGTGCCTATAAGAATTGCACAATCCAATTGAGGAATTTACCTAAAAAATAGGGGCTAATTCCTCAATGAACAACACAAGGAAATATGAGCTTGGAGGCTTAGAAATTTGGCTAAGTATTTGTCATGTTCAATCAGTCATGCAGAGGATAGAAGATACATGTGCAGGTTGTGCTCAAGCTTGAGCAACCACATTGTATTCATCCATATTCTTTGATTAATGCAATACATATAGAAAGAGGTTTTGTGCAGTTTATTTCCCCTAGATAAATCTCTGTGTATGTGTGTTGAATCTTGATGCATGTTGATGATTTGTGTTATTGATCGTGAATTTGCTTCCATGGATCAATCAACCCAAAATAACTGATGCATGCAAAGAATTTGAGTTTCCCAGCTGATATTGGAGTTCGAGGCTAATGTAATATCAATTGTAAACTATTCAAAGTTTTACAAGTGGTGCATGCAATCAAAGTATGGGCCTACAAGAATTATGCAATCCAATTGAAGAATTTACCTAAAAAATAGGGGCTAATTCCTCAATGAACAACACAAGGAAATAGGAGCTTGGAGGCTTGGAAATCTGGCTAAGTATTTTTCATGTTTAGTTAGTCATGCAAGGATAGAATATAAATGTGCAGGTTGTGCTCAAGCTTGAGCAATCACATTGTATTCATCCATATTCTTTGATTAATGCAATACATATAATAAGAGGTTTTGAGCAGTTTCTTTCCCCTAGATAAATCTTTGTGTATGTGTGTTGAATCTTGATGCATGTTGATGATTTGTGTTCTTGATTGTGAATTTTCTTCCATAGATCAATAGAGTAGCTTATAGTCTTGTGATTTAGTAAATTTCATGAGTAGTTTAGAATCTACCCATTAATTTCTACATGGTATTAGAGCTAGATTCATAGTAGAGAAGAGATTTCGAAGTTTTCATTGCAGAAGGTTTGAATTTGAAGATCAGTGGTACAAGTTTTCTCCAAGACTGAGAAGGTGGATTTCAATGGACTCAGGCTCGAGTATGCTTTTGAAGATCTGCATGGAGGAAGTATTGTATAAAAATGGGATGCTAGAATACATCAAGTTATATGTAGCAAAACCCCAATCATGTGATGCCCAAAATATTGCTCAATGGAAGAAGGATGTGGCCAAAGCGAGGATAATAATATTGGAAGGAGTACGAGATCATATTGTCTCGAATATCCACGGGAAATATACTCCATTTGTGGTGTGGAAAACAATGACAGAGTTGTTCGAGAACAATAGTTACCACAAAAAGATGGCACTCAAGGACAAGCTTCGAAGTATCAAAATGAAAAATAATAACAAAATTCCGAAGTACCTGAGTAGGTTTACACAGTTTCATGATGAATTTGGTGGGGTTAGTGTTAATTTCCCTGAAGAAGACTTGTAAGCTCTAGCCCTTTTGGGCCTTCCCAAGAGTTGGCATAACTATCAAGGTTCGGTAATGGTAGAGAGAAACTACCAAGTTAGGTGTAATATTCCCAATTAGCAATAGCTAATTGAAAATATTAATTTTGACCAATTTTTCCTTATTATAGTTGGAGCATGAATAAAGTGAGTGAAATATTAAATAAATCACTTAGGATAAAGTATTTCCCTAAAGTCGACATTGTATTTGAGGAAGTGGGGCCTAGTGACCGGGTGGACAGCACAGGGAGAGGAGGATGTAGACCACTTGGGTAGCGTGGGGCCTACCTCACGCAGTTGATAGGGGCAGCGTGGGCCAAGGGGCACGTAGGAGATGGTGGGGCCTAGGGTTGAGAGAGGCCCATCGTGACAAAAGGGAGGAGAGCCTCTTAATTTGATCATTCATGTTTATGCATCTTGAGCTTGTCATTTCAACTTGGAGCACACTCACTGTTTAGCTTGTCTGCAGTACTGTTTAGTACACCGGGTGTCTACATGCGGAGATCCCACCCTCAGCGCCGGGAGACTTCGAGTGCTTTCTCGGGTGAGGTATTCTACCATCATTTTTGCAGGAGGATTTGTGGTTTCCTTCGTTGTGGAGCGGAGCATCTAGGGACTGCGCAGTCTTGAGAGATAGGACGTAGTTCATCTTGGGAGAGTTTTGGATTGGTGCCATTTTGGAGGATTTGGGCCAGAGAATTGAGCAAGGGGCTAGCCCTTGCCTATTGGAGATATTTGGGAGAGAGGGAGTCCTTATTTTGGAGGTTGTCACTCAGCACCAATGTGGCCCTTGGGAGGATAGCATAGATCCTCAAGGGAGGCATTTTCGGAGGTCGAGCATTTTAGAAACGCTCTCTGGGATTTTCTGGGTATTGTGAGTAGAGGCCGATTCCAGAGTATCAACATTTTTCGAGTAGGGGAGCAGCCCGAAATACTCATTTTGGTTCCAGGAGTTGCAGAAACATGGTAGTATTTCAACAGTTGGAGTTAGAGCAGAGAGAAACCATTTCCTTTGACATTCTGAGAGTATTCCTACACTTTCCTGGTGCAAGTCAAGGTGCCATCATTCTGTTCACCCCTTGTACTACTTTATATTTCTTAGTATAATAAAATGGCTTAACATCCTCTATTTCATGTGTATCTGCTTCATGGTTTGTTTCTAGCACTATATGTCTTGTTGTATGCTATATATTACTGTCTATTTTCCCTTTGGGATATTACAGTGGTATCAGAGCTCATATACCTGGCTCAACCTGTGGAGCAAATTTGTCTATGACATTGAGCGAGAAGCCGTATATTTGCTACAGGGGTAGGAAGTACCGTGACCGAGAGCATAGGTTGCCGATCACCTACAAAGAGGGGGACTACGCTCCAGTAGTGGACGCAGAGTAGGAGGAACCGATGGCAGAAAATAAAGACGCTGATTTTAATATCCCAAAAGGGAAATAGACAAAAATACAAGCATACAACAATATAGAAAATGTCGGAAATAGAACATAAAGCAATTACACATAAAAATGCCTGGAATGCTAAGCCATTTTATTAATCTGAGAATATAAATAAATACAATGGATAATTAAAGTGATAGCACCTATTCTTGCTCAAGGCAAGTGAAGAACTCTCTCAAAAGAATAGGAAATGGCTGGTACAAGAAATTGCGTCCCAGCTGCTGGGAAACTGCCGTAAAACTGCTGCTGCTGGAATGGACTGGAAACTAGGGGCTGATCCCCTTGTCGGAATGAGCTAAAAATCTGAAGACCACCTGAAATCACCACCCTGGATAGAACCCATAAACCATATCGAAAATGAACAGCCTTCGAAAATCACCAAGAAGACCCTCCTCAAGGATGTCTTGAGAGCTCGGGCCAACAGGATACTCCAAAAAAAGATATCGAGTTTGAAACGGAGCAAAAATCCTCAAGAAACCTCCTCGCCTGAAAATCTTGACCCTCTCTAATGCTGTTGAAACTCTACGAGAAAATCCTGACCTTCGAACACACTCAGTGGAGACTTCATCCTCTCTCCCGAGGGGTACACGCCGGTCACCAAAAAAAGCTTGACTCCTCACGCCAAACAACAACCAAATCTCCCACAAAATATTTGAAGAAACAACTTTGGGCAGTGCCTAAAGTCCCACAGGAGCTGAGGACGGATCTCCGACCGGAGACACTCAACGCACTAAACAATGATGCAGACAAGCTAAACAACTAGCGTGCTCAAGAAGACAAAAGTCTAGCTCAATATCATCAATAACAAGAATACCAAATGAGATGGCTCTCCCTCCTTTTATAACGCTGGCCCTCCTCAAAAAAACCCTAACGTGGTCCCTCTCTCTCCCACGTGCTCCTCATAAGACTGCGCAGAAGCTCCTAGAGGCTACGTGGGCCTCCTCTCATATGTGGTGTGGACCCCCAAGGCTCCCCCTTAAGTTATAACGTTGCATCTACTAGGGAAACACTTTATTTTGTTTAAGTGAGTTAGACCCCTTTTATCACTTTTATTTATTAATAAACTATAGTTGGAAAAACTATACAAAAATAAAATATTCCAATTAGCGGTGCTAATTAGGAATATTACAGTCTCCCCCGGCAGAATGTTGCTTGTCCTCAAGCAACTGAAGTGATGGATGCTGCAAAATCTTCTCATTCTCCCATGTGGCATCCTCATCCGGCAAATTATTCCACCTCACCAAGAATTCTCGGACCCTCCTGCTCCGCAGCTGCCTCTCCCTGGTATCAATAATAGCCTCTGGCTGCAACACCAAATGCCCCTCATCATCCGTGGGTGGTAGCTCATCCGTGACTGTCACCTGCTGTCCCAACGCCTTTTTCAGGCATGATACGCGAAAAATGTTATGAATCTTGCTGCCTTGGGGCAGCTCTAACTCATATACGACCTCCCCAATCCTGCGTATCACCCTGTACGGTCCATAAAAGCAGGGCTTGAGCTTTTCGGCCCCCTTCTGCTTAAGTGTCAACTGTCGGTATGGCTGTAATCGTAGGTAAACCAAGTCTCCTACCTCAAAATGTCTCTCCACCTGACCTCTATCAGCATACAACTTATGTTGATTCTGTGCTGTGGCCATGTTATCCTTGAGAGCTCGAAGGATATCCTGGCTCTCTTGGATCCAAATCTTGGCTCTCGGAGCCTTGCTAGCACCAAACATCACGTCTGCAAAAGACAAAGGACGATACCGATACAAAGCATAGAATGGTGACATACCAATAGACATGTGATGCGTCGTGTTGTAGCAATACTCTCCTAGATGCAACCACTTCAGCCATGCTCGCTGCTGCCCACTAACATAGCTACGCAAGTAGCCTTCCAGCCACTTGTTAACTATCTCTGTCTATCCATCCATCTGTGGGTGATAACTAGTGCTCGGTGTCAACTTAGTCCCCACTAGCCGGAAAAGCTCCTGCCAGAATCCGCCCATGAAGCGGCTGTCCCTGTCACTGATAATTGTCTTAGGTAGACCATGCAATCTGAAAATCTCCCTGAAGAACAGCTCTGCCACTTGTGCTGCTATGTAGTGCGCGGATATGGCGAAAAAGTGCGCATACTTTGTCAGTCGGTCAACGACAACAAAGATGCAGTCCTTGCCCTGTACCATGGGCAACCCTGTGATGAAGTCCATCGATATGCTCTCCCATTTCCCCTCTAGAATGGGAAGAGGCTGCAACAACCCTGCGGGATGGCTAATCTCTCCCTTGTTCCTCTGACAAATATCGCACTCTCTGACATACTAGAGTACGTCCTCCTTGAGGCCCTTCCATGAGAACCTCTCCCTGATGGTCCTATAGGTCTTGGTGAACCCCTGATGGCCCGCCAATGGAGAATCGTGTGAAGCATGGAGTATCTTCTTCTTAAGCTGAGACCCCTTAGTCAAGAAGATTCTATCCCTGTAATAGATAATCTCATCGACCACCCTGTACTTGTCATTTTCTACCTGCCCATCCAACACCTCACATGCAAACCTGTCCTTGGAGTACTCCACCAACAGTCGAGCCCTCCAATCAGCGTCCAAGCTCATAAGAGATAACATGGCCGGTCTACGTGAAAGGGCATCTGCTACCATGTTATTCTTGCCTTTGACGTACTCAATGTCAAATTCATAGGCTTGGATCTTACTGATCCACTTCTGCTGCCTCTCCTGCAACTGCTTCTGCTCCAGAAAGTACCTGAGGCTATTGTGATCTGATCTCACCCTGAATCTGCTGCCCACTAAATACTTCTGGTACTTGGCCAATGCATGCATGATGGCCAGCATCTCCTTGTCGTATATGGGATACAACCTCTCATGCGGAAGGAGTTTCTGGCTCTCAAAAGCTATAGGATGACCGCCTTGCATCAATACTGCGCCAATCCCCTCTCCTGATGCATCGCACTCCAAAACAAACGGCTGCGTGAAATCCGTCAATGCAAGCACGGGGCAGCTACTCATCACCTCCTTGAGCCTATCAAAAGCTCGTTGTGCTGTGTCCGACCAACTGAATGCCCCCTTCCTCGTCAAATCTGTGAGGGGTGCAGCAAGCTGTGAGAAACCTTTGACGAACTTCCTATAGTAAGTGCAAATGCTAATAAATCCCCAAAGATCAGTCACGTTCCTCGGCTCTGGCCAATCTCTGATGGCCTTGATCTTCTCCTCATGGACTCTCACCCCATCCAATCCTATGATATGCCCCAAGTACAGCATCTCCGTCAATCCAAACTCACATTTGGAGAGCTTGGCATAGAACTGCTGCTCCTCCAAGATGCACAACACTGTCTCAATATGTTGGAGATGCTCCTCCCACGTCCTGCTATAGATGAGTATGTCATCGAAGAAGACCAGCACAAACTTCCTCAGATGACCCCTGAAGATATGGTTCATGCACGACTGAAAGGTAGCGGGTGCATTGGTCAAGCCAAAAGGCATAACCAGAAACTTGAAGTGCCCATAATGACACCTGAAGGCAGTCTTGGGAATGTCCTGTTCCGTCACGCGAATCTGATGGTACCCAGATCTCAAATCAATCTTTGAGAAGAAGCGTGCTCCCCTCAACTCATCCATCAACTCATCGATCCTGTGAATGGGGTACCTATTCTTCAGGGTCCTCTTGTTCAGAGCCCTGTAATCAATGCACATCCGCAATGTGCCGTCCTTCTTCTTCACCAACACCACAGAAGAAGCAAAAGGACTCGTGCTCGGCCGAATGTGCCCAAGGGCCAACAAATCCTGAATAGCTTGCTCAATCTCATCTTGATAGGCCTTGGGATGCCTATAAGGTGTGGTGATCACTGCCTGTATACCCTGCTCCAGCTCAATGGTATGCTCAAACCCCCGATCTGGTGGCTGCCCTGGCGAAATATCCCCGAATACTATGGCATACCTGTCAAGGATGGCATGTACCTCCGGATGCACTGCCTGTCCTGTAGTCGTTTCCTCCGAAGCCCTCAACTCTACTGCCCACTCTATGTCTCCCTTACGGAAGGTTGCCTCCATTCGATGTGTCGAAACAGTTTGAGGCGGGTATGTGTGCTGTCCCCGTATCTTCTCATGCCTCCCTATCTTGGGATCATCCCACTCCATCTCTAGGGCCTTCCAATCAGTCGTGACCTTCCCTAGAGTAATAAGCCACTGAACACCCAGTATCATGTTGGTGTCCGGAATATCGACCACAAAAAAATGGTCTGTCAATGTATAGGTGCCCATCGTCACTGATAACTCGGGAACATATCGAGCACACAGCATGGTCTGATCTCCTAGGACCAAAACCGAAAATCCATCAAAACTCTCAGTCTGTATACCTCTCTGCTCAACCATCTGTGCATCGATGAAATTGTGGGTTGCCCCACCGTCGACCAAGACTGAGACTCGCTAGCCACGTACTGTCCCTCGTACGCGCAGCGTCAAGTACTTGGGAACTCCCCGCAATGCTGCTAGAGCTCCTCCAGTCGGTGCAAATGACGCACCACCTACTATTGGTGGTGGAGGTGGTAAGGTACCCTACACTGCACAACTATCTCCTGCCTCCACATCATCTTCCCCGCTGCTCTCAGAGAAGACCTCAATGAAATGTGCTTTCCCTGTAGCACATCTATGTCCCGGTGCCCATGGCTCATGGCAAGTGAAGCACAACCGCTTCTTCTTCAGCTCCCTCAGGGCCTCATCATTATCCTGTACTCGTCCAGGATTCCCCTTGGGAGGTGGAATCCTCGTGTCCTTCCCCTTAGGCTAGAAAGCTTGTATTTGGGGGTAAGGTGTCTGAGTCCTGGGTAAGACATCTTGTAAATCTCAGGTCCTGCTGATGGCATCCTGAAGTGTAGCTGGTCTAGTCGACCTGACTAGGCGACGAGGTGGCTCTGCTAACCCCTCCACGAACATGTAGACCATCCGAGCTGCGGATAGATCTGGCACCATCACTGAAACCCTCAAGAAATCTGAAATGTAAGTCTCTGGGCTCCCAGTCTGCTTGAGCTTCGTCAGCTCAACGAAGTGCTGCTCCGGATCCCTCCTGTCAAAACACCCTATCACCCTTCGGGTAAACTCGGCATATGTCCCCACTGTAGAATGCCGGAGTGTAGTCATCCCATGAAACCACCAGTCCTGGGCCTCACCATCCAGATGTAATGTTGCCACCTTAATGGCCTCTGACTGCGACATCTGATTAAGTTGGAAATAGATGTCCAAATTTTCTACCCAAGACTTTGCCGAACTGTTTGATGAGCCATCAAACGTGGGCAAATGAAATCTGCTAGCTGTGCGGTGGTCATCATGATGATGCCTGTGCCCTCTGTGATGATCACGGGGTCTACCATCATGCTAGAGCTGAACATAATCTCTGAATGAGATAAGATCTCTGATCCCCGACTCATGTGCCAGGTACTCTGCAATGTAGGTGTCCATCTGGCCAGGCTCAGGCTCTGGCTCCCGCTATGCTCCTGCCCTTGTGTCCTCCGCTAGGAATGTGGGCATAGTGGATCACGTGGGTGCATGCGATGCCATCATGGGGGTAGCATCACGCTCCGGCATATGGTGGGATGTGCCCGATCCCTCACCGATCTGAAAACCCCTTGGGGTTTCCCGCTGCTTAACCTCTAACACCGTGAGTCTCTGTCCCACCATCTCCATCTGCCGCGACACATCTTGCATGTGTTGGATGAGCGCATCTCTAATCTCCTCGCATCCTCCTCATCTGCCATAGGACCTTGCTGCTCTGCGTCCACCACAGGCTGCTCCTGCTCTGTATCTGTCATAGGCTGCTCCTAATCAGTATCTGTCATAGGCTGCTCCTAATCTATGTATAAATCTGGTTGCTTCTGATCTGTGTCCAACAATCGAACACGGTCCCCCTCGCCGTAGGTGTTCTCCAACCTACGCTCAACGTCTCTGTATCTCTTACCCCTGTAACAGATGTGGGGTCTATCCCTTGGCCTCATAGACTGCTAGCTCCACAGGCTGAGCCAGATCTATGCTCTGATACCACTGTAATATCCCAAAAGGGAAATAGATAGCAATACAAGCATACAACAATATAGAAAATGTCGGAAATAGAACATAAAGCAATTACACATAAAAATGTCGGGAATGCTAAGCCATTTTATTAATCTGAGAATATAACGAAATAAAATGGATAATCAGAGTGATAGCACCTATTCTTGCTCAAGGAAAGTGAAGAACTCTCTCAGAAGAATAGGAAATGGCTGCTACAAGAAACTGCGTCCCAGCTGCTGGGAAACTGCCGTAAAACTGCTGCTGCTGGAATGGACTGGAAACTATGGGCTGATCCCCTTGTCGGAATGAGCTGAAAATCTGCAGACCACCTGAAATCACCACCCTGGATAGAACCCAGAAACCATATCGAAAATGAACAGCCTCCGAAAATCACCAAGAAGACCCTCCTCAAGGAATTACGGTGCCCAGGAAGGCTCAACGCAGATGCCAAAAGATATAAGCTGAAACAGAGCCACAAACTCCTCAAAACCTCCTGCCAGCAATACTGACCCTCTCCTCTGAATACAAACTGAAACTCCTACAGAAAATCCCCGTAACAGAACACCTCCAATTGGAACTGCGTCCTCTCTCCCAGGGACTGCACAGTCACCAAAAGAAGCCCAGCTCCTCCGCCAAACAACAACCAAATCTCCCACAAAATACTGAAGAAACAACCTTACCTGAGCAGGCACTCGAAGTCCCCCGGGGCTAAGGGCGAGATCTCCGACCAGAGACACTCAACGCACTAAACAGTGCTACAGACAAGCTAAACAGCCAGCGTGCTCAAGAAGACAAAAGTCTAGCTCAATATCATCAATAACAAGAATACCAAATGAGATGGCTCTCCCTCCTTTTATAACGCTGGCCCTCCTAAAAAAAACCCTAACGTGGTCCCTCTCTCTCCCACGTGCTCCTCATAAGACTGCGCAGAAGCTCCTAGAGGCTACATGGGCCTCCTCTCATATGTGGTGTGGACCCCCAAGGCTCCCCCTTAAGTTATAACATTGCATCTACTAGGGAAACACTTTATTTTGTTTAAGTGAGTTAGAACCCTTTTCTCACTTTTATTTATTAATAAACTATAGTTGGAAAAACTATACAAAAATCAAATATTCCAATTAGCGGTGCTAATTAGGAATATTACACTGATAAAGAGTTTGGGGACATGCTCCTCAAGTCAGTACAAGATCTGTCTAGGCGGTTAGAGGATATGGGGCAGAGATTCACAGCGGCGGAGTCTAGACAGCGTGAAACCCCAAGGGGTTTCCATATTGGAGAGGGATCAGGTATGTCCCATCATTTGCAGGGGCACTATGCAGCACAACAGGTGGCATCCCATACACCCCCACGCTCCACGATGCCCACTTTTCTGGCAACAGATACAAGGGTGGGAGTGCAGCAGGAGCAGGAGCAAGCCCACATGGGTGAATTCTTTGCTGAGTATCAAGCCTATGGATAGGAGTTTAGAGATGCACTCACATTTCACGATTTCATCTTACTCAAGCGGGACAGTAGACCCCACCATCAACACAGGGGGAACAGACATTATCATGACGGAGATCTGCATCGTACTGTGGGCAGGTTTCACTTGCCAACTTTTGATGGTTCGACAAAGGCATGGGTAGAGAAGATGAATATATATTTCCAGCTCAACCAGATGGCAGAGACGGAGGCCATCAAGGTGGCAACATTGCACCTAGATGGCGAGGCCCAAGACTGGTGGTTCCACGGGATGGTTACACTCGGGCATTCGACAGTGACCGCTTATGCCAAGTTCAACCGGAGGTTGATAGAGAGGTTTAACCGAAAGGATCCAGAGGAGAATTTTCTTGAGCTGACAAAGCTCAAGCAGACTGGGAGTTTGGACACATACATCTTAGATTTCTTGAGACTCTCAGTGATGGTTCCAGATTTATCAGCAGCACGGATGGTCTACATGTTTATTGACGGGTTAGCAGAGCCCCTTCGGGGATTAGTCTGGTCCACTAGGCCAACCACACTTCATGATGCAGTTGGCAGGACTAGTGATTTACAGGATGCTTTACCCTGGACCAGAGCACCTTACCCTCAGAGGATGACATTCCAGCCCAAGGGGAGGGATGTGAGGGCTCCACCTCCAAAGGAGACCCAGAGCAGAGGATCGATAGATGATGAGACCAGGAGGGATTTGAGGAGGAAGAGATTGTGTTTCACCTATCAGGAGCCGTGGGCATCAGGACACAGATGTGATACTAGCAAAGCACATTATATCGAGGTCTTTTCCGAGAGCAGTGGGGAAGAAGATGAGTATGATGACGTGGGGGAAGGGGGTAGCCATACACCGCAAGATCATTTTCCACCTCCACCACCAGGAGCAGGAGGTGCAGCCTTTGCACCTACCGGAGGGACCCTTGCAGCATTATGAGGAGTTTCCAAGTATCTGATGTTGCGCATCTGAGGTACAGTGTGGGGGCAGTGAGTATCAGTACTTGTGGACAGTGGGGTAACCCACAACTTCATCGATGCACATATGGTAGAGCGGAGAGGCATACACGTAGAGAGCTTCGATGGGTTTTTAGTGTTGGTCCCAGGAGATTAGACTATGCAGTGTGTCAGTTATGTCCCAGTGCTGGTAGTGATGATGGGCACTTACATAGTGACTGACCACTTTTTAGTGGTTAACATACTGGATACCAATATGGTATTAGGAGTACAATGACTGATCACTCTGGGGAAGGTCACCACAGATTTGGAGGCCTTGGAGATGGAGTGGGATGACAAGAAGAGCGGGAAGCACGAGAAGATACAGGGCATGCAAACTTACCCACCTCAGACAGTTTTAGCTCACCAGATGGAGGAAGAATTCCAGAAGGGAGACATAGAGTGGGAAGTAGAGCTGCGTGCATCAGAGGTAGAGACTACCGGGCAGACAGTTCATCCAGAGGTACAAACCATCCTTGACAAGTATGCCGTGGTGTTTGGGGAGATACCACCAGGACAACCACCGGATCGGGGATTTGAGCATACATTTGAGCTAGAGTAGGGCATACAGGCCATCATTACCACACCCTATAGGTACCCCAAGTCCTATCGGGACAAGATTGAGCGGGCTATCCACGAGCTGTTAGCACTTGGACACATTCAGCCTAGCACCATTCCTTTCACTTCTTCGGTAGTGTTGGTGAAGAATAAGGACGACACATTGAGGATGTGCATTGATTACAGGGCCCTGAACAAAAAGACCATGAAGAACAGGTACCCTATTCCACGGATTGACAAGCTGATGGATGAGTTGAGAGGAGCACAGTTCTTCTCAAATATTGATTTGAGATCCGGGTACCATCAAATTCGCGTGAGGGAACAGGACATTCCCAAGACCGCTTTCAGGTGCCACTATGGCCATTTTGAGTTCTTAGTGATGCCCTTCAGGCTAACCAATGCACCGGCCACCTTCCAGTCATGTATGAACGACATTTTTCGTAGCCACCTGAGGAAGTGTGTGTTGGTCTTCTTTGATGGCATATTGATATATAGCATGACATGGGAGGAGCATCTCCAACACATAGAGGCAGTGTTGCGTATTTTGGAGGAGCAGCAATTTTATGCTAAGTTCTCCAAGTGTGAGTTTAGGTTGATGGAGATGCTATACTTGGGACACATCATAGGGGTGGATGGAGTGAGGTTCCATGAGGAGAAGATCAGGGCCATCAGGGATTGTCCAGAGCCGAGAAACGTGACAGAACTTCAGGGATTTGTAGGTATCTGCACCTACTACAGGAAGTTCGTCAAGGGTTTCTCTCAGCTTGCTGCACCCCTTACAGATCTGAAGATGAAGGGGGCATTCAGTTGGATAGACATAGTGTAGCGAGCCTTTGACAGGCTCAAGGAGGTGATGAGAAGTTGTCCAGTGCTAGCATTACTAGACTTCACGCAGCCATTCATTATGGAGTGTGATGCATCAGGAGAGGGGATAGGTGCAATGTTGATGCAGGGAGGCCACCCTATAGATTTTGAGATCCGGAAGCTCTTACCACATGAGCGGTTGTATGCCATATATGACAAGGAGATGCTGGCCATCATGGATGCATTGGCCAAATTTCGACAGTACCTGGTAGGTAACAGGTTTAAGGTGAGGTCTGACCACAACAGCCTCAGGTTTTTCTTAGAGCAGAAACAACTACAGGAGAGGCAACATAAGTGGGTTAGCAAGATCCAAGCCTACGACTTTAACATCAAGTATGTCAAAGGGAAGAACAACATGGTGGCTGATGCACTTTCACACAGACTAGCCACGTTTTCTTTGATGAGTTTGGACACAGATTGGAGGGCTCGACTATTGGTGGAGTACTCCAAGGATAGATTTGCTTGTGAGGTTTTGGATGGGCAGGTGACAGATGATAGATATAGGGTGATGGATGAGATCATCTACTACAGGGTCAAGATCTTCTTGACTGAGGGCTCTCAGCTCAAGAAGAAGATATTGTAGGATTCTCACAACTCATCATTGTCTGGCCATCAGGGGTTTACCAAAGCCTACAGGGCCATCAGAGAGAGCTTCTCATGGAAGGGCCTCAAGGAGGACGTACTCCAGCATGTCAGGGAGTGCAAGGTTTGTCAGCGCAACAAGGGGGAGATGAACCATCCGACAGGTTTGTTGCAGCCTCTTCCCATTCTAGAGGGGAAATGGGAGAGTATCTAGATGGATTTCATCACGGGGTTTCCCATGGTGCAGGGCAAGGAATATATATTCGTCGTCATTGATTGAATAAAAAAATATGCGCATTTTTTCACCATATCCACACATTATACAACAGCACATGTGGCAGAGCTATTATTTAGGGACATCTTCAGGTTACATGGTCTTCCCAAGACCATTTTTAGTGACAGGGACAGCCGCTTCATGGGCGGGTTTTGGCAGGAGATTTTTCGGTTGGTGGGGACAAAGTTGACACCGAGCACTAGCTACCACCCGTAGATAGATGGGAATATAGAGATAGTTAACAAGTGGCTGGAGGGCTACTTGCATAAATATTTCAGTGGGTAGCAGAGAGCATGGTTGAAGTGGCTGCACCTAGGAGAGTATTGCTACAACAACACACATCACATGACCATCGGTATGTATCCATTTTATGCATTATATGGTTATCATGCTTTATCTTTTGTTGATGTGATGTTTGGTGGTAGCAAGGCTCCTATAGCCAAGGACTGGATCCAAAAGAGTCAGGACATCCTCCGAGCTCTCAAGGATAACATGGCTACAACGCAGAACCAACAGAAGCTGTATGCCGACAGGGGTTAGGTGGAGAGATGTTTTGAGGTAGGGGACTTGTTCTACCTACATTTTGCAGCCATACCGACAGTCTACTCTAAAGCAGAAGGGAGTAGAGAAGCTCAAGCCCCATTTTTATGGGCCTTACAGGGTGATACACAGAGTTGGGCAGGTTGCTTCTGAGTTGGAGCTACCCCAGGGTAGCAAGATTCATAACATCTTTCACGTATCGTGCCTGAAGAAAGAACTAGGACAAGAGGTGACAGTGACAGGGGAGATTCTGCCAAAAGATGATGAGGGGCACTTGGTGCTACAGCCGGAGGCCATTATTGATACCCGGGAGAGACAGTTGCGGAGCAGGACAATCCAGGAATTCTTAGTGAGGTGGAAGAATTTGCTGAATGAGGATGCCACTTGAGAGAGTGAGAAGATCTTGCAGCATCCATCACTACAGTTGCTTGATGTTAAGCAACATTTTTCTGGGGGAGACTTTAATATTCCCAGTTAGCAATAGCTAATTGGAAATATTAATTTTGACCAATTTTGCCTTATTATAGTTGGAGCATGAATAAAGTAAGTGAAATATTAAATAACTCACTTAAGATAAAGTATTTCCCTAAATTCCACATCGTATTTGAGGAAGTGGGGCCTAGTGACCGGGTGGATAGTGCAGGGAGAGGAGGACGTAGACCACGTGGGCAGCGTGGGGCCTACCTCACGTAGTTGAGAGGGGCAGCGTGGGCCAAGGGGCACGTAGGAGATGGTGGGGCCTAGGGTTGAGAGAGGCCCATCATGATAAAATGGAGGAGAGCCTCTTCATTTGATCATTCATGTTTATGCATCTTGAGCTTGTCATTTCTACTTGGAGCACGTTGGCTGTTTAGCTTGTCTACAGTACTGTTTAGTACACCGGGTGTCTCCATGTGGAGATCCCACCCTCAGCCCCAGGAGACTTCGAGTGCTTGCTCGGGTGAGGTATTCTACCATCATTTTTGTAGGAGGATTTGTGGTTGCCTTCATTGTGGAGCAGACCATCTAGGGACTACGTAGTCTTGAGAGAGAGGACGTAGTTCATCTTGGAAGAGTTTTGGATTGGTGCCATTTTGGAGGATTCGGGCCGAAGAATTGAGCAAGGGGCCAACCCTTGCTTATTGGAGATATTTGGAAGAGATGGAGTCCCTATTTTGGAGGTTGTCACTTAGCACCAGCGTGGCCCTTGGGAGGATAGCGTAGATCCTCAAGGGAGGCATTTTCGGAGGTCGAGCATTTCAGAAACGCTCTCTGGGATTTTCTAGGTATTGTGAGTAGAGGCTGATTCCATAGTATCAAAATTTTCAAAGTAGGGGAGAAGACCTAAATACTCATTTTGGTTCCAACAGTTGTAGCAGCACGGTAGTATTTCAGCAGTTGGAGTTAGAGTAGACAGAAGCCATTTCCTTTGACATTTTGAGAGTATTCCTACACTTGCCTGGTGCAAGTCGAGGTGCCATCATTCTGTTCACCCCTTGTACTACTTTATATTTCTTAGTATAATAAAATGGCTTAACATCCTCTATTTCATGTGTATCTTCTTCATGTTTTGTTTCTAGCGCTATATGTCTTGTTGTTTGCTGTATATTACTCTCTATTTTCCCTTCGGGATATTACATTAAGAGAGACTATGGTCCGATCTAGTATAGGAAGAAATATTGAGGAGTACCAGAGATGAGACTTCATCTAAGGGAGAGGATGAGAAAAATTGTTCCTTGGATGGAAAGGCAAAGAAAGGGAAAGGGAAGAAATCCCAATCCAGAGAAAAATATTTTCAAGGGGGAAAGAAGAAAGACTTGACCAGAAGCAAGTGCTTTCACTGTCATGAATTCAGGCACTATGCCTTGAAATTTCCACACAAGAAGACAAGCAAGAAGACCTCAGGAGGAGTGGCAGGTGAAGCTTTGGCTTAACAATTCAAACTTGATTTCACCCTCATTGAATGCATGGAAAGCATAATGATGGGAAGCGCATGGTGTCTGGATAGTGGTGCCCCGTTCCACATGATGGGGAACAAATAAATTTTCAGCGAGTTTGCAGAGAAATAACTCTAGATGAAAATTGATATGGGAGATGATGGGAGGTACAACACAACCAGTATCACCACAGTCACCTTTCAAAGGGATTTGGGATCCCCTCTCAGGCTCAAGGGTGTGATGTTTATATCAGTTCTAAAGACGAATCTGGTTGTTTTCATGATTTTGGAAGACTATGGCTATGATGTGATATTCAAAAAAGGAAAGGAATTCCCGAGACACATCGCCATGGGACAAGTGAAGCATATTGAGGTTCGAATGAAGAACCTATATAAGCTGGATGTGGAATACTGCACTACTTTGAGCACAAAGGCAAGGAAGGTGTAGAGCTGAGATGTCGACGAATTATGGCATAGAATACTTGGCCATTTGCATCATGGAGTTTTGATGATCATGCAACATATCACCACAGGCCTCCCCAAAGGAGCACTAGAGAAGAAAAATACATGCAAAGGATGTGTTGAAGAATGTAACTAAGTTTGGTCTTCATAATTATACTTGAGTCATAATGAAAGATTTATCAAAAGAAAGAAAAATAATTTTTATTATTAAAGCATGGGTTTCATGCTAAGGTGGATTGTTTTTAGGTCAAGGTCTCCATTGTAGATCTCTAGGGTTTATGGCAAGTGTCCATGTCCATGTCATATTATAAAGAACCCTTCTTGGGAATGATTTGTCAAAGAAGACATTTTTTATTGTAAAATATGTTAATTAGGCCTCCTCCACCAAGTCAACCTCAAAGAAGATCAAGTCGACCTGAAACAAGGTAATTCAACCTCACAAGAAACCTATATATTGGAGCAACTCGACCTCATTTGTCATACACTCTAAACAAGTTCGATTTTCAGTGAATTGCAGTAAAAGGGCATGAATTCCAATGAAGAATAAGGCAAGGGTTAGCGAAGGAGAAGAAGGTCATTATATTGCTAAAGAAGTCATCTTCTCTCTGTATTATCTCACACGTGTGAAGTACTAGATTTCTACTATGTTGAAATTTGCAACAAGAAATAGTGAATTTGGCAACCAGAAAGGACAAAAATTACACACACATTGGTGAGTAAATTTTGTTGCACACTGGTGAGGGATTTATAATGCACATTGGTGAGGAAATTCAGGTACACACTGGTGAGGAATTTCAGTTACACATTGGTGAGGAATGTGGGTGTCTAATTTATTTTTCCCTTGAATAAATTGGACAATAAATTGTAATTTCATCTCATAACAAATTGTATCAATTAAATAAGTCATGTTGACTGAGTTAGCTCAAGAAATTTGAGTTGAGGGTCTAATATGGACTGACATGCCTCATCATCTCCTGATTTGGTGGCCTCCTAGGTGGAATGCCTCCATGCAAAGAGACATCAATATCAAGATTAGACTGCATATATAAGTGGAATGATTTGTCCTTTCTCTCACTGCACAAATTAGTCTGCATAATATTTGACTTTAGAAGATAGAAAATAGCTAAAAATGGTTTTTGTTTCACCTTAAACAGTGAAATACAACACAGAACAGTGCCTCCTCCATGACGGCCCTTGTGGCTCCTTCCTCTTCTATGAAGAAAAATATGCTGTAGAACACCACTGTTCACTCTGAAAACTATTCCAAACTCTCCATAAGGTTGAAGAAACCCAAAATTGACTAAAATTTCATCTTTTTTGGTTGAAAATTGAGAAAGTTATGACCCAAACAAACTTTTTGTAGTATCCCAAAATCGGGACTGCTAGCAAGGCATGCCTGAAAAACGAATTTTTTAGGAATGGATACTATAGCTCTTGAAATTATCCCTTGGATTCCTTATATAAGAGTATCTAAGACCTAAATCCAATAGGAGATCAGAAACAAATCTCTCTAGGTGGTTTAAACAGATCTCCCACACCTAGGAAGGCTTGAAAACTACCCAAAGAAGAGATTGCAGCAATACAAAAGAACACTGCCCATAAAATAACGCAGTTCTAGATAGCAGTAGTAGTAGGCCAATATGATAGCTTAAAAATATATTATACAATGATAAATCAGATTTACAGTATAGCCCAATCAATGTACAGAAAAAGAAAGAGACTTTATGGAGAAAAACCCTCTAAAAGAGGTGCTGCAACAATGTATTTCATTGCAAAGCCTTGACAATGTTATTTTTATGAGTAAACAGTAGCTGTAGGTTACAACTCAGATCTAGGACAGATTTGTGTACAAAAGAGTAGATCTATATCAGATCTATACACTAGAATATCTCTATTTTACATCCCCCTTGGGGTTTTTAGAAAAACATGAAGCACAAAGAATAGATCTGAGATCTACTGCAACAGATCTGCAGAATGATTCATAAATTTTGAAGTAGATGGATCAATGAATAGATCAGATCTAAAACATACATGGATTATATGGCTAATCCATGGATCACCATAGTGCAAGGAAGACTCCTTTACACCAGAGATCTCTCCTCCAAATAGTTTCCAAACACCTTGCAACTCTTCACTTGCAAAATAACGCAGTACATGGAGATAAAATGCATTGTAGGCTTGATGTAGACTTTGGCCTGATGCCAAGTTGTAGATATGAAGCTCCAGTCAACTAATACACTCTTGCCAATGGGATAGAAGGCTTTCCCACTGAAAATAGTCACTAGTATGGTCTACATCTGAATAGATCTAGCCTCCACTTGCTGCTGCTCACAAGGAAAACCAAACCCTCAACAAGATCTGAGTTGTAGTTGGAAGAAGAAGCTTGGCTAAATGCCTGATATTGGACCAAGAAATGCAAGAATCTTCCAAGAGGCCTCTCAAGGAAAGAGGTGGGATTCCCACTCAGGAACACCCAGTGCTAAACATCACTATTCTCAGCTAAACAACCAGAGAATGAGAAGTGTCTAAACAGAAAAATCCTTTCAAGAAAATATGTTCAACAACCCCTCTCATGTTGCTCTCCTCTTTCATTTATAGGATGAAAGCCTTGCAAAACCCTAAACCATCTCAAAGGTTTAGCTCCTTTCACATTTGAAACCTCCAACTAGATCTGCGTTGTTCATCTAGGTACATTGCATCTAGACAATGCTGTAGATTTGGTCCTGTTGACCTAGTCAATTGTCACAATCTCCTTTCACACAAGAGGGATTTTTATTAAGGCAACCCAGATTTAGCCTTGTTCACATGGGCATTGATTTATTTTTCTGCTTAAGGAGTTTAATTTGTCCTCCTTTACAATTTCATTATTGTAACAGGAAAATGAAAACAAAAAGGAATATTCCTCTTAGCTTGGGCTAATTAGGAATATTACAATTTTTCCCAGTGGAACTAGAAAACCTCCTCCAAAACTGGAGGGACTCCAGGTAACTCCTTTAAAATAGTTGGACAGACTGATTTGGCGGAACCACGCTCCAAATTAGGCAGTAGTAATAAATTTACTTGTTAGTGTGATGGCGCGTTCACATGCGCATTTTTCAGACTATTTAGGTGGGCGGATAAGGTTCACCGTCACATTAACTGTCATCAGTGGTGGTCACATTGGTGACGTTAACCGCCACCGTAACCGTCGGCGGTAGCCCCCGGTTCTGTGCCATAAGTCACATGGTGACATTAGCACCTAGGGCTAGCCCCCTTCTAATTCTCCATCACACCACTACTCTTAGTCCCTGGTTCTAGCCTCTGAACGCATGGCTTTCAAGACTTTAGCCCTGAGGGATTAACCTAATATACGTTGCCCGTTCACTTTATCAATGACCCGACTCGCCCGTTCTTCAACACATTGCCTCTGCCGTGCCGGTCGGGTCGTGGGTTCGACCGTCATGCCCTCCACAAAATTTTAAATTTACCTTTCAACCAATGGCCTGGGGCCACATGGCAGCATCCGGGCAGGCCACGTGGCACCCATTGATAGGCCCATAAAACATTAATAAAATTACTTTGCCAATGTAATTTTGTTTGTAAAAATTGACAAAATCAATTAGTCAAAAAGTCCTGTTTTGGAGGTCACTGGACGAATTCAAACCTCAGTAACTTTCACATAGGACCTCAATTTTGAGTCCCGTTCACAGCGCCAGAATCACAGCGACAAGACCTTTCCGGTCATCTAGATTGCAACCATTTTTGAACATTTCCATTTTTGAGCAATTTTTAAACTTGGACATGATCACATGATCACACCTCCCCAATGGGAAGCTTTTGGACCCTAAAAGTTCTCTGAATTACAAAAATTTAAGATGAGGAGATTAATTCTCCACTCTTCCAAACTTGAATCACTGAAATCCCCCTGATTTCATCAAATTGAGCTTCTCATAAAAAGATAAATTCTTCCTTGAATTTGTTGATCGATTGTTGCTAACCTTGACTGTGTCATGCTGTAAATTTTTGAAAGTTTTAGAAAAACAATTGAAATTTGTAGAAATCATACTATTCCTACAATGGTCTACCTTCAAAGGAAACTGAAAATAAGAGTCACCTTGCCAACTGTCCTCATGGCGAATTTTTTCCGAATGAGCCATGTACTTGTGTCGATTCCCGACCAAGTTTTCTTGCCATTGTACCCTACCATTCTGAAACCAATAATGATCCTCGCTAAAATTTGTGCCCTCTTTGCTTGCATGCTTTTCCCTCTCCTGGATTCTTGCACCACTTTGCACCAACACTTTGTTCTCTGCACCGATTGACACCAAAGACACTTTTTGCAACATCTTGTCATCTTCTTCCAAAGACGACCTGCTTTCAGATTGAGACATTTCATCATTTACATCATCGATAACATGAAAATGATTATGTAAATTTTTTTTTTTTCTTAATCATTAAAAAAGTCAAATTTTGACTTGCATTGACAAGCCTTTTCAACTGCCCTGCATTCACTAAAGAAGATTCTAGCTTCTTCCGATGTGCTCTCACAATAAACTACTTGCCATCCTTGAATAGATAATACTTGTTCTCATGGCGATGGAAGATCTCTTTCCTGTCATATAAGTAGGGACTACCCAACACCACACCTATAATGTCAATCGGTACCACATCTAATTCAACCATGTCAATATAATGAGCTGTTATGGCGAAGGTAGCATGCAATTCCTTGAAACTTGTAAATTTGCATCCTTGCAAATACATCCAAGTGGATATGGATTAGGATGTGGAATGGTTTCAAGATTCAGCTTCTTAACTAAGTCTTCTTAGATGAGGTTCGCTTGTGACCCACTATCAAATAGTGTGTCTATCTTTGTGTGTTTTGAATTGATCCTCACATGAAACAACTCTATGCTCCTCTCTTCATTTGGAGCTTCTATGTGACAGTTTAAAGTGCTAGACCTAGGATTTGTTTCTTTTACAATATCTTTCCCCTTTATGTTCTTTAGTACCATGGCTATGATTTTAGTTTCATCTCCTGATTCAGACCCTAAGTCTTGTTCAGCTATTGCAACCGTCTTGCCCTTTTATTTGGCCTTATCTTTGGTTTTAAATTTTTCTGGCTTCAACTCCAGATGAATTTTCCAGCAATGGTCTTCATCATGGCTTATTTTGGAATAGTTTTTACAGAAGAATTTTTCTTTCTCTTTCCTAGAGTTTGAATTTCTTTTTCTCCCTTTGCCTTTAAATTCACTATCCTCATTCCCATCAAAATATTGTTTCCCTCTAGCCTCTAAATGCGTGGCTTGGACACAAACCTCCTCTAGAATAGTATGATTGAAAATAATAATAGTATGTGTAAGATAGATGTGTAAACCACCTATATATTTCAGCAAAGTCTCTTGGCTATGCAAATCAATTCCTAGCAAAAGAGCCCTTTGTCTAAACTCTTGGGTGTAATCTTGTACATTTTGTCCCTTAAGTTGTCTAAAACTTTGCCAATTCATGAAAGCCTTTTGTAAATGAGCTAATGGATAAAATTGTTGCTTAATTGTAGAAATAAATTCAGCCCATGATAAAGTGATCTTACCATGTTTTTTAATTTCATCCTTGGTCTTGGCTTCCCACCATACCAATGCTGCTCCTTCCATTCTCAAGGAGGCTAACTGAATCTTGGTGTCGTCTTCATGAAGGTTTTGTATCCTCAAATAAACTTCCAACTGCCTGATCCAATTGTCAAATTTATCTGCATTGACCTCACCATTAAACATAGGCAACTCAAATTTAACATCAAGCTTTAAAAATGGAATTTTACCAGTGGTTTTGGACTTGTGAGGTTGATTCATCGAAGTAGAGGATGACGATGTAGAGGAAGAGGATGAAGATGGGGATGGTGGATCACCATTGCCTCCGTGTCCTTTCTTTGAATTGTCATCACTTTTCTTTCCTCCTGAAGAACCCTCTCCTTCCTTGTCATGTTTCAACCCTTCTCCTTCAAGCCTTTCATTCATTTCTTGGTAGAGTATCCTCACCATCTCCGTCATGTCTAGGAAAGCCTTTCGGAACACCCGTTCTTCTTCTTTGGGATCAATGTCTTCAGGAACTTCTCCTTCTCTTGAAGAAATGCTTAAGACTTCTTTTGTGGTTCTTGGAGGTGAATTAGAAGGTGGAGTTAATGGCTCTCTGGCCCTCCTTGGTTGAGGATTACTTTTTTCTCTAACCAATTGTTCTTCCCTTATTTTGAGCTTAAGCCTAGTAAGCATCAAAACTTGCAAACATTCAACTAAATCTTTGCATAAGAACAAATGCAGAGTTTTGGTAATGTTTTTAAGTTTTATGTGTGAGGATTTGTTAATTAAATTTACTATTTAACATATCATAGCAGAAATAAATAGCAAGTAAAATTCACCATAACATAACACAACAAATTGTTGAGGCAGTTCACCCCTCCTGGGCTACATCTGCCGGTCCAAGGCTCCCCAATGGCATGTCCTTGCTCTATTAATTTTCTAAAAATGGTTACACAGTGAAAAATATGCATAAACAGGAAAAACCAACTGTAAATTTGACTTTAGAAGATAGAAAATAGCTAAAAATGGCTTTTGTTTCACCTTAAACAGTGAAATACAACCCAAAATAGTAACTCCTCCATGATGGCCCTAGTGGCTCCTTCCTCTTCTCTGAAGCAAATTCTACTATAGAACACCTTTTTTCGCTCTGAAACCTATTCCAAACTCTCCATAAGGTCGAAGAAACCCAAAATTGACTAAAATTTCATCTTGTTTGGTCGAAAATTGAGAAAGTTATGACCCAAACAAAATTTTTCCCAGTGGCACTAGAAAACCTCCTCCAAAACTGGAGGAAATCCAGTTAACTCCTTCAAAATAGTCGGACAGACTGATTTGACAGAACCGTGCTCCAAATTAGGCAGTAGCAATAAATTTGACTGTTAGTGTGATGGCGCGTTCACATGCGTAATTTTCGGACAATTTAGGTGGGCGGATAAGGTTCACCATTGCATTAACTGTCATCAGTGGTGGTCACATTGGTGGCATTAACCACCACCGTAACCATCAGCAGTAGCCCCCAGTTCTGCGCCATAAGTCACATGGTGACATTAGCACCTGAGCTAGCCCCCGTCTAATTCTCCGCCACACCACTACTCTTAGTCCCCGATTCTAGCCTCTGATCGCATGGCTTTCGGGTCTTTAGCCCTGAGTTCTTAACCTAATCTCCACTGCCCATTCACTTTATCAATGACCTGACTCGCCTGTTCTTCAACACACTACCTCTGCTGTGCCGGTCGGGTCGACCCCGCTCGAAGAGTCAGGTTGTGGGTTCGACCCTCATGCCCTCCACACAATTTTAAATTGACCTTTCAACTAATGGCCTGGGACCACGTGGTAGCCTCCGGGAAGGCCACATGGCACCCACTGATAGGCCCATATAACATTAATAAAATTACTTTTCCAATGTAATTTTTTTTGTGAAAATTGACAAAATCAATTAATCAAAAAGTCTTGTTTTTGAGGTCACTGGACGAATTCAAACCTCAGTAACTTTCACAAACGACCTCGGTTTTTAGTCCTGTTCTCGGCCCCAAAATCACAGCGATGAGACCTTTCCGGTCATTCAGATTGCAACCATTTCTGAACATTTCAATTTTTGAGAAATTTTTAAACTTGGACATGATCACCTGATCACTTGATCTCCACCAATGAGATTCTTTGGAACTTCTTGCAATGATACACATGCTCCTCTCATTGGAGCAATTTCTCCATCTCCCTCTCCATGAGGTACTTGATTTTCTCCTGATGTGACAACGCTGTTACCTCCAGCCTTCTCTTCCCCTTCCTCATGAATGGAGGTTGCCTCATCATCATTATGAGGCTCTTTATTTTGATCCTCTTTTGTGAAAGAGATATCCATGTCTTCCTTTTGAGAAGAGAGCCCTTCTTGAAGTGGGGATCTTGCCTCTAGCAAGATATTTTGCAATTTTTTAACCCCCTCAATAGCATTCTGGAATGGAGTTGGGTTTATGGATCCTTCCAACTCATGCAAAGGTTTTGTTTGTTTAGGCTTGGCTAGCTCAATCAAGAATGTTTCAGAATGTTCTACATCAAATATTTTCACTAACCTCCTAGTGAAATTTTCTTAAGTAGATATATTTACATGATTCAAGGAAGAATTTTGATAAAACCACCAAGCATAAGCCTTACCTTCAATTTGTAGCGCTGCTACTCTAATGGATTCATCTTTTGAAACTTGGTGCCGCTGCAAATAGGTATCTAGCTCCTCCACCCGAGCCCTAACTGTGCATCTAGGTCACCCAACAAAAGTAGATAGAAAGAATCTACCCAAATCATGCTGCTTGCACCTCTTGCTTTAATTATTATTGCTAGGCCTTCTATCCTCCTTGATCTTGCAAAACCCTTGGAAGTTAAGATGATCTCTAAATATCTGAGTTTTAGATTCATACTCTTGAAGATAGTCACCAAAGGATTCTTGCTCTTGAAACTCTTCATTTCCGACAACCAAGAATGTAGGCATTGTAGAGCATTGGGAAACTTATGGTTGCTGCACTAGTTGATCACGCTAGTGATGAGACATACCAAAGCCTTCACCATGATGAAATCATTTAGGGGATTCCTTGTATCTATCCATCCTCATCTCTTTGATCTCTCTAGCAATGTCTTGCATGGCTCTAAGAAGGATCTTGGGAAACTCCTTCTCTTAATTTTCTCCTCTAGATAAAGGGGTTTTACCCTTGTCTTCTTTATCATTTGTATAATAAAACTTCTGGTGTCTTCTTCTTTGATACCTCATCTCTCTATCACTAAGAGGATCTCCTTCTTCAGATGACATATTGGCTTTTCAAGATGCACAGGCTGTGCCAAGATTATGCTCCAATACCACTGTAATATTCCCAAATGGGAAAAGCAGGAATATGGTGCAAAATCCTGGAACAATAGTGTAAATCATCATATAAAATCAAGAGGCCAATATGGAGACCTTTCATATGTTATAAAAATAGCAAAATATGCATAAATAATGGGCCATAAGATACACAATAATAAAGTACAAGCCTCCAATGGACAAAATCCCTCAATAGGAGGTGCTGCTACTATATATAAAGATTGGAAGACTATTACAACGTTGTTTTAAAGCCACTGCTAAAACAAATGATTATACATCAGATCTAGGGTTGATATGTGTCTCAAAAGATAGATCCAATACAGATCTGAGCACTATACAACCTCCTTTGAAGAACCCCTTAAGGGTTTTCAACAAAACACCATGTACAAGATGGGGATCTAGGCCCTAGGGCTGAAGATCCACTGCAAAATACAGATATGGAAAGTGTGGCTGATTTGATATGATCAATACAATAGCATCCTCCAATAGATCCTCTAAATGAAAGGCAGATCCCTTTCACTAGAATTCAACTCTCCAAATGGTTTTCCAATCCACCTTGCAACTCCTCCTGCAAAAATAACGTAGATATGGAAGAAAACTATGCTGTAGGGATAAATAAACAGTTGGTCTAATGCAAATATCTAAAAATATGCACAAGGGCCTTCCCTACTGTCCTCCCAATGGAAATAAAGTCTCCTCCACTGAAAATGAGCAATGAAATGACCCAGATCTAGTCTCCACTTGATGCAACCTGCAAAACAACTCAACCCTCAACAAGATCTGCGCTGTAGATGAAAGATGGAGCTTGGCCTTAATATTGATAGTGGACAATGTAGTACAAGAATCCTCCAAGAGATTCTCAATGGAAGAGGTGGGATTCCCGATCAGGAACACCCTGAGCTAAAAAATGCTCAATCTCAGCTAAACAACAAGAGAAATATATATGTTCTAAATAGAACATATATTTAGAAATATCAGCATACATCAACATAATACATAATGAACAATGGCTACCATCCTCTTAAATGAGAAATGAGCTTGCAAACCCTAAGCCCCATCCAATAATAGCACTACTTCCATGGAAATCATCTTCATCTAAAACTGCACTGTCTTTCATTGATGAGCACTCCTCCATGACAGCGCTGTTGATTTGGTCAAGGTTGACCCAGTCAAGGTGTTCCAGCCCCTTTTCACACCAAAGGGTGCTCAATTAAGTTGCCAAGATCTATCTCTTTCACATTGGGATTGATTTATTCATTATTAAGGATAATTATGGACCTCCATTATCATCTTATTCATAAAACAAAGCAACAAAACAAAATTGAATATTCCAACTAGCTCATGGCTAATTGGGAATATTACATGATTGAGCTAGTAGAAACAAAACCAACCTCATTCAAGGAAGAAATATAGAATCTTGTATGGGTTGAAGCTATGGTAGAGGAATATGATTCCATTTTCAGAAACAATGTTTGGGAAGTGATCCCCATTACCACCACTTCGCGGGTGACATCCCAGGAGAATTTTTTTCTCCATGACGAACCTCAGTTGGCAACCAATAGCTACTTGCAACCCTCAAATAGCTCATTGTTCCATTTATCCACTACCTAAGCCAGCCATGTGGTCCCTTACCCATCTGTATTGATCGCATGTTTGAAGGTGGGTCTCCCGAACCTAAATGTATGTCTTGTCATTTGTTAATTGAGTATTGGGTTTATGTATAATGGACACTTATGGGCATGGATTAATGGGGATATTCGGTGGAAAGAGTGGGATTAGTTTGTGTTTTTTTCCCCTTGACCTCTTTTGGGGTGTTATCCTTGGATTTTAGTCCGGTGGTATCTCCTTTACTGACCATTTGGTTTTAGGGTGGTACTACTTGGGAACCCCAACTTTGATTGTGTGGTACCACTCCCTTATCCACATATACTACTCCCCTTCCATTCACTATAACCCCATTCACCATTTCTCCCACCTCGGTCCACATTGCCTCTCCGGGTCCACATAGGGTTTGTCTCCCCATTCCCTTGCCTCCACCTTGGGTCAGGCTTGGATGATGCTTAAGACATTGAAGCATCTAAAATAAAATTAAAAGCATAAATGGAAACATTCAACATGAAAATGTACCACAAAATGCAAAAGATGGTTGGGAAAAACATAATCAACACGTGGTAAAATCCAATACATGAGCTTTACCCCATATCCATGGCCATCACATTGGTTCCATAGGCCCTAGATGAGCCTCCTTTATCATTCAGGAACCCATGATTGTCCACACCCCTGGAGGGAAATGAACCACCCTATAAAAAAAGGGGGTAATCGCTACTATATATTACAAATCTTGCTCTTGTCCTTTGAGCCTTGAGAAATTAATAAAATAAAAATAATAAAAGGAAAAAGGCACAAATAAGCGTGGAAAAATCAAGGCCGGGGCACCTCATGTACCACGAGTTCTCCCTTCTACACATTATACACCCGGGTGTGGGCTTCCCTTTCTCTAGCTACGTTTGTGCCCCCATATGTGGCCCAGGATTTCCCCTCTCATTCCCTTTTCCATTTCACCTCTTTTTCACAAGTCACCACCATTTGAGGGATGTACCTTGGACATACTATCCCCGCTGAAGGTAGAAACCACCTAATAAGGTACCTGGCTAACCCGCTTTGAAGCTTGGAGACATTAGCACATGCCAAATCCCACTATGGAAGGGAATTCCATTATGAACTGTCCACTTGTTGTCCATGATTTGTAAGCTCTTTTACATAATAAATTTAATGACTTGTTGTACTGGAAGGCTAAGGGATGCATTGAATCATATGATAGACTGCAGATGGTGTCTATTTGGGTTTGGTCTCCATATACGTGGTCCTAACCTCCCATAGAGCTACATTGGAACATATAGGGTGTGTGTAGAGAGCCATGGGCCTAAAAAAAATCATACAACACTCTGTGGATCCCCACAAATGATCAGAGATTACTAGAAATCCACCTTTTGGACGAGGAAGATGCACTTGGTACACTATGCCTAGCTGGCCCCACAAGTGCACCACACACTTCGCAGGTGTTCGAGGACTTGTAATGTGACATGGAATCATTCATTCCATCATATGAGCCCTTGCAGATGGTCTACATGCATCTTTGACTCATATGGAGACCCATGGGGTCATTGGTGTGCCCCACACCCGCTGGGAGCACCACGAATTTACTGCTTGGAGAACAAGGGGCAACCCCCTTTTCCATCACTTTTGAGGATTTTATTCATAATTATGGCACTCATGGACCTCATCAAGCCTCTTGGAGGGCCCTACGACATGCATATATTATTATTTGACATCCCGTGAGGCTTATTACTTCAGTTGTGAGCTAGTTTGGTGGGCTTGTCACCAAAAGTTAGTTTATTTGCACACTATTTTTTTTTTGGGGGCTAATGTAGGCCCATTAGGTGAATCAAAATCCTAATTGGTGTACAATAGGATTTAGATGGATTCATTTGTATCATCACTTGACTTGGGATCTCCTTATCTTTAGAAAACTTCACATTTTTCCTTGGAGGACTATTTTTGGATGATGGATGAATTTTGATGTATGGATTTGTGCTATTTTTGTCTTGGAGCTTCTTATTTGAAAATGTGATGCTGGTTGGATATACTCTCTAACATTGTAAGTGAAAATTTAATGCTATTTTTCTTGTTGCTGCATACAATTGGATTTCACTATAATTAGGGATAATTGCTGCATGTATGAAATGTGTAATTTTGTGTCTATTTAGCTTATTATATGCATGGGCCATTTTTATATGAATGGAATGTCCTAGATCATGTTATATTGATAATATTGCACCATTTTTATGAAGTATAAATTCTTGAAAGTCACTTTTCTTCTCTTTCCTCTAACACTGGACGAAGTTGACTTTCGGGGCCTCCTTGAACAAGAAACCAAATTATTCTTCATTATTATCCTTGAATCCATATCCCCAGGTGAATAAAGCACTGGTCCCTCAAGAAAATGGTGATCTTTTACCCATTTTTTTGACATTTTCCCCCTTTTCCCAAGGTTTAGCTCCATTAGGTCCCCTAGGGCATCAATTTCCCGGGAATCTAGCCACATTAAAACTTTGATCTCCTAGACGCAACTACACTGGTGGGTCCCCTCATTCTCCTCTGAATTTGGGCCAATTCCGACAGTGGAATCTATGGATACCCCAAACCGTAGCTCTTGGATCAAGTTTTTCCTTAGTGTTCCCAAGGCTAGAACCTAGTAGGATCAATTTGACATCATTGGAAGAAAATTCTTATTTGGTCCTTTCCCCTCACCTTGGACAGGTTAATAACATCATTGGGTGCCCGAATCCAACCCCTAACCTAGGCTGGGTCCATTTTGCCTCGTATGGTCCCATTCTTCATCAAAGCTGATTTTTCAAGGACTACTTAGGAATCCAAGGTACCAAAGGATTTTAGGGATTGAGAACCTCCTATAAACATCTTATTCTTCTACCTCAACCCTCCAAACCTCATCCCCTCTCCCTAAAAGATCAATTCCCTTGCTTAAAAGGTAAGCAAATCCAATTCTTCATTATATCATAGGGAAAGGGTTTCTAGGGTCACTTCACACCTATTCATTGATTCATACTTTAAAAGTGACTTCCTAAAACTACCGGGTCTCCTCCCGTTGGTGAAATTCCATAAGGAGAAGGGAGCCTTGGATGTAGTGACAATGGGCTAAGTCTCCATCATTGCCCTTGACCTAGCAGTTTCACTCATAAGAACCCCTACTAGGTCCCCTGCTGGTTTGAGTGGTAAAATTTTTGGCGAAATTTCGGGGGACACGAGACGCGTGTTTTTTTATCCATACAACATATTGGCATATCATTATTTGTGACTCCATTGGAAGAACGAAGCCCTAGTTCTTCGTTGAACTTCAAAGTTAATGCTTGTAGGGTGAAGCATGCATCTATTAAGGCATTTCATTTCACCCTGGCAACTCCATTTTAATTCTAATATGAAAAGTCATAGACAATGGACTATCGTAAAAGGGAGATTAATCTTAGTTCTACATTTTCAAAACTCACTGACCAAGAGATTCTGAAACTACAAAATAATACAGACAAATATGCACAATCTTATCAAAATGTATTGTAAGGTATGGATATGGAACTCATGCTCGGGTTTTATAGGTCACAATGAGTGCAGCTCAACATAATAGGGGGTTGCTATGAGGCAGATCCTTGTCATCTCTTTGAATTTTCTCTCCTATCCTATTCTTTCAATATTTTGATTGACCTAATCAATAATAAATATTATAGTCAACCCAAAAATCCCACAAAGGGTAATCAATTGTATTACATTTAAGAAAGCCTAAGTGAAAGTGAGGATGATGAGGAAATGTCAGTAATAGAGGTGGAAGACAATGGCAATGAAAAAGGGAATATATCTTCCAAGGACAGTGAAGAGTTGGACCCTCCGAGCCTCCAAATCACGCAAGAAAGAATTGATGAATATAGTAGGTCATGCAGAGGGTTAGTAGGGGAATGTAATTCTAATGAAGTATTATTTCATTTTCATGAAGAAGAGGTGGAGCTTCATAATATGAAATTAAAATATAAAGAACACCCCACTAATGCTCTCCTCCTAGAGGCATATTACCAAAATCATGTAACAAATTCCTTAGTGATTGTTCTTCAAGAAAAAAGGGAGGAAGAGTCCTTCCGCTTGTCAACTAACCAAAATGATGATACCCTTGAGTATCTAGCTAATGAGCAGGAATATGAGTCCTTTTTGGGTCTACACGATGAATGATATGATCTTGAGAACACGTGTGTTGAGGATGAAGAGGCTATGGAGAGTAAATTCGAGGCTGACCTTACCTTCTCTAGGGTGTAACTCCTGATAACTCTCCTTTTGAGAACCTCAAGGAAGGTGATCCCATGGGCTCCTTGGAAGAGAACATTTAAGATTATTTCCACATTGAAAAGGAGAAATGGAAAATCGTTGGGGCACCATTTGATTGTGATCCAATTTATGATATCGACAAAGACGATGAGACTGAGATTGTATTTGCCTTTCTCTCAGGCATTATTTATGAGGACATATCCATCGATATAGTTTGGAAGGAGAGTTATTATTTTCCCTTGTATTAAAAGGAGAAATTGGAGATAATTGATTCTCCTTTTTGGGTATACCTTATCTTTGATGCCAACCGTGATAGGATTGATAAAGCCCTTTCTCATACCTACATTCCTTATGATTCCAAGAGTATATTCAAATCACTTAAACCTTTGGAGTTGGATTTTGAGGAAAAGGATCTCGTTGAAACTTCACTTTCCCCTTTTCCCTTTTCTCTTGTTCATCATCTTGAGTATTCCACAAGTGGTTCCCTCAGCCCTTGTCATGTGATTTCAAGTATCCATGAGCCCTTTCCCCCTTTCGAGTATAGTTTCAAGGAGGAGCCCCTCATTGAATATACTTTACCTCCTTAGATGCACCCTTAGTGTTTTGATCACTCCAAGACCTACCCTCTCCAATGTGACCATCACCTTGAGCAACCTAGTTTTTGCATTCCTTATTTCTCTCACCTTTCATCCCCCTCTCATCACGAACTTGCGACATCTATAAAGCATAATATTATGAGAAATTATTTTGATAAGGGTTTCTTAAGGATAATAATTCATTCCACCCTTGTGTACTTAGAGGGAAGGAACCACATATCTAAAGTGACTCATATTCCTTCTCTTACGGATTTCTTTTACCTCACATGGAAGCTATATTTTCCCACCTCCTGCCTGCATCATCCTTTATGTGTTTGGGTTTGAATTCACTTTGGGATTTTCTCCATGAGTAATCATATAGGCAGGCACATTTGTATTGATTTGATGATATGTTAGTTGTATTGGTTATTTGATTACACTTGATATTGGCTTCATCTTATGCATGTTAGGGTAGGATGCATTGCATACCAATTTTATGCATTAGAAACAATATCATAAGATGTTTCTCCTGGTAGATTAAATGCATTTATATTAAATTTTCATATTTTTATTACTTGTTTATTTTATGGCTTGACATTAAGCATGGGTGATCATAAGACACTGTGAAAAACATGCTGCCCTGTGGTTTTGATCATTGATATGTGCAGATAATAGGTCTATGCTGACCAAGAGATTGCTGGAGTTCTTATGACTCATGTTCGAGTAGATTTTCCTACCTCTTCGAGAGATCACATCCCAATTGGAGCCATATGTTACCCACCACTTCGTGGGTGACATTGCTAGTAGAATTTTTTCTCCATGATGGACCTCAGCTGGAAACCAGCTGCCCCTTGCAACCCTCAACTAACTCATTGTTCCATTTCTCCACCACGTGAGCGAGCTATGTGGTCCCTCATCCATCTGTATTGATCATATGTTTGAAGGTGGGCCTCTCGAACTTAGAGATATGTCTTGTCATTTGGTAATTGAGTATTGGATTTATGTATCATGGACACTTCTAGGCATGGATTAATGGGGGGATTCAGTGGAAAGAGTGGGGCTAGTTTGTGTTTATGTCCCCTTGACCTCTTTTGGGGTGTTACCCTTTGATTTTAGTCACGCAGGATCTCCTTTACTGACCATTTTGTTTTAGGGTGGTACTACTTGGGAAAACCCAACTTTGGTTATGTGGTCCCACTCCCTTATCCACCTATACTACTCCCCTTCCATTCACTATACCCCCATTCATCATTTCTCCCACCTGGGTCCACATTGCCTCTCTGGGTCCACATAGGGTTGGTCTCCCCATTCCCTGGCCTCCACCTTGGGTTAGGCTTAGAATGATGCCTAAGAGTTTGAAGAAGCTAAAATAAAAATAAAATCATAAATGGCCACATTCAACAGGAAAATGTACCACAAAATGCAAAAGATAGATGAGACAAACATAATTAGTACATGGGAAAAATCCAATACAAGACCTTTGTTAAATTAAACATGTTCTATGCCATTTCAGATTAGGGCACAAAATATTGAAGCAGATAGAACATACCAAGATATCGATTGAAGACAAGCCAAAACAGAGATAATGAATGGTGGCGTTACGACGATCAGCAGGATGCTTCTACCAACAAAGTCTCCAATAGGTCATTCAGCCAGGCGTGTCACACATAACACAACCCAAACAAAGAACACTCCAAAAATACGCAACACCAAAAACATAGCTCCATAGCTATCAATGAGCTCCAAGTCTCTCCAATATATAGGCATCTTTAGGGGTGTGTGACACGCTCTTTAAGACATTTAAGTATATATTATATTCCAGGCTGACCTAGCACATAAGTGGAATAAATTCAAAGTCCATGTTCTGCTCATCCGATCGAGATGATCTTTAGATCAATATTACACCTCTCCGAAAGAGGAATCCAATAAAAATATTGGGATCGTCATCTGTGCAGCACATCCTAGAGTTTGGACCTAGTTGTCCAATTTTAAGTCTCCCTCTCAACTAGGGAGAAATATGTCCACTAGTGCAATCCAAACATCGTGCATCATCCCGCTGTAACTTGCTTTGCTAGCCTCTTTATTTCAGACCAGAAGTGGGTCAGTCACAAAGAAATCATACCCAGCTGAAAGATTCAGCTCAGAGGTCCGAAACCTCTATAGGAATCAGAAAGAGTCTCATACCAACCCGAAGTTGGTTTGGAGGTCAGAAACCTCACTAGGACTCAAGAGAGTCACATACTAACCCAAAGTCAGTTGGAGGTCTGAAACCTCGCTAGACTTGATCTCAGATCAAGTTGTTGGACATGTGCCATCCTAAAATTAGAGAGTATGACAATATCCGATGCATCCATCGGTCTTGCTATGGTCTCTATTCACATTTCCCACCTCATTGGCCAAATGAGAGGTACTTCCCATGGGTCCGAAACTCCATGGGTAGGATGCATACAAGGCACAAATCAAAGAGAGGTAAACCATCTCAATATCATCACGGTGGGGTAGAAGCACACCAAATAGGTTTGATAGGCCTAGCCTTGTGGTTTCTTATATCATCGAAGCTATCCCCAAAACCCCCTTGGAGCTCCCAGAGCTCATCGTCCAACAAGACCCTCAGAATAGGGTCGTTCCATGATTCCAATATTATCACAGAAGGTTAGGAAAATGACCTTCCCCAGGGGAATTGTGAGAATATCCGCGACCTGCTCATCAGTTCCTATATGATCGAGCCTTATGGCGCTTCGCTGTACCATATCTCGGATAAAGTGGTACCAGCCATCAACATGCTTGGATCAATCATGGAACCCGGGATTCTATGACAAATGAATCCCCCTATGGTTATCACAAAGGATAACGGTGGCATCTAGCACATGCTCGAATGACTCACTGAAGATATTTCGCAACCCAGTGACTTCACAAGGGGCCATACATGCTACAATGTATTCGACCTCAGTGGTGCGTAGGGCTACCAACTTCCTTTTCCTGCCCGAAGCAGATCTACTTGTGAAGTAGCATCCATATGTGCTCTTACGATCCACCACACTGCCAACCCAATCTTCATCAGTATATCCAAGGAGTGTCATGCTCCCAGCAGTGTAACTTAGCCCATGGTTTATCATGCCACAGAGATATCTCGACAGTTTCTTGGCACCAACCCAGTGAATGTTATGATCAACCATGTGTTGATTCAAAGTGTTCACTGCACAACATACGTCCGGACGGGTGTTCACTAAGAACACGAGAGCCCCTACGAGTTGAAGATACTTTGTAGGATTAGCTAACAATGGCCCAGTAGCGCTGCCACTCAACTTATTAAAGTTTAGTTCCATCAGTGTCGATACAGACTTAGAGTCCACCATACCAGAAGCTTCATAATGTATTTTCCTTGAGAAAGGAAATTCTCGCTAAGTCTCTGCCAGACCTCCTGGCCTAGGCATCAGTCCTAGGTATTTCATCTCGAACTCAGCAGTGAGCCCCCTCTTACACTGATGAATGAGAGGGTCAACACCTGTCAGAAAGAGGTCGTCCACATAAATCCCCCAAATGAGAGGCTTCTATCAACCTTGAAGTAAAGGTTTAGATCAACATTACTATGAGTGAAGCCCAGCTTCATCAGGTAGCTATCTATCCTCTCGTACCAAGCTCTGGGTGCTTGCTTCAACCCATAGAGGGATTTCTTCAACCTGCAGACATGGGTGTCCCGATCCTAGACTTTGATCCCTATAGGTTGTTCTACATACACCTCTTCCTTTATCGCTCCATGCCAAAAAGTGGTCTTCACATCCATCTGGAGGTTGCTCTCGTCCTTGCATAGCAACAAGGGTAATAATAGATCGGATGATGGTATATCAGGCCATCGATGCAAATATTTCATCATAGTCTCTGCCTTTCACAGGAAACAAATCTTGCCTTGGAATTTTCATCACCTCCATCAAATCCATGCTTGATCTTGTAACGAGGTGACAAAATTTTTTTCCTGTGGTCTAGGGACCATATCCCAGACATCATCCTTGCATCCTTCCAGACTTGATGTTTTATAGTATCATATTGAACTCATGGCAGCTAGATACCCCTGGTATCTATATGGCTTCTTGGTTTTCTTCCAGAATGCCCCCCTCTGAATCCATATGTCTTTGAGCGATGAGGATCTTATTTCAGCAATGATATTAGCTCAGGAGCATATACAGTTGTATTCTCCCTCTTAATGCTAGCTTCTCTCTCGAGAGAAGACATCTATTTTAAATGAGGGCATCCCAGACACCAACTTGGAAATGGGTCTTATTCTCACACAGTCAAAGACATCAAGACTCATAGCCACATGATATCATCTAGCTATCATGCATATATCATATACAATATTTGATCGAAACTTCACTGGCTTTGCTGATCAAGATTCCAACAACGTGACAAAAAGCTGTGAAAATTTCTCAGTTAAGTTTAACATTATGCTCCAATGTAGGACTGATAATGTCACCAACTTACCGCTAATATGAATTTCATAATCATGGGTGACTGTCTATTTCACTATCATAATGACAGTGACATAGAATGACAGATTGAGCTCCTCAAGTTTGCGGCTACAGAACTGTCATATCGCTGATTACGATGTGACCATAATTTTATCGTATCCATCACCATCTTCTTCATCATGGTCATACTTTCATATAGTATTGAAGATTTCAATTTTTTCATAGGCATTCATATCCTGTCATATGTCACTGTCGAATAGGGATAATATATCATGATTCCTCCTCTCATGATCCTGCACTGCTTCTTATTGTCCATTTGTTATTCTTATGGTCATTTTTAGAAGACCGCCCCTAAGGCTATCATAATTGGCCTAGCTCTATGACAATTAACTTTTCTTATCACTCCCCCTAGGGCTTACAAATTTGACCATCTTGAAAATAATCTAACCGCTGCACCCTCTAAAGATCCTTCCAATTCACTGCTTCTAAGGGCTTCCAGATCTCAGATCTGCAATTTTTCTCCTAAATTGCACAAATCTAGGGACCAGTCGTACAGATGTTCCAGGCATTGAATTGACCCTTCTATATGTCAGTCCATACCTTATATGATGCCTTTCTATTATGTAGATCTAGCACAGTCATAAGTGCACATCAATCACTATTGTTTATCACCTATGAACATACCTCAACTTGATTTCGCTTCTTCAAGGTTACCCATACACACCTGCCCTCTTGGCTCTTCTAATCACAGTGCTCAACAATTTTGCTGATGATGATCAATAATTTTCAGGCCATGATGGATACAAGTAGCCAAGAAATCAATTGCAGACGTGAAAATTTTATCAAATAGACCAGAAGACTGAATCTGATAATTATTTTGCAGGGACTGTCCAAAAAGAATGCTTAGTAATTCAAAGTCTTTACTGTTTTTTTTTTTTTTTTTTTCGTATACTGCTGTAATTTACTGTTAGGGTATTTGCAGGCTGCACCATCCAATAGCCAGTCATTAGACAACCTTCTGAAACTACGGCCTAGGTAAGACACGATGCCTTATGAATGGGTTGATGTTCTGGGTGTGAGACAGTCTTTTAAAATTCTTTATGCTGGTTTGTTCATGGGAAAATATTTGGGCATAGGTTAGCGCTTCACACTGACGCAACCTTCTTGCTCAAAACACACCTTAAATGATGCAACATCCTTTCCTTGCATCCACAGTGACCTTGAAATGTGAGGAGGCACCTATATTTTCATGATAGGATTATTTTGACACAAAAAATGCCACCTACAGGCCTGTGGTCTAGAAATTTCAGGTAGGTTTCTTTGATGATTTTCTTGCCTATCCCACAAGCTATCTTCAGCTACCTCTACATCCTAAGAAGAACATCAAACATGAACATAAAACTTACCTCGGAGGCAGACGTCAAACTACTATTGGTTAGGGAACATATAGACTTCAATCATCCATCAAATTTTCTGGGAGAAGTGCTGTCTTCCTTGAATGATGTTATGGGCAGACAGTCTCTAAACAAATCCACGTTGGTTTGATTTGGAGAGATTAGGTCTTTGGCCTACCTCAGTTTATAGCGGCTCCCTTACAACCCTCAAAACAGCCTATCAAACCTTATATCTGGCCCATAGTTGCTCCCCTTTGTTGCGACTGCCATTCAATGGGAGGCTGACCCTCCATTTTGCTAAAAACGACCTCTTATGAGGGCTATTTACCCATTTTAAAACCCTTAAAATATTTCCTTTGCTGCGGTCTTCTTCCAAGGGACCTCAACCTTCCTTCCTGCACTTGGTCACCCACAAAATAGACTTGAAAAAACTTTTTTTTTGACTCTTAAGCAAGATGTTTTTTTGGGCATGTTATAGCCCAAGAACCCTTCATGCTGCCTTGTTATGGAAGGCTACGCCTGCGAACTAATTCAGATGGCTTCCTTACTCCAGTTTAGACTTCAAACTCACCACACATAACAACATTTAGCATGTCTATTCCTCAGCCAACTAGCCCAGCAAACTGGCCCTTAAGACAACCCTTCACGGATCTGTTTTTCCCCTCAAACAGTCCTTCATCCTAGTCCGCATATCCTACAACAATTAGGCCTCCATTCAGACCTCTCCACGCTATCTTGAACCTTCCCTTGCTTCTTAACCGAACTTGAATTTAGCTTTAACTAGATTTGTCTTAGCCCATAAACATGCCTCAACAATACGCTGTCACGTACAGCTCCTTCCATGCTGTCTAA
Organism: Pinus albicaulis; assembly: GCA_034641835.2. Classification (NCBI taxonomy): domain Eukaryota; kingdom Viridiplantae; phylum Streptophyta; class Pinopsida; order Pinales; family Pinaceae; genus Pinus; species Pinus albicaulis. Next base: position 1,029,661,541 of record CM076580.1, read on the forward strand.
GGTAGACTCTCTCACGCTATTCCAAGCATCCTTGTTCAGCTGGATGAGATGCACTTGATGGATAAATATATTTTCAACACAAATTGAGCATTTTCTTCCCCATAAGGCTCCAATACCATGTTAAATTAAACATGTTCTATGCCATTTCAGATTAGGGCACAGAATCTTGAAGCAAATAGAACATACCAGGAGATCGATGGAAGACAAGCCAAAACATAGATAATGAATGGTGGCGTTACGTCGATAAACATGATGCTTCTACCAAAAAAGTCTCCAATAGGTCATTCAGCCAGGCGTGTCACACATAACCCCAGTACAACCCAAACAAAGAACACTCCAAAAATACGCAGCACCAAGAACACAACTCCATAGTTATCAATGAGCTCCAAGTCTCTCCAATATATAGGCATCTTTGGGGGTGTGTGACACGCTCTTTAAGACATTTAAGTCTATATTATATTCCAGGTCGACTTAGCACATAAGTGGAATAAATTCAAAGTCCATGTTTTTCTTATCCGATCAAGATGATCTTTAGATCAATCTTACACCTCTCCGAAAGAGGAATCCAATAAAATATTGGGATCATCATCTGAGCAGCACAACTTGGAGTTTGGACCTAGTTGTCCAATTTTAACAACCTCTACCTCATATCCATGGTAATCACCCTAGTTCCATAGGCCCTAGATGAGCCTCCTTTATCATTGAGGAACCCATGATTGTCTCAATCCCTGGAGGGGAATGAACCACCCTACAAAAAAGGGGGGTAATCACTGCTATATCTTACACATCGTGCTCTTGTCCTTTGAGCTTCGAGAAACTAATCAAAGAAAAATCATAAAAGGAAAAAGGCATATAAATAAGGGTGGAAAAATCAAGGCCGGGGCACCTCATGTACCATGATTTCTCTCTCCTACACATTATATGCCCACGCTGTGGAATTCCCTTTCTCTAGCTACCCTTCTACCCCGATATATGGCCCAAGATTTCCCCTCTCATTCCCTATTATGTTTAACCTCTTTGTCACATGCCACCACTAGTTGAGGGATGTACCTTGGACATACTATCCCCTGTAAAGGTAGAAACCACGAATAAGGTACCTAGCTAACCCCCTTTGGAGCTTGGAGACATTAGCACATGCCAAATACCACTATGGAAGGACATTCCATTATGAAGTGTCCACTTTTTGTGCATGATTTGTAAGCTCTTTTACACAATTAATTTAGTGACTTGTGGTATTACAAGGCTAGGAGAAACATTGGATCTTATGCAAGATTGAAAATGGTGTCCATTTGGTTTTGGTCTCCCTATACGGGTTCCTAACTTCCCAAAGGGATAAATTGGCACATATAGGGTGTGTGTAGAGATCCACGAGCCTCCACAACAACAAAAAACACTCCATGAATCCCCATAGATGATCAAATATTACTGGAGATCCACCTTTTGGACAAGGATGAGCTGATCACAGGTCGAGTACTACTCTAACCATCGTGTACGGTACAAAGATATTTTAATTGACTATGGCTTATATAGGTTTAAATGAGCATGTTAGTCCATTAATTATAGTGCATAAACACAAAAAAATGAAAACATATCAAGAAGCATAAAAACGTAAGTAAGAGAGAGACAACCAATTGGTAACAAAGTTCACCCCTCCATCTCTCTGGGGCTACATCTTCGGATATGCTTCAATTGGAATGCAGATCTTCTATATTCCTTCTTCAAAGTAATATTTCTTACATCCAAGCTCTATGGCTGAGCATTAGCCAAACACTATGGCTCTCAATGGCTAAGTATTATCTCCTTTCTTCTCCCTCTTTTCATGGCTTACATAAGGAACATATATATAGTTTTCCTCACCCACTCTCCAATAAAGAGCATTTATTACAAGACCCACAATTGTAGGGCCTAACTACAAGGAAGGAAAAAGAAAGTCCTTGAAAGTAGGAACTCCAACTATCTCAGGTTCATTTTTTGGACAAGTCTCAAAACCACCTAAAGACTCTTCAAACACGCCCTTAATTCGCTCAACCTATGATTGAGAAAAATAGAGAATTGGTGTGAGGTGGTTTCTCACATAAAAACCAATTTCCATAATTGAATTAAATTAATAATATGTGAGACAAATTTTCTCTCACAAATATTAATCATTTATATCAATAATGCATGGGTTTAATAAAATGCATAATAAAATGCATATGAATAATTTCACCCACTTAAATACTTGTCACCAACTTCAAATCAACATGGCGCAAACCTCTTTTCATGTGTGAAGGTGTTACACAACATTTTTTCACCATCTTTGAAATCCCCATCCTGCATGTTGGAGGACCATTCTTGTGACTTATATGAAGTGTCATGCCCTGCAAAGAGTATCATTGCATCCCTTGCCATGAGGAGAACGTTTCCTCTATTGAATTTTCCATGAGCAGACCATCAAAAACACATGCTTTTGGGTTGGTGCTGGTAGGCCTTTATGCCCTCGCGCCAATGAAGGAAATTAACACTGGGCCCCACACCCATTGGCGCTCTGTCCCAGTTAGCTACCTGCGCTAAGCTGTTTTTGGAATGTTTTTTAAATATAGAAGCCAAGTTTCCAAGCTAACTACTTCGTGAGAGAGTCAGCTTGGGTTGTTTGACTGCATAACCACGAACACCTTCCTTTGGCTTCTTGTTTCCACTTTCTGGGGGAACCTCCCAAAGAATAAGGCCTCCCTTCCACCATTTGAGGGATCCCAACCTCCTCCTCTCCTTCTATAAATACACCTATCTCACATAGATGCAACTAGTTGAATAGCTGAAGAGGAATTGCTGAACATTTTGCTGAGACCGTCTATAAGCTAGTGAGATAGAGTAGAGAAATATACCCTTGTCGAGAGAGAGCTTAGTCTTTTGCCTCACCACGTACAAATTCCCCGATGAATTCTCGAGATGTGCTTCGACTGGACCTGCTGAAGGAGGCTGCGACGTCAAGGCTCTGGTTGTAATCTCCTTATTTCTCTTAATATATACGTGATTGATGTTTTGGTTCCCGCATTGTGTCAATGTGATTTATATTACGCAATACATTTAATCTTCCTTGACTGATTAGCTAGTTATGAATGCAATTATTATCATGTATGCTGCTTTTGTCCTTTTATCTTTGTGTAGGCACCCGAGTACCATTGCTGAAGGATCGCGACGTGTTGGGACAAGGATCGGGAGACCTTCGTTGCAGCTACAATGATTGCATTGGATCATAGGTAGGACAATCTATCCCAACTCGTTCCATTTGTTAACTAGGAACCAACACATTAGCATGTTCCCTTACTGCTAGACCCACCCTAGGGCTAGAGGGATTGCCTATGTCTGCAGAGGGAATTTACCTACACAACAAGTTCGCGACTCCGCTGGGGATCGGTGTGTGTTTGTCGTCTCATTGTTTGTTGAGATTTTTCCTTGTCGAGTCGACTTCGATCATTTGATTGCTTCTCTGCCTTGCTTGGCTTGATTGACTGTTTTGAATCCTTCTGTTCAACTCTAGAGTGTCAATATTGACCTCTACTCAGTGGTTTTCTCCTTTTCCCATAGTTTTCCGGCTTGGTGCGTTTTTCTTTGAATATTCGCGCCAATTGGTGCTTTTTGCTTTTTTTACAAGTGCGCCAACCCCTGTTAGGTGCGGATTAAAACCTGATAGTCGCATTGAATCGTATAGGATTTGGTTTGACCTTCTTCCTAAGTTTTTTGTCAGTGGTTCTTGGCTCTGGGTTGTTTTTTTGATTTGCAATTGGTCTTTTGGGATTGTTTTGACTCTGTAGGCTTGGTCTTGTCAACTGTTTGTCCATTGTCTCATCAGTGAAGTTTGTAGCCCTAGGGTTTCTAGGTGTCTTTTTCTCGCTGAGCCTTCTGGTTGAAGTTCGAGTCACTTTGATTTTTGTCATTTCAATTTGCTGATCGATTGTGTTAGTCTTTCTTGATCCTTCGCGTTTTTGGTTTGTTGGATGATCACCTTTGTTTTCGTTTAACTCTCCATTCCGTCACTTCAAGCATAGATCACATTGCTCATTTCGATCGTATTGAAAGCCTTTTGTTTTCTTGGAAGAGTGCATCATTGGTTTGAGTATGGTTTTATGTTTGTATTGCTTGTGAGTTATTCATTTTAGATCTCTACATTCATAGTGCTTAAAACTAGTGTTCGCTTTTCATTTTAGTGTAATAGTGCATCGTATGCTTCATTCATCTAAAAAACAAAAAAATTGCATGCTTTTGTTTAATTGGAAATGAAAAGTTCTTTTGCATAACTAGCTCTTAGCGAACTAGGAAAGAGTTTTTCGTTTGGTTGTATTAGATGCATTAGTGAACTTATTCTTGTGTTTTCATTGATTTCTACTTCTTTAAAGATCTCTATCCTTCTCTTAGTTAGCATTCATCGAACGAAAGTGATGTTCTTTTTCATGTAGTGTGATTTTATGAATTCGAGATCACATTCGGTAGGGCCTTGAAACTGAAACATTAATTCAAGATCAAATTTAAAATCAATTCAATCAATATAAGGAAGCATTGAAACTTAACGTAAATATTTTAGCAGTCTAGGCTAGTGACGAGTTCTAGCATCAATAAACCTAGTAGCCGTCATTCGCCACTTGTTTTTAGACAATGCTAGTACTGACTTGTGCTCCCTATATCGTCGCGTATATAAAGGGAGACCCTCATAGGTTCAAATCCTTTATCCATAGGAAGCTGAGTTTGCCGTCCTGTAACCATGATACACCGAACACAACATTCAGGGAGACTACCTGCACGTACATCAATACCTTGGTCATTTCTCTTTCATTTGATCACCAAGGTGTATATGGCAGTTCATGGAAACTTGGTACACCCTCTTGCTTAGATTACCTAAGTAGTCATTTCGATCTTTTTGTGACTCCTTAAGAAGTGAAAAGATCATCGAGCACTTGTGCTTTCACACTCGTTCAATATTGAAAGTGCTAGAGTCATCTTTTTCTTGTTTCTCGACTCTTAAAACATGAAACAACAAAGTTCCATTTCAATGTCATAAAATTAACTCCCTACAATCACATGCCCATTAAAAGTTTTTGCTTGGCTTGTTTTTGTAAGTTCTTTAGAGTTTGATCTTGAAGCCTCGAATAGGCTCTCTCATTTTTCTTCCTGTGTTTAAATATTTTCACAATGGCAGAACCACTAGTTTCTTCGTCTTCTTCACTGTCTCCTAGTGGTAGCCCTTTTCCTAACGTTTATTTGGAAACACCTCTGTCCACTAGGTCTGCCAAGTTTTCATAGCCTATTCTCTCAAGTGTCTTACCTTTCACTACCCTTTCTCCTCCTGAAGGGTCAGTTGAGTTCAATTGGCCACCTCAGGGTGCGTGGTCTGGGTTTGGGAGCAAGGAAGAATTCCCTACTCTCACTTCGGGATAGCCATTATTAGCTGCTGCTATACCCCTAGTCCTCGTCATCTTTTCGACGATCTTACGACCTCGTCAGATATGGATTCTTCCAGTCCTATTGGTAGTGAAGAGTTGCATGTTTCTACAGGGGAATATCAGATTTTCCCGGAAGATTTCCAGTATGTCTCCAGTCGACCTTCCCACCAATTGATGTCTCTTCCACCCAATTATTGTACTTTTGGTCAGATCATTTCTGGAGTGGCATTCGTGGCCCATTCCAGTACATTGGCTCCCACTGGAAGCTCGATTTTTCCTACATTAGGAATGTCGCCCTTGACACCCATCTTATCGGCCACTGTTACATTTGTCCCGGTCCAATATAATATTTGTGTGGTTTCATCTGCATCGATTTTTAGCACGACTTCGTTGTCAGGGTCTGCTACTGTTCGTAGGTCTATCTTTATCAATCCTAAATTGCCTGTTAGACCTGCCGTGAGTGGATCACAACCTTGCGCTGTGGAAACCCCATCTACTTCTACCACATTTATGGTTTATACTTATACATTCGATGACTATCTCTTGGATTTTCAACAACGGTATGCCCCCTCTCCTGATTCTCAGCCGTATAATTCCACACCTCAGGGTTCTTAGCAGCCACAAGGTCCTGCCAATCCTCCCTATCATTATGATGTCTATGGTAATCCCGTATATATGCCTCCAGTTGATCCTCATCAAGATGTTTATTTTCCTTCAGCTGATCCCTATCAGGCCATTTCTCATCAAGGACCATTGATACAGGAACAAACCTTGGGCCTACAAGGAAAACCCTTACAGGGACAACCTTTGGTCCAGCAGGGACAACCTTTTGGTCCTTAGGGACAACCTTATGACCCACAAGGACAACCCTTATAGGGACAACCTTTGGTCCAACAAGGACAACCCTACGGTCTGTCTGGTTAACCTCAGTTTCAACCAGGAGCATCTTATGTTCCTGGGGTGTGAATGCATACACCACAGGGACAACCTTTTGTGCAACAACAACAACCTCACCTTCCACAAAGCCAAGCTTTTGTACAGCAAGGACAACCCTACGGTCCTGCTCCGAGTCAACCTGGTCCATCTCAAACATCGAGCCAACCTTTTCCACAAGGGAAACCCAGTGGCCCTTAGTATCCAGGCCAACCTACTTTGCAGGGATAGCCTGCCCAGCTTCAGTAGTCGATTCAGCCTGCTCAACTTGCTCAGTAGCCGGTTCAACCTATTCAACCTGCTCATCAGTTGGTTCAACCTGTTCAACCTGCTCATTAGTTGGTTCAACCTGTTCAACCTGCTCAACAGCTCGTTCAACCTGCTGCGCAGGGACAACCTGCTCAACCTCAAGGCGCTACATACCCTCCTCAAGGTCAATTTCAAGAAATATATAGTGTGCTCCAAGGTTTCACTTATTACCCTCAAAATCAATCCCAGATGGTGTATAATCCACCTCAAGGAAATGCTTACATTCTGCAACAAAATTCATATGTTTCTCAGCAAGGACCTCAATGGTATGCTCAGAATCAGTATCCTGGTCCTCAACCCCAGTATGGGCAGAACTATCAGGCTTATAACCCCTATGGACAGAATCCTCCGGGACAAAACATATGGGGGCATAATTTCTCTCAACCTGGGTGGAATGCTAACACTATTCTTTATCAACGACCTCCAATGCCTTTTAATCCTTAATTACCATTTCTCGCAATGTTGGAACTGCTAGATGTGTTAAAGTTGACAAACGATCCAATCCTTCATAACTCATATTGGCCTCCAGTTCCAACCAAAATTCCTGGTGATTATCCCAAGTTTGAGGGAAAGTTCGGAGAAGACCCCCAAGTGCACATTATGACATACCATCTTTGGTGTTCCTCTAACTCTTGGGTTGACGATTCTATCCAATTCCGTCTTTTCCAACAGACTCTTACTGGTGCCGCTGCCAAGTGGTACATCGAGTTATCTCGTGGCATCTTTTAGGACTTCAATTCTTTATACATGACATTTCTCACGCACTTTCAGTTATCGGTTCGGTATGAAACTGGGATGCACCTCCTCACATCCTTGAAGCAAGATCGAGCTACCCATATCTCAGATCATATTCATGAATGGAGGTGTCGTCGTCGCTTGATCAAGTTTGAAATCCCTGATCAACTTCTAACTGATTAGTTTAATACCTCCTTCATTAGTCCTATTGCTAAGGACATTGCTATGGGGGCATGCGTAACTGAGGAACAAGCCATTGCTCGTGCCCAGTACCTTGATCTTGTGTACTTTTAGTCTGGCACGTTATACGATCTCTTGCCTGATGCTCCTAGACCTGGAACATCCAAAGCACCGATGATGCCATCCGTCGACGGTATCATTGGTTCCGTGTCTCAGACTTCTCGTAAGTCTTCTCCTCCGAACCCTGGGAAGAAAAAATATAATCCTTCCAATGATACTGCTTCTCAACCAACTCTGAATTCTGGTAAAACTGTGGAAGTGAACGCCGTTCAGGCCAATCCAGTGAATAAAAATTCCAAGGGTAAAAATAAGGGTAAAGGTAAGGCCAAAGCTGATACCCTGAAATAAGATTCCTAGAAATCTCATGCTGATGATGGTTCACAGTGTAAACCGAAGTATCCTTGCTTGATATGTGACGAAGAGCACTACACCAAGGACCGTCCTCGATGGGCCGAAGTGAGTCGATTTCTCAAAGGCACCCAAGGAACTCTGGCTATTCTCAAAGAACCATTTTCATCATCGTAGACTCAGTTGGTAGAGAAACCTTAGTCCTCTGCCCCATTTGGATCTCAGGTTTTCATGATGAATGATTCTGCATCTGTTTCCATAGCTACCCAGTTGAAAGATTATACCAAACCATGTTAGGCAGTGGGGAAAGAGATCACTAATGGTCCCCCTCCTCTGCTTGCTTCTGGCCCTCTTCAGATTGAAAGGTCCAGTACTGAGCCCATTGTATTACTACCTTCCAAAGGTGTACTCTATAAGTCTTATTACAATCCTAATCGTCGTGCTGCTCAACATTACAATATTGTTGAGGATTTGGCTCAGGCGCCGTCTACAATGTCTGCATTAGAAGTACTTTAGAGTTGTCCATCTCAACGGAAGGCTTTGTTATCTGCTATTGGCGGGGTTGACCCTACTGATTCAAGCCTTATCACTTTTGACTTGGATAATTTAGTCCCACATCTCCCTCACTAGCTTGCACTCATCATACACGTTGGCATTAATGGACTGAATATCCATCGAGAGGTAGTGGATGAAGGTGCATATTTGTGCATCATGTCATCTGCTTGCTGGAAAGCTTTTGGTTCTCCAACTCTGAATTCATCTCCAAATTCTCTAGAAGCGTTTGATGGAAGGGAATCTAAACCTCTTGGTGTTCTCGCTAGTTTATCGATTACTTTAGAAGGGAAGACAATCAATGTCGAGGTTGAAGTAGTTGAAGCCAAGCTCAATTACAATCTTCTCCTCATTCACAGTTGGACTCACGCCATGCTGTGCATTTCGTCCACTCCCTTTCGTGTTTTGCGATTTCCACACGAAGGAAAGATCGTTACTATTGATCAATTGTCATTCTTCACTTCTTCTTCCAAGAACAACGTTCCATACGTAGATCAAATTCCTACATCTTATGAGAGCATAGGGCAGGGTCTCTTCAAAGATCCTGCCCTCTTGGTTATTTTTACTCTTCCTCCACCCAACACTGTTCAGGTTAATATGATCTCCAGGTCTGATGATCCGTGGATCATCCCTTCACCTGAGAAGATTGATTCATTTGGAGATTCTATGCCGTTAAGTCTGATTGAGATTGACTATTGTGAACTTATTTCGGCTTCGGATCCTCTGCCTCTTGATCATGCTCCTTTGGGCATGTCTCTTGATACTTATTCTCAATCCCCTTGGCTCGGCGATTTGGATTTGCCCGATCCCTTGAAAGAGATATTTCCCTCTGATGAATCCATCGTGGAAAATATGTCTCTTGAGGATCCTCCTTAGGACGATAGTCATCATTGTTCCTCATTCATGCCTGGCCTTGGGGCCATGTCTATGTTTCTTGAGAGGTTTTCTTCTCAGGTTCCTTCTCCTCCACTTCAAACGCCTATTTTGGCACATGAATTTTTTACAGAAGGTAACTTGATTAATATCACTCAAACAATGCCTATCGAAATTTTCGTCAGATCAGGAATTGTCGAGAACATCCATATTGGGGTGACCTTTTCTTCAGATGAAGTTCAGGTCTATACTAGCCTTTTCCGCGAGTTGCGTGGCGTCTTTGCATGGTCTTACCAAGAGATGCCCGACATCAATCCAAGTATAGTGGTGCATGAATGATCAACATAAGATGGCCTTCATCTGTCCTTGGGGTAATTTCGCTTATAAAAAGCTCCCTTTCGGTCTGAAAAATGCTAGGGCTACATTTCAGTGAGAAATGTCATATGCTTTCCATGATATCAAGCACATTGTTCAGCCTTATCTGGATGACCTTCCGGCTCATTCAGGTAAGCGTAAAGACCATCTTGATCATCTCTGTCGGATTTTTATTCGCTGTCGACGCTATAACATCTGGCTAAATCCGCATAAGTGTGTCTTCTGCGTTGACTCCGGTAGAATCTTAGGGTTTATCATTTCCAAAGACGAGATTCGTCTCGATCTGCTCAAAGTTGAAGATATCATTAATCTCCCCTCTACATCCTCATTACATCAGCTACAGAGTCTATAGGGTAAGACTAAATTCTTACGTCGTTTGATACCAAAATATGCCGAAGTGGCTAAAGGATTTATGAGATTACTGAAGCAGGGCGTCCCATTCCTTTGGGATAAGATCGCACAACAATGTTTTGATGCATTGAAGATGTTGCTTTTCAACGCTCCTCTGCTACGTCCTCTGAATTATCATCATGATTATTCCCTCTAGTTGGCCGCCACTTTCAGCACAATTACCATGCTTTTGTTACAAGACAATGATGATGGTGACGAGCATGTCATTTATTATCTATCTCGTAACCTTCTCGATAATGAAACGCGATAGGAACATGTTGAGAAGTTGGCATTGGCTACTGTTCAAGATATTCAAAATTTTCGTCACTACATTCTATTGCGTACAGTGACTGTGATTTCTGATTGCAACCCTATGACCTACATATTGTCTCGTCAATTGCTGGGGGGCAAGTAATCGAAGTGGATTGGCATCCTCCAAGAGTTTGATTTGGATTTCACTACTGCAAAGTCAAATAAGTCATTAGTCTTTGCCAATTTAATCTGTTCTCTCCCTTCCGACTCCACTCCGTTTAGTTCCGAGGAACACATTTCGGAGGATACACTTTTTTGATTAGCACCCTTGATCCTTGGTACAGTGATATCATCATATATCTTCAAACTTCTACCTTCCGATCTGAGTTGATGAAGGGTTCCCGCCGTCGCATCCATCCTCAATCGCAACCCTATCGTATAGTCGGAGATACACTCTACTGCATCGGAGTTGATTCCATTCTCCGCCAGTGTTTGGCTCTCGAGGAGGCTAAGAAAGCCTTGAATGATTATCATAGTGGCGCCTGTGGCGGTCACATGTCTGGTTATGCTACTGCACATAAAATTCTTTATGCTGGGTATTTCTGGCCCACCATCTTCAAAGACTGCATTATTGCTGTTCGTAAGTGCCATGATTTCCAGATCTATCAGCGCAAGATGCACGCGCCACCTTCCCATCTCCACCCTGTCATTACCGTTGGTCCCTTTCTAAAGTGGGGCATCAATTTTATGACGTGTAACCCTCACTCAGCTGGGGGGCATGCTTATATCATCGTAGACATTGGATACTTCACCAAATGGGCCGAAGAAATACCTACACTTATGGCTAACGGTAAGACATCAGCTCAATTTATATTCAATCATATCATTTCTCGGTTTGGTGTCCCTCAAGCCATTGTTACCTATCATGGTTCCCATTTTCGGAATTACATGATGGCAGAGTTGACTTCAAAGTTGGGCATGCGTCATAACAGCTCAACACTGTACTATCCTCATGCCAATGGCCAGGTTGAAGTCGTGAATAAATTTCTTGTCACTATGCTTCAAAGTACGATTGGGATGCACAAATCGAACTGTCATCTCATGTTATTTTCAGCTCTTTAGGCATACCAGACCTCAGTAAAGGATGCGACTGGATTCACTCCATTTCAGCTTGTTTACAGTCTGGAAGCTACCCTTTCGATTGAATGTGAAATAACTTCGCTCAAGTTAGCTGTCGAATACTTAGCCAGAAGAAGAGCATCTTCTCTACTTAAAAAGGCTGGATGAAACTCGTCGCTTTGCTGCTTTGGTCATTGAAGCACATAAAAAGTGGGTCAAAGATCATTTTGACCAGTTGGTTTCCCCTCGTTCCTTCATAGAAGGAGACCTCGTCCTTCCTGTATGACCAAGCTCACGATAAGTTGGGGGTAGGAAAATTTCAACCCATGTGGCATGCTCCCTACATTATTAAATGTGTTTTACGGAATGGGGCCTATGAGCTTACTGATTATGAAGGTCATCCTCTAGATCAGCCCAGAAATGGGTTGTATCTTAAAAAGCACTATGCATGAGTCATTCATGCATGTTTTGTGTACATAGGTGTTATTTTCATTTTTGTACATTTTTGGCTTGGTGTGCTTTGCGAGTGTTTTCCTTCTTATTAGATCGTTTCTTATTTTGCAGATGTCTATTTCCCCTTATTTCAGTTTCGTGGATGGTGCTTCTCGCAGTACCCGGAACTTGTCTTTAGTAGCTTGAGTGATTTATGAACCTGCTGGTGAGTTGATAGATCTTTAAGGTATATGTCTAGGACAAAATATAAACAATGTCGCTGAATATAATGCTGTTATTGAACTATTAACCGAGGCAATCAACCTCGAAATTCGTGCATTTATTGTTAACTTAGACTCACAGCTTGTTGTTCTTCAACTTAATGGACATTATTCTGTTAGAAACCCTTACATCTTAAGGTTGTATTTCCGTGTTCGTCTATTGGAAAGAAATTTTGATTACATTACATATCAACATATTCCTAGACGAATGAATGCATTAACTGATATAGTAGCTAACATTGTATTAGATAGACATTTGCGTAATTTGTAAAAATCATCATCACATGACAAGATCCATATAGGAAAATACATGTATATATATATATTGAATGTTTGCATCCATGTGCATTATAAGTTCAAAAAATATTTATGTTTCGGTTACATCTTGAGACATCATGTCTCTAAAAAATATGTGGAAATAAAACCTAGGTGTCTACTCGGCATGACGCTCATTATAGCACGTCAATGCCTATACAAGCCGCCTCAACAAGCGGTGAACTCGGTTTGACACCCCTGCAGTGTGTCTCTGGTATGCATGAGAAACATCATCAAATCACACATAGTTTGGGATCCCACGGGAGATTCCATCCAAGTTGCGTATGATTTCGTCCTCCTCGCCTCCCTCACCATGAGGGTTAATATAAAAATTGCGAGGGATCCGCCTTGCTATCGGGGAAATACCTATAGGTCTCTCTGGGCCAACATCTACAATTACATGGATTTAATGTCAGAACATGCATAACAAACAAAGTCATAATACTCATGAAAATTGAAATGAGTCTTACCAAGTACTTCATCCCAATCCTCTCCTTTTGGGAGCGGGAGATCTGCATCACTAGTGAAATCTGTGCCAGAGTAGGGCCAATCTTCCACGACAATCAGCTGTTGGCAGATCCAATCAAATAAATCCGGTCTTAAAAACATTTGTTGACCGCCCCTTGACCTTGGAATTAGCACTGCCAAACGGGCCATCCATGGTTCCTGTGCTAGTGGTGTCAGAACTGTCACCTCCTGACCTTGGAAAATTGGTAGTCGTTCCAAGATGAACGATACTAGAATGGACTCGTAACCGAACTGCTTCATCTTGGTTTTCTTGCATTTCTTTAGTTGACACTTCATGTTGATTGTCACTGCCTCTTCCCAGTTGTAGAGGGTTGGTGCCATGCAATATACAACAAGAAGTAGCTATGTCTTTGTGGCCTCATGTGGTGCCTGCGATCTTGCAGTTCGTGTGATGGTGTGCAACACTACCTTTAGTGCCAAATCCGAAATAGTTTGGATGTCCACTTTTCCACTTCCCGATCATTTCCTTGCCCTTGGGCACACCTTATCAATAATCATACTCATGTTATCCATTGAGGGCCAAGTGCCAGTCAGGATTGGTACTGCCCCCCTTTGCGACAATCTGGTTATGAAATAAACGTCTGAAACTTCAATCTCGAGTTCTTGGTCATGAATAATGAAATTTTCCTAATCAATGTCCCAGACACTGATCAAGTACTGCAATAGCTTCGGTTGAGCTTTGAGGCATGGTGTAATGAATAATTTCTTGAGCCCAAAATCTCTAAGAGCTTCCATGCATCTTTCATTTTCCATGGCAAGTTCATCCTCTTCACTATGTTCTTGTTCTTTCCATTCAATCACCATTTTTCCATTTCACACCTGCAAAAACGTTCATATGACTGTCATTAGCCAAATTATAAGCTTTTTAAAACATTAATTTAGGCCTCCTTGTCTATAGTTACAAGCTAATATTGGCTGTCACGGTTGGCGCGATTGTTTTGGAAACAGTCGCGCCAACTGGTGCGCCCTAGTTCAGATTTTAGGACGATTGGCGCGGGTTTGTGCCTGATACTCGCGCTAATCGCCGTGCCCTAGTTTTTGTAAATTCCCCCATACATTTACACATGTGGGGTTGTAGGTAATGAAACTATAATCAAAATTCATGGACGGATGTTAGCTCTTACCTAGAACTGACGAATTCAAGATTGGTATTTCGGATTGCCCGCTATCGCCGCTGCAAAATCGCAGTGAAAAACGGTAAAAAATTGCTCACAAGAGGTAAAAGTGAAAAGTAACTATTTTTTACTATTTTTGGCATATTAATACTTTTCAAAACCCTAATTAGGTTTTAAAGCGTATTTTTTGATTATTTCTCTATGTTATTTCGAGAAATGGGGTTTATGTTTGTCTCTTGTGCAGCAACAGGTTTTCAACGTAACAACGATGAATTAACGAGTTGTATTTTATAATTTTTTCGGAATTAGTAAAAACACAAAAAAGTCACTATTGAAGTAATCTTTTAGCTCTTTTTTGGCTCTCTAAACATGAAAATATTACCGAGACTCTTGTCATTTTGAACTCATTAAATGGTTGCGAAACGATATCTACCCGGTATACGTTTACCCCTTTTTTGGGCTGGGCTAGATTATTTACGAAAAAGGAATACCTTAGTCTATCATGACTGAGAGGTTCTCTCAGACATAGTTTTCTGCCTTTCTGGATCTATGAGACTATCTACGAAAAGAGATTGCTAGAGTTTTCTTTTCCACTTATTTTCAAACTATGTAAACATGAAAAGATGCCGAGTTCTTCTGTTGTCAGACTTGTTAAAACCTAAATGACATCTTAAACCATCACCATGACGTAACCGAGTTCCCCCTTCCAGGGGCTCGTAAAATGTACTAGGATGGATTTGTCCGAAGGACAAACTTACATGAAAAGCATATGTTATCCCCTTTAAGCTTATTTTCAAAAAATAATTGGGGTACTCGCCAGCAATAGTGGGGGAAAATGGAACCAATTCTCAGTCGTGTTGGCAGTATGTCGCACTTGAACATGACACTCATCTACATTCGTGTCAGGTTGGGGACATCTCATTTCTTCATTTTGCCTCCATGGGTTTGGGTAATCTCTTTTGACCTCTCATCTACTCTTTGCCACATCATCATGACCTCAGATCCCTTTATTTCAAATACTACCAAATCCAGAGTCGTGTCGCTGATATGTTCAAGAGAAGTTTCCGATTGCAGTTTTCAACCTCCATTTGATCCTTTGTTTAGTCCTGATTCACTATCATCATGTTCCTATGTCTCATGTCGATGATGTGGGAAAAATTATGGCCCTCTTTCGACCAGGTCACTTCTTATTGACTTCAGCTCATTATCCAGGAAGTTGATCTAAAGATTCCCTTCCGGTACCTTGGAGCTTGCATGCCTCAATGGCAAGTTCTTCGCATTCGACGATAGGTCCACATCATTGGCCTTTGATTGAGTGATTATGCGGGTGTTCGACGCCAGATCACTATTCACATTCTGTGGATTGTACCTGTTGTATTTTGAGAGCCATTGTCATTATTGGTGGTTTCTCTTGTGCCTGTTAACAAATTTCATCATTGGTTGATAATCGGGTGACTTTCTTGCATGTTCGACTTTAGATCACATATTCGCATGCTTGAATTTGTACTTTTTCAGGTCGAGATGGAGTGTAATACCATGGGTTTTGTCTCATAAGATCCAGGTTGCGGGATATTTTGGTTTATCATGACTATTTGCATGACTCTTTTGATTGGATGGCTGCGACCATACCTGAATATATTTGTTGATCCTTATTGCTAGATGGCTGCGTCCATACCTCGAATCTCAATTTTTTATGTACTCTATTATGGATGGCTGTGCCCATGCCACATGTTAATGTATCAAAGGTATCAATTGTCTTTCTACTTGCAGATATTCTGACAACAGTGTTTGGTTCGAATGCATCCTCTTAAATAATTTCACCCCTCCCTCTCTCTCGGACCTCATGCTTTAGGGGGCATCTGTTACACAACATTTTTTCACTGACCCTGCAGTCCCCATCCCGCACATTGGAGAACCATTTATATGACTTATATGAAGTGTCATGCCTTGCAAAGAGTATCATTGCATTCCTTTCCATGAGGAGAACATTTCCTCTGTTGACTTTTCCATGAGCAGACCATAAAAAACACATGCTTTTGGGTTGGTTCTGGTAGGCCTTTATGCCCTCGCACCGAAAAAGGAAATTAACACTGGGCCCCATGCCCATTGGCGCTCTGTCCCAGTGAGCTGCCCATGCCAAGCTATATTTGGAATTTTTTTTAAATATAGAAGCGAAGTTTCCAAGCTAAATACTTTGTGAGCAAGTCAGATTGGGTTGTTCGACTGCATAAACACGAACACCTTCCTTTGGATTCTTGTTTCCACATTTTGGGGGAACCTCCCAAAGGATAAGGCCTCCCTTCCACCATTTGAGGGATCCCAACCTCCTCCTCTCCTTCTATAAATACACCTATCTCACATTGATGCAGCTAGCTGAATAACTGAAGAAGAATTGCTGAACATTTTGCTGAGACAGTCTATAAGCTAGTGAGATAGAGCAGAGAAAGAGACCCTTGTCTAGAGAGAGATTAGTCTTTTGCCTCGCCACGTCAAAATTCCTCAACAAATGCTCGAGATGTGATTCAACTGAACCCACTGAAGGAGGATGCGATGTCAAGGCTCTGGTTGTAATATCTTTCTTTCTCTTAATATATACGTGACTGATGTTTTGGTTCCTACATTGTGTCAATGTGATTTATATTACGCAATAATTTTAATCTTCTTTGACTAATTAGCTAGTTATGAATGTAATTATTATCATGTATGCTGCTTGTTTCCTTTGATCTTTGTGAAAACACCCGAATACAATTGCTGAAGGACCGCGACGTGTCGAGACAAGGATCAGGAGACCTCCGCTGCAGCTACAACGATCGTGTTGGATCATAGGTAGGAAAATCTATCCCAACTCGTTCCATTCATTAACTAGGAACCAACACATTAGCATGTTCCCTTGCTGCTAGACCCACCCTAGGGCTAGAGGGATCACCTCTGTCCATAGAGGGGATTTACCTACACAATAGAAGGTCCTTCCAGATCAAACCTCCCCACAAAGAAAATTTTGGTCTCCAAAAGTATCAGCTTCAATCCATCATCAACTATATGAAAATGTCTCTAAAAGGTACATTCCATCATGAATCCTTCACCTGACGTACTTTGGAATAAGAAAATAATGCCAACACCTGAAACTACTACAATGCAAATGCCTGAAAAGGCACATCCCTTCAAGATTCCTTCACCATGGTCCTTCATAATCAGAATGAAAATGCCCACATCTGCCTAAAGCTACAAACTGTAGTTGATCATACTTGTTTACATCTTTTGGAACACTTTCCAAGAGTTCATTGGTCAAGTTTACATGCCAAAATGGCTTAGGAAAATCACCTCATTCAACTTTATTACAAAGAAGCCAACAAGGCTTAATGCGCAAAAATATGCCTCTCACTCTCCCTCACATAAGAGTGGCTAAAACAAGAATTTTACAATGCTTCGTAATCAGATTTACATCATGAATTTCATGGTGGAAACTATGGTATTTTACATGGCATTCAAAAATTTACATTCCAAATTTTCTATGCCAAAATATGATGGCAACTATGGCCCTTTTGCATGGCAATTCCAAGCAATTTAATGTGCCAAACATGTGCACAAGGAAAATTACAAAGTTGTTGAACCCCCATTATAATAGTTCATCAAATGACTATGGGTTAAATAAAATAAAATAAAATAAAACCCACTTCAAACCTTTGAATAAATGGATTATGAGGACTTCTGTAATAAAGAGACTATTTATCGATACTTGCATTGAATTCCAGGCCTGCAATTGTAAAATGCAGAATGATTTGCCGAAATTCTCAATGCCACAACTTGAACATCTAGAGTCATAACACCTCAATTGTGATATCTCTAGCTACGAAATCATATTATTTAGTCCCAGGTGCATCCATTTGATCATGGCTGCATCAAAGAAATATATTGCAGTTTCATCATTCTTGCAGATTTTGTAAGCTAGCGTAGAAAGCATCGCCATGATGCTTTCACTGCAGTTGGTTGCAAAGAATACAATGTTGAATCACAATTAGGTTTAACGAGTGGTCACATATCAATAGTTGGAAGAATGAAAAAAATATTTGGGTGGAAAATTGATGGACCAACATCTTTCCAGTCTGAGCAACCAATTAGACTTGCCAACAAGGTAGTCTGCCCACTGTATCTTTGTTTTCCAATATTATGTATGCATTAATGTTTCATTTATGACACCCAATCACATGAAAATGGTGCAGTAAAAGTGGGTTCTCCTAAAGAAGATCCATCACAAGTTTCAAACTAAAAATTGGACGGTTTCTTAGTCCACACTCCATCAAAAGAACTGCTTGCACCAGAAGCTCTTGAAATCACTGGTAGTAGCCAGTATTGTAAGCTTGCAAGAACTAGTGAACAACAAGGGAAGCACAACATTATACATTCTTCTTCTTCTGCGGAAAGAAATGGTGACCGAAGTGTGTTTGCGCCAACAGAGCAGGAGGTTTATTCTCAGGGAGATGCAGATTATCGGATAACGACGAATATTAAATGTAATAAAATTATTTCAAAGAATATAAAAGTTATATTTGTCAACACAAACACCGTTTGTTGGAACAGGGTTCCCTAACCTGTGTTTTTGGTACAATTTTGGTAAATTTGGTCTTGCGTAGGGGTTTTGGGGTGGTTCAAAGCCCCTAATGTGTTGTAATGGGTTAAAGGGTAGCTCTAGGGTCCGCAAACCATGGTTTGTGAACCATAGGATAACAAATACTATGATATTATAAATAGATAGTTAGTTGGTCTAGTAAGGAAATAAGTTGATAGATTGATGCTATGTGCGAACTGTTAGATATTTTTTGGGTTGTTTGGGTAAGGAATCTTGCTGACTGTGTGCACAAAGATCCTTAGTCTTGCTATGTGTGGACCCCGCTAGGCTGTGTGCGTGGGCTATGTTTTGGTTGTAAGTGGATCTGAATGTTAATGAATAAGAAGCATCATTAAAGTATCTGTGTGTTGTCTGAATTGGTTATGTTTACTGTTGAAGCACATATGTGACGCCTATTTAAGTTGTGAATGTATCTGTGTTATGAAATTAGCATAAGTATATTGGTGATCTGATGTTGGCTGCGATTGTAGTAATCTGTGATGGTGGTAATGCACATGTGGATGCGACTGTACTGATTAGATCTATTAGATTTTTTATGGCTATATTCTGATTACACTGTGAAAAGGGCTGCGAATAGACTCATTCTGTGCAAACCTAGTAAGTTATAACGCAAATTTTCCTTGAATTACCTACTCTCTCTCAGGGTGCGGAAACACAGTTCCAGCACCCTCCCATACTACTTCGGGTGAGACCTTGGCCTGCGCAAGTAGGTCATTGCCGAAAGGGCCATTAGTATAGGGGTTTGTCGGCAAACCTTAACCTCCGAACATGGGTCAAGACCCCTCAGACCAAAAAATGATTCCATTTCCGGGACTGGGAGTATTTTGAGAGAGAGATCGGGTGATGCCACGAGGTCCTTGGAGACCTAAGAGGGTGGAAATTGAAGACTGGTTTGAAAGAAAGATTCAAGAGTTTGTTGTAAAAGAGAATCATAGAACGAAGTTGACGGCTGAGAAGTGGAAGAAAAATTACATCTTCACCGAAGTCTATGAAATTTTCTTTGTAACCTTTGTGCACGAGCTTCAAGAGTGGTTGGCAAGGCTCATAGAATTCCAGATGTGCTAGAAGGACGATCAAGTTACGTAGTGGACACTAGAATTGATTCCACAGCTGGAAAGGTTTGACAATATGATCACCTGTACAATAGAACACTGGGTAGATAGCATGCTGGGAGGATTCATGACAGAATTTGCAGTCAATCAGTTCGTGTCCTACTCTGATGTAGAGCGGAGGTTCTTCAAGGATTTCCAGGGTAAGTCCTTGAAAACATTGCCTTTATTAATAAAAATATTATTGTGTGAAAAGGGCATTCTGTGCAGCCACACTAAGTGAATGAACTCTGATATAAGTGAGAGTACAACACGAAGTGGTAAATACTACCGAACTAATCAAGAAGGAGATAGATCTGTCTACAGTCCATTAAGAGAATCGGCTGTGCATAGTCCTCTAGCTACACCGCCTTCAAGTCAGCATAACGGTAAGAACTCACCCACACCTCCACCGCCACCACAAGATGATATGGCCATGCACATGAAGATACCTACCTTCAAGGGTGTAGGAGATGAAGATATGGAGCGATTTTTGTTTGTAGTAAAATCAGTATGGACTACGCAGAATGTGGCTACCAACGCTGTAAAGAGAGTGCAGCTATCACTCGCCTTTGAAGGAAGGGCCTTGGATTGGTATATTGGGTACATAGGACAACATGCGGATCCATCTATTCAAGAGATTAAGACAACGTTAAAACAACAGTTTCGGAAGCCTAAGTCCTACTCACAAATAGTGGTCGACTTGAAAGACTTTAAATAGGGACCCACTGAATCGGTATGGGAAGCTGATCAAAAGTTAAAAAAGGTTATCAGAGATGGGGAATTTCAGTATGATGATTGGCGACACAAGGAATGGTTTATCGCTATCTTGTTGCCTCACCTGCATGGACCTATGGGATAGAAGTCGATTGTAGCGCAAGAGAAGGCCTTAGAAATTTCTATGAAACTAGAGGCTGTGCCGAGAGATGATGCTCATTTTGGGGTGCAACATATCCAGGGACAGCTGGAGGGAATGCACATAGAAATACATAATCTGTGAAAAGAGTGGGGGAAAGAGGCTAGCCCTAACATATGTGTTATCACCCAAAAAAAATGAAGCATCATTTTGACAAGGTTAAATAGGTTCATGTGACAAAAATAAGGTTGTAAGATTCATTTTTAAGTTTGGTCAAGGGAAATATTAAATTTTTATTGTTTAAGTTTACCCTAAGGTCAAAACCCACTCATTTTTAAACTCCCTCATGTCACATCATTCATCATGTTATGACTAATTTCAATTTCCAAGGTTTTTGTACCGAAAGTGCTAATTTAGCCAAGAAACCACAGTTTCATAATGAAATACACTGTGAAAATTCACTTTTAGCTACGAAACTGTTGATAGTTTTGTAGCGAAAACATCCAAATTAACACTAAAAATACTACGAAAGTGCGGTTTTCTGTCTGTCTTGTTAGTCTAGCTGTTAGGTGTCAGAAAATCATTGGGAATGAGTGTGTTAGATGCCATTCCAGTCATGAAGGGATAAATCCAAGGTACATGCTAAGGTCTGCAGTCATCATGATCAATTTAGGTATGTATGAGTCATCATAAGGTCATGAAGAGACATCAAAACTTCAAATCCTTTCCTAATTCAGTCATTTCCTATTTCTCATTCTTTCTTGCGTGATATTGAGCTCTGGAGAGATAGTGCACTAAGCCAAAGTTGTGGTTGGTGTTTTCAAAGGTTTACATTGAGCATCATCAAGCGAGGATGCAATTTTAATATTCCCAAAATTTCACATCATATTTGGAATATTAGAGTTCCTTATTTTCTTAATGAATTAATTAAATAAAAGGGTGGAGGGACCCATAAACCTCAAAGATGAATAGCATCGAATTTTAATGTGTGAATGTGGATATTCTAAATCTAGATCTAAAAGCATGGAGTAGTGGAGCAGCTCCATTAATGGAGATCATGTCTCATTTATGAGATAGATTATGGAGGATGAAATAGTCAAATAAGATCATGGATCTTAAATATAAAATCATGAGGATATTTGATAAGGTCAACTGAGATCATAGTGAATTCAAAAAATATCGTGAAGCACTTATGATAAGATAGTGGGGGAAGTGGTGCATTTAATGCACATATGATGGAGAGGGTGATCACCCCATGAGAACTTGATGGAGGACATGAGGCTACAACGCAATGAAACATGGAGACTATGTCCACATGTACAACACTGATTTGGAGTGGGCATAGGCTATGGAAGGCTCATGAATATAATGAAGGTGAAGGCACAATGGAAGGCATGATTTGGATTATTCATTTCTTGGTCTGTTTAGATCTAGATTTGTCTTAGGACATTTCTATGCAGACTTGGGCTGTTTAGTAGAGTTTGTAGTGCTGTTTAGCATAGGGTGTTCCCAAATGAGGATCCCACCTCTTTCTTTGAGTAGCTCTAGAAAGAGGAGTGTTCTTCATTCCTTATCAGGCATTGGTGCCATCTTCAAGAGGTTTTTTCTAGCATTCAACTAGGAAATTAGTGGAGGATTCATCCTACCACTTTGTTCTTCACATTTAGCCTTTCAGGAGCAGCAGATCTACATCTGACATTCAGGCCATTGGGTTTTACCTCCATGCAACAGCAGTCCCTTCATGGATTGCATAGTTCAGTCCTATAGATCTATTGGAGGAAGGAAGTTTCCAGTATTTCAGCTGGAAATCCTATGAGGGATCATCTCCTCACATTGGATCTATTGTTTCCATCATTCAGGAGCTAATTTGATACATCTAGCAGTAGGCTATTGAGTCTCCCTCTTTGACAGCACATTTTTCTGAAGCTGTTGTTCATCCAACAACTATTTTCAGTGGAGGAGATTGGAGGAGCTAGATCTTGAGCTTTTAGCCCAAGGATCTAGTGAAAGGGTTAGCCCTTCTTGCATAGATTTGATTGTGCATCATTGCAGCCATCATATCATCAGATTTAGCTTCAGATCTGCATTCCCAGTAGCATATATGTGAAGCCCTAAGAGGGTGATTTTCTCAGACTTACAGATATGAGAAACCCTTTTTTGGTTATCCTGGGAATCCATCATTGAGCCCATATCTGCAATTTCATCATCATCGGAGCTCCCATTCTACCTAGATCTAACTTTCTATCTTTCGGGTAGTTACAGTCCCAACAGTTGCAGCAGGGACAACTCAATTTACCTTCCATCAGTTCAGCAGTTATGCAGTCCCTCTTGGGAAATCATTGTAGGGTCATTCTAGGCCACCCTTTTGGCTTGAGTGTCTCATATTTTGAGCACTGTTGTACTTGCTTTTTCACCTCCAATATAATAAAGTGGCTCAACTATTTCTATGCATTCTGATGTGTATATAGATTTGTTTTTTACTTTGCTGCAGTCCTTATATTGTGTTTTAGTATTACTGCATTCTCCCTTTTGGGATATTATAGTGGTATCAGAGCATGATCTTTGGCTTAGCTTGTGGAAACTTCATCTTTTGCATCAAAAGAAGAAGCATATAGATGAGATCTATCGTGAAGGAGGAAAATTCTGCCACTCATTTCTTTAGATCCATGTAAGATCTCTCCAAGGAGGTCAATCAAATGAAGAAGGAAAGGTAGAAAGAAGATCCAAGAAGAAGATTTTATGAGGAAGGTCCAAGCACTTCCTATTAGTAGAAAAGAAGACCAAAGAATCATATATCTCCTCATAGATCCACTATTCCCACTTTCTTTGGAGAAGGTGAAAGGTGTATAAATGAAGAAATAAGAGAACCTGAGACTCATGAGACTCTCAGTCTATATCTTGAAGAGTACAAAGCACAGTCTAGAGCATTCAAAGAGAGTCTAACTCTCCAAGGATTCTTCCAAATCAAAGAAGAAAGAGGATCCCATAGCAGCAATAGAAGGAAGAGGCACATTAGATTCTATTTTCCTACATTTGATGGATCTTCCTCAAGCACTGTTAAGGCTTGGAGGAAGGAGTTAGATGCATTTTTCAGGCTACATCCTATAGCTGAAGGAGAGGCTGTCCAAATTTCAGCACTTCATCTTTTAGGTGAAGCAAATGATTGGTGGTTTGGTCACATGGAGCATGCAAAGGTGACTAAATATTCAGATTTATTTCACAATTTGAGGAAGAAATTTTATGTGAGAAAGCCAGAGATGTGTCACAAAGTGAAATTTCCTAAGGAAACAAAGGAAGATGCCAATCTTGTCACTCTGGACAAGAAGTCACTACATTCACCACCAGCTGCAGAAGTAGTTGCATCCGGAGAAGAGACACTTGCAACTTTTCAAGATAGTCTTGAGCTCTTGACACATAGAGTCCCATGCATGATTCAAGAGATGCATGAGGGAGAGGACGAAGATTCAAGCACTGGTACACTTGGAGAAGAGAAACCACCACTCTTACCAGTAGTTGGAGACACTATTGTTTCGGTTGGAGGAACTCTTGTGTTCCGCAAGAGGTTTCCACAAATCAGTTGATCCAAGTTATGCATGAAATTTCATCACATATTGTTTCAGTATATCTTATTGAAACTTATGAGGACATGCCATCAAGGCCAATGCATAACCAAGGGTTAGAACAAAATGATGATTTGAAGCAACAACATATCACAGCGCAGAGGACCCTTGATATAATCAAGGAGGAGATTAAGAACTATCCCAGTTCATCATTGTTGAGCTACATTCAACCCTTTGAGTTGAAGTGTAGAGTTTCATAAAATGGGATGAGCATGATCCTATGTACAATAACTAGTTATGAGATCAGTATTGTGCCTTGGTTTGAGACAACACATGTATTACCATGCAGATCTACAACGTTGTCGCTTAGTAGATGTGAAAATGGAGAGGCCCTATCATTCTTGGAGCATTATGAAGGTAGCTTCACTCATGAAGAAATGGAGGTAAAGATTAAAAATGGTAGACATCTTGAGATGAGGAATGTTTTCTCCTTTCTAGATGACACTTTCTCAATGAGCATCTTAGTGCTCAAAGAGAAACTTCTACCTGCAGCGGATCCAAAACTTCTTTTGTTTCAGAGGGCCTTTGATGAAAAGAGAATATCATTGAGAGATCTCATTGGAGGTGCACTTCAACATTTCATGAAGTGAAAATTTCTTCAACAGTTTGGGGAGGATAGTATTCTACAAAGGGAGGATACCATGATTATGCAAGACATCATTCATCATCCATAATGGGATGAGTGGGTGAGGATGATAATCAAGGGGTTGCATGACCACTTGCAGATATATGATACGGGGCAGCAAGCTTGGTTATGTTGGTTGCTCTTGGGATAATTTTGTCACTACCCAAAGGCTCCTATTTCTTTGATCCGTGCCTTGAAAAACACTTATGAAATGAAGAAGGAGGCATGGCTATGATGGCTGCTATTGGGTAAGTATGGTTACCACCAAATAGCTCATATTTTTCTGATTCATGCCTTATGTATCAATGATAGAATGCAGCAAAAGAAGGCATGTTCATTTTGGGTTCCCTTGAGAGAGTTTGGCCACCACATGACATCTCCTATGTCTATGTGTTTTGTATTGGGTAGAACTTGGCATGATGCTCTCATGATTTTTATTGATGGTGTTTGCTTGTATTGGGCTGAAGTGAAATTTCACATGTCTATCAATATGTTTTTACTCCATGATGCACATGAGGAGGAGAGAAAGAAACAAGATCTCTTGTTTCTTTGGTTGCTTTTGGGGGAGTTTGGCTTGTCCATATTACATGGAGGAGATGGAGGATGGAAGCAAAGGGCCTTACCCCGGTGGCTACTATTGGGAGAATATGGTTTGACATATTTGTATACCCATATATATCCTTTTCTTCTTTTGCAAACGTTGGAATGATGCTTGGATCCAACAAGGCCAACAGGTCTAAGGGAGAGAGCATGTCAATGCTTAATAAAATTCATAAAGCATGGGATGAAGAAAGGTATTGTGAGATGGAGCTTTTCCTTTGTGGAGAGAGCCACTTTATTTTATGTATCTCATGTATTAATGATGATGTTGGACATCATATGGTTGTCACTTGGTACTTCATGGTAGAAGGAGGAAATCTAACCATATAGTTAGAGGTCATTATATGTATTTTTGAAAGACAAATTTGGAACCAAACATGCATAACACATTGCAGCAAATGGAGGAAACCTTCCTTATGTGGATGCCATTTGGAGGGGAATAGATTGCTTTGCATCTACTTTTGGAGTTGCTTGAGGACAAGCAACTTTTTTCTGGGGGGGGACACTGTAATATTCCCAAATTTTCACATCATATTTGGAATATTAGAGTTCCTGATTTTCTTAATGAATTAAGTAAATAAAAGGGTGGAGGGACCCATAAACCTCAAAGATGAATAAAATCCACTTTTAATGTGTGAATATGGATATTCTAGATCTAGATCTAAAAACATGGAGTAGTGGAGCATCTCCATTAATGGAGATCATGTCTCATTTATGAGATAGATTATGGAGGATGAAACAATCAAATAAGATCATGGATCTTAAATATAAAATCATGAGGATATTTGATAAGGTCAATTGAGATCATAGTGCATTCAAAGAAGATCATGAATTCCTTATGATAAGATAGTGGAGGAGGTGGTGCAGTCAATTCACATATAATGGAGAGGGTGATCACCCCATTAGAACTTGATCGAGTACATGAGGCTACAACACAGTAAAAAATGGAGACTATGTCCACATGTACAATGTATATTTGGAGTGGGCATAGGCTATGGAAGGCTCATGCATATAATGAAGGTGAAGGCACAATGGAAGGCATGATTTGGATTATTCATTTCTTGATATGTTTAGATCTATATTTGTATTAGGACATTTATATGCAGACTTGGGCTGTTTAGCAGAGTTTGCAGTGCTTTTTAGCACAGGGTGTTCTCGAGAAGGGATCCCACCTCTTTCTTTGAGTAGCTCTGGAAAGAGGAGTGTTCTTCATTCCTTATCAGGCATTAGTGCTATCTTCAAGAGGTTGTTTCTAGCATTTAGATAGGAAATTAGTGGAAGATTCATCCTACCACTTTGTTCTTCACATTCAACCTTTTAGGAGAAACAAATCTACATCCGACATTCAGGCCATTAGGTTTTACCTCCATGCAGCAGTATTCCCTTCAAGGATTGCGCAGTTCAGTCTTGTAGATCTATTGGAGGAAGGAAATTTCTAGTATTTTAGCTGGAAATCCCATGAGGGATCATCTCCTCACATTGGATCTATTGTTTCCATCATTCAGGGGCTGATTTGATACATGCAGTAGTAGTCTATTGAGCCTCCCTCTCTAACAACACAATTTTTTGAATATGTTGTTCATCCAACAACTATTTTTAGTGGAGGAGATTGGAGGAGCTAGATCTTGAGATTTTAGCCCAAGGATCTAGTGAAAAGGTTAGCCCTTCTTGCATAGATTTGATTGTGCATCATTGTAGCCATAATATCATCAGATCTAGCTTCAGATCTGCATTCCTAGTAGCATATATGTGAAGCCCTAAGAGGGTGGTTTTCTTAGACTTAAAGATCTGAGAAAACCTTTTTGGGTTATCTTGGGAATCCATGATTGAGCTCAAATCTACAATTTCAGCATCATCGGAGCTCCAATTCTTCCTAGATCCGACTTTCTATCTTTCAGGCAGTTGCAGTCCCAACAGTTGCAGCAGGGACAACTCAGTTTAATTTCTAGTAGTTCAACAGTTACGCAGTCCCTCTTGGGAAATCATTTCAGGGTCATTCTAGGCCACCCTTGTGGCTTGAGTGTCTCATATTTTGAGCATTTTTGTACTCTATTTTTCACCTCCAATATAATAAAATGGCTCAACTATTTCTATGCATTCTGATGTGTATATATATTTATTGTTTACTTTGCTACAGTTCTTATATTTTGTTTCAATATTACTGCATTCTCCCTTTTGGGATATTACAACAATTCATCAAGCGAGGCTGTGAAGACATTGAAGAAACCATGGCAGAGAAAATAATGACCAACAAGGGTGGCCAATTCCTGATATATGAACCTGTAGACATGAATTTGATCAATGAAGACCCAATAGTAGTGGAAGCCTTAAAAAGGGTAGGTTGTCTACAGTTTTGTGAGAAATTACAAGGCTGTCATACATAGGTGTCCAAGGAGTTTTCTTTGAATTTCAATGGAAAAACTACTAAAGTGGGAATGCTCAATTTTTCCATCACACCAGAGGTTAATGCAGTTGCTACAGAGATTCCAAGAGGACAAGAGAAATGGTTCAAAGGTTTCAAGTTTAACATGGAGCAGTGCAAAGAGTTCATGAAGCCTGAGCATACTGAAATGGATCTCACCAATGCTATTCGAAGAAGTTACATAAAAGAAAATTATTCAAAATCGTTGCTCATCATCCAAAATTATTTTACTTGTGAAGGAAGATACCACAAATTCTACTCATATCATTTCAAATTACTTCTACACTTTACTAGTAAGATTTCCCTTGATCTACCTTTCTATTTGCATAGAAGTTTGTCAAAAATGGCAGATAAGGTCCAAGCAAAGTTTGAGGGGAGTGAGACTTCATTATTTCATCATGGTTTAATGAAGTTATTGGTTTTATATGGATTTTAAAGGTGAGGCAAAGACTGATCCTCATTCTTGTTTGTTAGTGGTTTTGAGTTGGATGCTCTTACTCCTTCAAGAAATCCTAAGCCTAGGAGAATTCCATCACCATTAGCAGCAGAACAGAGGGAACCATTGGAAGTAAAACCAAGTGAACCTGCAAGAATAGAACCAAGTGAGAAAATTATGAAGGAGCCAGAGAAAATTCAGAGTCTTGACACACCAAGTGTCCCACCTGCAAAACATAAGTCAAAAGTGGTCAAACATGTAAAACAAAAACAAACTATTAGTAAACAAGAAACTAAAAGGATGACAAGGAGCCAAACAATGGTTTTAGAAGAGAAAACAATGGCTGTAGAAGACAGAGCAGAAGCTAAGGGAAATCTAGAAGATATTTTACATGCCATTGACATAGAGGAAACTCCTATTGTCCAAGTTGAGTTTATAGAGGAAGGTGGACAGAAGTTAAAAAAGACTAAATCTGCAAAGAAATTAGAATTTGAGGGATAAGATGCAGGTTTCATGTTCCAGGAAAGAAAACATATGACAAGGCATGCTAGAAATATATTAGAGAGCAGTAAAGAAGTTCAACCACCTACTGACACGGCTCATCCACCTCAAGATATTATTGACCTTTCATCACCTACAGAGAAAGATACAATCAACAAATCAAAGAAAGGAAAAGAGAAGGTGATGGAAAAAATAGAGTTGCAACTCCTTGAAGAAAAAATGAAATTGGCTAATCATGAAATTGCTCTTATGAAAAGAGAAGCAAGGAAACACAGTGTAGAGAAGTTTCAATTTGAAAATATCAAGGCAATTTCGGAAGAACAGGTTGACACTGTCTCCAAGACTTTGGATAACACACAACAACTCATCAAATGGACCATTCCAGCAAGGAAAGAGGCCAAACATGTCAGGAGGATGAACATACAGTTGAAAGTCACCAATAGAAGATTGAAAGACTAGGTTAAAGACTTTCAAGAGCAACTTGAACTAATTCATGAACAGTTAGAGAGAAAAGGCCTTAAAATGATAGTGCTTAAAGAGCCAATAGCTCAACCAATTATAAATGAGGAAGAAATGCCTCAAGAATCATAAGGTGAGATGTTTTATGGTTTTTTAAGGCTAATGACATTTTAGAGACAAGATTTTGGCACTTACAGGGTTTAGTTTACAAAATTACACAAAAATCTAGATTTTCAGCACTTTTAAGCAGTTTCATAGCATGCCTAGGCTTGAAGGACAACAAAACGCTACGAAACTACTGTAGATTTTCTTTTCGATTTTCGAAATAGTTTTGGTTGCTGTCAAGAGGAGAAATTTGTGTGGGAGATGTGTCTAATGATGATGAAGACTATGCAAAAGGAAATAATAAAAAAATTTGAGGGTAAAGGGCATGTTTGCAGCGCTACAAAAGTACGCTACGAAACTACCTTACTTTTGTAGCATACTGTATTTGAGCCTTTTTAGCAGGTTTTGGAGAATTTTGGACATCTAGATATTATTGAAGTGTTGAAGACCATGGCAAGAAATTATTCAACACTAAAATACCATGAATTGAAGATAAATTGGTAGCCAAAGCATTCGTGGAAGCAGAAGACCATTTGCCTAAAAAACAGGGTTTTGTTTCCAGTTTTAGAGGAGGTTAGTTAAGTGGTCATAAAGTGATGAACCCCATCACCTAAATTCGAACATGTGAAAGCATAATTGGCAAAGATGTAATTGCTTTAGAGGATAAGGTTTTTAAATGTAATAATGAGCAGTTTGAGTCCTAGTTGGATAAGGACTGTCAAGTAGGATCACTGTCATTTTGTAATTAAGTAGATGTTTTATGGTTATGCAAGGTGTCATTAGGAAAAAATTCAATGAATCCAACCAGGAGGTAGATCATATCATGATGTAACAAGTCTATTAAAGGCCATTGAGTCAAATTTGTCAAGGGTTGGAGATTTTTTGGCAAAGACAAGCTTTATGTAATTTGACTGTTTCAGCAATACAAAGATTTGTTACTTGACCAACCTGAGATTCTGAATGAGTTTTTAGTGCTTACCTATCTTATCTATACCTTTTATGTATCTCATTTGTAGTGGTTTTAATTTATAATACTTAGAATTCATTCATGCAATGCTCTGACTTCCTTTATATATAAATTGACTGTGTATTTTCCTGTTTCATGTGTGTGTGTCCTACTACTAAAAACTCTTACCTGCCTCAGCTTCCATGTCAAGTGAACTCACCGAATCACTAAAAATGTTGAATCCATAAGCCCAATTTTTACATATTGATATTATTTTCAACTTGCACTCATCATAAGCAATTTATTTCCTAAATAGAGTTAGCCATCTACATATTTATTCAATATCATTAACCCTTGAGAGAGCCCTCTCAGACTGAGGAGGCTAAGCCTCAGTCACAATATTGGTTTGAAATAGTTACATGAGATTGCCTGATTAGAAGCCTATTAGAAGAAATTTTGTGATAACAATATGGTGCATAAGATGCAGGGTGTCTGGCCACACCAAGGACCAGTGCCCTCTACTGACAGATTACATGCAAGTTGGGGGACCCAGCCCATTGCGTCCTAAGGAGGCTGATGGGCTGAGTGGTCTGATGTTATGGTGCAGTCGTTATCATGTTTTTGGGCTACACAACACTAACCACTGTCCCCGTCTTGGTTCTTATGTTCCCAAATTGAAGCAACAATGGTGTCGATTTTGCTCCTCTGTGGGGCATGACGAGCATAACTGCCAGACCTATAACTTGATGATAGATCAATGAAAAATATACAGGGTACAGGCTGACCCTTCTACACCATTGTCTCCCTCAAGAATAGGAGGCTCCCCAGAGAGGGGTGGGGGAGGGGGAAGTGGTGGAGGCGTAGGTCGGGGAAGAGGACAATTGATCTGTTACAATGGTGGATAAATAGGGCACTTTGCAAGGGACTATTCAAACCCTACGAGACAATATTGCTGATATTTTCGACAACTGGACCATGTGATTGAAAACTATCCAATTCTGATAGAAAAAATGCGAGAAAAACATCAGACACCTACATAGAATGTGCAAAGGGTTAAAGCAGAACCACGTGATGAAGGACCAAGTATTAATGTCATAACACGTAGCGGCATGGCTACTAGAGGAGCTGAGGAGAAAGCTGAAGTTGAACCTCTTATCTGGAAAGTAACTGTCAAACATGAAAGCTTGGACCTACAGAAGAAAAAGGAAACCTTCATCACAGCTCAAAAATACTTTACTAAGGATGAGGCGCCTATTTCCAAAGCTCCAACAAACCTGAGAATAGACGATGAAGTTAAATTATTTCTACAAGCCTGTATGAAGCTGCTACGTACCCATAAGGAAGTAGAAAATATGAAAGCTCTAATAGACAACTGCGCAGAGAGAACTAAACCTCCCCCAGAAGTCAAGGATGTGCACAAAATTTACAAGCATAAAAAATGCACTGGCTGGGAAATGTGGCTAATAGCACAAATTGGCGCCTATGAAATGGATCAAGTTATTTTGGACCTAGGGTTAGATGTGAACATACTGCCCAAGAAAACTTGGTAGCGGATGGTTGTGCCTAAGTTGGAATGGTATACTATCCAGCTGCGCATGGCTAACCAACAAAAGATCATACCATTGGGGAGGCTATAAAAAATTATGGTAGATATTGTAGGAGTTAAGGTTTGCACCGACTCTGAGGTAATTCAGATTGTGGAAGATGCATACCCCTATCTTGCGCTCTTAGGACTGGATTGGGCTATAGATATGGGAGGCATTATCAACCTAAAGAAAAGAAGCATGGTGTTTGAGAATGATGGTACACAGGTGATAATCCCACTAGAACCTGCGAAAGGAGAGCGGTATACAGAACCAGTGCGTGAAGAAGAGTATGTGGATCAAATCTATAAATTAACCGCTCGGGATGAGGATTGGATCAATCCTACAACTGATGGTGTGATTTTCTAGGAGAAGGAAAACGAATGCTTCTCTGACTCCGACGGGGAGATCAAAAATTGGTAGAATTGGTTACATGATGTATCTGCGCTGCGATGTCTCAGAATCACAAAGGAATTCTGGTGTATCTCCTCAGAGGTAAGAGAACTACCCCACTTTGATGGTTTTGGCAGTATTAAATAATTTTTGCGAGCATTTGAAGTTGAAGTCCCAAGGGAATGAAGGCTCTGGGCCCTTAATCTAGCCATGCGTGAAACCCCTGCGAGGTGGTGGGACACACATAAGGGGACATTCTAGGATTGGGAAGAGTGTCACAACATGATGGTATTATGGTTTGAACCTCCGGTTCACCTGCACATAAATACTTTCTTGGGGCCAAGGGACCCGCGCGAGCACTTGTCCGCATGGATGGAAGAATGGGGCGAAAGAACTATAGAGGAATGGGTCCATCTTTTCATTCATGCCTTGGGGCCAATCTCGACCGCATGGTATTTAGATGTGAAATTACACCAACGCACCCGCCACTGGGAAACCATGATGGATGAGTTTGTAGGGACATTCGGTTTGATACGAGGAATAGAGGCACTCGAAGAAGCTCTGTAGGATATAGATGCCTTAGCATTTTATGAATCACGACCTTGTGCAACACATGGGGCACCAACATGGGAAATGCAGATGCAGGATATTGTCAACTACCGCAATTTATCAATGGAGGAGTGCGACGAAGACCCATGAAATGTCTCTATCCGAGAGTCAAAGGGAGAGTGCATAGTTGCTGGACCCCCACTGCATATCGTCGATGTCATTAAGCCTCTGAAGTTTCGAGAAGTCAACATTGGAACGGAGGAGCAACCTAAGTTAGCTAAAATTAGGGACTACTGGGATGATGATACTGTGGGAAAGGTTGCCGAACTCCTCACGGAATACCAGGACCTATTCTCGACAAAATTTTCGGAACTCAAAGGGATTACAGGGGACTTAGGGGTCATGCGCATCACTTTAAAACCAGATGTGCGTCCTATGAAGCAGCACCCTTATCGGTTGAACCCCATGTATAAACAAAAATTCAAGGAAGAAATCGACAAAATGCTCACTGCAAGTATCATCAAACTAGTCGAATAGTCAGATTGGGTAAGTCCTATTGTGGTTCAGGAGATAAATACTAAGGGAGAGATACAGATATGTGTTGACTTGCGCAAATTGAATGATGCCTACATACATGATCCCTTTCCTATGCCATTCTCAGATGAAATATTTGATAACATGGGGGGCCAAGAAGCATACTCGTTCACGGACGGGTTCTCAGGCTACCATCAGATCAGGATCGAACCTGAAGATCACAACAAAACTACGTTCGCCATTGAATGGGGATATTTTCAGTATACTGTAATTCCGTTTGGGCTCAAGAATTCCCCTGCCATATTTTTGCGGGTGGTGGTCGTAGTATTCGAGGAATTCATCCACAAGTTCTTGGAGGTATATTTTGATGATTAGAATATCTTCGGGTTGGTAAAGAAGCATGTCTCAAACCTGTGCATGATGTTGGACGCCTGTAGAAAGCACCAAATTTCCATGAATATCAAGAAGTGCATATTTTACGTACCCTTCGGAATCTTGCTCAGTCACATAGTTTGTCGACAAGGATTGATGGTTGATCCCACCAAAATAGCAGTTATCATCAATCCGGCAGTACCTACAACTGAGAAACAGTTGCACTCTATCCTCGGACATACAGGCTATTACAGGAAGTTCATTCAAGGATATGCGCTAATCACAACAACTATGGAAAAATTTCTAAAGAAGGACGTTTCATTTTTTTGGGACGAGTGTCAGAAGAGCTTTGAGCTACTCAAGGAGAAGATGGTCTCTGCGCCTATTCTCATCTTTCCTGACTGGGCGAAAGTTTTCCATGTTCACTTAGATGCGTCAGGGATCACCTTGGGAGCTATCCTTACGCAGCCTAGAGACAGAGACATTGACCATCTATTTGCATTTTCTAGTAGGAAAATTTCTGGTGCGGATCACAACTACTCCATTACTGAATGTGAGGGGTTGGACATGGTCTACGCACTACAAAAATACTGGCATTATTTGTTAGGAGGGAACTTCAAGATGTTTACAGATCACTTGGCTTTGAAGTACCTAGTGAATAAGCATATGTTGGGGGGGAAAATCTATCGATGGTTGATGCTGTTCCAAGAATATGACTTTGAGATCATTGTCAAGCCAAGAAAGTTGAATGCTGGGCCGGACCACTTATCCTAAATCAAGAGAAGTGAGGAACCCACTATCCTAGAAGAAGGACTGCTCGATGCACAACTATTCGTGATTAAGGTGGTCGATGCAAACTTCGCCGACATCATTCAGTTCCTGACTATAGGGATGGCACCCGCAGAGTATTCGGTAAAACATAAGAAAGAGTTGGTAACCCACGCAACGTATTTTACCATCATCACAGGCCATCTGTATAAGCTGGCAGATGATGAGGTGCTGTGAAGATACGTGTTGGAGAATGAAAGGCACACCATATTAGTAGAAGCTCATAGGGGCATAGCAGGAGGTCACTACGCAGGGAAGGCAATGACACAGAAGATATTGAGTGCTGGGCTATGGTGGCCTACACTGCATAGTGACTCTCACGACTATTGCAAAGCCTGCGATACGTGCCAAAGGATGGGAAGGCCATCACGCAGAGAAAAAATTCCCCTACAACCACAAATGGCCCTACAAGCATTTGAAAAATGGGCCATCGACTTCATTGGGCCCATTAACTTGCCAGGAAAGAAGACATGTGCACGCTACATCATCACTGCAACTGATTATGTAACCAGATGGGCTGAAGCACAAGCTGTGAAGGATTTCACTGCAGATACCACTGCGCACTTCATTTTTGAGCATATTCTGACCAAGTTTGGCTGTTCAAATATCTTAATGATAGAGGTACACACTTTGTTAATGAAACAATACAGGGCTTGACTGAAGAATTTTGGATCCACCATGAGAAAATAACCCCGTATCATCCACAGGAAAATGGAGCTGTAGGCACTTTTAATAAGATCTTGGAGCAGGCACTGACTAAGGTCTGTAATGCCGATCATAGTGACTAGGACATGCGCATCCCTTCAGTTCTTTGGGCCTATCGAACCACCTGCAAGAAGTTGACTGGAAAGATACCGTTTAGGATGGTTTATGGCAAGGAGGCTATTATGCCCATGGAGTATATTGTTCTTAGCCTGCGCATCGTAGCCTTTACCAACATGGTGGAGCTTGATATCATGGAGGAACAGCTAGCGTAAATTGTAGCCTTGGAGGAAGATCGTTTCATTGCTAACTTCCATCAGCAAGTCTAGAAGGCCCGAGATAAGGCATTGCATGATCGAAACATTCGGAAAAATACATTTGCAGAGGGAGAAATGGTCCTTCTATACGATAGCTAGTTTGTGAAACACCCAGGGAAGTTCCGTCAGCACTGGTTAGGTCTCTATATGTTAAAGAAATTATTGATGGGGGAGCGGTATGGGTAGCCACCCTGCGTGGTGATATGGTACTAGGCTATGTCAATGATAGCCGGCTCAAACCATACCGGATCAAATGACTATATGGCCAGAGTAGCTGTATAGGGCGGGATACGCATAGGATGAGGAACAAATGTAGGAGGAACCGTGGTATGCGTAGGGGTCAGTCGCAGGTCTGGAGGCCCAGAGAGGTACGCTAGGAGTGCAAGGGTGTTCTTAGAGAGCAGGGTGCGCTCAAAGCAAAGAAGAGTGCTGGAAGTGCATGGGTAATATGCAACTACGAAAACTAGCCGTTGGAACAGTAAAACGGGGTAAAAATAAAATTTTACGTTGGAAGGATCGGGCAGTCAGAAATTAATGAAGCTATTTCTGAATATTTTTTACCGTTTACTTGATGGTAAGTTTATGATAAGCCTCACTCAACCATTGGTTGATCTCCAAGGCTATAAAATTAGAAGTATAGCTTAGAAGAGGGTTCCATGTATCTTGAGTAGTTTGTGTTTTGCAAGCGTCTGCGACTATTGCGCTTGTTCATGTCTGAGCGTGCTTCCCCCTCTAATAGTAGCCACCTTGAGTTCATTTTTCGCGCTGTGATGACTGCGACTAATCCCGCTAAATCATCCCAGACTGTGGCATCAACAGAGAAAGAATATGAGGAAGTACTGGAAGTCACCCCTAAGGTTGAGGAGACTATGTCACCCCTGAGGTTGAGGAGACTATGTCCACACCCAACAAGGGAAAGAAGAAGGGGAAAGGAAAAGGCCAGGAGCAAGGGTTGGGGAAACCTGCAAAGTGGGCTGGCGTGAAGATATGTACTTCCCCTTAGAACATGAAATCCCCACGAACAGTGCCACAAGTGCGATCAACCAACCCATTAAAGAGACCTCTGTCTGCTCAGGAAGAGGCCCGGATCGCTGAACCCATAAGCTGGCTACCAGCCTATGTACAGCCGCGTAGGCCCTTGGTGCACACGCCCAAGAATCTTGATGGGATGCGCTTCTATCTGCAGATGCCTCTAATGCTGGGCGAGGTATCCATCATTGGAGATTCCTTTGGCAAGCTCCACACGGTCAAATTTGATGATCATGACCTCGCAAAACTGGAGGCCTTCCCTGAGCTGGCACCGAAACTGTATCTGGATAGGGTGTTGGAGGATGATGTACTGAAGGTTGTCCCTATGCCATGGAAAAGTGGAATGGTGGGGTCTGGCTCTTAAATTTGCTATGGATGCCTCATTTTGGCCAGTGTAATATCACTGACAGGATTGTGCGGCTACTACTCACTTTGGTCCATGACGGCTACTTATGGAGCTGCATCCCCATAGATGCAGCGCTCATGCACCATATCACTAGTCTGCCCATGAAAGGGCTGAATCCCATGGATTGCGTCAGGAAGAAATACGAAAAAAAAAATCCCTGAGAAGGTGCATGATGATTATCATGTTGAGCGGAACACCAGGGGGTTCATGATAAGCACTATTTGTGACCCCGACGCGTGTATGGGCACTTTTTTTTTAGCCTAAAATATGATGTGCAAGTGCCAGGTTGCCACAGTCCCCACATGTGTAATCCAGTTGGCCGGATGTTGCGAAAAGGGGGTCTGCTTCAACTAGTCCCAGTTCCTGTGCATGAATTTCTGGAGAATGTGCGTGAAGCCCAAGATCATGGAAGGGCATTTTTCTATTCTTGGTTGCTGCTCTCATCGCGCTGGTTGCATGGGAAGCCCTAGAGGATTTGGTCCTACCCGACCTAGATCCAGATATGTGTGAAGGAGCTCGGTATGTGAATCTGTGGGATTTGAAGGATGAAAAGAGAATTGAAGATAATAAGGTCTTCTAGGTCCTATTCTAGAGTGGACTCATAGCTTCCATTCAATCTCGGCCACACTTATCACCAACAATTTATGATAAGTACAAAAGCATCGCAGCATTCTAGGTAACAATGCACATTGTACAAATCAGGGACCGCAAGGATCCAGCATGGGTATAACTCCCATATATGGTTGCGGATGAGGATAGTAACCTCCTTATTGTTGCTTGGCCTCCACACTAGAAACTTGGCTTCAAGTCAGGTACGAAGGACACTGTAGGTATGAGCACCAAAAAGGTCACCCCGCCCACCACCACCAAGGAGATCGGAGGACAGGGAAAGAGTACTGGAAAAGGGGTGGACCCGGGACCATAGAAAGAAGGACATGGTAAGAGTACTGGGAAGGAAGTAGACTCGGAAGCACAAAAGGGTTCGCAGAAGGATTCATAGAAGGATCTGGGTGTAGAGGGTCTGGATGCGGGAGGTACTGAATCCCCTCGAGGAAAAAAACGGACGGGTGATCCTACTAAAGGACCACGGAAGAATCAATGAGCTCAACAGCTGGAACGAGACACAAGAGTTACTGTAACAGAAGCGGATTTGGAGCAGATCGTAGACGAAGTCACCCTCGCTGTAAAAGATAAATTTCTAGCTCTGGAAGGGCAGCAGAAGGCCACGGTCGATACACTCCAGGCTGAGCTCCAGGCTCTACAGCTCAAGGCAGAAACCTTGCAAACAAGTATGATTCAGGCGCGATCGACCCCAATGACAAGTAACACATTCATCATTACAATGGAAAGCTGCCCTTTTCCTCTGCTAGGCGCAACCCTCATGCTGAGTCCACTCGACTTAGGAGCGCAAGTTCAAGCCTACGTAGAGGTGCTATTGGACCTAGCCTACCTGCCACATGAACCATTACAGGTCCTCCATGCAACCCTATTTGAAGAAATTCAACATAGGGACTGCCAAGTGTACCAACAGCTCAGTACAGCAGAGCAGATGATAGAAGAAAAAACCGTTGAAGTATCCCAGGCATAGGCTGCATGTACCCTCGCAACTATGCAACAGACAGAGTTGGAACACCTAATTGGTAGGCTTTGTGTAGATTTAACTGAAGATATCCCGACTTCTACCACCCCCCAGGCCAAGATTGAGGGGATTTTTGCAGCACTCAAGGCTTCGAGGACCGAGATCTAGGCAGTCAAGTCAGAAATGGAACAACAGATTGTGGCCTCGCAGGCCAAATTACAGCTAGAAACGTCACCTGAGGTAAGGGCCCAACGAGCCACGCTTATCACAAAGGCCACCAATGTCATCACAGATCAGATTGCTCAGGGTGCAAGACTATTGGAGACAACTATGTAGTTGTGGACAAAGGTGCAGTGTGATCCCCTCCTCCGCGAACTTACTCAAGAACTACGCCAGAAGGAAGAAGAGTTTGAGCAGCTGGAAGCCACAATGCCTACTCTGATCCACGCTCAACTCCTGGCACGATTGCATACAAACCATACACTCAGAGACAACATTGAAGAGCTCTGCCATAAAAAGAAGTTCCTCAGCTACCACCTTAAGCCTTGGGCCGATGAAGCCCTCAAGCTCTCTCAGGACATCGATATCGCAGTAAAGTAGCTGACCCATACTTTGGAGAGCGTCACTGCTGCTACATAAGGTCCAACATCGTAGAAGTTGGTGGAGATTTCTCAGAATGTTGCTGCACAGAGCAAAGGAGTGCTGCCCCCACTGGTTGATGCGATCAAGCAGCTGTAGGCGAAGATGGAAAACCCACAGCCGTAGTGACTCGGGACGAGTCACAAGATTGTGTTGGGGGCCTATTGGAACGAGGTTCCCTAACCTAAATTTTTGGTACAATTTTGTTAAAGTTGGTCCTACGTAGGGGTTTTGGGGTGGGTCAAAGCCCCTAATGTGTTTTAATGAGTTAAAGGGTAGCTCTAGGGTTCGCAAACCATGGTTTGCAAACCATAGGATAGCGAAGGCTACGATATTATAAATAGATAGTTATTTGGGTCTAGTAAGGAAGTAAGTTAATAGATTGATGCTACGTGTGAACTGTTAGATCTGTTTTGGGTTTTTTGGGTAAGGACTCTTGTTGGTTTTGTGCGCAGAGATCCTCATTCTTGTTGTGTGCAGACCCCGCTAGGCTGTGTGCGCGGGTTGTGTTTTGGTTGTAAGTGGATCTGAATGTTAATGAATGCAAAGTATTGCTAAAGTATCTGTGTGTTTTCTGAATTGGTTATGTTTACTGTTGAATTGCATCTGTGACACCTATTTATGCTGTGAATGTATCTATGTTATGAAATTAGCAAAAGTATATCTGCGATCTGATGTTGGCTACAACTGTAGTAATATGTGATGGTATTTAGTAATGCGC
Source organism: Pinus albicaulis (assembly GCA_034641835.2). Lineage (NCBI taxonomy): Eukaryota > Viridiplantae > Streptophyta > Pinopsida > Pinales > Pinaceae > Pinus > Pinus albicaulis. The sequence goes on from CM076580.1 coordinate 1,029,701,692, forward strand.
ACGTGGATGCAACTGTACTGATTAGATATAATATATTTTTTATGGTTATATGTTGATTACACTATGAAAAGGGCTGCGAATAGACTCATTCTGTGAAAACCTAGTAAGTTATAATGCAGATCTTCCTTGAATTACATACTCTCTCTTAGGGTGTGGAAACCTGGTTCCAAAACCCTCCCATACTACTTCGGGTGAGACCTTGGCTTGCAAAATCTGGTTATTTCCGAAAGGGCCAGTAGTATAGGGGTTTGTTGGCAAACCTTAACCTCCGAACCTGGGTCAGGACCCCTCAGGCCAACACCATTGTTCCACTGCTTGATTTGGCGCTATCATTCCAAGTGATAATGGTGTTTTAGCAATAATTGCACAAGTGAAGATTGTGCGCCAGATTTGGTGGAATCGTTCCATGATCTTATCATCGGAATGCTGATTTTGTGGCATCAAATCTGACGTGCCCATTTTAGGTGTGATCCACAACACGTCGAAATTGACTTTCCACTACCAGATGATCTAGGTTGCAAATGCCAACTCTTCATTTGTACCATTCTCAATGGACATGTTAGATCTTGAAGATTGGGTGTCTACATCATCTCTCACTCCACCCACGGAGTCTTGGAGATACTTCTCCAATGAACACACACAACTTTCTCCAAAAACACAATCTGCCATTAATGAAGCTTATGAATGCTCAATCCACTGCAAGGGAATGGATCTAAGGGATTATCAAGAAATAATAGGAGAAAAACCTAAAATACCTAGTGAACCACCTATATATATATATAGAAGCTCAGACTGTGAAATCCTATTAATACTACCCTTGCAACAGAACACCTTGTGGGAATATTCCATTCGACGCATAACCCAACAATGTCTTCTGGATCCTTCCCTACTCAGCTGCCTGTATTCCATTCAATGTGACCATGTGACATCCTGACCCCATGATGATCAGACGTGAGATGAATAAAATAAATATGACAGACGATGAGTGCCCCTTACTATGGGTCACCACCTCTGGTTAACTATCGAAACGTCCAATCTATGCTGTTTAGTGGACGCTGCGACTTGACGCCACACCTCTGTCTGCATCACCTCTCTAGAATTTTGAGGCAAGTCAAATCATCATCCACCAACAAAACTCTTATTCTATCCAGGATGATAGCTATAAGCTATAATCAAATCGGTACCTCTGTGATAAATAGACCAGGACTTCTACCAAACCCAATTAGTACCATAAATGTAATTAATGTCAGATACGGTGCGATCTATTCACGACTACTGATTTCATGAGACCAAGAAACTCCTCCCTGTGGATGTTATGCATTAAAAGGTGGAATTCCCATGAGTAGTTAAAAAATAATGACACCAACCGACCACCAATCTGCAGTTTTAGCATGCCTAGTTCCCAAGAGGATCTCTTGATTCACAAGAATCCAGTGGAAAGTATTTTAGCTGACTATAACCTTTTAATATCAGTTCGTAATCCTTTTGTGGTGCATTTTTTCTATTAATTTACATGTAGAACTTTGTGAATCATGTCTACTTCTCTGAGAACCTTTTTAGAAAATAGATCCCCTATAGTTATTTTCTTTGCTAAAAAAACTCGTCCTTTTTCTCCTCCTCTAGGTCCAAAATTTTTGGAATTCCGCTTAAGTCACAGTCCTTGTCCTTGAGAAATGTTGATATTCCATGCATGACAGAAGAGTGTATAGCATGGAAAAAATAATGAAATAGCATTTCTACTTTAGAGTGATTTAGAACCGCATCAGATGATATTGTAGGTGGAGGGAAATTGCAAACCAATGCAACTGCAGGTAGTTAGTATTCTGTTTCAGATAAGTGTCTGCCACCTTTGATAGAAAAATGTGCACAACCAATATCTTCAAATGTTGTTGATTTGTATAGGATGGCTCTTTCTGAATCAATGACAACTTTAATATTGCATCAAGAGTACTTGGTGACATCATGGTACACCCATGAATGCCCTGTCAACAACCAATGTAAGAACATAGTGGCCTCCAACAGCCATGTCCATGACAGCTGAACTGTGAGAATGCCATCTTTCTAATAGTTTTCCATCTTGTTCCATGATCTGCACCCTACCATCTACATAGCCGATCCAAATTCTTGTCCCAGAAGCACATAAACACTGGACTGCAACAGAGGCATATTGGAATTCTTTCTTCCACTTACCCTAGAAATTCCATATTCTAAACCAGAAATATTGCAACTGCAATTTATCTCTATTATTTTTCACAGGAAGCGAATACACCCCCATTAACACTAGGAACAACATACGCAAGAAGGTGCAATGATCCTTCAGGTTGCAATAATTTTTCCATCTGGATGCTGTTTGACGCGATTAAAGCGTTGTTGGATTCCTCTTGTCGAGCTCTTCATGATGGTGCAGTTATTTTTTGATTCCGAGTCGTAAATTTTTTGAGAATTTTCCATCAAAAGATGGATACCTGACCCCATAAAAATCAAAATTTTTCAAAAGAGAATAAATATAACTTGCATAAACATCATCAAATACTTACCAAACCGGCACCGGAAACTTTCTTCTTGTAAGAGTGCTTTTCGAATGGTGGATGGAGCCTCCTTATTCACGGGCTCTTTTACAAGTTGTCTGCTTGACTTGTGGCGAATTTCGGGGTGAAACTTCCAACACTTCTTCTCCCAATGGCCATTGATCTTGCAGAAACTGTAGAGATTATGTTGTTTCCCGTTCAACTATGTCTTCATGATAGGAGGATTCAAAAGGTTTTCATTCTTCTTGGTCTCACTTCTCGTGGAAAAATCTGTCTTCTTAACCCACACTTTATTTGTATGATGCTTAACTACATCATAGTTAGAATATCTACGGAAGCAATCATTTCTCTTATATGTAAAAGAAGAATTTGAATGATTGTTATACCTTCCTGAATTTTCCTTGAACTGATGAGGACTAGGTGGTTTGATTCCATTCTTGGAATCATGTGATGAAGAAATGGCTTTTGCTTCAGCTACCTTTGAGCATTCTCCGTTCTCTTCCTTTCCATGTCTTGGTACAACCTCCAATGGATGGGTGACTCCTTGGCCATTTATGCCAAGTCCACCTCCTCTATACCCCATCTCCGTGAGGATTTTCATGCCGACATTAGTTTCATATTGAGGGAGAAAAAAACATGAAGTGACATCATATACCTAGGTTTGAGATGCAGCCTCCGTCGTCTCAACCTTCTGCAACTTAGACAATAACTCCTCTTTGGCTCGTAGCATCTCTTGAATCTCCTACTTATCGAGCAATAATAATTGCAATTTTTCATTTTCGGCTTGAATGCTTTCATTTATCTCTTGCAAATCTTGCATTATTTTAGCGTGCTTCGCTCCTCTGGCCATCCTGCAAAGTAGTCACCTGCTCTGATACCACTTGATCCGATCACGGGTCGAGTACCACTCTAACCATCGTGTATGGTATGAAGATATTTTAATTGACTATAGCTTATACAGGTTTAAATGAGCATGTTAGTCCATTAATTACAGTGCATAAACACATAAACACAAATAAATGAACTTAACATATCAAGACGCATAAACACGTAAGTAAGAGAGAGACAACCAATTGGTAACATAGTTCACCCCTCCATCTCTTTGGGGCTACATCTCTAGATCTACTTCAATTGGAATGAAGATATTTTATATTCCTTCTTCAAAGTAAGCTTTCTTACAACCAAGCGCTATGGCTGAGCATTAGCCAAGAACTATGGCTCTCAATGGCTAAGTATTATCTCCTTTCTTCTCCCTCTTTTCATGGCTTACATGAGGAACATATATATAGTTTTCCTCACCCACTCTATGTTGGAATGGGGATATCTAAGCTGCGAATTTTGTATATTTTTGGAAAATTTTGTACATTTTTGTATTAAGTAATCTAACACAGAGGTTTTGGGGTGGGTCAAAGCCCCGAATGCATTGTAATGGGTCAAAGGGTAGACCTAGATTCATAGGCTACATCGATATAAATAGATGAATAGTTTGAATCTAGATGAAACTTACGTGCGAATTTTTAGATCAGTTGTGGGTAAGGAATCCTACTGGCTGTGTGCACGAAGATCCTCAATCCTACTATGTGCGGACCCTGCTGGCTGTGTGCACAGGCTGTGTTTTGGGTTGTACTGTGTTTTTGGATGCTAATATATGTGGATATAGTTGAAGTATCTTGTGTTATCAAGATCTATTCTGTTACTATTGATGTGGATCTTTGGAATCTGTTTAATGATATGAATACATCTATGTATGGTATAAAGTATATCTGTGATTTGTTATAAGATGCATTTATGATATTATGTGTTGGTAATTGCTGATACGCAAGTGGATGCAAAGATACTGACTAGGTATGTGCATGGTAATAGCTCTGTTATGATTACTTACGGGTTATATTGTTAAAGGATCTGTGAATATACCTCTTCTATGTGAATCCACTAAGCTGCGAACACAGATCCGCCTCACTTACCTACTCTCTCTCAGGGTGCGGAAACCTGGTTCGAACACCCTCCCATACTACTTCGGGTGAGACTTTGGCCTGCGCAAGTAGGTCATTGCTGAAAGGGCTAGTAGTATATGGGTTTGTTGGCAAACCTTAACCTCTGAACCTGGGTCAGGACCCCTCAAGCCAACAAACGATTCCATTGCCAGGACCGGGAGAATTTTGAGTGAGAGATCGAGTAATGCCACGAGGCCATTGGAGACCTAAAAGGGCAGAAATGGAAGAGTGGTTTAAAAGATAGGTTCAAGAATCTGCTATAAAAGAGAATCATAGCACGAAATTGAAAACTGAGAAGTGGAAAAATAAGTACATTTTTACTGAAGTATATGAAAATTTCTTTGTAACCTTTGCACACAAGCTACAGGAGTGGCTAGCTAGGATTGTAGATTTCCAGACGTGTTGGAAGGGCAAGCGGGTCACGTAGTGGAGCCCAGTTGGAGAATACTGACAACACCATCACCCGTATGGTAGATAACTGGGTGGATAGCGTGCTGGGAGGATTTGTGACAGAATTCACAATCGACTAGCTCATATCCTATTATGAAGAAAAACAGAGGTTCTTCAAAGGTTTCCGGGGTAATTTCTTGAAAAAATTGCTATTGCTAATTAAAATATTATTGCGCGAAAAGGGAATTCTATGCAGCCACACCGAGTGAATGAGCTCTAATTTGAGTGAGGGTACAACTCGAAGCGGTAAGTACTACAGAGTCAATCAAGAAGGGGACAGATCCATCTACAGTCCATTAAGAGAATCAGCTGCGCATGCAGGAAATAGCCCTCCTACAACACCACCTTCGAATCCACATAAGGGAAAGAACTTGCCCACACCTCCGCCACCCCCAGAAGAATATATGGCCACGCACATGAAGCTACCCACCTTCAAAGGTGTAGGAGAAGAAGATATGGACCAATTCTGGTTTTTCAGAGAGTCAGTATGGACTGCACAGAATGTGGCCAATGATGCTGTAAAAAGAGCGTAACTATCCCTCACCTTCAAAGGAAGAGACCTAGACTGGTATATGGGATACATAGTCCAACATGCAGATCTGACTATTCAAGAGGTTAAGGATGCCCTAAAGCAACCGTTTCAGAAGCCTAAGTCCTACTCTCAAATAGTGAATGACCTAAAAAATTTCAAGCAAGGGCCCTCTGAGTCTGTATGGGAGGCTGATCAACGACTAAAGAAGGTGATCAGAGAGGGGGGGTTTCTATATGATGACAAAAAACACAAGGAATGGTTCATTTCCATGTTACTGCCTCACCTACGTGGACCTATGGGTCAGCAAACCATTGAATCACAAGAAAAAGCCTTGGAGATTGCTATGAAGTTAGAAGCTGTGCCAAGAGATGATGCTCAGTTGGGGGTATAGTAGATCCAAGGGAATCTGCAAGCAATGCATCTCGAAATATATAATTTGTGCAATGAGCAAGGGAAAGAAGCCAACCCAAACGTATGGTGCATAATATGTAGGGTGTTTGGACACACCAAGGATCAATGCACTTTATTAGCAGATTACAGGTAGGCTTGGGGCCCCAGCCCGTTAAGTCCTAAGGAAGGTGCGGGACTAAGTAGTCTGAACTTATGGTGCACTGACTGTCGCATAGCAGGACTGCATGATACCAACCACTGCCCCCGTCTGGATGCTTATGTTCCTGATTTGAAGCAACAATGGTGCCGATTTTCCTCATCTGTGGGACATGACGAACAAAATTATTAGACATACGACCTAATGATGGACCAAGGAAACATACATATGATGCAGGCTGACCCTTCATCACCTCTATCTCCCTCAAGCAGAGGAGGCTCCCCAGCCAGGGGTAGAGGAGGGGGGAAGGGTGGAGGCGCAGGTTGGGGAAGAGGACAACTAATCTGTTATAACTATGGTGAAGTAGGGCACTTTGTGAAAGACTTCTTGAACCCTGCAAGGAAATATTTCAAGTATTTTAGATAGCTGAACCATGTGATTGAACACTGTCCAATTCTGATAGCAAAAATTCAAGAAAAACAAAAGACACCTACGCAGAATGTGCAGAGGGTTAAGACTGAACCACGTCACAAAGGTCCAAGCATTAATGTCATAACACGCAGTGACATGGATACTGGGGGAGATGAGGAGAAAGCTGTGGCTGAACCTCTTATTCGAAAAGCAACTATCAAACAAGAAGGTTTGGAACTACAGAAGGAAAATGAAACCTTTGTCACAACTCGCAAAGACATTACGAAGGATGAGGCATATACTTCTCGGGCTCCCGCAAACCTAAAAGTGGATGAAGAGGTCAAACCATTTCTGTAGGCATGTATGAAGCTGCTGCGTAACGAGAAGGTAGTAGAAATTATTCAAGCACTAATAGACACTTGTGGAGAAAAATCTAACCCCTTCACGAAATTTAAGGATGTGAGCAACCTTTACAAGCATAAGAAACACACCGGTCGAGAAATGCGGCTTACTGCGCAGGTTGGCGACTATGAAATGGATCAGGTCATCTTGGACCTAGGGTTGGATGCGAATGTCCTGCCTAAGCAGACGTGGCAGCAGATGGGAGAACCAAAGCTATAATAGTCCACTATACATATGCACATGGCTAACTAGTAGAATATCATACCGTTGGGGAGGCTATCAAAAATTAAGGTAGAAATTACAGGAGTTAAGGTATGCACTGACTTTGAAGTAATCCAGATTGTGGACGATGTGGATCCTTATCCTATGCTTCTAGGGCTGGATTGGCCTATATATATGTGAGGTATTATCAACCTAAAGAAAAGAAGCATGGTGTTTGAGAATGAAGGTACACGGGTGATAGTCCCGCTAGATCTTGCGGAAAGAGAGTGGTATAGAAAACTGGTGCGCAAAGAAGAGGATGTGGACCACATATATAAATTAATCTCTCGAGATGAAGACTAGATCAATCCTATAGCTAAGGGTGTGCTCTGCTAGGAAAAGGACAATGAATGTTTCTCTAACTCCGATGGGGAGGTAGAAAATTGGAAGAATCGATTACATGATGTCTCTGCGCTGCGATGTCTGAGGATCATGAAGAGCTTCCGCTGTATTTCCTTAGAGGTAAGAGACTTGCCCTACTTTTATGGTTCTGGTAGCATTAAGGAATTTTTGCAAACCTTTAAAGTTTAAGTCCCAAGGGAATAAATGCTATGGGCCCTTAATCTCGCCATGCGCAGAACTCCTACGAGGTGGTGGGACATGCATAAGGGGGCATTCTAGGATTGGGAAGAATGTCGTGATATGACGGTCTTACGGTTTGAACCTTCGGCTCACCTGTGCGTAAATACTTTCTTAGGGCCAGGGAATCTGTGTGAGCACTTATTTGCATGGATGGAAAAATGGGGCGAAAGGACTACCGAGGAATGGGTCCATCTGTGCATTCATGCCTTGGGGTCGATCCCTACTGCATGGTATTTAGACTTAGAATTACACCAGCACACCCGCCACTAGAAAATCCTGAAGGATGAGTTTGTAGGAATATTCGGGTTGATAGGAGGAACGAAGGCACTCGATGAAGATATGCAGGACATTGATGCCTTAATATTTGATGAATCACGCCCATGCGCAACACATGGGGCACCAACGTGGGAAACGCAAATGCAGGATATTGTCAACTACCACAATTTATCAATCAAAGAGTACGATGATGACCCATGAAATGTCTCTATCCCAGAGTCAGAGGGTGATCACGCAGTTTCTGGACCCCCCTGTAGACTGTTAATGTCACTAAGCCTCTGAATTTGCGAGAAGTAAACATTGGAACAGAGGTGCAACATAAGTTAGCTAAAATTGGGGACTATTGGGATGATGATATTGTGGGAAAAGCTGCAGAACTCCTCACAAAATACTAGGACTTATTTCCGATAAAATTTTTGGAGCTCAAGGGTATCACAGGGGACCTTGGAGTCATGCGTATCACTTTAAAACACCATGCACTCCCAGTAAAGCAATGCCCTTATTTGTTGAACCCCAAGTATAAATAGAAAGTCAATGAAGAAATTGAAAAAATGCTCGCGCGGGTATCATCGAACCAGTTGAAAAATCAAATTGGGTAAGCCCTATGGTGGTTTAGGAGAAAAATACTAAAGGAGAGATACAAATCTGTGTTGACTTGTGCAAATTAAATGATTCTTGGGTACATGATCCCTTTCCTACACCATTCTTAGATGAAATCCTTGATAGCGTAGGGGGGCAGGAAGCATATTCGTTCACTGATGGGTTCTCGGGCTATCATCAGATCAGGATCACACCTGAGGATTATAGAAAAACCACATTCACTACTGAATGGGGTTCATTTTAGTACACCGTTATGCCGTTTGGACTAGAGAATGCCCATGCCATATTTTCATGGGTAGTAGTTGCAGTATTTAAGGAATTTATCCACAAGTTCTTGGAGGTATATTTTGATGATTTGACTGTATTTGGGTTAGTAAAGAGTCATTTCTTGAACCTGTGTATGATGCTGGATGCATGCAGAAAGCACCAAATTTCCCTGAATATCAAGAAGCGCATATTCTATGTACCATTTGGGATCTTATTGGGGCACATAGTTTGTCGACAAGGGCTGATGGTCGACCCTGCCAAGGTGGCGGTTTTCATCAACTTGACAGTTCCTACAACTGAGAAGCAGCTACGCACTATCTTCAGACACACAAACTACTGTAGGAAATTTATTCAAGGGTATGCACTAATCACAACACCTCTGGAAAAATTGTTGAAAAAGAAGGTATCATTCTATTGAGATGACGAGTGTCAAAAAAGCTTTGAGTTACTCAAGGAGAAGATGGTCTCTGCACCTATCCTCATATTTCCTGATTGGGCGAAGGTGTTTAATGTCCATGTCGACGCTTCAGGGATCGCCCTAGGAGTTGTCCTGACGCATCTAGGGAAGGGGGACATTGACCATCCAGTTGCATTTTCCAGTAGGAAGCTCTCTAGTGACGAGTGTAACTACTCCACTACTAAGTGCGAAGGGTTAGCCATGGTGTATGCCCTACATAAATACCAACATTACTTATTGTGTGGGCATTTCAAGATGTTCACCGATCACTCAGCTTTGAAGTACCTAATGAATAAGCCTGTGTTGGGGGGGAAAAGATGCCGATGGCTTCCGCTGTTTCAAGTATATGACTTTGAGATCATCGTAAAGGCGGGAAAGTTGAATGTTGGGCTAGATCACCTATCCCAGATAAAAAATGGTGAAGAACCGACCAACCTAGAAGAAGGACTGCCAGATGTGAAACTGTTCTCTATTAAGGTAGTGGATGCGCACTTCGCTGACATCATTCACTTCTTGAATATGGGGACGACACTTGTAGAGTATTCAGTACAATAGAAGAAAGAGTTGGTAACCCGCGCAGTAGATTTTACCATTATCATAGGTCACCTGTATAAGCTGGGAACTAACGAAGTACTATGAAGATACGTCTTGGAGTATGAGCAACATGCCATCTTTGCAGAAGCTCACGGGGGTGTAGCAGGAGGTCACTACGCAGGAAAGGTGACAACACAGAATATCCTAAGAGCCGGGCTATGGTGGCCCACACTGCATAGTGACTCACGATTATTGCAGAACTTGTGACACTTGCCAAAGGATGGGAAGACCATTGCGCAGGGATGAAATGCCTTTACAACCATAGATGGCCTTGTAATCATTCGAAAAGTGGGCCATAGACTTCGTTGGACCCATCAACTCACCAGGAAAGAAGACAAGTGTGCGCTACATCATCACTGTGACTGATTATGTGACTCGATGGGTTGAAGCACAACCTGTGAAGGATTGCACTGCAGATACCACTGCGCACTTCATTTTTGAATATATTCTGACTAGGTTTGGCTACCCAAAGATCTTGATGAGCAATAGAGGTACATATTTTGTTAATGCAACAATCGAGGCTTTGACTGAAGAATTTCGGATCCACCATGTAAAAAGCACCCCATATCATCCACAGGAAAATGGATTTGTTGAAGCTTTCAATAAAATATTGGAGCAGGCACTAACTAAGGTCTGCAATGCTGATGGAAGTGACTGGGACGTGCGCATTCCATCGGTCCTTTGGACCTATCGCACCACATGCAAGAAACTGACAAGAAATTTACCATTTCGGATGGTCTATGGAAAGGAAGCCATCATGCAAATGGAGTATATTGTTCCTAGACTACGTATTGCAACTTTTACGAATATGGAAGAATCAGATATCATGGAGGAAGGTTTAGCGCAAATTGTGGCTTTGGAGGAAGATCAATTCATTGCTAATTTCCATCAGCAGGTTCATAAGGCCCCGGATAAGGCACGACATGATCGACATATTCGACAAAAGAAATTTGTAGAGGGCGAATTTGTCATGCTGTACGACAGCCAGTTTGAAAAACACCAGGGGAAGTTCCACTAGCACTGGCTAGGTCCTTATATGGTAAAATAAATCACGAATGGAGGAGCTGTTCGGTTAGCTACCCTGCGTGGCGATATGATACTAGGATATGTCAATGTCAGTTTGCTCAAACCATATCAGATCAAATGACTATATGGCCGGAGTAGCTGTATGGGGTGCCATACGTGCCCAAGGGAAGGCCATTGCAGGCAAGAGCATGGTACGCATAGGGATTTATTGCAGGTTTGGCAGCTTGGAGAGGTATGTTGGGAGCACAAGGGTGTGTTCAGAGCACAGTAGATAAGCTGGAAGCGTAGGGGTGCACTGGGCACATAGGAGGTGCGAAAACTAGCCATTGGAATAGTAAGTCATGGTAAAAAGAAAATTTTACCATTGAAAGGAGTGGGTGGCTGGTAATTAATGAGGCGATTTCTGAAGATTTTTTACTGTTTACTTGATGGTAAGTTCTGGATCAGTTTCACCCAACTGTTGGTTGATCTCCAAGGCTATAAAATCAGAAGGATAGCTCAGAAGAGGGTTTTGTGTATCTTGAGCAGTTGGTGTTCTATGTGAGTTTGTGATTATTGTGCCTTGTTCATGTCTGAGATTTCTTCCCCCTCAGATAGTAGCCACCCAAAGTTAATTTTTCATGTTAGAATGATTGCAACTAATCCCACCGAGTCTTCCCAGCCTGTGACCTTGACAGAGAAAGAATATGAAGAAGTACTGGAAGTCCACCCCGAAGTTGAAGAGGTTGTGTCTACGCCAAGCAAGGGAAATAAGAAGGGGAAAGAAAAAGCACAAGGGTCAGGGAAACCCATGAAATGGGCTAGGGTAAATCCCCGCACCTCTCCTTGGAATGTGAAGTCCCCGCGGGCAATGCCCCAGGCATGTTCACCTAACCTAGTAAAGAGACCTCTATCTGCTCAGGATGAGGCCCAGATAGCCAAACCAATCAATTGGATACCAGCCTTTGTTCAGCCCCACAGGCCCTCGACATGCACACCGAAGAATCTCGATGGCCTGTGCACCTATATGCAGATGCCACTGACTCCGGGTGAAGTCCCCGTCATTAGAGAACCCTTTGGCAAGCTCCATGAGGTAAAATTCGACGACCACGACCTGGAAAATTTGTAGGCCTTCCCTAAGTTGGAACTCAAGCTATTTCTTGAAATAATATTAAAAGAAGATGGGATAAAGATAGTCCCCATGCACTGGGTGCATGGATTGGTGGGTTCTAGGCTCTTAAATCTAGTGAGGATGCCACATTTTGGCCACTACAATATCACAGACCGACTTCTGTGCTAGTTTCTTGCCCTGGTCCATGATGGTAGCTTGTGGATCCAGGATCAAATCCCCATTGATGCCGTGCTTATTCATCGAATTACTGGTCTACCCATGGAAGGGCCATACCTTATGTTGCGCGTCGGCAAGAAGTTTGAACAAAATATCGTCGACAAGGTGCACGAGGATTATTATGTGGAGCATAACACTTGGGGATTCATGATCAACACCATCAATGACCCCAGTACACAGATGGGTACCTTGTTGCTGGCATGCAAGATGATTCACAAATTCTAGGCTGCCACTGTCCCTGCATATGTGATTCAATTGGCAGGCCGATGCGAAAAGGGGGTCTCCTTCAACTGGTCCCAGTACCTGTGCAAAACATTTCTGGGAAATGTCCGTGAATCCCAGGATCAGGGTTGAGAATTTTACTACTCCTGGTTGCTACTTCTCATTGCGTTGGTTGCATGGGAAGCCCTTGAAAACTCGGTCCTCCCCGACCTCACCCTAGATATGTGCAAAGGGGCGAGGTACAGAAATTTGTGGGACTCAAAGGCCACGCAATGTATTCAAGACAATCAAATATTTTGGGTCCTATTTTAGAGCGGGCTCACAACAGCCATCAATCCCTGGCCACACTTGTCGCCAACTGTTTATGATAAATACAAAATCATTGCGGTGTTTTAATTTACCATGCATAACGTACTAATCAGATGCCGCAAGGATCCAACGTGGGTCTCACTCCCATACATGGTTGCTGATGAGGACATTGATTGCTTAATTGCAACTTGGCATCGACACTGGAAGCAAGGCTTCAAATCAGGTACGAAGGAAACTATAGGGACCAACACTGCGAAGGTTACCCCACCTACACCACCAAAGAAACCGGAGGACAAGGAAAAAGTACTAGGAAGGGTGCAGAACCGGCATCAAAGAAGGGTTCGTAGCAGGGAAAAAGTATGGGGAAGGGCGCAAAAAAAACATCGAAGAAGGATTCGCAACAGTATCTGGGTGCAGAAGGTCAGGAGGTGGGAGGTGCTAACTCCCCTCGAGGAACAAAGCAAACTGGTGACCCTGCTAAAGGGCCATGAAAGAAGAAACGCGCTCAATGGCCTGAATGTGACATCGGAGTTACGCTAACGGAGGAGGACCTAGAGCAGATCGCATATGTGGTTACCCTGGCCGCAAAAGACAAATGGATGGCTCTGGAAGAACAACAGAAAACCATAGTTGAGACACTCTAGGCTGAGCTCCGGGCCCTATAGCTCAAGGCTGATACATTGCAGACTAGTATGATTCAGGCCAGGTTGACCCCAGCAATGAGCAGCGAAATCATCAGTACACTGGAAAGCCGCCTTTGCCCTCTATCGGGCGCAACCCTCATACTGAGTCTGTTAGCGCTCGAATCTACCTTAGGCTGAAATAAGGTAAAAATCAAGGCAACATCAAACCAAGCTTAGCCTCGTAGCTATCCCTACGAGGACAGGAGAGGGCTCTCTCCGGGTCTATCTTATTAAAAATGTCCAATAAGGCCTGAGATGACCACAAATGGATGCTGATTTTAGGCTAGTAAATAAATATGAAAGAGGTTTTTTGATAAATGACTGGGTTTTCTGGGCTGTATGGGGCAAAAACAGTAAGAGCAGAGAAATTAAATCAAAGATGCAGAGTGTTTCATGAGGCAAGATGGGTAAGAAGTTTAGCATTCAGATTTGTAAATAATATGGAATGAAATGACTGTTGAGAGGTCGAAAGGGGCATGTATAATGAATCCTTTTCGACAGAAGAAGACATACAGAAACATGAACGCTTTCCCAAGGCAAAGCAGAAAACTGGATTCTACCTTTTCTACTTAAAAGCATTCAATTAGAAACGATAATGAATGAACTGTCAAACATAACAGGCTACATATGAAACAGAAAGAAAGACACATGCTAAATTCTCACCATAGGAATCTCATGAACCAGAGCTGCAAGCTTTCATTATTTCTCTGTCAAAGTTGTACAATGAAGTGCTGAGTTTTTCTCCCCTATGTTTCCCCAGAAATCCAATCCCTTTTCAAATGTTTATAATACAATAAATAAATAGAACAACGTTCCCCTCAAGATCGATGAAAAATAGGGAGCTATTTCAACTGAAGTTATAAAAATAACGAAAGAGTTGTTCATCTGTTCTAAAAACAAAAAAACGTTACATTTTACACTTTGCAAATCTATGATGACCAATGAAAAAGTGAAATCTGTCGCTGTAGACCCAAATTTGTGTAGCTATTTCTACACAACTGCCCTCAGATTTCTGGAGATGTGTTTGCCACTTTACCGAAACTGGGAAAAGGTCTCCAATATTTTAATGCTAAAATCTGGGTGAAATCTGCCACATATGTTCTTTAAATCTGGAGATGAATCGAATGCCCAAGTTTTTCAATGACTGCCACTTGGGACATCTTTCAAGCCTTGCTGGAGGTCAAACTATTAAATGCAACGAACTTTACCAAACAAGGCACTGTAATTACTAAATTACGTTAATTCTGACAAAGAACTCCTTGTATATTTGGCAAATATTGTGAAATCACAAATGGATATCATTTGTTTTGACTGTCATTTATTCAACGAAACCACGATGTGGGCCTGTTCCAAGATCTCCTTTCCCAGCAAAACACCCCATGCCAAAGGCAACTGCGCTAGCTAAAACGCGAGAGACCTAGGCTTCATATCGTCACTATAATTAGTTGGTAAATGAGGCTCCTCATCTAGACCAAGTGACCTCTCATCAATAGTTCCTAGGCATTTCAGTATACTCCTTTCATTGTCTTTCACATACTCTTTACGAAATTCTACATTCTTATTCCATATCTTTATTATCCGCTCAACCTGGTTGCTACAAAGTTCGTCTAATGCCTCCCTTTCACCTGAAAGCGCATACTGCCCGGCTGACTGAATATCACTTTTGCACTGATGAAATTCAATGTTCGGCTCGTACTCCAATCCCTAACCCAGAAGCTTACTACGTTCTTGAGTTTTAACAATGTCATCAAATGCCTCTTGAAGACAGAATGAAGTCCATCTGATTCAACAGCTTCAGTCGAATTTGACCATTCCTTAATCTGAGCTGTCACAAACTCCTCACGGTTGTAAAAGTTAGGAAAATTATCAATGCGGCCAAGGTATCTTAATAATATTCCGCTTTCATGAAATTCTTCTCCAGAAAGAAAGGAGAATGTTGGTGGTGAATTTTTTGTCTTTGAGGCAACAGAGTTCCGCCATAACAAACTGCGTTTTCTCCCTTTAAATATTCACAACATACATATGAAGTCAAAAACTGATCCCATAGAAAGTTTGAAGTGCCATTGTCTTCCACGAGGTATCCAGATCATCGATTGGAGCAGAATAAAAAAATTAAGACCATTATGAGCAGAAATAGATATCTCCCAATCTTTCCAATTGCTTTCACAAGAAATTGGATTAACTTCTGGGGCCAATTCAGGTGATATTGACAGTAAAACTCTTCCATAGGAGGCAAATTCTACTGATATGATAACCGTACCAGAGTGAGCTCTTTTAATAGAATGTTTCACTTACATTTGTGGCACAAACCCATTTAAAACATAAAAGATTGATTTGATTTGAGCATTTGTAGAACCAAATGTCAAAAACTAGTATTCTGGACCTGTGCGCCGCGCTCCAGTCCAACGTGCCGCGGCCATTTGGGTGCGCCGCACCTGAACAAATTAACACTGCGGAAAGACACCCGATGTGTCGCGCTTTGTGGGTGCGCTGCGCTCTATCCCAACGTGTTGCGCCCTGTGTCAACACAGTCAGCTCTTCACCAAACACGATTTTCTCCTTCCACGATTTGAATTCGACTTCTCATTCAACCTTTGGATGCACAAGAATATTTAAAACATATGAAAAGATCTTTTAAAATTGTGGAGTTTGAGTTTTGGTTTTACAAGACCCATTTTTATAACATTTGTCATTGACACTTTTTACAAATTAATACCACTCTGAACTTTGTCAATTTGACATTTGGCATGAACTCAATGTCATTTTTTATTTGATTTTCTTGACTTGGGAAATGAAAATTTTTAGGGTAATGGGCATAAGATCTCGACTTGTCTTAACAAAAACCCATTAATTGAAGATTCGACACTTTCACAACTTGAAATAAACTCTGTTTTTTTGCACTTGAATTTTTGGCTTGAATGATGTTTTCTTGATTGAATTTTTGCAGGGATGGTGGCGTGGGACTTTAGCAAAGGATCAGGAGAGGCTGCATGTGAAAATTTTCAGCTGAGAAACTTTGAATAATTACATATTTAAAAAAATATTTTGAAGATTTCTTCTCGAAAACAGGGTTTTGAAGAAGAATCAATCTCGCATTATTGACGATAACAATCTTGAAATAAAAACTCACTAAAGACATCCTCATGGCCTGCGGGCATTATTCAATGTTCTGAAGACAAAACCTAGACCTAGAAAGTGAAATGACTCTTTTCTGGACCACAGTAACATTAATGACTGCAAATGACGAGAAATGAACTTTGGTGAATTTGACTCTGGCAGAGGACTGACAAGACCGAGTCTAACATTGGCTCCAATGGGAATGGCAGCTGCAATTCCTTGGAGGTGCCAAGAATTGCAGATCTTTTGGGGAGCAGACCGTGCCTACATCCATTGGGTTATGGAATCCATTATTTTGAAAAATCAACACAAGACGTTTGACTAATTTATTGATTGAAAATGTGATTGAAATGACTGAAAACTGACTCAAAAAATAACTCATGACTGACTAAAACAAGTATTTACAAATATTTTGAAAAAAAAAAAGGCAGCAGCCCATCAAGATTTGGAATCATGATGACAACCACCTGCATACTAATGAAATATGTACAATCAGGTGTAATGAGCTTTCCAATGTAACCAATCAAGCAGATGCCTTATTGATTGATTCTCCCGATCAGAACTCATGGGAAACAATAAAAACTGGTAACTGAGCATCCAAAAACATAATTGACCACGATCTCCTTCATCACTGAACACATCAATAATCACCTTCACTGCAGACTACAACAGATTTTCCAATGGATCCTGAAAAACATGAAGATATTCTTCTTGCTGAAGAAACAAGGTGTCCTTTGCTTCTAATTTTGATCTTCCTTCATCATGTACTTCAGTAAAAATATGTTCCTGGGCTTCAAAAAACTTTGAACAGGTAGATGAGCAGATCTCCTCTTGTAAAAACATTTCAACACATGAAACATATGAAGAAGAATCTGAATGGAAATCCTGAATGGTTTGATCTTCTGTAGTCTGAATATTTTGTGGGTCATCTTCATATGATATGACAGCCAGATTCTCATTACATTCATCAATCATGAAAAAATAAATTTCAGATGATTCTTGAAACCCAACACTATCATTTCTATCATCTACTAAATATTTGTCCAAAGGAACTTCTTCACTTACTTGAACGAAGATCTCGTCTTGTTGTTCATGAACTGACTGGATTACCTCATCATGAAGGCTGTATTCTAATGAAATGAGAACATTTGGATCCATAACTGTGTCTTCTGCATCCCAGATGATTTCAACAACAGAATTCTCCTTGATGGGATTCAGCACAAGGTATTCTTGGTCATCACGATCTGAATTTGAATCTGAAGTAGCTGACTTGACTGCATGAAATTTTGAAATTGAAACTTGACTTCCCTGCATGCTGTCTTCTTCTATGGACAAATCTGAAACAAGCTCTTCTCTTTCATCATTTTCAGCCATATGGAAATCTTCAACCTGCTGATCTAGACAGGAATCCTCTAAGATTTCCGTGTGCTGCTGAAATGGGTTTTCATACAATGCTTCCAGGATTTCTTCGTCCATCAATTCATTATCCCCATAAAAATTCTCAAGATCTTCAATGAAATTACTAATGTGCTCACAACAATTCTGAACTAAATTTAAAGATGGACAAGATTCTTTATACTTTTCAAAGAACACGGTATAAAAATCCTTTAAACAGTAAATAGAAGCAGCTGGAAAACTTTCATACCAAGATCGGGCTTCGTCTTCCAGAGTAGCCATAAAAATTTTCATCAAACAGTCTTCAGGAAAATTGATCTTTAATTTATGCACATGAATGTGAAATTTCACCAGGTGAAGAGCAACATCATTACCTTCCTCATTTCTGAACATAGGCAAACTCTGAAGCCAATCCACTTTGGGCATTTTATTTGGAAAACCTGGAATGTGATCTCAGCTCATGGGAGCGTATCTTCTTGTGATTCGGTCCATCTTGAAAATCTCACAGCTACTGATCTCCCTGCAGTGGAATCACCATGAAGGATTGATTTCTGGATTTTACAGTGAATGGAGTCGCCAGGTGGATGATTTCAGCCTTGCAGTGTCTGATCGTTGTCCACCATTAACCATCAGATCTGGACTTGATTACATGTATTGGGGCAAGACAATCTACAAATCAAGTGTCACGTTTGCAAGCAAACCATCTCCCCAGTATGGTTGCCACTATGTTAGTGCTCGAATCTACCTTAGGCTGAAATAAGGTAAAACTCAAGGCAACATGAAACCAAGCTTAGCCTCGTAGCTAGCCCTACGAGGACAGGAGAGGGCTCTCTTCAGGTCTATCTCAGTAAAAATGTCCAGTAAGGCCTGAGATGACCACAAATGGATGCTGATTTTAGGCTAGTAAATAAATATGAAAGAGGTTTTTTGATAAATGACTGGGTTTTCTGGGCTGTATGGGGCAAAGACAGCAAGAGCAGAGAAATTAAATCAAAGATGCAGAGTGTTTCATGAGGCAAGATAGGTAAGAAGTTTAGCATTCAGATTTGTAAATAATATGGAATGAAAAGACTGCTGAGAGGTTGAAAGGGGCATGTATAATGAATCCTTTTCGACAGAAGAAGACATACAGAAACATGAACGCTTTCCCAAGGCAGAGCAGTAAACTGGATTCTACCTTTTCTACTTAAAAGCATTCAATTAGAAACGATAGTGAATGAACTGTCAAACATAACAGGCTACATATGAAACAGAAAGAAATACACATGCTAAATTCTCACCATAGGAATCTCATGAACCAGAGCTGCAAGATTTCATTATTTCTCTGTCAAAGTTGTACAATGAAGTGCTGAGTTTTTCTCCCCTATGTTTCCCTAGAAATCCAATCCCTTTTCCAATGTTTATAATACAATAAATAAACAGAACAACGTTCCCCTCAAGATCGATGAAAAATAGGGAGCTATTTCAACTGAAGTTATAAAAATAGCGAAAGAGTTGTTCATCTGTTCTAAAAACAAAACAACGTTACATTTTACACTTTGCAAATCTCTGATGACCAATGAAAAAGTGAAATCTGTTGCTGTAGCCAAATTTGTGTCGCTGTTTCTACAAAGCTGCCCTCAGATTTCTGGAGATGTGTTTGCCACTTTACCGAAACTGGGAAAAGGTCTCCAATATTTTAATGCTAAAATCTGGGTGAAATCCGCCACATATGTTCTTTAAATCTGGAGATGAATCGAATGCCCAAGTTTTGCAATGACTGCCACCTGGGACATCTTTCAAGCCTTGCTGGAGGTCAAACTATTAAATGCAACTAACTTTACCAAACAAGGCACTGTAATTACTAAATTACGTTAATTCTGACAAAGAACTCGTATATTTGGAAAATATTGTGAAATCACAAATGGATATCATTTGTTTTGACTGTCATTTATTCAACGAAACCACGATGTGGGCCTGTTCCAAGATCTCCTTTCCCAGCAAAACACCCCATGCCAAAGGCAACTGCACTGACTAAAACGCGAGAGACCTAGGCTTCATATCATCACTATAATTAGTTGGTAAAGGATGCTCCTCATCTGGACCAAGTGACCTCTCATCAAGAGTTCCTAGGCGTTTCAGTATACTCCTTTCATTGTATTTCACATACTCTTTACGGAATTCTACATTCTTATTCCATATCTTCATTATCTGCTCAACCTGGTTTCTAAAAAGTTCGTCTAATGCCTCCCTTTCACCTGAAAGCGCATACTACCCGGCTGACTGAATATCACTTCTGCACTGATGAAATTCAATGTTCCGCTCGTACTCCAATCCCTGACCCAGAAGCTTACTATGTTCTTGAGTTTTAACAATGTCATCAAATGCCTCTTGAAGACAGAATGAGGTCCATCCGATTCAACAGCTTCAGTCGAATTTGACCATTCCTCAATCTGAGCTGTCACAAACTCCTCACGGTTGTAAAATTCAGACAAATTCGCAATGCAGCCAAGGTATCTTAATAATATTCTTCTTTCATGAAATTCTTCTCCAGAAAGAAAGGAGAATGTTGGTGGTGAATTTTTTGTCTTTGAGGCAACAGAGTTCCGCCATAACAAACTGTGTTTTCTCCCTTTAAATATTCACAACATACATATGAAGTCAAAAACTGATCCCATAGAAAGTTTGAAGTGCCATTGTCTTCCACGAGGTATCCAGATCATCGATTGGAGCAGAATCGAAAAATTAAGACCATTATGAGTAGAAATAGATATCTCCCAATCTTTCCAATTGCTTTCACAAGAAATTGGATTAACTTCTGGGGCCAATTCAGGTGATACTGAAGACAAACCCTAGACCTAGAAAGTGAAATGACTCTTTTCTGGACCACAGTAACATCAATGACTGCAAATGACGAGAAATGAACTTTGGTGAATTTGACTCTGGTGGAGGACTGACAAGACCGAGTCTAACAGAGTCCATCCTAATTAGGAGTGCAAGTTCAGGCCTGCGCAGAGGTGTAGCTGGATCTTTGCTGCCTGCTGCATGAACCATTTCAGATCCTTCACACATCTATGTTTGAAGAGATCCAGCATCACGACCGTCAAGTGCACCGGAAGCTCAGCATAGCTGAGCAGACCATTGAAGAAAAAACTGCTGAAGTATCTCAGGCATAAGCTGCATGTACCTTGGATTCCGTGTAGTAGATAGAGTTGGAGAACCTAATTAGTAGTCTTTGCGCGAATGTCACTAAAGATATCCCGGCTTCTGCCACCCCCCAGGCCAAGATTGAGGGGTTGGTTACAGTGCTCAAAGCCTCACGGACCGAGATCCAGGTGGTCAAGATAGAGATGGAACAAAAGATTGCGGCCTTGCAAGCCAAGTTACGACCAGAAACAACACCAGAGGTACAAGCCTAGCGAGCTATGTTGGTTATAGAGGCCACAAATGTCATTACAGGTAAATTTGATCAGGGTGCAGAACTATTGGAAACAACTATGCAGATATGGAAAAAGGTGCAACGCGACCCTCTCCTGCGTGAAATCAACCAGGCACTATGCTAGAAAGATGAAGAGTTTGACCAAATGGAAGCTACACTGAGTAATCTGGTCCCCGCTCAGCGCTTGGCATGACTGTGCACCAGCCATGCAATCAGGGATGACATGGAAGCCCTTTGACAACGGAAGAAGACTTTGAGTGATCTCCTCAAGCCATGGGTTGATGAGGCCCTTAAGTTGTCTCAGGATGTCGACATCGTAGTAAAGAAACTAAACCAGACGTTGGAGAGCTTCACAGATGCTACAAAAGGCCCAACTTCACAGAAGTTGGTGGAGATAGCCTAGAATGCTGCTGCGCAAAGTGACGGTGTGCTACCCCTGCTGGTTGAGGCAATCAAGCAGCTGCAGGAAAATGTGGAGAACCCACGGCCACAGTGACTTGGGACAAGTCACAAGATTGTGTTGGGGGCTTGTTGGAACAGGGCTCCCTAAGTTGCGAATTTTGTATATTTTTGGCAAATTTTGTATATTTTTGTATTAAGTAGTCTAACACAGGGCTTTTGTGGTGGGTCAAAGCCTGGAACACATTGTAATGGGTCAAAGGGTAGACCTAGAGTCCAAAAACCACGGTTTGCAGACCACAAGATAGGGTAGGCTACATCGATATAAATAGATGAATAGTTTGAGTTTAGATGAAACTTACATGTGAACTGTTAGATCTATTGTGGGTTGTTTTGGGTAAGGACCCCTGCTGGTTGTGTGCACGAAGATCCTTAGTCCTGTTGTGTGTGCAGGCTATGTTTTGGGTTGTGCTGGGTTTTTGGATGCTAATATATGCAGATATAGTTGAAGTATCTTGTGTTATCGAGATCTATTGTGTTACTGTTGATGTGGATATTTGGAATCTATTTGATGCTGTGAATACATTTGTGTATGGTATAAAGTATATCTTTTATATGTTATAAGATGTGTTTATGATATTATGTGTTGGTAATATCTAATACGCACGTGGATGCAAAGATACTGACTAGGTATGTGCATGGTAATAGCTCTGTTATGATTAATTGCGGGTTATACTGTTAAAGGACCTGTGAATAGACCTGTTCTGTGTGAATCTACTAAGCTACGAAAAGAGATCTGCCTAACTTACCTACTCTCTCTTAGGGTGTGGAAACCTGGTTCCAACACCCTCCCATACTGCTTCGGGTGAGAATTTGGCCTGCGCAATTAGGTCATTGCTGAAAGGACCAGTAGTATAGGGGTTTGTTGGAAAACCTTAACCTATGAACCTGGGTCAAGACCCCTCAAGCCAACACTCTCCAATAAAGAGCATTAATTACAAGACCCATAATTATAGGGCCTAACTACAAGGAAGGAAAAACAAAGTCCTTGAAAGTAGGACCTCCTAAAGAATCTTCAACCATGCCCTTGATTCTCTCAACCTATGATTGAGAAAGATATAGAATTGGTGTGAGGTGGTTTCTCACATAAAAAGAAATTTCCCTAATTACATTAAATTAATAATATGTGAGACAAATTTTCTCTCACAAACGTTAATAATTTATATCAACAATAAATGGGTTCAATAAAATTCATAACCATAATTTCACCCACTTAAATACTTGTCACCAACTTCAAATCAACATGGTGCAAAGCTCTTTTCATTTGTGAAGGTCCTTCTGGATCAGAGGATGATGCACTTGGTACACTATGCCCACCTGGCCCCATAGGTGCACCAAACACTTGGTAGGTGTCCCGGAACTTGTACGATGACATGGAATCATTCATTCCATCATATGAGCCCTTGCAGATGGTTTAAAGGCATCTTCGATTCATATGGAGACCCATGGGGTCATTAGTGTACCCCCACACCCACTGGGAGTACCACATGTTTACTGTTTGGAGAAAAAGGGGACACCCCCTTGTCCATCCCTTTGAGGATTTTATTCATCATTATGGAACTCATGGACCTCATCTGTAATATTCCTACTTAGCCTGAGCTAAGAGGAATATGCATTTTTGTTTTACTTTCTGTTGCATGAATAAATGAATAAAGGAGGACATGTAAAACTCCTGAAAAGAATGAATAAATCAATGCCCATATGAACAAGGATAAATCAGGGCCATGTAAATAAATCAGTTGCAGGTGTGAAAGGGGTTTAAATTGTGAGACTGGGTCAACCTTGACCAAATCTATAGTGCTGTCTAGATTCAATGTATCTCATAAAGGGACAACGCAATTCTAGAAGGAGGCCCCTCATGTGAAAGGAGCTAACTCATCAAGGTGGTTTAGGGTTTGAAAATGCTTTCATCTCATAAAAGGAAGGGGAAGGAAGCAAGAGAAGGTTGTTGATTGATTATATTTCTGAGTATCTTGTCTGTTTAGAAAAATACTATTCTTTGCTGTTTAGTGGAGAATTGTGCTGCTTAGCACTTGGAGTTCCTATGCAGGGATTTCACCTCTTCCATTGAGGATTCTTGGAGGAGTATTTTCTGATTTGATCCACTATCAGGCTTTAAGCCAAGCTCTACCTCCAACGACAACGTGGATCCAGTGAGTGTTTGCTTGCTTTTGTAGGCTGCAACAAGTGGGACTCTAGATCTATAGAGATCTAGCTTGTATTGGAGCCTCTTCTCATGTAGTGTGTCTTTTAACCTCCTGGAAGAGTGCATCCACTGTTTGAGCTTCATATTTTTATCTTAGCATTAGACCATCATTTTTATTCAAGCTACAGCGCAATTTTCATTGAGGAACTGCGTTATTTTCATTAGAGGTTCTGCAAGGTGTTTTGATACCATTTTTGATGAGAGATCTCTGGTGCTGGGCTTTGCCTTTCACTTTGGTGATCCATGGATTAGATTGCTGATCCATGTTCTATTTATATCTGATATATTTTAATGTAAATTCATCTTCAGAAATTTCTGAAGAATTTTGTAGATCTGCAACTTAAAACTCAGATCTACTCTTTGTAATGCATGATTTGGTCAAAACCCCAAGGGGATCTTGTAAATAAGACTATCTAGTTTCCAAATCTGAAATGGATCTGATGTTTTGTCCACAGATCTATCCTAGATCTGAGTTTTAATATTAAGTTACTACAACTCCTCAAAATAACGCTGTTAAGCCATTTGGCAGTTTATATATGTGTTGCAGCCTTCTTTTCTGAAGATTTCTTGCTCTATTGTCTCCTGTATTCTACTGTATATTGAAAGAGTTTCATTGTAATTATGATTTTCTGCTATATACTCATAATTTAATCATATTTTATGGTATCCTTCTCATAATTTCCAAGACTACGTTATTTATGAAGCAGTCTGTAGTGCATAGTTACAACCCCTCTTGTAGGGTGTTTTTCAGCTAGACTAGGTGGTGGGAGATCTGTTTACCACACCTATTTTGATTTTTTTTTTGCTCCCCTTTTGGTTCTAGACCCTAGATCTGCTGATATAAGGGATCCAAGGGCTGTAAACTCATTTCTATTCATCAATATCCTAGGAGTGCGTTATTTCAGCAGGCTTGCTGTGTTGTTCCATATTTGGAATATTATTGTGGTATCGGAGCTCCTTTATTGGCACAGCCTGTGATTTCCTTGGATCACCACAACCATGTTGCATTAAAAATAATATGAACCTCTTACTAAGAGGGAGGAGAGGTATCAAAATAGAAGTCACAAGAATTTTGATTACACTACTGATGAGCAAGACAAGGGTAAAGCCCCTGAAACTGCAGATGATAAAGAAGGAGAAGAGTTTGCAAGAACTCTTTTGGTGGCCATGCAAGATCTTTCCAAAGAGATCAAAGATATGAGGATGGACATAATGATGGAATCTCCTGGGAGATTTCATCTGGGGGAAAGCTCTGACATGTCTCATAACTGGATTGGTCAACCAGTGAACCAGCTACAAGCCCCACAAGCTCCACAACGCTCCACTATGCATACCTTCTTGGCTGTGGAGAATGAAGGACCATAAGAGAAAGAATCCCTTGAAGACTTCTTTGTGGAATATGAATCTCAGAATCAGAGATTCAGAGACCACTTAAGTTTCCAAGAGTTTTGTCACCTCAAGGACAGAAGAAGACCAAGGCAACAGTATAAAGATGGTGGGTTCTTCCATAATCATGATAGACATCACTCTATGGGTAGGTTAGTTTTTCCCAAGTTTGATGGGTCACCCACTAGTTTAGCCAAGGCATGGGTAGAGAAGCTGGACATCTACTTTCAGTTGAAAAAAGTCCCTAAGAGTGAAGCCATTAAGATTGCAGCGCTGCACTTTGATGGTGAAGCACACAATTGGTGGTTCCATGGGTTGTCTACATTGGGCCATGCCAATGTGACTGCCTACTCTGAATTCACTAGAATACTGGTGGAGAGGTTTGACAGAAAGGATCCAAAGGCACCTTTCATGAGCCTTGCAAAGTTAAAGCAATTGGGAAATGCAGAAATTTATATCTCCGAGTTTCTGAGATTATCAGTTATGGTTCCTGATCTGTCTGTAGCAAGGAGGGTGTACATGTTCATCGATGGCTTGGATGAACCTTTGCATGGGCTGGTTAAATCTACCAAGCCCACCACTTTTCATGATGCCATTGAGAGGGATAGAGACCTCCAAGATGCCTTGCCAAAAGCAAAGGAAACTTTCCAGAGCAAGGCCCCTCACTTTTCTAAAGGGAAGGAAGATAAATCTACTCCTTCCAAGGAGAGCTCATTGAAGAGGCCTCTTGATATTGAACTTAGGAGGGAGCTGAGAAAGAAGAGACTATGTTTCACTTTCCAAGAGTCATGGGCACCTGGACATAGATGTGTTTCTGGGAAAGCACACTACATAGAGGTCTTCTCAGATTTTGAGGGAGAAGATGAAGACGATGAACCAAGGAGGGGTCACAGCGCTGATAATGTGGAGGGAGATCCAACACCATCCGGAGATGGGGATGGAGCCTTTGCTCCAATAGGTGGAATTCTTGCATCTTTAAGAGGAGCGCCTAAGTACTTGACCCTAAGATTACAAGGTTCAATCATGAATTAGAGGGTATCTGTGCTGATTGACAGTGGGGAAACACACAACTTTATTAATTCTCATCTTGTGCAGAGGAGAGCAATCCCCACTGATAATTTTGAGCAATTCTCTATTTTGGTCCCGGGAGATAGGACACTGCAATTCATGCAATATGTTCCATCACTCTCAGTTACTATGGGGTCCTACACTTTGGTGGATCACTTTTTTGTAGTTGACATACCAGACACCAATATCATTTTGGGTGTCCAATGGTTGATTACATTGGGGAAGGTCACCACTGATTGGAAGGCTTTGCAGATGGAGTGGGTGGACATGAAGAGTGGTAAGCCCCAAATTATCCAAGGCATGCATACTTATCCTTAAACTAGCACTTCCACGCAAACAATATAGATGGATTTGCGTAGTGGAAGCAAAGATCTCACAGTCCCTTCACTAATGTTCATGAGCTTTCTGCATGGGACATTCCTATCTAGTGGAAAACCACCTGGGAGGCCACTAGATTAAGATCTTATGGGGGAAGCCTCATAAGGTGTTGCTCCAAATCTAGATCCAAGAGGGATTGGAGCAATGGGGGACCAAGCTACAGAGCTGGAGGGATTGGGACAACTCAAGAGTGAGGGGAATCCTCTCACTGTATCACTATCACCTTCTCGCTTTTATAGATCTGCGCCGTGGGAGGAGGAGAATGGGAGGATCAGCCTTCCAACACACATATTTAGCATTAGAAATTTCACATAAGAGATCAACAACATGACAGACACTTCCATGGAGTTATCATCAACGCTATCTTTGTTGAGCAGTGTGGATCTATACTGGAAATCTCAACTGCTTGTAGAGTATTCCAAGGATCTCCACACCGGTATGATATTAGATGACTTGTAGCAAGAAGAGGGCTATTTATTCCAAGGGGGAGTCATCCACTTTCATGGTAGGATCTTCCTGTCTAGAGTTTCTGAGCTCAAACAGAAGATTCTACAGAAGGCACACAAGGAATTCCTTCTCAGCCATATGCAGTCTAAGAAGATCTACCCCCTAATCATGAGGAGCTTTGATTGGGAGGGGATGAGAGAGGACCTACATTAGCACTTTCAAGAGTGCATTAAATATGGGGGATTGGGGCAGCCAATGGACTCTTTGCAAGAATCATCTTAGCCAGTTCTTCTTTTGCTTGAGAGGAGGAAATGCTCATGCACAACTCCATGTGTATGAAGAACAATGATGGTAAAGGATCTGATCATGCTAAGAAAGATCTATTTTTTGATTTGTCACATTATTTTACCATGTTTTTACAGGCTATGACTCCTAAAGGGGGTGAGAGATCATGTGGATCTCATATTTTTTTGAGGGCCAATAGCAATTCTGAACTTAGCCACTCCTTTTTTGTGCAAAGGGAGATTCCTTTTCATGATGGGTGCTTTCCAAAGGCACCAAACATATCTGATATCTCCAACTATGTTGATATGACTTATGCATCAAATGTGTGGAAGGAATTCCACTTGCAAAACCTTGATCTAAAGCAGGAAGGAGGTGCACTACGCTGGCATCACAAGTGGGAATTTGACCCCCCTCTTCAAGGTCAAATTTCTGTTTGCATATATGTAGTTTTTCTTCCATACTTAGATGATATATTTGTACTATTTTTGGGATTGTATGGAGGAAGTATGAATAGTTTTCATGTACCACATCAATTGGAACTTCTCTATGAGTCTCATGCTACATGTTTTAGAGAAAGCATTGCTCCAACCATGTTTATTTCTATTGAATTTTTCACTCCTGGTGGGATGGACTATGCACATCTTATGTTGACCTTGGAGGAACAATTCGTGATGTATTGGCTTGATGAACACTTAGCTTATGATGAGGACATGATCATTGATGATGTCATCAATGGAGGAGGGGAAGTACTACATCTCTCACCCTATCAGTTTCTTGAGGACAAGCAACATTTTGGAGGGGAGGACTGTAATATTCCTACTTAGCCTAAGCTAAGAGGAATATAGCTAAGAGGAATTTGCATTTTTGTTTTACTTTCTCTGTCACGTTGCATGAATAAATGAATAAAGGGAGGACATGTAAAAAACTCCTTTAAAGAATGAATAAATCAATGCCCATGTGAACAAGGATAAATTAGAGCCATGTAAATAAATCAGTTGCAGGTGTGAAAGGGGTTTAAGATGTGAGACTGGGTCAACCTTGACCAAATCTATAACGTTGTCTAGATTCAATGCATCTCATAAAGGGACAACGCAGTTCTAGAAGGAGGCCCCTCATGTGAAAGGAGCTAACTCATCAAGGTGGTTTAGGGTTTGCAAAGACTTTCATCTTATAAAAGTAAGGGTAAGGCAGCAAGAGAAGGTTTTTTATTGTTTATATTTCTAAGTATCTTGTCTGTTTAGACAAATACCATTCTCTGCTGTTTAGTGGAGAATTGTGATGCTTAGCACTTGGAGTTCATATACAGGGATTTCACCTCTTCCATTGAGGATTCTCGAGGAGTATTTGTTGATTTGATCCACTATCAGGCTTTGGGCCAAGCTCTACCTCCAACTGCAATGCAAATCCAGTGAGGGTTTGCTTGCTTTTGTAGGTTGCAGCAAGTGGGACTCTAGATCTACAGAGATCTAGCTTGTATTGGAGCCTCTTCTCATGGAGTGTGTCTTTTAACCTCCTGGAAGAGTGCATCCACTGTTTGAGATTTAGATTTGTATATTGGCATGAGGCCATCATTGTTATTCAAGCTACCACAGTTTTCATTGAGGAACTGCGTTATTTTCATTAGAGGTTATGCAGGGTGTTTTGATCCCATTTTTGATGAGAGATCTCTGGTGCTGGGCTTTGCCTTTCACTTTGGTGATCCATGGATTAGCTTACTGATCCATGTTATATTTAGATCTGATATATTTGAATGTAAAGTCATATTTAGAAATTTCTGAAGCATTTTGAAGATCTGTAACTTAAAACTCAGATCTACTCTTTGTAATGCATGATTTGGTCAAAACCCCAAGGGGATCTTGTAAATAAGACTATCTAGTTTCCAGATCTGAAATGGATTTGATGTTTTGTCCATAGATCTATCCTAGATCTGAGTTGTAATATTCAGTTGCTGCAGCTCCTCAAAATAATGCTGTTAAGCCATTTGGCAGTTTATATATGTGTTGCAACCTTCTTTTCTGAAGATTTATTTCTCTATTGTCTCCTGTATCTACTGTATATTGAAATAGTTTCATTGTAATTCTGATTTTCTGTTGTATAATCATAATTTAATCATATTTTATGGCCTCCTATTCATACTATCCAAGACTGCATTATTTCTAAAGCAGTTTGTAGTGCATAGCTGCAGCCCCTCTTGTAGGGTGTTTTTCAGCTAGACTAGGTGGTAGGAGATCTGTTTACCACACCTAGTTTGATTTGTTTTTGCTTCCCTTTTGGATCTAGACCCAAGATATGATTATCTAAGGGATCCAAGGGCTGTAAACTAATTTCTATGCATCAATATCCTAGGAGTGCGTTATTTCAGTAGGCTTGCTGTGATGTTCCAGATTTGGAATATTATAGTGGTATCAAAGCTCCTTTCTTGGCACAGTCTGTGCTTTCCTTGGAGCACCACAACCATGTTACATTTAGAATAATATGAACCTAATACTGAGAGGGATAAGAGGTATCATAATAGAATTTACAAGAAGTTTGATTACACTACTGATGAGAAAGACAAGGGTAAAGCCCCTGAAACTGCAGATGATAAAGAAGGAGAAGAGTTTGCAAGAAATATTTTAGTGGCCATGCAAGATCTTCCCAAAGAGACCAAAGAGATGAGGATGGATAGAATGATGGAATCTCCTGGGAGATTTCATCCGGGGGAAAGCTTTGACATGTCTCATCACTCGATTGGTCAACCAGTGAACCAACCACAAGCCCCACAAGCTCCAAAACGCTCCACTATGCATACCTTCTTGGCTGTGGAGAATGAAGGACCACAAGAGCAAGCATCCCTTGAAGAATTCTTTGTGGAATATGAATCTCAGAATCAGAGATTCAGAGACCACTTAATTTTCCAAGAGTTTTGTCACCTCAAGGACCGAAGAAGACCAAGGCAGCAGTATAAAGATGGTGGGTTCTTCCATAATCATGATAGACATCACTCTATGGGCAGCTTCATTTTTCCCAAGTTTGATGGGTCACCCACTAGTTTAGCCAAGGCATGGGTAGAGAAGCTGGACATCTACTTTCAGTTGAACAAAGTCCCTAAGAGTGAAGCCATTAAGATTGTAGCGCTGCACTTTGATGGTGAAACACACAATTGGTGGTTCCATGGGTTGTCTACATTGGGCCATGCTAATGTGACTGCCTACTCTAAATTCACTAGAATACTGGTGGAGAGGTTTGACAGAAAGGATCCAAAGGCACCTTTCATGAGCCTTGCAAAGTTAAAGCAATCGGGAAATGCAAAAACTTATATCTCTGAGTTTCTGAGATTATCAGTTATGGTTCCTGATCTGTCTGCAGCAAGGAGGGTGTACATGTTCATCGATGGCTTGGATGAACCTTTGCATGGGCTGGTTAAATCTACCAAGCCCACCACTTTGCATGATGCCATTGAGAGGGCTAGAGACCTCCAAGATGCCTCGCCAAAAGCAAAATCAACTTTCTAGAGCAAGGCCCCTCACTTTTCTAAAGAGAAGGAAGATAAATCTACTCCTTCCAAGGAGAGCTCATTGAAAAAGCCTCTTGATATTGAACTCAGGAGGGAGCTGAGAAAGAGGAGACTATGTTTTACTTGCCAAGAGTCATGGGCACCTGGACATAGATGTGCTGCTGGGAAAGCACACTACATAGAGGTCTTCTCAGATTTTGAGGGAGAAGATGAAGATGATGAACCAAGGAGGGGTCACAACACTGATAATGTGGAGGGAGATCCAACACCATCTGGAGATGGGGATGGATCCTTTGCTCCAATAGGTGGAACTCTTACATCTTTGAGAGTAGTGCCTAAGTACTTGACCCTAAGAGTACAAGGTTCAATCATGAATCAGAGGGTATCTATGCTGATTGATAGTGGAGCAACCCACAACTTTATTGATTCTCATATTGTGCAAAGGAGAGAAATCCCATTGGTAATTTTGAGGGATTCTCTGTTTTGGTCCTAGGAGATAGGTGTAATATCCCTGTTTAGGGCAGCCTTGTTGAGGGTGAGCCCTGCCATGTGTCCGAGGTCTGCAAGGCTGTTTAGCTACGTGGTTGTTTAGCTTCCATCCTTGGGATTCTTTGGTGGGCTGTTGAGCTCAGCCTTAACACCCTGGGATGCCGCCCTCACTAACAGTCCAGGCTTTTGGTGTAGTGGTTGGGACTTTGTGGTATTAGAGCCGAGGTCTCGAGGTCGAGACCTGTGGAGTGTGGTGGGCTGTAATATCCCTATTTAGGGCAGCCCTATTGAGGGTGAGCCCTGCCACGTGTCCGAGGTCTGTGAGGCTGTTTAGTTGTGGGGCTATTTAGCTGCTGTCCTCGAGATGCTCTGGTGGGCTGTTGAGCTCACCCTTAACACCCTGGGATGCCGCCCTCACTAACAGTCCGGGCTTTAGGTGTAGTGGTTGGGCCTTTGTGGTATATTCTTGCCTCTATAACAAATATATGGCCTCTTACTCGGTGTCATAGAAAACTAGCTTCACAGGCTGAGCTAGAACTATGCTATGATACCACTGTAATATCCCGTTTCGGTGATATCTCTAAAACACGACAAACTCCAACCAGAGATGGACTGGGAGGGCATTTACCTGATATGCCGCCTCTGAAAAGAGGATGAAATTTGGAGGCTACCTGGCCCTTTCCAGACTCTGTCTAAGAGTATGAGATAAACACACAAAGTGGTATAGAACTAGAATTCCCGAAAAAATATAGAGATAACAGTGCAACAGACATATAATAGCATAGAAAGAATGTACGACAAATCATCCAGAAATATAGAGAGAGAATGCTAATCCATTTTATTAAACTGAGAAATATAATGAAGTACAATAGGTGATCAGAGTGATGGCACCTAAACTTGCTCAAGGCAAGTGAAGAAATACTCTCAGAATACACAAGAAATGGCTGCTCTCTGAACTACATCCCAGCTGCTGGAAAACTGTCGTGTAGCTACTACCGCTGGAATGTACTGATGACTAGGGGATGTTCCCCTTGCCGGAATGAGCTGAAAATCTGGAAACCTCCTCTACTCACCAATCTTGGTAAAACCCAGAAACCATATCAGAAATGGCTAACCCCCGAAAAACACCCCCTTGGGGAATTACACTGGCCTCCAAGGCTCTGCGCAAAGGATGAATATGAATGAATAAAATACGGCCTCAAACTCCACCAAAATCCTCCCAAATGCAAACGCTGATCCTCTGCTCAGTCTCGTAGCTCAAAACCCTTGCCAAAATCCCAATCCGGAGCTCCTCCTAGATGGACTGCATCCTCCCTCTCAATGATTGCACAGTCTCTTTGAATGCTCGACTCTGCAACAAAACCAAACACCAAACCTCCCGCAAAATGCTGAAGAAACTACCTTGCCCAAGTAGGCACTCAAAGTCCCTCGGGGATAAGGGTGAGATCTCCAATCGGAGACACTCAACGCACTAAACAATGCTGCAGATAGGCTAAACAGCCAGTGTGCTCAAGAAGTCAAAACGACCAGCTCAATATCATCAACAAAAAATGAATGAAATGAGGAGGCTCCTCCCTCTTTTATAACGTTGGCCTTCCTCCAAACCCTAAGTCCTATCTCCTCAACATAGCCTCCCTCTTGCCACGTGCTCATCCTCATCTTCACAGTCTCTTCTAGTGCATACGTGGGCTCCCTCTCTATGTGGTGCTTTGGCCCCCCTTGGCTCCCTTTAAGTCAGAACGTTGTGCTACTAGGGAGTGGGTTTTATTCCACTAAGTGAGTTAGACCCTCTCTACTCACCTTTTTATTTATTAATAAACTATAGACAACAAAATTGAGAAAAATCAAATATTCCAACTAGCCACTGCTAATTAGGAATATTACAGTCTCCCCTGGAAAAATGTTGCTTGTCATCAAGAAACTAAAGTGATGGATGCTGCAAAATATTCTCACTCTCCCAAGTGGCATCCTCATCTGGAAAATTCTTCCACCTCACCAAGAATTCCCGGACTATCCTGCTCTGTAGCTGCCTCTCCCTGGTATCAATAATAACATCTAGCTACAACACCAAATGCCCCTCATCATCCATGGGTGGTAGCTCACATGTCACTGTCACCTGCTGCCCCAGTGCCTTCCTCAGGCATGATACATGAAAAACGTTATGGATCTTGCTACCTTGGGGCAGCTTCAACTCATACGAAACCTGTCCAATCCTGCGTATCACCCTGTATGGCCCGTAAAATCGGGGCTTGAGCTTTTCAACTCCCTTCTGCTTTAGTGACGACTGTCGGTATGGCTGTAATCATAGGTAGACCAAGTCCCTTACCTCATACTGTCTCTCCAACCGACCTTTGTCAGCATACAACTTCTGCTAGTTCTGTGCCGTGGCCATATTATCCTTAAGAGCTCGGAGAATATCCTGACTCTCTTAGATCCAAATCTTGGCTCTCGGAGCCTTGCTAGCTCCAAACATCATGTCAGCAAAAGACAAAGAGTGATATCCATATAAAGCATAGAATGGAGACATACCAATGGACATGTGATGTGTAGTGTTGTAGCAGTACTCCCCCAAATGTATCCACTTCAACCGTGCTCGCTTCTGCTCATTGATATAGTTATGCAAGTAGCCCTCCAGCCACTTGTTAACTATCTCCGTCTATCCATCCGTCTGTGGGTGATAACTAGTACTCGGTGTCAACTCTGTCCCCACCAACCAGAAAAGCTCCTACCAAAATCTGCCCATGAAGTGGCTGTCCCTGTCACTGATGATGGTCTTAGGAAGACCATGTAGCCTGAAAACGTCTCTGAAGAATAGCTCGGCCACTGTAATATCCCGTTTTGGGGATATCTCTAAAACACGACAAACTCCAACCAGAGATGGACTGGGAAGGAATTTACCGGATATTCCACCTCTGAAAGAGGACAAGATCCGGAGGCTATCTGGCCCTTTCCAGACTCTGTCTAAGAGTGATAGATAAACACACCAAGTGGTATAGAACTAGAATGCTCAAGAATATATAAAAATAACAATGCAGCAGACATATAATAACAGAGAAAGAAAATACGACAACTCATCCAGAAACATAGAGAGGAAATGCTAAGCCATTTTATTAATCTGAGAAATATAATGGAGTACAATAGGTGATCAGAGTGATGGCACCTAATCTTGCTCAAGGCAAGTGAAGAAATACTCTCATAATATACAGGAAATGGCTGCTCTCTGAACTGCGTCCCAGCTACTGGAAAAATGCCGTGTAGCTACTACTGCTGGAATGAAATGAAGACTAGGGGTTGATCCCCTTGCCAGAATGAGCTGAAAATCTGAAAACCTCCTCTACTCACCAATCTGGACAAAACCCAGAAACCATATAAAAAATGGCCAACCCTCGAAAACTACCAGAAAATATCTCCTCAGGGAATTATGCTGGCCTCCAAGGCTCTGCGCAGAGGCTAAATAGGAATAGATGAAACACTGCCTCAAACTACACCAAAATCCTCCTACTAGAAAAAGCTCATCCTCTGCTCAAAATATCGGCTAAATCTCCTACCGAAATCCCGATCCGAAGCACCTCCAAAATGGACTGCGTCCTCTCTCCCAGTGACTGCGCAATCTTTGCTAAAGCCCAGCTCCACAACAAACCCAAAAAAAAAACCCCTCACAAAATACTGAAGAAATAACCTTGCCCGAGCAGGCACTCGAAGTCCCCCATGGCTAAGGGCGAGATCTCCGATCGGAGACACTCAATGCACTAAAAAGTGCTGCAGACAGGCTAAACAGCCAGCATGCTCAAGAAGACAAAACGTCTAGCTCAATATCATCAACAACAGAATGAATCAAATGAGAAGGTTCCTCCTTCTTTTATAACATTGGCCTTCCTCCAATCCCAAGGCCATCTCCTCAACGTAGGCTCCATCTCTTGCCATGTGTCCATTCTCTCCTGTGCAGAAGCTTCTAGAGCTAACGTGAGCCCCCTCTCTACGTGGTGCTTGGCCCCCCTTGGCTCCCCTTAAGTCACAACGTTGTGCTACTAGGAGGGTGTTTTATTTAACTTAAGTGAGTTAGACCCTCTCCACTCACTTTTTATTTATTTATAAACTATAGACCACAAAACTATACAAAATCAAATATTCCAATTAGCTGTCACTAATTAGGAATATTAAAGTCTCCCCCGACAAAATGTTGCTTGTCCTCAAGCAACTGAAGTGATGGATGCTGCAAAATCTTTTCACTCTCCCAAGTGGCATCCTCATCTGGAAAATTCTTCCACCTCACCAAGAATTCCCGAACTTTCCTGCTTCGTAGCTACCTCTCCCTGGTATCAATAATAGCTTCTGGCTGCAACACCAATTGCCCCTCATCATCTGTGGGTGGTAGCTCATCTGTCATTGTCACCTGCTGCCCCAGCACCTTCTTCAGGCATGATACATGAAAAATGTTGTGGATCTTTCTGCCTTGGGAAAGCTCCAACTCATACGAAACCTGCCCAATCCTGCGTATCACCCTGTATGGCCCGTAAAAGCAAGGCTTGATCTTCTTAGCTCCCTTCTTCTTCAGCGATGACTGTCAGTATGGCTATAACTGTAGCTAGACCAAGTCCCCTACCTCAAACTGTCTCTCCACCCGACCCCTGTCGGCATACATCTTTTTTTGGTTTTGTGTTGTAGCCATATTTTCCTTGAGAGCTCAGAGAATGTCCTAACTCTCTTGGATCCAAATCTTGGCTCTAGGAGCCTTGCTAGCACCTAACATCACATCAGCAAAAGATAAGGAATGATACCCATACAAAGCATAAAACAGTGACATACCAATGGACATGTGATGTGTCGTGTTGTAGCAGTACTCCCCCAAATGTAACCATCTCAACCATGCTCGCTGCTGCCCACTGACATAGTTACGCAAGTAGCCCTCCAGCCACTTGTTAACTATCTCCGTCTGTCCATCCATCTGTGGGTGATAACTGGTACTCGGTGTCAATTCCGTTCCCACCAGCCGGAAAAGCTCCTGCCAAAATCTTCCCATGAAGCGGCTGTCCTTATCATTGATGATGGTCTTAGAAAGACCATGCAGCCTGAAAATCTCTCTAAAGAACAGCTCGACCACCTGTGCTGTTGTGTAATGCGTGGATATGGAAAAAAGGTGCGCATACTTTGTCAGTCGATCAACGACGACAAAGATACAATCCTTGCCCTGCACCATGGGCAACCCTGCGATGAAGTCCATCGATATGCTCTCCCATTTACCCTCCGGAATGGGAAGAGGCTGCAACAATATTGCAGGATGGCTCATCTCCCCCTTGTTCCTCTGACAAACATCACACTCCCTGATATGCTGGAATACGTCCCCCTTGAGGCCTTTCCATGATAACCTCTATCTAATGGCCCTGTAGGTTTTGGTAAACCCCTGATGGCTTGCCAATGGAGAATCATGTGATGCCTGGAGTATCTTCTTCTTAAGCTGAGATCCCTCAGTCAAGAAGATCCTATCCCTAAGGTAGATGATCTCATCAACCACCCTGTACCTGTCATCTGCCACCTATCCATCCAGCACCTCACATGCAAATCTGTCTTTGGAGTACTCTACTAAAAGTCGAGCCCTCCAATCTGTATCCAAGCTCATAAGAGATAACGTGGCTGGTCTACATGAAAGGGCATCTAATACCACGTTATTCTTACCCTTGACATACACAATGTCAAAGTCATATGCTTGGATCTTACTGATCCACTTTTGCTGCCTCTCCTGTAGCTGCTTCTGCTCCAAAAAGAACCTGAGGCTGTTGTGATCAGTCCTCACCCTGAACCTGTTCCCTACCAAATACTTCCAGAATTTGGCCAAGGCATGCATGATGGCCAACATCTCCTTGTCGTATATAGAATACAACCTCTCATTCATAAGGAGCTTCCGGCTCTCAAAGGCTATAGGGTGTCCCCCCTACATCAATATTGCGCCGATCCCCTCTCCTGATGCATCACACTCCAAGAAAAATGGTTGCGTAAATTCTAGAAATTCAAGGACTGGGAAGCTACTCATCACCTCCTTGAGCCTATCAAAGGTTGGCTGCGCTATATCTGACCAAATGAATGCCCCCTTCTTCGTCAAATCTGTAAGGGGTGCAGCAAGCTGTGAGAAACCTATGACGAACTTCCTGTAATAGGTATATGTCCCAGTGAACTCTCGAAATTCCGTCACATTCTTCGGCTCTAGCCAATCTCTGATGGCTCTAATCTTCTCCTCATGGACTCTCACTCCATCCACTCTAATAATGTGGCCCAAATACAACATCTTCGTCATCCCAAACTCACACTTGGAGAGCTTAGCATAGAACTGTTGCTCTTCCAAGATGCGTGTTCTGCCTCTATATGCTGGAGATGCTCCTCCCAAGTCCTTCTATATATGAGTATGTCATCGAAGAAGACCAATACAAACTTCCTCAGATTACTGTGGAAGATATGGTTCATTCAAGACTGAAAGGTGGCTGGTGCATTGGTCAGCCCAAAAGGCATAACCAAAAACTCAAAGTGCCCATAATGACACATGAAGGCGGTGTTGGGAATGTCCTGTTCCCTCACGCGAATCTGATGGTACCCTGATCTCAAGTCAATCTTCGAGAAGAACTTGGCTCCTCTCAGCTCATCCATCAACTCATCGATCCTAGGTATAGGATACCTGTTCTTCAGGGTCTTCTTGTTCAGGGCCCTGTAGTCAATGCACATCCACAAGGTGACATCCTTCTTCTTCACCAACACCACAGAAGAAGCGAACAGACTCATGCTCGGTCTGATGTGCCCAAGAGCTAGCAACTATTGGATGGCCCGCTCAATCTCATCCCGATAGGCTTTGGGATGCCTATAGGGGGTAGTGATCACCGCTTGAATGCCCTGCTCAATCTCTATGGTGTGCTCGAATCCTCGGTCTGGTAGCCGACCTAGTGGTATATCCCCAAACACTACCTCATATCTGTCAAGGATGGCCTGTATATCAGGATGAACTGCTTGACTAGTAGTCCCTACCTCTGATGCCTGTAACTCAACCGCCCACTCTATGTCTCCCTTCCAGAAATCTGCCTCCATCCAGTGTGCTGAAATAGTCTGAGGTGGGTAAGTGTGCATCCCACGAATCTTCTCGTGCTTCCCAGTCTTCTTATCATCCCATTCCATCTCTAAGGCCTCCCAATCTGTGGTGACGTTCCCCAAAGTAATCAACCACTATACACCCAGTACCACATTGGTATCTGGTATGTTGACCATGAAAAAGTGGTCGGTCATGGTGTAGGTACCCATCGTAACTGCCAACTCTGGAATATACCATGCACACTGCATCGTCTGGGCTCTCGGGACCAGAACTGAAAATCCGTCAAAGCTCTCGGTCGGTATACCTCTTCGCTCGACAATCTGTGCATCAATGAAGTTGTGGGTCACCCCACTATCAACCAAGACTGACACTCGCTGGCCACGTACTGTTCCTCGTACGTGCAACGTCAAATGTTTAGGAACTCCTCGCAAGGCTGCAAGGGTCCCTCTTGTGGGTGCAAAAGTTGCACCTCCTGTCCCTAGAGGTGGAGGTGGCAACTGATCCTAGGCCGTCTGACTATCTCCTGGCTCCTCATCCTCTTCCTCATCCTCTTCTTTGCTATCATCGAAGAAGACCTCAATGAAGTGTGTTTTTCCAGCAGCACACCTATGCCCTAGTGCCCACGACTCCTAACAAGTGAAGCACAACCACTTCTTCCTCATCTCCCTTCTGGCATCGTCATCTATCTATGACCGTCCTAGATTCCCCTTTGGAGGAGGAACCCTCACATCCTTCCCCTTGGGCTGGAAACCCTGTCTCTGGGGGTAAGGTGTCCGCGTCCTGGGCAATGCATCCTGTAAGTCTCTGGTCTTGCTAATAGCATCCTAGATTGTAGCTGGTCTAGTAGATCTGACTAGACCTTGAAGTGGCTCTTCCAATCCCTCCACAAACATATAGATCATCCGAGCCACGGATAGATCTGGCACCATCATTGAAACCCTCAATAAATCTGCAATGCAAGTCTCTGGGCTCCCAGTTTTTTTGATCCTCGTCAGCTCAACAAAGTGCTATTCCGGATCCGTTCGGTCAAAACGCTCCATCAACCTCCTAGTAAAATCAACATATGTCGTCACTGTAGAATGCCCGAGTGTCACCATCTCATGGAACCACCAGTCCTGGGCCTCACCATCCAAATGAAATGTCGCCACCTTAATGGCCTCCGTCTCCGACATCTGGTTAAGCTGGAAATAGATGTCTAGCTTCTCTACCCAAGACTTTCCTGAACTATTTGATGAGCCATCAAACGTAGGCAAATGAAATCTGCTAGATGTGCAGTGGGTATCTCCGTCATGATAATGTCGGTGCCCTCTATGATGGTTGCGGGGTCTACTGTTCTGCTGGAGCTCGAAAAAATCCTGGAATGAGAGAGCATCCCTAAAATTTTTCCCATAGGCTTGATACTCTGCAAAATACTCGCTCATGTGTCTGGGCTCTGCCTCCTGCTGGGCTCCTGCCCCTGTGTCTGCTCCCATGAAAGTGGGCATGGTAGAGCGGGTAGGTGCACGTGAAGTCATTGGCTGAGGAGTATCACACTGAGCAGCACCAGGCTCTGGAAAATGATGGGATGTACCTGATCCCTCTCCTACCTGGAAAACTCGTGGGGTATCATGCTGTCTAGCCTCCATAGCGGTGAATCTCTGACCCATTACCTCAATCTGTCTAGCTAAGTCCTGCACCGATTTGAGGAGTGCCACCCCAAACTGTTTGGCCTCTATATCATCTGCCATCGGCCCTCTCTACTCTAAATCTAATACAGGCTCCTCCTGCTCTGTGTCCACCAGTTGAACACAATCTCCCTCTCCATAGGTGTTCTCCAACCTATGCTCACTATCTTTGGACTTCCTGACTCTGTAACAAATATATGGTCTCTTCCCTGGTGTGATAGACCATAGGCTGAGCGAAAACTATGCTCTGATACCACTGTAATATTCCATTTCGGGGATATCTCTAAAACACGGCAAACTCAAACCAGAGATGGA
This sequence comes from Pinus albicaulis, assembly GCA_034641835.2. Classification (NCBI taxonomy): domain Eukaryota; kingdom Viridiplantae; phylum Streptophyta; class Pinopsida; order Pinales; family Pinaceae; genus Pinus; species Pinus albicaulis. The sequence goes on from CM076580.1 coordinate 1,029,742,352, forward strand.
CTGGGAGGGTATTTACCGGATATTCTGCCTCTGAAAGAGGATGAGATCTAGAGGCTATCTGGCCCTTTCCAGACTCTGTCTAAGAGTGATAGATAAACAAACCAAGTGGTATAGAACTAGAATGCTCAAGAATATATAAAAATAACAGTGCAACAGACATATAATAGCAGAGAAAGAAAATATGGCAACTCATCCAGAAACATAGAGAGGAAATGCTAAACCATTTTGTTAATTTGAGAAATATAATGGAGTACAATAGGTGATCAGAGTGATGGAACCTAATCTTGCTCAAGGCAAGTGAAGAAATACTCTCAGAATATACAGGAAATGGCTGCTCTCTAAACTGCGTCCCAGCTACTGGAAAACTGCCGTGTAGCTGTTACTGCTGTAATGAATTGAAGACTAGGGGATGATCCCCTTGCTGAAATGAGCTGAAAATATGCAAACCTCCTCTACTCACCAATCCGGGAAAAACCCAGAAACCATATAAAAAATGGCCAACCCCAAAAAACCACCAGAAAATACCTCCTTAGGGAATTATGCTGGCCTCCAAGGCTCTGCGCAGAGGCTAAATGAGAATAGCTGAAACACTGCCTCAAAATCCACCAAAATCCTCCTATTGGTAAAGTCTGATCCTCTGCTCAAAATCTTGGCTAAATCTCTTGCCGAAATCCCAATCTAAAGCACCTCCAAAATGGACTGCGTCCTCTCTCCCAGTGACTGCGCAATCTTTGCTAAAGCCCAGCTCCACAACAAACCCAAAAAAAAAACCTCTCACAAAATACTGAAGAAATAACCTTGCCCGAGCAGGCACTCGAAGTCCCCCATGGCTAAGGGCGAGATCTCCGATTAGAGACACTCAATGCACTAAACAATGCTGCAGATAGGCTAAATAGCCATCATGCTCAAGAAGACAAAACGTCTAGCTCAATATCATCAACAACAGAATGAATCAAATGAGAAGGCTCCTCCTTCTTTTATAACGTTGGCCTTCCTCCAATCCCAAGGCCATCTCCTCAACGTAGCCTCCATTTCTTGCCATGTGTCCATTCTCTCCTGCGCAGAAGCTTCTAGAGCTAATGTGATCCCCCTCTGTACGTGGTACTTGGCCCCCCTTGGCTCCCCTTAAGTCACAACGTTGTGCTACTAGGAGGGTGTTTTATTTCACTTAAGTGAGTTAGACCCTCTCCACTCACTTTTTATTTATTTATAAACTATAGACGACAAAACTATACAAAATCAAATATTCCAATTAGCTGTCGCTAATTAGGAATATTACAGCAACATGTGCTGCTGTGTAGTGCGTAGATATGGAGAAAAAATGCGCATAATTTTTTAGTCAATCAACGACGACAAAGATACAATCCTTGCCCTGCACCATGGGCAACCCTGTGATGAAGTCCATCGATATACTCTCCCATTTCCCCTCCAGAATGGGAAGAGGCTACAATAATCCTGCGGGATGCCTCATCTCCCCCTTGTTCCTCTGGCAAAAATTGCACTCCCTGATGTGCTGGAGTACGTCCTCCTTGAGGCCCTTCCATGAGAACCTCTCTCTAATGGCCCTGTAGGTTTTGGTAAACCCCTGATGGCCAACCAATGGTGAATCATGTGATGCGTGAAGTATCTTCTTCTTGAGCTGAGATCCCTCGGTCAAGAAGATACTATCCCTGTAGTAGATGATCTCATTGAACACCTTGTACCTATCATCCGCCACTTGTCCATCCAGAACCTCACATGAAAATCTGTCCTTAGAGTACTCCACTAAAAATCGAGCCCTCCAATCTGTATCCAATCTCATAAGAGATAATGTTGGTGGTCTACGTGAAAGGGCATCTGCTACCACGTTATTCTTACCATTGACATAATCAATGTCAAAGTCATATGCTTGGATCTTACTGATCCACTTCTGCTGCCTCTCCTGTAGCTACTTCTGCTCCAAAAAGAACCTGAGGCTGTTGTGATCAATCCTCACCCTGAACCTGTTCCCCACCAAATACTACTGGAATTTGGCCAATGCATGCATAATGGCCAACATCTCCTTGTCGTATATAGAATACAACCTCTCATGTGGAAGGAGATTCTGGATCTCAAAGGCTATAGGGTGTCCTCCCTGCATCAATACTGTGCTGATCCCCTCTCCCGACGCATCACACTCTAAAAAAAATGGCTGCGTAAAATCCGGAAATGCAAGCACTGGGAAGCTACTCATCACCTCCTTGAGCCTGTCAAAGACTCGCTTCACTGTATCCAACCAACTGAATGCCCCCTTCTTCGTTAAATCTCTAAGGGGTGAAAAAAGTTGTGAGAAACTATTGACGAACTTCCTGTAATAAGTACATATGCCAATGAATCCTCGAAGTTCTGTCACGTTCCTTGGCTCCGGCCAATCTCAGATAGCCCCGATCTTCTCCTCATGGACTCTCACCCCATCCACTCCAATAATGTGACCCAAATACAACATCTCCGTCATCCCAAACTCACACTTGGAGAGCTTAGCATAGAACTATTGTTCTTCCAAGATATGTAATATTCCCTCTATATGCTGGAGATGCTCCTCCCAAGTCCTGCTATATATGAGTATGTCATCGAAAAATACCAATACAAACTTCCTCAGATGACTGCGGAAGATATGGTTCATGAAAGACTGAAAAGTAGCTGGGGCATTGGTTAGCTCGAAGGGCATAACCAGAAATCAAAGTGCCCATAATGACACCTGAAGGTGGTCTTGGGAATGTCCTGTTCCCTCATGCGAATATGATGGTACCTTGATCTAAAATCAATCTTTGAGAAGAACTTGGCTCCTCTCAGCTCATCCATCAACTCATTGATCCTGGGTATAGGATACCTGTTCTTTAGGGTCTTATTATTTAGGGCCCTGTAGTCAATACACATCCTCAAGGTGTCGTCCTTCTTCTTTACCAACACCACAGAAGAAGCAAACGAACTTGTGCTCGGTCTGATGTGCCTGAGAGCCAGAAACTCCTGGATGGCCCGCTCAATCTCATCCCGATAGGCTTTGGGATGCCTATAGGTGGTCGTAATCACTGCCTGAATGCCCTGCTCAAGCTCAATGGTGTGCCTGAACCCTCGGTCTGGTGGCCGACCTGGTGGTATATCCCCAAACACTGCATCATACCTGTCAAGGATGGCCTATATATCAGGATGAACTACCTGACCCGTGGTCTCTGCCTCTGATGCCCGCAACTCAACCGCCCACTCTATATCTCCCTTTCAGAAATCTGCCTCCATCCAGTGTGCCGAAACAGTCTGAGGTGGGTAAGTGTGCATCCCGCGGATCTTCTCGTGCTTCCCAGTCTTCTTATCATCCCACTCCATCTCCAAGGCCTCCCAATCTGTGGTGAACTTCCCCAGAGTAATCAACCACTGAACACCCAATACCACATTGGTATCCAGTATGTTGACCATGAAAAAATGGTCGGTCAGGGTGTAGGTACCCATCGTCACTGCTAACTCTGGAACATACTGGGCACACTACATCGTCTGAGCTCCTGGGACTAGAACTAAAAATCCATCGAAGCTCTCGGTCGGTATACCTCTCTGCTTGACCATTTGTGCATCGATGAAGTTGTGGGTTGCCCCACTGTCAACCAAAACTGATACTCGCTGGCCACGTACTGTCCCTCGTACGCGCAACATAAAATACTTGGGAACTCCTCGCAATGCTGCAAGGGTCCCTCCTGTGGGTAAAAAAGCTGCACCTCCTATTCCTGGAGGTGGGTGTGGCAACTGATCCTGGGCTATCTGACTATCTCCTGCCTCCTCGTCATCCTCCTCATCGTCTCCGCCACTATCCTCGGAGAAGACCTCAATGAAGTGTGCTTTGCCAGCAGCACACCTATGTCCTGGTGCCCACGACTCCTGACAAGTAAAGCACAACTACTTCTTCTTCAGCTCCTTCCTAGCATCATCATCTGTCTATGCCTATCCTGGATTCCCCTTTGGAGGTGGAATTATCACATCCTTCCCCTTGGGTTGGAAGCCCTGTTTCTGGGGGTAAGGTGTCCGAGTCCTGGGCAATGCATCCTATAAATATCGTGTCCTGCTAATAACATCCTGGAGTGTAGCTGGTCTAGTAGATTTGACTAGACCCGACTGAAGTGGCTCTGCTAACCCCTCCACAAACATATAGATCATTCGTGCCGCGGATAGATCTGGAACCATCACTGAAACCCTAAAGAAATCTGCAATGTATGTCTCTGGGCTCCCAGTCTGCTTGAGCCTCGTCAGCTCAACAAATTGTTGTTCCAGATCCCTTCGGTCAAATTGCTCCATCAACCTTCTGGTAAACTCGACATATGTCGTCACTATAGAATGTCCGAGTGTAACCATCCCATGGAACCACCAGTCCTGGGCCTCACCATCCAAATGAAATGTCGTCACCTTGATGGCCTCCATCCCCGACATCTGGTTAAGCTGGAAATAGATGTCCAGCTTCTCCACCCAATACTTTTCCGAACTGTTTGATGAACCATCAAATGTAGGCAAATGGAATCTGCTAGATGTGCCGTGGGTATCTCCATCATGATAATGCCGGTGCCCTCTATGATGGTCGCGGGGTCTACTATCCCGCTGGAGCTAAACACAATCTCTGAACAAGAGAGAATCCCTGAACTCCTGCCCATAGGCCTGATACTCTGCAAAATAATCTCCCATGTATCCAGGCTCTGCCTCCTACTGGGATCCTGCCCCTGTGTTTGCTCCCAAGAAAGTGGGCATGGTAGAGCGTGTAGGTGCATGTGAAGCCATCGACTGAGTAGCATCACGCTGAGCAGCACCATGCTCTGGAAAATGGTGGGATGCACCTGATCCCTCACCTACCTGGAATACCCGTGGGGTCTCATGCTGTCTAGCCTCTACAGTGGTGAATCTCTGACACATCACCTCAATCTACCTCGCTAAATCCTCCACTGATTTGAGGAGTGCCTCCCCAAACTATTTAGCCTCAGTGTCATCTGCCATCAGCCCTCTCTGCTCTAAATCTAACACAAGCTCCTCCTGCTCTGCGTCTGTCACATTCTCTTCCTGCTTTGTGTCCACCACTCAAACACAGTCTCCCTCTCCGTAGGTGTTCTCCAACCTATGCTCTCGATCTCTGTACTTCCTGCCTCTATAAAAAATATATGGCCTCTTCCCCGGTGTCATAGAAAACTAGCTCCACAGGCCGAGCCAGAACTATGCTCTGATACCATTGTAATATCCCGTTTCGGGGATATCTCTAAAACACAACAAACTCCAACCAGAGATTGACTGGGAAGGCATTTACTAGATATGCCGCCTCTGAAAAGAGGACGAAATCTGGAGGCTACCTGGCCCTTTCCAGACTCTTTCTAAGAGTATGAGATAAACACACCAAGTGGTATTGAACTAGAATGCCCGAAAATATATAGAGATAACAGTGCAGCAGACATAAAATAGCATAGAAAGAATGTATGACAAATCATCTAGAAATATAGAGAGAGAACGCTAAGCCATTTTATTAAACTGAGAAATATAATGAAGTACAATAGGTGATTAGAGTGATGGCACCTAAACTTGCTCAAGGCAAGTGAAGAAATACTCTCAAAATACACAAGAAATGGCTGCTCTCTGAACTGTGTCCCAGCTGCTGGAAAACTGCCATGTAGCTGCTACTACTGGAATGTACTGATGACTAGGAGCTGTTCCCCTTGCTGGAATGAGCTGAAAATCTGGAAACCTCCTCTACTCACCAATCTTGGCAAAACCCAGAAACCATATCAAAAATGGTTGACCCCCAAAAAACACCCCCTTGGGGAATTACGCTGGCCTCCAAGGCTCTGCGCGGAGGCTGAATAGGAATGAATAAAATACGGCCTCAAACTCCATCAAAATCCTCCCAAAGGCAAAGGCTGATCCTTTGCTCAGTCTCGCGGCTCAAAACCCCTCAAAAATCCCAATATGGAGCTCCTCCTAGATGGACTGCGTCCTCCCTCTCAATGACTGCGCAGTCTCTCTGAATGCTCGACTCCGCAACAAAACCAAACACCAAACCTCCCAAAAAATTCTAAAGAAACTACCTTTCTTGAGTAGGCACTCGAATTCCCTCGGGGCTAAGGGCGAGATCTCCGATCGGACACACTCAACGCACTAAACAGTGCTGCAGACAGGCTAAACAGCCAGCGTGCTCAAGAAGTCAAAACACCCAGCTCAATATCATCAACAACAAATGAATGAAATGAGGAGGCTCCTCCCTCTTTTATAACGTTGGCCTTCATCCAAACCCTAAGGCCTATCTCCTCAACGTAGCCTCCCTCTTGCCACGTGCTCATCCTCATCTGCGCAGTCTCTTCTAGTGCATACGTGGGCCCCCTCTCTACGTGGTGCTTGGCCCCCTTGACTCCCTTTAAGTCACAATGTTGTGCTACTAGGGAGTGGGTTTTATTCCACTAAGTGAGTTAGACCCTCTCTACTCACCTTTTTATTTATTAATAAACTATAGACGACAAAATTGAGCAAAATCGAATATTCCAATTAGCCACTGCTAATTAGGAATATTACAATATGACAATGCAATGCATGTAATATGTTCCATCAATCTCAGTTACTATGGGGTACTAAAATTTGGTGGATCACTTTTTTGTAGTTGACATACCAGACACCAATATCATTTTGGGTGTCCAATGGTTGATTACATTGGGGAAGGTCACCGCTGATTGGAAGGCTTTGCAGATGGAGTGGGTGGACATGAAGAGTGGTAAGCCCCAAATGATCCAAGGCATGCATACTTATCCTTCACCTAGCACTTCCACGCAAACAACAGAGATAGATTTGCGCAGTGGAAGCAAGGATCTCATAGTCCCTTCACTAATGTTCATGAGCTTTCTGCATGGGACATTCCTATATAGTGGCAAACCACCTGGGAGGCCACCAGATTCAGATCTTGTGGGGGAAGCCTCACAAGGTGTTTCTCCAAATCTAGATCTAGGAGGGATTGGAGCAATGGGGGACCAAGCTACAACACTGGAGGGCTTGGGACAACTCAAGAGTGAGGGGAATCCTCTCACTGTATCACTATCACCTTCTCTCTTTTCTATGTCTGTGCTGTGGGAGGAGGAGAATGGGAGGATCAACCTTCCAACACACATCTTTGGCATTAGAAATGCCAAAGAAGAGATCAGCAGCATGACAGACACTTCCATGGAGGTATCATCAGTGCTGTATTTTTTGAGCAGTGTGGATCTGTACTGGAAATCTCAACTTCTTGTAGAGTATTCCAAGGATCTCCACATTGGTATGATACTAGATGAATTGTAGCAAGAAGAGGGCTATTTAGTCCAAGGGGGAGTCATCTACTTTCATGGTAGGATCTTCCTGTCTAGAGTTTTCGAGCTCAAACAAAAGATACTATAGAGGGCACACAAGGAATTCCTTCTTAGCTACATTAGCACTTTCAAGAGTGCATTAACTATGGGGGATTGGGGCAGCCAATGGACTCTTTGCAAGAGCCATCTCATCCAGTTCTTCTTTTTCTTGAGAGGAGGAAAATGCTCATGCACAACTCCTTGTGTATGAAGAACTATGATGGTAAAGGATCTGATCATGCTAAGTAAGATATATTTTTTGATTTGTCACATTATTTTACCATGTTTTGGTAGGCTATGACTCCTAAAGGGGGTGAGAGATCATGTGGATCTCATAGTTTTTTGAGGGCCAATAGCAATTCTGAACTTAGCCACTCCCTTGTGCAAAGGGAGATTCATTTTCATGATGGGTGCTTTCCAAAGGCACCAAACATATTTGATATCTACAACTATGTTGATATTACTTATGCATCAAATGTGTTGAGGGAATGCCACTTTGCACACCTTGATCTAAAGCAGGCAGGAGGTGCACTGCGCTGGCATCACATGTGGGAATTGACCCCCCTCTTCAAGGTAAAATTTCTGTTTGCATATATGTAGTTTTGCTTCCATACTTGGATGATATAGTTGTACTATTTTTGGGATTGTATGGAGGAAGTATGGATAGTTTGCATGTAGCACATGGATTGGAACTTCTCTATGAGTCTCATGCTACATGTTTTAGAGAAAGCATTGCTCCAACCATGTTTATTTCTGTTGAATTTTTCACTCCTGGTGGGATGGACTATGCACATTTTATGTTGGCCTTGGAGGAACAATTTGTAATTTATTGGCTTGATGAGAACTTGGCTTATGATGAGGACTTGATCATTGATGATGTCATTAATGGAGAAGGGGAAGGACTACAACTCTCACCCTATTAGTTGCTTGAGGACAAGAAACATTTTGGAGGGGAGGACTGTAATATTCATGCTTAGCCTGAGCTAAGAGGAATATGCATTTTTGTTTTGATTTTTGTTGCACGAATAAATGAATAAAGGAGGACATGTAAAACTCCTGAAAAGAATGAATAAATCAATGCCCATATGAACAAGGATAAATCAGGGCCATGTAAATAAATCAGTTGCAGGTGTGAAAGGGGTTTAAGCTGTGAGATTGGGTCAACCTTGACCAAATCTACAGCGCTGTCTAGATTCAATGCATCTCATAAAGGGACAATGCAGTTCTAGAAGGAGGTCCCTCATGTAAAAGGAGCTAACTCATCAAGGTGGTTTAGGGTTTGCAATGAATTTCATCTTATAAAAGGAAGGGGAAGGTAGAAATAGAAGGTTGTTGATTGATTATATTTTTGAGTATCTTCTTTGTTTAGACAAATACTATTCTCTGTTGTTTAGTGGAGAATTGTGCTGCTTAGCACTTGGAGTTCCTATGCAAGGATTTCACCTCTTCCATTGAGGATTCTTGGAGGAGTATTTGCTGATTTGATCCACTATCAGGCTTTGGGTCAAGCTATACCTCCAACTGCAATGCAGATCCAGTGAGGGTTTGCTTGCTTTTGTAGGCTGTAGCAAGTGGGACTCTAGATCTACAGAGATCTAGCTTGTATTGGAGCCTCTTCTCATGGAGTGTGTCTTTTAACCTCCTGGAAGAGTGCATCCACTGCTTGAGCTTCAGATTTGTATCTTGGCATGAGGCCATCATTTTTATTCAAGCTACATCGCAATTTTCATTGAGGAATTGCGTTATTTTCATTAGAGGTTCTGCAGGGTGTTTTGATCCCATTTTTGATGAGAGATCTCTGGTGCTGGGCTTTGACTTTAACTTTGGTGATCCATGGATTAGCTTGCTGATCCATGTTCTGTTTAGAACTCTTTAATGTAAATTCATCTTCAAAAATTTCTGAAGCATTTTGCAGATCTGTAACTTAAAACTCAGATCTACTCTTTGTAATGCATGATTTGGTCAAAACCCCAAGGGGATCTTGTAAATAAGACTATCTAGTTTCTAGATCTGAAATGGATCTGATGTTTTGTCCACAAATATTTCCTAGATCTAAGTTGTAATATTCAGCTACTGCAGCTCCTCAAAATAACGCTGTTAAGCCATTTGGTAGTTTATATATGTGTTGCAGCCTTCTTTTCTGAAGATTTCTAGCTCTATTGTCTCCTGTATTCTACTGTATATTGAAAGAGTTTCATTGTAATTCTGATTTTTTGCTGTACACTCATAAGTTAATCATATTTGATGGCCTCCTACTCATACTGTCCAAGACTGCGTTATTTCTGAAGTAGTTTGTAGTGCATAGCTGCAACCCCTCTTGTAGGGTGTTTTTCAGCTAGACTAGGTGATGGGAGATCTGTTTACCACACCTAGTTTGATTTGTTTTTTCTCCCCTTTTGGATATAGACCCCAGATCTGCTGATCTAAGGGATCCAAGGGCTATAAACGCATTTCTGTGCATCAATCTCCTAGGAGTGCGTTATTTCAGCAGGCTTGCTGTGTTGTTCCAGATTTGGAATATTACATCATCAGGCCTCTTGGAGGGCCCTGCAACATGCATATATTATTATTTGACCTCCTGAGCGGCTTATTATTTTATTTGTTAGCTAGTTTGGTGGGCTTGTCACTAAAAGTTAGTTTATTTGCACATTATTTTATTTTTAGGGGCTAATGTATGCCCATTAGGTAAATTAAACTCCCAATTGGTGTATAATTAGGAGTTATATGGATTCATTTGTATTATCACTTGACTTGGGATCTCTATATCTTTAGAGAACTTCACATTTTTCCTTGGAAGAATATTTTTGGATGATGGATGAAATTTGATGTATGGATTTGGGTTATTTGTATCTTGGAGCTTCTTATATCAAAATGTGATGCCGGTTGGAGATACTATCTAACATTATAAGTGAAAATTTAATGCTATTTTTCTTTTTGCTGCATACAATTGGATTTCACTATAATTAGGGCTAATTGTTGCATGCATGAAATGTGGAATGATGTGTCTATTTAGCTATTATATTTATGGGAAATTGTTATATGAATGAATTTTCCTAGAGATCATGTTCTATTGATAAGTTTTTACCATTTGTATGAAGTATAAATGCTTCAAAGTCACTTTTCTTCTCTTTCCTTTATCGTTGGAGGGAGTTGACTTTATGGGCCTCCTTGAACAAGAAACCGAATTATTCTTCATTATTGTCCTTGAATCCATATCCCCAAGTGAATTAGGAATTGGTATCTCAAGAAAATGGTGATCATTTTCCCCTCTTTTTTCGCATATTTCCCTTTTTCCCTAGGTTTAGCCCCATCAAGTCCCTTAGGGCATCAATTTCCCGGGAATCTAGCCATAGGAAAAATTAAATTTCCTAGATGAAACTACATTAGTGGGTCCCCTCACTCGCCTCCGAATTTGGGCCAATTATGATGAAGGAATCTACGGATACCCCAAGCCCTAGATCTAGGATCAAGTTTTGCCTAGGTGTTCCCAAGGCTATAACTTAGTAGGATCAATTGGACTTCATTGGAATAAAATTCTTATTTGGTCCTTTCCCCTCACCTTGGCCAGGTTAAGAACATCATTGGGTTCCTAAATACAACCCCTAACCTGGGTTGGGTCCACTTAGCCTCATGCGGTCCCATTCTTCATCAAAGCTTATTTTTCAAGGAATACATGGTAATTCAAGTTCCCAGAGGATTTTAGGGATTGAAAAAATCCTATACAAGTCTTATTCTTATACCTCAACCCTCCAAACCTCATCCCCTCTCCATATAATATCAAGTCCTTTACTTAAAAGGAACGCAAGTCCCATTCTTCATAATATCCTAGGGAAAGGATTTCTAGGGTCACTTCACACCTATTCATTGATTCATACTTTACAAGTGAATTCCTAAAACTACTAGGTATCCTCCCATTGGTGAAAGTCCGTAAAGAGAAGGGAGCCATGGATGTAGTGACAGTGGGCTAAGTCTCCATCGTTGCTCTTGACCTAGCAATTTCCCTCATATGAATCCCTATTAGGTCCCTTGCTGGTTTGAGTGGTAAGAATCCCAAGAGAAATAGAAAATTCAATGGTAAATTCAAGATATATTTACAAAGTAAAATATGCAGCAGACAGAAGCCTAAAGAAGCATAAGGCTAGATTTGTGGCTAAGGGGTACTCTCAGGTTGAAGGGATTTACTATGATGAGATATTTGATCATGTAGCAAGGTACTCTTCCATAAAATCAATTTTGGCTTTGGATGCACACATGGGATGGAAGTTCAACCAGATGGATGTGAAGACAACATTCCTCAATGGAGTTATTGATGAGGAGGTGTACATTGAACAACCTGAAGGTTTTGAGGCCTTCAACAAAAAGTCACATGTGTGCATACTCAAGCGAGCGTTGTATGGATTGAAGCACACCCATCATGCTTGGTACACCACAATCGATAACTACCACATCGTTTTGGGCTTCATCAAAAGTGAAGCAGATGAAAACCTTTACCACACCTTGGTAGAAGGTAAATTATTAATTATTGTCTTATATGTTGATGACTTGATTTTGATCAGTGATGAACATATTATCAGGTCTTGCAAGGAGGACCTTGCAACATAGTTATCAATGAAGGACATGGTTCTCATGCACTATTTCATCAGTTTGGAAGTATGGAAAGGAGAAGGGGAACTGTTTGTCTCTCAGGGAAAGTATGCCAGTAATATACTTTAGAAGTTCCACATGGAAAAATTCAAACCCATGGAGAATCCTGTAGCGACCAACTTGAAGAAGGAGGATGCCACTTCAGGTGAGGAAGTGGATGCTACCGTGTATGGGAAGTTGGTGGGTTCAATCATGTACCTTGTGAACACACGACAAGACATGTGTTATGAAATCAACTTGTTGAGCCAAGCCATGGTTCGACCGACCAAATTATTTTAGAGGGTTGCAAAACATGTTCTATGAGACCTCAGAGGCACCACTCAGTTTGGAATTTGGTACAAACAAACAGAGGGAGTGAAGCTATGTGGCTTCACAGATGCATAATTGGTAGGGATTCCATTAGACCGGAAGAGCACATTAGGAGGAATTTTTTAGTGGCAGGTTCGTAATGGTTTCTTGGTACAACTGGAAGTAGATATCTATGGCACTAAGCTCGAAAAAATCAGAGTACATGCCTTCCAGTCAAGCAACATGTGAAGCGATATGGATGAGAAATATTATTGTTGGGTTATTTGGTCAGATGATGGATCCTACTGTAATTTACCGTGACAATAATAGTTCTATCAAACTCTCTGAGAATTCAGTTTTTCACGATCGATCCAAGCACATAGATATAACATCTACGATATTGTGTGTAGAGGCAGATCATGTTGTTGTAGTACATTATGACAAAGGAACAAGATGCACACATTTTGAAAAAATATTTTTCAAGAGGAAATTATAGTTCCATAGAGGCAGGATTGGGGTGGTAGATAATCCATTTCTTGCTCAGAGGGAGTGTTGAAAATGCTGCAAGAAAATATAGTTTTGATTTTACCTTGGTCAAACTACATTAAAATTCGAATTTCAATTTCAGCAAAATACTTGGAGGTAGTTGATTGAGGCGACATTGCTTTTGTCATTCAGTTAAATCATTTAATTCAAGTTGGAGACATTTGAGTTTAGTTCAGTATGCGATTGCTAATTTCTAGTGATCTATTTCAGTTAAGTTGATGTAATATTCCTAAATTAGCATGCAGCTAATAGGAATATTAATTTTTCTCTTAATATCTAGTTAGATGAATAAATGGGTAAGGAGGCCCATAAGTTTCTTAAGTAGGCATAAAATCCCTCTTAATGTGAAAAGGGATCATGTTACTAACTAGATCAAACATCCTCATGTGTGAACAAGGTCTAATATGTGTGGACAAGGTCAAGTTTGACCAAGTCAACAACATTAATATGTGAGGAGTGGATCATAAATAAAGACACCTCAGTGTGAATGAAGATCAATCTAGCTAGTCAGAATAAAGAAACCTTAGGTGTGAATGGAGAAAATGCATGGAGACTAAGTCATGGTTGACTAAATCAAACAACGCTGTAAATAGAAGAGTGGGACTAATGGAGACAACATAATTTTGGAGGAGGAACCTTTGCATGGAAGTAACCTCATGAATGGGTGGGACCCATGGTGAGGAAGCTCATAAAATATATAATGGAGGGAATGGAAGCCATATGGGGCATGATTGAAGATATGATTTTATGAATGGGTTTGTGTATAATTATTGCATGCTTTAGCTGTTTATCTAAGTTTGTTGCATTGTTTAGTGCAAATGTTTTCTCAGGCAGGAATTCCCCATTCTTCCTTGGAGATCTTGTTTAAGAAATATGAGTGGAGATTTATGGACTTCATTTCCACTATCCGACACTTGGCCAAGTAGTCACCTTCAGCAACAACGCAGTCCCTTGTAGAAACTGCGTTATTTCTTATGGTGTTGCAGTGGAAGGGTTTAATCCCTTGTATTTTGAGCTAGTTTCCATAAAGGAGGTTCAACATTTTTCCTGGAAAGCTAGTAGGAGAAACTACAACCATTTATTTTCCTGATCAGCCATTTTTATGTATATTTTCAGCCATACAGTGTGATTCAGCCATAGATCTGCAGCATATGCTTCTTGTACTTCATGTTTATCAAGAAACCCTTGCCGGGTCATCTTGGATTTCTGTAAAAGAGGCTAGATCTCTATTTTTGGGCCTCATTGATTAATATATAAGAAGATATATTTTTTTTTCATATTTCTGAGTATAACCCTCAATAAAATACACTGTCACTTTCTATAGTAATTATGTGTTGCAGTAGTCTTGGGGTTTCAATGTTTTTGGGCAGTTTTGGGCATAGGAGGCCTATTTAACTATGAAAAAGTGATTTGTTTTTCTTATTTCCTCTTGTATTTGGTTGATATAATGTCTGATCTAATGGACCCATGGGTTGCATTCATTTGTTAATGCATAATTTTTGGAAAATGTGTTTTCTGTGCATATATTGCTAATTTTCCCATTTGGGAATATTACAGTGGTATCAGAGCTCTAATCTTGGCTCAACTTGTGTACTTCAACCATTATGGATTCTTCTCATGGAAAGGAGAGGATATACAAAAGGGATCAAGGAAAACCCTTATTTTCTGGAGGGAAGAAGTTCTCAAAACTTCTTCTACACACTTTGCATGGAATTAGTAAAGACATCAAAGAAATGAGGAGGAAAAAACATGGAGATACCTCAACAATATTTGGACATGATGAAAGCTCTAATTCCTCATATTATGGGTGTGAGTATTCAGCCACACCATCAGATTTAAAATTATCTACCAGCGATATGTTCATGACAAATGAGATGGAGAAAGGAGATGTGCCAAAGAAGGAGACTCTTGGTGATTATTTGCAAGAGTATGAATATCAATATAAGAGGTTCAAATATCACTTGAAATTCCAAGGGTTTTATAAGATCAAGGAGGAAAGAAGCACAAGGAGCAAGCAACATGGTGTGGGTATATTATTTCTATCTACTTTTCATGGCTCACCTAAATATCCAGCTAGGCTTTTGGTGGAGGAGCTAGACACGTATGTGTAGCAACATCAAATTTCTGAAGATGAAGCCATTGAAATAGAAGTGATGCATTTTGAAGGTAAGGCTTATTATTGGTGGTTGTTTGAATCCTTTTCCTTAAAAAATGTAAATACATCTACTTATGCAAAGTTCAATAGAAGAGTAGTGGAAAGGTTTGATGAAATTTTTTATGAAACACCTTCTGTGGAGAAATCAAACCAAAACAAACAAAACCTTTATATGGGTTGGAAGGATCTATCAACCCAACTCCATTTCACAAAACCATTGAGGGGGATGAAAACTTGTATACCTTGCCAAGGGCAAAGTCCCCATTGCATGATGAGCTTTCTTCTCAAGAGAAATACATGGAGATTCCTCCTTCAAGGCAAGACCCAGATCTAAGGTCTCTTATTGTTGATGAGGCATTTTTAACTGTTGATGAGGAGGAAGAGAAGGCTAAAGATAACAATGCTATCATATAAAGAGAACATCTAGTACCTCATGAAGAGGAATATGGAGCACTTGCTCCAAGGAGAGAAACTCTTACACTCTTGCAAGGATTTCCAAAGAATCTCATATATGGAGATCATGGCACAATCTAGGTACAACATGTGCCATCACTAGAAAATGGTGAGATCTTGAAGGTAGGAGGAGATAAAGGGGAGGAAAATCATCATATGATGAGGAGCACACACCCCTCTCTATTTTAGAATATTGATACACAAAGAAGGCAAGGAGACTTGTGCAGAAAGGACAAGGACAAATCTTTCCACACACATATACATCCTTCTCTATGCCTTGATGTTTCTTTGCATAGAGGCATTCCACCAGGGAGACCCCCTGATTGGAAGAAGGATAAAGTGTTCTCTCAACTTGGTGCAACATTGAAATATTTAGCTAAGGAAGGAGCCTTGGGAGAAGTGTTTGGTCAATTTAGTGTGTCCTAAATTGCTAACATAAATTATCAACCAGGGATTCGTAAGCTGACGAAGTGTGGCGCACTATATGTGCAAGATAACCTATTTCTTACTTTTTGTCGTTTTTGGATTTTTATGAAATTCTAAAGGACAAGTATGGTTATGGATATTCAAGGCAATGCTGTCCTTTATAATGATTTACCAACTTGAAACTGAAAAAGGAATTTGAAACATACAATGACAAAACTTGAAAGGAAATGAAAATGTGCTACTGAAATGAAAAAGGTGCTCCTAATCTAATAAATCAAAACAATGAACTAGTGAGCATGAAACCAAACTATTCTTGCTGCTATCTAAACACAAAAGAAACTATGCTGAAAGAAATCCAAAAGTTGCAATAAAGTAAATCTAAATCAAATTACATCAACTTGTCTTCTGATCCCTCATCATTAGTCCAGCTATGATTTTCGGAAGTAACTATAAACAACTTGAGTAACTGATATCTAACTTGCAGAAAGTAAACTAATATCAAACCACACATTCATAATTCAATCCCTCACCATCAGTCCAGCTGTGGCTTTCGGAGGTAACTGAAGATGTCATGCACAATTTAATATTTCTAACTGGCAGAAAGGAAACTAATATCAAACTACATATCCATAATTCAATCCCTCACCATCAGTCCAGCTGTGGCTTTCGGAGGCAACTGAAGATGTTATGAGCAATTTAATATATCTAACTTGCAGAAAAGAAACTAATATCAAACTAAACATTTCATAATACAATCCTTCACCATCAGTCCAGCTGTGGCTTTCGGAGGCAACTGAAGATGTTATGAGCAGTTTAATATATCTAAATTTGCAGAAAGGAAACTAATATCAAACTACACATTTCATAATACAATCCCTCACCATCAGTCCAGCTGTGGCTTTCGGAGGTAACTGAAAATGACATGAGCAATTTAATATATCTAAATCTAACTACTGAAACAAATGTGCAAGAATGAAATAAACAAAGCAGTGCTGGAATTAAACAAAAACTAAGAAAAAATAAATTAACAGCAGAACAATATTGATTCCATGTCATTAATCAAAAGATATGCAAATGCCCGGGCTGCCATGAAAAATTATGCTGAAAGCTATGATTTCAGAAAGCAATCTAAGTAAGGAAATATGACAAAACAAAATTGAAAGCAACTTATCTAGAAAACATGTAAAAGCCTCCTTGGATAGCAGGGGCCCTCTGCTACCAATTTGGTGAAGTCCTTCAGCTCCTTAAAATTGTAAGCAAAACAGCATCAAAGAACTGAATTTCTCTATTAAAAAGAACTCACAAATCTACATCCCATTCCATCTTGAACTTAGTTACAAATCTACTTCCTCATTACTTTCTCATTACTTTTTCATTACCTATGATAGGAGAAAGCTTCTCCTATTTATACAAAATATGAGGAGACATCTCATTAATGGGAGTCCATGAATCTCTCCCTCCATCTCTAGAGTTACAATCAAAATAGGAAATGATAAGACACATGTCTTTCTAGAGTTTTAACACAACTTGAGGAATTAGACACATATCCTCTTAGAGTTTCAATACAATAAGGAAGTGAGACACATATCCTCTTGATCCCATAATCTTCTCCAACCAAATTCGAATTTGGCTTTAGAGTGCCACATAAGGGTCTTCTAGAAGTCTCCTTTTGACCTACACATGTCACAAACCTCATAACACATATATAGATATATGAAACTATGTTAATTTTCTAGTTTCTAATCATAAATTCACTTAAAATACATAAAATAAATAACTTTGGAAAACAATGATCCTAACCCATATATTTATGTAAATGGTTATTTGATGTAGGGTTTTAGGTCAAATGGCTATGAAATAAGAGCTAAATGGTTATGACATAATGGAAATATGTATGAATATGGAGAACATTTTTGAGACTCAACATACCCCCCAACTGAAGTTGTTGCATGTCCTCATGCAACCATTGCAATGATTCATTTGTTCATGAGTTGATCTTTTATGAGTTTTGACTCATATAGATTCATTCCAAACTTTGCTTCTTGATTTTTCCTTTTTGGCAAAGTATAATACATTTGATTGCAACATTTTTTTTTTTTTTCAATGGTTGGTTCTTGTGTAACAACCATTTTTTTTCAATGGTTGGTTCTTGTGTAACAACCATTTTTTTTCAATGGTTGGTTCTTGTGTAACAACCATTTTTTTTTTGAAGCATTGGTTCTTGTGTAACAATGCTTTATTTTCTTTGTTGCATCAAAGTTCATGAAAACATTTAGAATCAATTTCTTCATCAATGAATTGATCATTTGCAAGGCATATAATCTTTTGGATCATGTTGCAACAATAGTTGGTTGGGAAATATATGTGGGTGGAAATGAAATGAAAATGTGTGATAGTGTATGACATGTGGATATGAAATGATGTCCCTTCCCCCCCAACTAAAGATATGACAATGTGAAAAATGGAGTGAGGAATTTTTCCAAAGTTACAATTTTAGCATTCTAATGAATTACATGACTAAAAATTAGAAAACAACATACCTTCACTTACCTTAAATGTGGATGAGTTGTGTATGTGTGGTGGCTGCAAAATTCTGATCATATTCTTCTTCAAGTGGCTGAACAAGAGGAGTCATGATAAAGAGATGAGATGACTTTTTATTGTTTCTACTAAAACTTGTTGAATCTGCTCCAAAATGCTGAAAATAATAGTCTTCATGTCTTCAAAACTCATTGGCACAATTCCTACTATGTGAAAAGATGTTCTGATGTCGAACATAGTAGGAAATTGTTGAATTAGTGGCCATTAATGGATGCCATTAGTCAACACGAGAACTCTCACCATTGATGACAATGAGAGTCAAGATGCCCAAACACATCTTGCTAGGTACGAATGATTTTGCTTATGTCGAGTCACCTAGAAGATCTGACGAACAAGGGACATTAATGTATTCCCATTGTTTGTCAGCATGAGAACTTGCCATTAAGGCATGCAAGCCTCAAGGTGTTTTTACAAATAACTTAGACTCAAAGGACTATGGACTCAATAGTTTGCATTGAAGCAGGGCTTATTTGCGGAATGAAAATGACATGAAATGGAAAATGAAAATGGAAGATGGCAATGGAGAGTATAAATGGAAATGGACAATAAGCATGTGAATGAGAAATGGAAATGGGCAATAAGCATGTGAATGAGCCTCTTGCTTTTATTTGTGGTTATGAATGGACAAAAAGAAATGGAAAGTGGATGTGAATGTAAATGGAAAATATGAAGTGAAAAGAGGTGAATGGTTTATTATGAGGTATGGATGTGATGGAGACAATAGTATCTGAAAGTTTTTCAAGTGTTTGGATCTGATTTTGCATCAGCATATTTCCTCCTCTTTGTTGCTGATCATCCTCTTATGAAACAAGTTGGCCTCTTAAAGAGACACCATTCTCTTGTAGTCATTTGTCCTTCCTCCTAGAACCTGCAAAAAAACTAATACTTCTTCCGCAATGGAATGTAAGATTATCAAAGGGAGAGAGGTGATCAATCTCTCTAGTTATGATATTTACACACAAAACTAAGAATTTGTATTAATGAAACAAGTTCTCAAAGGAAAATCAAAAGAATTTATACCTGTTTTGGAATTAGTGCCTCAAGTTGAATGTAGCTTCTTTTCAGCAATTTATTTCATTATTTGCCATTTCAAACTCTAATGATGGATTTCTCATTGTATAGATCTTGTTGAGACCTTTCCAACGATACTTAAATAATCAAAATCTGATTTTGTATGAGAAAGTTAGGCTGATTTGAACAATGAGGTTTTTCAGCTGCGGAATTGCAGAACAGCTGCGGAATTGGACTTCAGCTGCGGAATTGGAGAACAGCTGCGGAATTGGACTTCAGCTGCGGAATTGAAGAACAGTTGCGGAATTGGACTTCAGCTGCAGAATGTCGACGGTTTCTGTAGCTAAAAATCTTGAATAAAAAGTTAGCCATTCATCATTCATCATCAGTTCAAATTTAATCAATACCTTCAGAAAAACGAGCAAATAACTTGTTCATTTCATTGATTCAAAATTATTCAAATTTTTTCTATTTTTTTTTTCTATTTTTTTTAATCAAAACAAAATTGAAAAAGAGAAATGCATTTATTTTTATTTTTTAATCAAAACAAAATTGAAAAAGAGATGCATTTTTTTTTTTTTAATTTTTTTTTTTTTTTTTTTGGTTGAACTATTAACACAAAGTCACTATAGTGTTAGCTAGCTTATTTTTTTGTTGAAAATGCCAAATGTTTTCCATTACTATAAGACAGTATTACATGGCATGCCCCCTCTACTAGTTACCTGAATACTTTGACACATCTTAGAAGCAACATTTACTACTCTACAAAAGGTCAACAGTTGCTCCTAAGCATAGCATTAAAAACTAGACCATGTCAATTGCATTAGAAACAGGAGTCAGCCAAAAACATAATATTAGGAAAATATACATCCATAGATATCAATAACCATATCTTGTACCATAGGGGGATCCATATCCACCAACCGTGTAACTGCTCACAGTGAATGAAAGATAAAAAGAATTTGAATTTTGGGCATAAGAACCATAACCAGCATCAACATTGTGCGTAACTTCTTATGACCTCCTGCCATGAAATTCTGAGTAAGTTGTTGCGCTGTTTGAATTTGGGTATTAGTTCCCTTGATTTCTACTGTGATCATGCCACGATAGACTTTGATTTTGTTTAAAATTCGTCTTGAAATCTATAAAACCGGATTATCAATGCATAGTGCCGTTTTCAAACTCTCCACTGTACAAAACCGTTTTTCCTCACGCGGCAGGCAAAAATGGCGTTCAAAGAACCGTGAAATTCTCCCAGACCGCCACGAATTTCTTAAAACGGTTTCTGGGTTATCTAATTGACCACGTTAGCGAAAAAACCCATGTCGTGGATTTTTAAAATTCATCCTAAATCGATCAGAAAACGTGTTTGAAAATGACGTGTCAAATAAAATCGCGTTTTTCTGGGTTCCGTTTCAGTGACAAAAATCAATTTTTTTTGGATTTGTCTGCATGTCATTTGAGAAATTTGATTTGGGCATCGAAGCCAGCTTTTGTACTTCTGGATTTCATAATTTCAATTACAGCAATGGTGGCTAGTCTTTTTGCAATTAAACCAGAAAGTATTGCACTGTGTACAGTAATGGTAGCTAGTCTTTTTGCAAATAAACCATAAAGTATTGCACTGTGCAGGACAACAGCTCTTAAATTGGGCAAACGTACTGCCAGAAGCCATTCGAGGCAGTGGAAACCAATTATATGGCCAGCGACCACTAGGGTGGTAAGATGAGATAATGATGAAATGGTATCCTCTTTGAAAGCCTGCTCAGCAATTTGGGCATCTGATAGAAGATTAGCCAATGCATTGATTGCCATTTCTGCCGCAGAAATGCTTGAAGACTTCCCAAGTTCAATTAATGGTTTGACTGTACCACTAGTAGTATAGACCACATCTTTGTTAATTTCAGTTGAGGAGAAAAATGCTGCAGGTGCTCGAGCTGACTGGTTGTTTTGTTTATAGTTCAAAGTTTTTTTTTTTTTTTTTAAAGGCCATGGACAGTGCGTTGTTTTTTGTTTATTTTTTCAATTTTTTTTTTAAATTTGTTTTTGTTAATAAAATTATATGTTATATTTTTAAAAATTAAAAATACACATATTTTACTAAGCAAAATGATTTTTTTTTTTTTTAATTGTTTTGTTAATAAAATTACACATGTTAAATTTTGGAAAATTAAAAATATACATATGTAATTTACTAAACAAAACAAAATTTTATTAAATTTTTTTTTTAAATGATTTGTTATTAAAATTATATATATATTTTCAAAAATAAAAATATACACATATCTTAGTAACAAAACAATTTATTTATTTATTTTTTTTCATTTTTTTTTTAATTGATTTGTTTAATAAAATTATATATGTTATATTTTCAAAAATTCAAAAATACACATATATATTCATTAAACAAAACAATTTATTGAAATCAAAGTTTTTCATGAAAACAATTTTTTTTAAATTGTTGAATCAATTGAAATGATGAAGTTTTATTTTGTCTCCTTTTTTTTTTTCTTTTTCACATAACAATTCTTTTTCTGATCCTCCAGATCACACAAAGTGCAAGAGGAGAGCATACTCAAGAATTATTAAAATTTTTTACATAACAATCATTTTTCTGATCCTCCAGATCACACAAAGTGCAGGAGGAGAGCATACTCAAGAATTATTAATTTTTTTTTAGATGTAAGAAATAAGGCTACCTAGTTACCCTTCCCCGGCAACGGCGCCAAAATGTTTGGTCAATTTAGTGTGTCCTAAATTGCTAACATAAATTATCAACCAGGGATTCGTAAGCTGACGAAGTGTGGCGCACTATATGTGCAAGATAACCTATCTCCTACTTTTTGTCGTTTTTGGATTTTTATGTAATTCTAAAAGACAAGTATGGTTATGGATATTCAAGGCAATGATGTCCTTTATAATGATTTACCAACTTGAAACTGAAAAAGGAATTTGAAACATACAATGACAAAACTTGAAAGGAAATGAAAATGTGCTAATGAAATGAAAAAGGTGCTGCTAATCTAATAAATCAAAACAGTGAACTAGTGAGCATGAAACCAAACTATTCTTGCTGCTGTCTAAACACAAAAGAAACTATGCCGAAAGAAATCCAAAAGTTGCAATAAAGTAAATCTAAATCAAATTACATCAACTTGTCTTCTGATCCCTCATCATTAGTCCAGCTATGATTTTCGGAAGTAACCATAAACAACTTGAGTAACTGATATCTAACTTGCAGAAAGTAAACTAATATCAAACCACACATTCATAATTCAATCTCTCACCATCAGTCCAGCTGTGGCTTTCGGAGGTAACTGAAGATGTCATGCACAATTTAATATTTCTAACTTGCAGAAAGGAAACTAATATCAAACTACACATCCATAATTCAATCCCTCACCATCAGTCCAGCTGTGGCTTTCGGAGGCAACTGAAGATGTTATGAGCAATTTAATATATCTAACTTGCAGAAAGGGAACTAATATCAAACTACACATTTCATAATACAATCCCTCACCATCAGTCCAGCTGTGGCTTTCGGAGGCAACTGAAGATGTTATGAGCAGTTTAATATATCTAAATTTGCAGAAAGGAAACCAATATCAAACTACACATTCATACTTCAATCCCTCGCCATCAGTCCAGCTGTGGCTTTCGGAGGTAACTGAAAATGACATGAGCAATTTAATATATCTAAATCTAACTGCTGAAGCAAATGTGCAAGACTGAAATAAACAAAGCAATACTGGAATTAAACAAAAACTAAGAAAAAATAAATTAACAGCAGAACAATATTGATTCCATGTCATTAATCAAAAGATATGCAAATGCCCGGGCTGCCATGAAAAATTATGCTGAAAGCTATGATTTCAGAAAGCAATCTAAGTAAGGAAATATGAAAAAACAAAATTGAAAGCAACTTATCTAGAAAACATGTAAAAGCCTCCTTGGATAGCAGGGGCCCTCTGCTACCAATTTGGTGAAGTCCTTCAGCTCCTTAAAATTGTAAGCAAAACAACATCAAAGAACTGAATTTCTCTATTAAAAAGAACTCACAAATCTACATCCCATTCCATCTTGAACTTAGTTACAAATCTACTTCTTCATTACTTTCTCATTACCTATGATAGGAGAAAGCTTCTCCTATTTATACAAAATATGAGGAGTCATCTCATTAATGGGAGTCCATGAATCTCTCTCTCCATCTCTAGAGTTACAATCAAAATAGGAAATGATAAGACACATGTCTTTCTAGAGTTTCAACACAACTTGAGGAATGAGACACATATCCTCTTAGAGTTTCAATATAACAAGGAAGTGAGACACATATCCTCTTGATCCCATAATCTTCTCCAACCAAATTCGAATTTGGCCTTAGAGTGCCACATAAGGGTCTTCTAGAAGTCTCCTTTTGACCTACACATGTCACAAAACTTATAACACATATATAGATATATGAAACTATGTTAATTTTCTAGTTTCTAATCATAAATTCACTTAAAATACATAAAATAAATAACTTTGGAAAACAAGGATCCTAACCCATATATTTATGTAAATGGTTATTTGATGTAGGGTTTTAGGTCAAATGGCTATGAAATAAGAGCTAAATGGTTATGACATAATGGAAATATGTATGAATATGGAGAACATTTTTGAGACTCAACAAGAAGCTAGCACATCGCATAGAATCTTTGATGGGTTCAAAGGAGAGGTAAGAAATTTTCTGAAATGGACATTTCTATCTCCCACTCAGCTATTTGCATTGGAAAAGGAGAATTCAAAAATATATGATGACATGAACATGATATCAAAGGGCCACTCCATATCTTTTGAGTAGCCAATGATATTTCCACACACAAGAAATATTTCTGAATATGACAAGAGGGTACCAACACTCTTGCATGCATGGGCCAAATTAAGGAAGTTTTGGAAGGAAAATTTTTTTCAAGGGGATGTTGACTTCCATCTACTTCAATCTTGTCTTGAGCAAGATTAAATGCAAGAGAGGTAGCAAAAGAAGGGTGATAGTAATAAAAAATGTGACTTTGTCATCAAGCATGTCAAAGAGGAGGGCCATGTTATGACAGGAGTTGCATTTCAGATTTCTACAACATTGTCATTGTTGGGGAGCCTAGATCCATATTGGGAGTCCCAAATCTTAATGGAATATTCCAAGAACCTCTTCACATGTAAGGTTATTGAAGGACAAGTGATGGATGGGAGGTATAAAGTGGTTGATGGAGTAATTTACTTTCATGATCATATCTATTTGACTAGAGACTCTATGCTCAAGGAAAAAATACTATATGCAGCCTATAAGATCTTGCTTTCTAATCCCACTAGTTTCATTAGAACATACCGTATTATCTTGAAGGGATTCATGTGGGAAAAATTCAAAGAGGAGATGCACTATCACATGAGGAAGTAAATAGATTTTTTGCAGGTTGAGGAGGGACATAGCTCTTGGGAAGAGTTATCATTACCACCTCCTTATTCATTGGGTGTGAGAGGGAGCTCATCCATGAGCTACCTCACTGATTTGAACCAAGTGTATGGTAAGAATTGTATTTCTAAACATCATGATGTATTTACTATATACTTGTATTTTCTTACCACACATGTGCAGGGCATTGCTCCAAGAGGAGGCACACTTTCTTATTTGCTTCATGGGCTACTTGGGGCCATGAGCAATGGTGATGTTGAACATTCCTTAAAATATTTTTGGGAGATGATGTAATCTTCATGGTGTGATTCATTAACACCAACCATCATACACCTTCTCCAAGCATGCAAGAAGAATGGGGCAGCAAAAAAGTGGTGGAAAGAACACTTGTTATATCATACTCTATGGTAGTTAGGAGAAAAAATTCATTGGTTTCACATGAGGGACCATTTTCCTTCTCCCTTGCAACATATGGCAGCTAGAATGACTCTAATTATGATTCCATATGCTGAAAATGTTCTTATCTTTGTTGGGAACATGGTTGGGAGGAAGACACATTGGTTTGATGTGTCCTTGGGGAAGGAAATTTCCCACACCTTTTTCACTACATGCTTCAAGGGGAGTGTTGAGGAGGTAAATCCCCTCTGCGGACAGAGGCAATCCCACTAGCCCAGATCGGGTCTAGCAACAATCAAGTCACGCAATGACATTGGTTCCTAGTTACAAAACGACAAAGATCGCGATGAGTAGCCTACCTCAAATCCCATGCAGTTGTCGTAAGAGAAAAGATGATGCTTCTTGTCCCTCGCTTGAAAGATCACAATCCTTCCGTTCGACACGTCTGGACACCTGTACACATGCAGGGAAACGACGACATACAACGTAACATCTAAATCATGTAACTATATATCAGTCAGAGAGGATACAATTCATTGCATTGCATAAATAAATGAACACATGAATGGAACCAAAATTAGAGTCTCTTATATTATAAATGACAAAAGGGAGATTACAACCAAATTATCTGACGCTATGATCTTCCTTCGGCGGGGCTTGTAGCGGAGCATGTCTCAACAAAGCCTGTCGGGAATCTGGACGAAGTTCTCTCTCTTATGGGATTCTCTTCGGCTTAGCTCTCAATAGTTGCCCAGCTATAATTTCCTTCCTACAAGTTCAGCTAGCTTGCTAATGGAGAGGGAAAGCTTTTATAGATATAGGAAAGGAAGTTGGGATCCCTATAATCATGGGATAGGCCCTATCTCTTAGGAAGGTTCCATGATAGGTGGAAAACCACTTCCTATACATGGAGATCCGAAGCCAAACCACTCAACTCCTTTTGATGATTCATTCTGGAGTTTGTTAGAATCAAACTTCCGCCATTTATTTTAAAAAAACATCCCTTAATAAGCTTGGCATGAGTGAAACACAGGGACATAGCACTAGTTGGCGCGCCCTCTAGTGTGGATTCCCCCCATTGGCGCGAGGGATGAACTGGCTATTCGCGCCAAGGCTAAAACATCTGTTTTTAGGGTTTTTCAAAGGAAATATTCTTCAGGAGAATGTTTGTCCTTATGCAAGAGGATGTCATGAAGGTGATTTCAGGAAATTTTACTATTCACAGGTCACGGGAATAGTCCTCCAATGTACGGGACGAGGGATTGCAGGGATGGTGACAAAATGTTGTGTAACAGATGCCCCTGAAAGCATGAGGTCCAAGAGAGAGGGAGGGGTGAAATTCCTTATGAGAACGCGCCCAACCGAAAAAACTACCATCGGAAGACCTGCAAATACAAATACAACAGATATCTCTAATACATGATATGTGGTATGGGCGTAACCATCCATAATAGAGTGTACAATAACCAGGATCCAAGGTATGGACACAACCATCCAGCAAAGAAGGATCAAAAAGTAGACTCAGGTATGGTCGCAGCCATCCAATTAAATGAGTCATGTAACTAATCATGATAATCCACAAAGAATCCGCAGTCTGAATTTTATCACACAAGATCCAGGGTCTTGTGCTCCATCTCGACCCGAATAGAGTACAAGTCCGAGCATGTGACTAAGTGAGCTGAACTCGAACATGCAAGAACATCGTATGATTACTAGCCAATAATGAAAGCCGTTAACAGACGTGAGAGGAACCACCAATAATGAGGATGGCCCTCAAGGTACTATATGTACAATCCACGGAATGTGAACAGTGAGCTGGCGTCGAACACCCGCAGAATCATCCAATCGAAGGCTAATAATGAAAACCTTGTGTCGAATGAGAAGAACCTGCCATTGAGGCATGCAGGCTCCAAGGTACCTGAAGGGAGTCTCTAGATCAGCTTCCTGGATAATGAGATGAAGTCGATAGGAAGTGACCTTGATCGAAGGTGGGCCATAGTGTTTCCCACATCATCGACGCGAGACAAAGGAACATGATGTTTGTGAATCAAGATCAGTAGAGAATCAGAGGGAGGTTGAAAACTGCAGAGGCCAACTTCTCTTGAACATATCGACGGCACGACACTAGATTTGGTAGTATTTGACATCAAAGGATTTGAGGTCATGATGACGTGGCAAAGAGTATATGAGCAGTCAAAAGAGATTACCCAAACCCATGGAGGCAAGCAGATAACGAGATGAGATGTCCCCAACCCGACACGAATGCAGACAAGTGCCATGTTCAAGAGTGACATACTACCGAAATGACGGTGATACTTTTCCATTTTCCCCCACCATTTCTGGCAAGTACCCCAATTATTTTTGGAAATAAGCTTGAAGGGGATAGCATATGCTTGCGATATAAGTTTTTCCTTCAGACAAATCCGACCAAGTACCTTTAACGAGCCCTAGGAAGGAGGAAATCGAGTAACGTCATTACGACAGAGTCCGATGCCATCAGTTTTTAACAAGTATGAAAAAGGAAGAACTCGATGTCTTTTCATGTTTAGAGAGTTTGAAAAGACAACAAAAAAGAAAACTCCAGCAGTCCCTTTTCGTAGATAGTCCCACAGATCTGAAAAGGTAGAAAACTATGTCTGAGAGAACCTCCTAGTCACGATAAGCTAGGGTATTCCTTTTTCGTAAATAATCTATCCCAACCTGAAAAAGGGGTAAACGTATACTGGGTAGATATCGCTTCACAACCAATTTAACAAGCTCAGAACGACATGTGACTCGGCAATATTTTCAGTTTTAGAGAGTCAGAAAAGAGCTGAAAGGTGACTCCTCCTGGAGGAGCGAGTGGTATAAAGGGAAAAAACTAGTTTCGGTGATGGTGGAACTACTCAAAACAAGATAAAGGTCAAGAGGCTGGCTAACAAGACTACTCATCACAGCAGTTAGTGAAGGCATATGATCGGCCAAGCAGATAGGGACGATGGAATGAAAAAATAAAGGCTCATCTGGAAAAAACAGGCTGATAAAATGGATATCACAAAAGGTAAAATGGGAAAGGTTTCATTTTTACACAAGCTTGAAATCAGGAAACTTTGCTTGAAGTTGGTTTCATTTTTACACAAGCTTGAAACAAAGATAAACTATGCTTGAAACCGGTTTCATTTTTACACAAGCTTGAAATGGAAACAAACTATGCTTGAAAAATTTAAGCATGCCCCCAGCATGGTGACTCAATTTGAGGTACATGACCCCCAAGCTTCAGTCCATATGAATGGCAGATGGAGTGAAAGTTCAAATTACGAGATCAATAGAAAGACTTGACTGGGATTTTATGAGATCTTATAAAAGACTCTAATTGAATAGGAAAGTGTTTCATTGTTTTAACGAGGTTGACACATTAAAAGAAATATCCTCAGATGACCTTGTTTCATTTTTTAACGAGCTTGACACAAGCAGATGAACCATGCTCAGAACACCTTGTTTAATTTTTTAACGAGCTTGACACAAGAAAACAAACTATGCTCCGACTAGCTTGTTTCATTTTTTAAGGAGTTTGACACAAGAAAACGAACTCTGCTCCGACAGACCTTGTTTCATGGTTTAAGGAGCTTGACACAAGAAGATGAACCATGCTCCGATAGACCTCATCATAATGAATAAGAAGTCATAGCTTCCAAGGTTTGCCCGTCCGATGGAAGGAAAACATCTTGGAAGTCTGGAAGCAATGCCCCTAGCACATGATGTACAACGACACTATCACTGAATACGGGCATAGGACATGTAGCCACATAATTGATATGCGATAGGGATGACACAACCGACGGATAAAGATCTGGTAGGGATGGTGGTGGGCTAGCTGCCATATTAGGACCAAAGAACGCAAGCTAATCGATGCTCACGATCCGACCTTGGTGCGGAAAACACATCTCACGAAAGAGGGAGGAGGAAACCACTCCCATGGACTAAGTATAATCATGGCCCAAGAGTAAATTAAAGTCCAAGGGGCCAGGAACAACCATCACGTCCATATGGACAATTTTCCCTCCCAAAGTAAGAAGCAACTTCAGAAGGATCCCTAACGATTGACTAGTTTCTCTGTTAAACACCAATAGATTCTGGGTAACAGGCATAAGCAGAGGTGAACCAAATGCTTGCCAAGTAGTTGAAGACAAAATACTGACAGACGTGCCTTCATCTATAATGGTGTTGGGTACGACCAGATGGAAGGCCTGTACCGTGATCTCAAAAGGCACATAAGACGGAAGGTGGTATCCGGCAAATTGACTCCAATCAAAGGAAGTGACCAAAATACTTGGAGGGGCTACCATCGAATCAAGATGGTCTTCCCTTGGTGTTACGGGAGAAGAAGGAGCATCCTCCATGACCTCCATCACGGAGGCGGGAGGGGTATCCTCCGGGACCTCCATCACGGGAGGCGGAGGAGCAACTTCTTAAGATATAGGGACAGGAGAATCTTTCTCCAAGTCCAAGGAATATGAAGAAACAAGAAGAACCTGAAGGATGTGAGGTCCACTCTCAATGGAAAAGACCTGGTGCACTGCAGATGGGGCCAGTTCAACCGATCCCTTGACCAATGGTTGGTCAGGGATGGATTCATGATGGTGAATTTCCAGGGGAGCGGGATCAAGCAAGGATGACTCTTGACTGATCGTTGAATCAACTGGTGAAGGACTCAAAGAAAGCTATTTTTAACCAGCCGGAAGGCACGGTATAGAAACAATTGAGTTGTCCAAAAATCTCTTGGCTTCATCCATATACAGACAAAGGTGAATGGCATGGTGCCCTCCACACAACTTACAGGGATTGGAAAGCTTACCCTGCTTCTTAGGAGCTTTACTAGCACTAGCTGAAGACGTGCCCCCAACCTAACTCCAGGAAGCCAAAGGCAATGGCGGACGACTGTTGGACCATACTTCAAGCACCTTGTGAATGCCAGGGCAAACTCGAAGAAGATGGTTTCCCTAGCACAACATGCGAGGGAACTTAACCTTCCACAGAGGGTCGGAAGGTTCATTGAGAGCAGGTGTTTTAGAAGCAACAACTGCAGAATTAGCCTCTCGCTTTTCTGACTTCTTCTTCTTATTCTTAGCCACCTAGGTACTAGAATAAAAAATTTCACCAGGCGAAGTAGAAGATGAGGATGAAGAAACAAGCGAAGAAGGGGAGAGGTCCACCTTTGAATCAACATGGCATTTCTCAGGCAGAGGAGTGGATGGTACGGTAGCTGGAACACTTGGGACCACAGAGGTTGAAAACAACCAAACAGGCAATCCAACAGGTAACCCAGGAAGGGACAACGTTGCCATATAAGGAGCACCAACATTTCCAAAAGGAGGAAAAGGACCAGGATTCCCTTCAGAGGGGACTCCTTGATTGGAAAAATCTGGAAAAGTTTCCATTAGAAACGACCTTGAAATAAAATACTAAGGACAAAAATTCTAACAAGGAATATTTTGTGGGCAATTAATTTTTAAGACACTGAAACCAGAATTTGCTGTTTCATATTTTAAGAGTCAAGAAACAAGCAAAAGGTGACTCTATCGCTTTTAGGTTGGACACGAGCTTGAAAGGACAAGAGCTCGATGATCTTTTCAGTTAAAAGAGTTAGTAAAGATCAAAGTGACTGCTCTGGTAATCTAGGCAAATGGGTGTACCAGATATCTGTGAACTGCCATATACACCTTGGTAAAAATGAAAGAGAAATCAACCAAGGACTTGACATACGGGCAAGTAATCTCCTCGAATGCTATGTTCAGTGTATCACGGGTAAAAGGTAGCAGAATCAGTTTCCTAAAAATAAAGGATTGCAACCTAATGGGGTCTCCATTTATATACGCGACAGTACGGGGAGCACAAGTCCGTACTAGCGCTGTCTAAAGCCAGATGGCAAGCGACAACTGCTAGGTTTAAAGACGCCGGAACATGTCTCCACCTTAGACTACTAGATGTTCCATTAATGTTTCAATGTTGCCTTAGGTTAATTCAGTAAATTTTAAAGTTGATCTTCAATTTACGTTTCAATTTCAAGGCCCTATCAAATGTTGGATCTCATAAAACCTATAAATGCAAACTACATGCCACAAAACATCATTTTTTTCAATGAAGAGCTATCTACGGGAGATTTGAGAGCTTTTCAAATGACAACAAAACGAAAGGCACAAAAACATCCACTACTGTTTCCAATGCAAACTAATGAAACTAGAAAACTTCTCTCTAGAGTTATATAACACTAGTAATGTGAAAGAGCTTTCAATTTTCACTAGGATAATCAAAACACAAAAGATTTGATTTTTTATTTTTCAATATTTTAGAGAAAATGCACTAAATGAATGACAAACTAATGAAAACACCAATTCGAGAAATGAAAGTGAGAGAACTAAAACAAACAAGTTCAATCAATACAAATGCACGCAATCAAGACTCAAATTGATGACGAAATCCCTCAAAGCAAAGAAGAATCTCGAAAAAGACTCACACAAACCGTGTAATCTAGGCTTGGATTGACACAAACCGAAACTGAATGAAAGAGAGAACAACCACTCAACTAACGCAATGATACAATGGAATCCAGCAGAACGAATGCAAAGAGGCAAAAACAAAGTTGATTGAGATAGCAAGGACCCAAAACTCCCACGGGAGGGTCAGTACACTGAAGCACCTAGAAGCCCTAGGGCTAGAATGCAAAACTGATAGTAAAGGGAAAAAAACCAGAGGAAAAGGGCCAAACACAATAAAAAATGACTTCAAGGCACTCAATCAATCAGAAAAATGACACCAGGACCAAAACTCAAGCTCAGAGAGCCCAAAATCAAGAAAACCCTAACACCAAACAGAGTTGGCACACCTGTTTGGCTATAATATGCACCAAAAAAGCATTGGCACAGGGGCCTAACTAGAAACAAGCACCAGTTGGTGCGACTTTCAAGAGCTAAACCGCACCAATCAAGTTTAATATGGGAAAAAGATGAAAAAGGACAGATAGAGACTAGATCTGGTCTTCTGGGGGCCGAACAGGGGTTTGACACCAAGGGAGGTGAACCAGAAGAGAAAATAAATCAACCAAAAGCCAAAAAAAAACCAAAAGAGGAAATACTAACTCCCACTGAGTCCCCAAAAGAGTCTACAAATTGTTGAGGAGGTAAATCCCCTCTGTGGATAGAGGTGATCCCACTAGCCCAGATCGGGTCTAGCAACATTCAAGTCACGCAATGACGTTGGTTCCTAGTTACAAAAATACAAAGATTGTGATGAGTAGCCTACCTCAAATCCCACACAGTTGTCCTTGGAGAAAAGATGATGCTTCCCATCCCTTGCTTGAAAGATCACAATCCTTCCGTTCGACACATCCGGACACCTGTACACATGCAGGGAAATGACGACATACAACGTAACATCTAAAGCATGTAACTATATATCAGTCAGAGAGGATATAATTCATTGCATTACATAAAGAAATGAACACATGAATGGAACCAAAATCAGAGTCACTTATATTATAAATGAAAAAAGGGAGATTACAACCAAATGCTCTGACGCTATGATCTTTCTTCAGTGGGGCTTGCAGTGGAGCGTGTCTCAAAAAAGCCTATCGGGAATTTGGATGAAGCTCTCTATCTAATGGGATTCTCTTCGGCTTAGCTCTCAATAGTTTCCCAGCTATAGTTTCCTTCCTACAAGTTCAACTAGCTTGCAAATGGAGAGGGAAAGCTTTTATAGATGGAGGAAAGGAAGCTGGGATCCCTATAATCATGGGATAGGCCCTATCTCTTAGGAAGGTTCCATGATAGGTGGAAAACCACTTCCTATACATGGAGATCCGAAGCCAAACCACTCAACTCCTTTTGATGATTCATTCTGGAGTTTGTTAGAATCAAAATTCCGCCATTTATTTTTAAAAAACATCCCTTAATAAGCTTGGCGCTAGTGAAACACAGGGACAGAGCACCAGTTGGCGCACCCTCTAGTGTGGATTTCCCCCATTGGCGCGAGGGATGAACTGGCTAGTCACGCCAAGGATAAAACATCTTTTTTTAGGGTTTTTCAGAGGAAATGTTCTTCAGGAGAATGTTTATCCTTACGCAAGAGGATGCCATGAAGGTGATTTCAGGACATTTTACTGTTCATAGGTCACGGGAATAGTCCTCCAATGTATGGGACGAGGGATTGCAGGGATGGTGACAGAATTTTGTGTAACAGGGAGCATGGGATATGACATGGCCGCTATAGTAGATCAATTGTTTCTATATAATGTGGGCCATGCGATTGTTTGGAGCACTTGGGATATGCCTCTCATGGGCACTTGGGAGGATATTTTCTATGAATTTTGAAGATGGGAGGTGATTCATTGGGAGTGAAGTCCGCTATGATTCATCACTTCTACCTTGAGGAGGCCATTTATTAGCAAGAAGGTTTCCATATAGAACTTCCATTCTTTCATGATGAGAGCCATTTGGTTTTTCCACCAAAGGCCAACTTACACACTTGGGAGGAACCATTGGGAGATAGAATTGTTGCAGAATATTTGAAGCAATGGTGGAGACTATTGGATGAGGAGGCCATAAGAGAAGGAAGGGAAATTTTGTAGCACCCTTGAAGTTGCTTGAGGACAAGAAAAATTTGGGAGGGGAAGACTGTAATATTCCTAAATTAACATGCAGCTAATAGTAATATTAATTTTTCTCTTAATATCTATATAAATGAATAAATGGGTAAGGAGGCCCATAAGTTGCTTAAGTAGGCATAAAATCCATCTTAATGTGAAAAGGGATCATGTTAATAACTAGATCAAACATCCTCATGTGTGAACAAGGTCTAATATGTGTAGACAAGGTCAAGTTTGAAAAATTCAACAACATTAATATGTGAGGAGTGGATCATAAATAAAGACAGCTCAGTGTGAATGAAGATCAATCTAGCTAGTTAGAATAAAGACACCTTGGGTGTGAATGGAGACAATGCATGGAGACTAAGTCATGGTTGACTAAATCAAACAACAGTGTAAATATAAGAGTGGGACTAATGGAGACAACGTAATTTTGGAGGAGGAACCTTTGCATGGAAGTAACCTCATGAATGGGTGGGACCCATGGTGAGGAAGCTCATTAACTATATAATGGAGGGAATGGCAGCCATATGGGGCATGATTGAAGATATGATTTTATGATTGGGTCTGTTTAGACTTATTACATGCTTCAGCTGTTTAGCTAAGTTTTTTGCACTGTTTAGTGAAAGGGTTTTCTCAGGCGGGAATTCCCCATTCTTCCTTGGAGATCTTATTTAAGAAATCTAAGTGGAGCTTTCTAGACTTCATTTCCACTATTCAACACTTGGCCAAGTAGTCACCTTCAACAAAAATGTAGTCCCTTGCAGAAACTGCATTATTTCTTACGGTGTTGCAGTGGAAGGGTTTAATCCCTTGTATTTTGAGCTAATTTCCCTAAAGGAGGTTCAACCTTTTTCCCATAAAGCTAGTAGGAGGAGCTACATCCATTTCTTCGCATGATCAACCATTTTTATGTAGATTTTTAGCCATACAGTGTGATTCAGCCATAGATCTGCAACATATGCTTCTTGTACTTCATGTTTATTAAGAAACCCTTGCCGGGTCATCTTGGATTGCTGTAAAAGAGGTTAGATCTCTGTTTTTGGGACTCATTGATTAATATATAAGAAGATCTATTTTTTCTCTCATATTTTTGAGTATAACACTCAATAAACCGTGCTGTCACTTTCTGCAATAATTTTGCATTGCAGTAGTCTTGGGGTTTCAGTGTTTTTGGGCTATTATGGGTATAGGAGGCCTGTTTAACTATGCAAAAGTGATTTTTTTATGATTTCATATTGTATTTGGTTGATATAATGTTTGATCTAATGGATCCATGGGCTGCATTCATCTGTTAATGCATAAATTTTTGGAAAATGCGTTTTCTGTGCATATATTGTTGATTTTCCCATTTGGGAATATTACAATTGAGTTATTGTCAGTTAAACTTGTTCCAACTGTTGGAGAAACTAGTGAAGGGTCAAGTTGTACAATGTAACTTTAGTCACACTCAATGGTCATCTAGTTAATTAATCAATCAACCCAAAATAACTGATGCATGTAGAGAATTTGAGTTACGTAGTTGATATTAGAGTTCAAGGCCAATGTGCTATCAATTGTAAACTAGTTCAACTTGTATAGGTGGTGCATGCAGTCAAAGGATGGGCCTACAGGAATTGAAAAATCCAATTGAGGAATTTCCATAAAATATATGTGCTAATTCCTTAATGAAAAATGCAAGGAAATATGAGCTTGGAGGCTTGGAAATTTGGCTAAGTATTGGTTAGGTTGAGCCAGTCATGCAAAGGATAGAAGACCCAAGTGCAGGTTGTGCTTAAGCTTGGGAAAGCATATTGTATTCATCCTGATTCTTTGATTAATTCAATACAAATAGTAAAGGGATTTGAGCAGTATCTTTCCCCTAGATAAATATCTATGTATGTGTGTTTAATATTGATGATGTTGATGATTTATGTTCTCAATCGTGAGTTTTCTTCCACATATCAATAGCGTATCTTCTAGTATTTTGATATAGTAAATTTCATGAGAAATTTAGAATCTACACATTAATTTCTACACTCACATATGTGGCTTTCTATTGGAATATCTTATTGTTGAGCTAGTGGGTTGGCTTTTAATCCAATTTTACATTATGTATACTCAATAACCAAACTTGTTTAGAGGCCTTTAGTCAATAATTACAGGTTATAAACCTCATATAAGTAGAAAAACACCTCTTTCATTTTTTCATAGTCACACTTGGTATTTTGGTATCTTTAGTAGAGCTCAACTTGCCTTATTTGTACTTCACAACTTGTGGAGATGTAATCTTATGTGGATTTTGGCCATTGGAAACTAGTTTTTGTTGCGGAGACACCATTTTGGGATTGAAATAAGGAATGTTCTTGGGTAAATGTTGAGTATTTTTCTACATATATTTTATGGTTTTTCATGTAATGGAATATTGCTAGGGTTTATATATTTTTCCTTTTATAAATACAAATTTTTATTGGAAATTATTGGCAATTATTGCATGTTTAATATATTATCCTTGAACTCCCTAGAAAACCTCCTAGAGAGTTGTTTTCTAGTGAATTCCCCCCTCATAAAATGATAGTTCAGGTTAGAAAGTGAAAACTAAGGTTCCCCCCCCCCCCATAATCCTCTTAAAGATTTCATATCTCTATTGTTGAAAAATGTAACTAGGTTCGATCTTCATAATGACATGTGTAATTGTGATTTTATGTAATTCATGAAAAGAAGAAAAAAATTATTATTGTAATTCGTCTCATGGGTTTCATGAGAAAGGAATTTTATTTTTAGTTTGAATCCCATTGTGAGTCCTTAGGATTAGTCATAAATTCAAATTGAGTCAATTTCATGTATGAATGACCCTTCTTAGGCATATTATATTTGTATATGTGTCAATGAATATGTCAAGTAGACCTCCAAAAGTAAGCACAAGCATTAACCTCAAGTCGGCTTCAAAGTGGAATTAATTGTCTCCTCCAACGGTCACGTTGGCTCACCTAGATGTCAGGTCGACTAATTACCTTGGGAAACAATTGTAAATAGGAGTGCTTGACATCATTTCAGAGGCATATTTTCACAAATAATAGTATGAAGTGCAAGGGTCATCAAGGGAGTCGAGTTACCAGCGAAGAAGGAAGAAAGAGTAGCGAGGAATTTTCTGTTGATTTGGGAACTTTTTTGTGGGCAATCTTACCTCCACACACAAAAAATTAAGACCTATACATTACAACAGTGAATGACGAGGAAAGGTGAAAGTATATTGTGATAGTGAAGGCCGAGGAAAGGTGAAAGCCTAAGGAAGTAGTAAAGGCAGAGAAGAGGAAAAGTCTATTACATCAGTGAAGTCTGAAGTCAGTTGCAGCAATGGTGCAGTCCTCCTAGGGAGCTGAAGTGGAAGAAGGATGAAAGTATAAAGCAAGCCAAGGTTGAAGAAGAAGTCAAGAAGGAGGAAGGAGCATAAAGTAGAATATCGTGGAAAAAGGAGCTTTTTGTCTTGGTTTTGGAGAGGCAGATAGGTCAAAGGTCTCGGTATTGGTATTTATCAATTGGAATATCTATAAGAAGAAGATTTTGTTTAGGGTTTCTTCTCAAAGAGTGAGAGGTGTTATCCCTAGATGATAGCCTATATTTTGTGTCTCTTGTCTCTTTATGGTTTATGCATTGGTATCTATTTGATGCAGAAGAACACTAATAACCTAAGTAAAATAAGATCCTAATCTAAAGAAGTAAAAAACACACACAAGCAGTTACTAATAGAAGAGAAATCACATAATTACTGTGCCCTAGATTTCTCAACATGGTATCAGAGCTAAGGTGACTAAGTCAATGGAGGGAATCTTACCAAGGGACACTCAAGGATAAAATCTCAAGGAATGAATCAAAGCGAAGATCATCTTAAAGTCAAAGGAAGCATCATAGCCCTATATCATAGAAGTATTGGGATCATCATCAAGAAGGAGAAGGCCAAAACCCTACATCTACTCAAGTTAAAGTGTTTTGAAGACTATTCATCCAAAGGAAGCTAGATCAAAAGGCGGTATCATCTCACTCTCTGTGGGATCGAGGATCATTCTTGAAGAAAACTACCTTCATCAAGGAGAAGTTTTCTATCCTCTATGGCATCATCAACATCAAGGAAGCAACAAGAACAAGGAACATACTATCAACTTATAATATTTGTGTCCACATATGAATCTATCAAAATGTCTTTTTTTAAGTAAGGAAACAAATTGGTTAGGGCTTCAAACAATCTTACATAGAAGAAAAGGACAAATCTGAATCTCATTGCAAATGAGGTTATGGAACATATCAAAGCCTTCTATGTAATATCCCAAATTTTCACATGATATTTGGAATATTAGAGTTCTTAATAAAGTTAATTAATTAAGTAAATAAAAGGGTGGAGGGATCCAAAAACCTCAAAGATGAATAAAATCCACTTTTAATGTGTGTATGTGTATATTCTATATCTAGATCTAAAATCATGGAGTAGTGGAGCAGCTCCATTAATGGAGATCATGTCTCATTTATGAGATAGATTATGGAGGATGAAACAGTTAAATAAGATCATGGATCTTAAATATAAAATCATGAGGATCTTTCATAAGGTCAATTGAGCTCATAGTGCATTCAAAGAAGATCATAAAGCACTTATGATAAGATAGTGGAGGAAGTGATGAATTTAATGCACACATGATGGAGAGGGTGATCACCCCATGTGAACATGATGGAAGACATGGATCAACAACACAGTCAACCATGGAGACTTTTTTCCACATGTATAGCAAAATTTTGGAGTGGGCCTAGGCTATGGAAGGCTCATATCTATATAATGAAGGTGAAGGCACATTGAATATCATGATTTGGATTATTAATTTCTTGATTTGTTTAGATCTATATTTGTCTTAGGAAATTTCTATGCAGGCTTGGGCTATTTAGTAGAGTTTGCAGTGTTGTTTAGCACATAGTGTTCCCGAGCAGGAATCCCACCTCTTTCTTTGAGTAGCTTTGGAAAGAGGATTGTTCTTCATTCCTTATCAGGCATTAGTACCATCTTCAGAAGGTTGTTTCTAGCATTTAGCTAGGAAACCAATGGAGGATTCATCCAACCACTTTGTTCTTCACATCCAGCCTTTCAAGAGCAGCACATCCTCATCTAGCATTCAGACCATTGGGTTTTACCTCCATGCAGCAACAGTCCCTTCAAAGATTGCGGAGTTCAGTCCTTTAGATCTATTGCAGGAAGGAATTTTCCAGTATTTCAGCTGGAAATCCTATGAGGGATCATATGCTCACATTGGATCTATTGTTTCCATCATTCAGGAGATGATTTGACACATCCAGCAGTAGGTTGTTGAGCCTCCCTCTCTGACAGTGTAGTTTTCTGAGGCTGTTGTTCATCCAGTAGCTATTTTTAGTGGAGGAGATTGGAGGAGCTATATCTTCAGCTTTTCGCCCAAGTATCTAGAGAAAGGGTTAACCCTTCTTGCATATATATGATTGTGCACCATTGCAAAGCCTATTTCCCCACGGGGATCTAGCTTTAGATTTGCCCTTAAACATATATATGTGAAGCCCTCAGAGGGTGGTTTTCTTAGACTTACAGATCTGAGAAACCCTTTCTGGGTTATCTTGGGAATCCACCATTGAGCCCAGATCTACAATTTCAGCATCATCAGAGCTCCCATTCTGCCTAGATCTGACTTTATATCTTTCAGGAAGTTGTAGTCCCAATAGTTGCAGCAGGGACAATGCAGTTTACCTTCTAGTAGTTCAACAACTATGCAATCCCTCTTGGGAAATAATTGTAGGGTCATTCTAGGGCACCCTTGTGGCTTGAGTGTCTCATATTTTGAGCACTGTTGTACTTGCTTTTCCCCTCCAATATAATAAAATGGATCAGCTATTTCTGTGCATTCTGATGTGTATATATATTTATTTTTTGCTTTGCTGTAGTTCTTGTATTGTGTTTCAGTATTACTGCATTTTCCCTTTTGGGATATTATAGTGGTATCAGAGCATGATCTTTGGTTCAGCTTATGGACACTTCATATTTTGCATCAAAAGAAGAAACAGATAGACGAGATCTGTCATGAAGGAGGATTATAATATTTCCATTACTCTCTTTAGATCCAAGAAATATTTCTCCAAGGAGGTCTATCAAATGAAGGGAAAGAGGCAAAAGGAGAATCCAAGAAGAAAATTTGATGAGGAAGGTCCAAGCACTTCCTATCAGCAAAAAAGGAAACCAGAGAATCACAGTTCTTCTCCTAGATCTACTATACCCACTTTATTTTGAGAGGATGAAGGGTGTAGAAATGAAGAAACGAAAGAACCTGTGACTCATGAGACTCTCAGTCTGTATCTTGAAGAGTACAAAGCACAGTCTAGAGAATTCAAAGAGATTATAACTCTCCAAGAATTCTTCCAAATCAAAGAAGAAAGAGGATCCTATAGCAACAATAGAAGAAAGAGGCACAATAGATTCTATTTGCCCACATTTGATGGATCTTCCTCAAGCACTATTAAGGCTTGGAGGAAAGAGTTATATGAATTTTCCATGCTACTTCCTATAGCTAAAGGAGAGGTTGTCCAAATTGCAGCACTTCATCTTTTAGTTTAAGCCAATGATTGGTGGTTTGGTCACATGGAGCATGTAAAGGTGACTACATATTCAGATTTTTTTCACAAGTTGAGGAAGAATTTTGATGCGAGAAAACTAGAGATGTATCACAAAGAGACATTTCCTAAGGAAAAAAAGGAGGATGTCAATCTTTTCACTCTGGAAAAGAAGTCACTAGATTCACCACCAGCTGCAGAAGTACTTGCATCTAGAGAAGAGACACTTGCAACTTTGCAAGATAGTCTTGAGCTCTTGAGACATAGAGTCCCATGCATGATTCAAGAGATGCATGAGGAAGAGGAGGAATATTATAGCGCTGGTACACTTGGAGAAGAGTATCCATCACTCTTATCATCAATTGGAGACACTATTGTCCCGATTGGAGGAACTCTTGTGTTTTGGAAAGAGGTTCCCACTAATCAGTTGATCCAAGGCATGCATGAAATTTCATCACATATGGTTTCAATAGACCTTATTGAAACTTATGAGGACAGGCCATTAGGGCCAATGCATAACCAAGGGCTAGAAAAAAATGATGATTTGAAGCAGCAAACTATCATAGTGAAGAGGACCCTTGATCTTATCAAGGAGGAGATGAAAAGCTATCCCAGTTTTTCATTGATGGAATACATTCAACTCTTTGAGTTGAAGTGTGGATTTTCAGGAAAAGGGATTAGCATGATCCTATGTACAATGATTGGTTATGAGATCAGTATTGTGCCTTTCTTTAAGACAACACATGTATTACCATGTAGATCTACATCATTGTCACTTAGTAGTAGTGATAAAGAAGGGGCCCCATCATTCTTGAAGCATTCTGAAGGTAGCTTCACTCATGAAGCAATGAAGGAAAAGATGGTAGATGGTATAAATCTTGAGATGAGGAATATTTTCTCTTTTCTAGATGACACTTTCTTAATGAGCATCCCACTATTCAAAGAGAAACTTCTACCTGCAGCAGATCCAAAAATTCATTGGTTTTGGAGGGACTTTGGTGAAAGGAGAATCTCATTGAGAGATCTCATTGGAGGTGCACTTCAACATTTCATGGAGTGAAAATTTTTTCATCAGTTTGGGGAGGATGTTATTCTACAAAGGGAGGATACCATGATTATGCAATACATCATTCATCATCCACATTGGGATGAGTGGGTGAGGATGATAAGCAAGGGGTTGCATGACCACTTGCAGATATATGACATGGGCTAGCAAGTTTGATTACATTGGTTTCTCTTGGGAGAGTTTTGTCACTACCCAAAGGCTCCTATTTCCTTGATCCATGCCTTGAAAAATATTTATGAAATGAAGAAGGAGGCATGGCTACGCTGGCTACTCTTGGGTGAGTATGGTTACCACCTAATAGCTCATGTTTTGCTATTCATGCCTTGTGTATCAATGATAAAATGCAGCAGAAGAAGGCATGTTCATTTTGGTTGGGATATTTTGGCCATCACATGACATCTCCCATGTTTATGTGTTTGATATTGTTTGTAATAAGGCATAATACTCTTATGATATATGATAATGGGGTTTGTTCGTATTGGGCTGATATGACATTGCATATGTCATTTAGTCTGTTTTTATTACTCCATGATTCACATGATGGTGTGAAGAGGTAGCAAGAGATCTTTTTGCTGTGGCTTTTATTGGGGGACTTTGGTTCTACATACTCCCCTAATTTTTATGATAGTGTGGGAGGATGGAAGCAAGAGGCACTCCTGAGATGGCTCTTACTTGGAGAGTATGGACACCATACTTGGTATCTTGATGGTGTGGTGTGGCAGCAGGTAGCATTGCTGCATTGGCTACTATTAGGAGAATATGGTTTGACATCTTTGTCTACCCATATATCTCTACTTCTTCTTTTGTACAATGTTGGGATGATGCTTAGATCCAACAAGGCCAACAGGGCTAAGGATGGAGGCATGAACAACCTCTCTTTACTTCATGTAGCATGGGATGGAGGTATAATTTGTGAGTTGAAGCTTTCATCTTATGGAAGGAACCATCTATCTGTATGTATCTCATGTATTGTGGAGGATTTTGGACAGCTTGTGGTTGTCTCTTGGAGCTTCATGGTTGATGAGGAGTATCTAGCTATACAGTTAGAGATCACTCTAGACATTATAGAGAGGAAAATTTGGTTTTGGGCATACATAACTCATTTCAGAAAATGGGGAGACCTTCCTTGTGCGGATGCCATTTTGAGGGGGACAGATTGCTCTAGCATCTACTTTTGCAGTTGCTTGAGGACAAGCAACATTTTTTCGAGGAAGACTGTAATATTCCCATATTTTCACATGATATTTGGAATATTATAGTTCTTAATAAAATTAATTAATTAAGTAAATAAAAGGGTGGAGGGACCCATAATCCTCAAAGATAAATAAAATCCACTTTTTATGTGTGTATGTGGATATTATAGATCTAGATCTAAAATCATGGAGTAGCGGAGTCCATTAATGCAGATCATGTCTCATTTATGAGATAGATTATGGAAGATGAAACAGTCAAATAAGATCATGGATCTTAAATACAAAACCATGAGGATATTTGATAAGGTCAACTGAGATCATAGTGCATTCAAATAAGATCATAAAGCACTTATGACAAGATAGTGGAGGAAGTGATGCATTTAATGCACATGATAGAGAGGGTAATCATCCCATGTGAACATGATGGAAGACATGAATCAACAGCGCAGTCAACCATGGAGACTTTTGTCCACATGTACAATGCATTTTTGGAGTGGGCCTGGGCTATGGAATGCTCATATCTATATAATGAAGGTGAAGTCACATTGGAGAGCATGATTTGGATTATTCATTTCTTGATCTGTTTAGATCTAGATTTGTCTTAGGAAATTTCTATGCAGGCTTGGGCCGTTTAGCAGAGTTTGTAGTTATTTTTATCATAAGGTGTTCCTGAGCGGGAATCCCACCTCTTTCCTTGAGTGATCTCTTGGGAGAGGATTGTTCTTCATTCCTTATCACTCATTGGAAGCATATTCATGTTGAGATTCCAGAGATGATGATCTTAGTGAAAAGAGTTGCTCTCTCACTCTGGTAACTGCCATTTTTGTGTAAGTCTATTTTTAGACATGGTGCTCATATTTAAAAAGTTGCAGGATGCTGTTTGTGGATGGTTGGTAAATTTGGAAAAATAATTGAAATTATATTTTTATAATATTGGGTGAAGTTTATTTTTAGATCGTCAATCTAAAAATAGATGTGTCAATTATTATTAGCCCTTACTAATAATCAGACTCTAAATATCAACTTATTCTCTTGGAGCACTTTATTTCAATATACAGATTTGGAAAATTAGTGGGTTGAAGGAATTATGCAATTCCTAGGGTTTACTGGTGGTTCATGCATGGAGGACTACAATAGAACTGAAGTGGAAAAGTTATAATGTGAGTCGTTATAGTTCATGGAGTTTTTATTCAAGCTTAACTCACTATTGGAGTTAAACTCAATATGAGCTAGTTGTATCTAGTCTAACTCGAATGATACACTAGTGAGAGGAGGAATTAATAATTTAATCTAATTCACAAATA
This sequence comes from Pinus albicaulis, assembly GCA_034641835.2. Lineage (NCBI taxonomy): Eukaryota > Viridiplantae > Streptophyta > Pinopsida > Pinales > Pinaceae > Pinus > Pinus albicaulis. The sequence continues at coordinate 1,029,786,438 of CM076580.1, forward strand.
ATAACTCATTAATCAACTGAAAATACGTAGTTAACTACAATTCATGTCAGCCTGAGAATCTGGAGAGATAGGTGAAAGGGAAGATGGACTATCCGTTGTGACTATAGTGATGCATTGATTGCACTAATACACACATTGGAGTTTCCAAATGAGGGGATTGCACAGTCAAGGCAAGGTAATCTGTACCCATTTAGAGCTATTATCTCGTGGATTGCGTGAGGAGGCAGTTATCGTGGCAAGAAATCGGTGCATGGATTTGCAGATTTCTTCTGATTAGTGTGTGACGATTGATTGTACTGAGAGCTTGATGTACTAAGATTTGTATGAGATTGTTACATGATCTCCATGATACATAATATATGATATTTTGGGTTTTCAGCTTCAGGATTTCCCGTTAAAAAAACTATGTTATGTGCGATTATTTTTATTGCTTCATGTGTTTGCAGTTAATTTTAATTTCTGCAAAAGATTAACAGTGGAAGGATTCTGTATTTAGCAAGAAGATAAATATTGTTAGATCAGGAGAATATGGATATATACATGCATCTTGTATATAATTTCTACATGGTATCATAGTAGTGTTAATTCTTGAAGATTGCAATAGTGAAGAATTGTTCAGTTTGTGCTGGTGGACAATTCAAATTTGCTGCAGAAAATTCTTGGTGCGATAGTTGAGTATACATTGAAATTTCTTTCAATGGGTTGTGATTGGAGTATGCCCTTTGTTACACCACTTTTTGGTCATCTAACCCATTGGTATTAGATGGACCCAAGTACACCATGTAAGATCAATTTTACCCCAAGTATAATTGCATTCACTATGAAAATAATTTAGTAAAACCACCTTTATTAAGCTGTTTATGGTCTAAACAGGAAACCCCATGGGGAAACATTAAATAAATCCATATTTGTTTGATTTTCCTCAAGGAATAATTAGTTAAACAAAATTTTAATTAATATTCCTGGTTATATTTAACCCAAAACAAGGAAATTAATTAGATAAATCATTATTTATCTTATTATTTTCTAAGAATAATTATTTAAACATTACTTAAATAATATTATTTGTTAAATATGGCTAAATCTCCTTTAAATAATTAAATAAATCATTATTTATTTGATTATTACTCTACCATATCCTTAAAATGATAAATAAATCATTTATTTATTTATTATTACTTAATCACATCCTTAAAATGATAAATAAATCATTTATTTATTTATTATTTACAAATAAGGGGATTTGACTCAAGTCAAATTCCTTTTCCCTCCAAAAAATATAATAAAATATTCCATAAACTTGGATCTTGATTTGGTTAATAATATTTTAACTATGCACCAATATCTAGACTAACTCAATATTTTGTTATAAATAGAAGGGTTTTCCCATTCATTTGTCACCTTTTGTTGCCTAAAGATAACTCTGGATCTCAACTCTTGGTTTGACTATTGATCCACCATCATAGCCATATTTTTGCATTTTTGTCTAGGTTTTCTACACTATCAAGAGAGAGGAATTCTAAATCTGAAGTGCTGAAGACTTACAAGAACCCATCCCATTGAGGAGAACCGGGAAGACCCTCTTGTGTTTTCCTCCTAGGTGCCATTAATACAAAATTCATTTGATATATTCTTGTCTTGTCTATTGGATGCATAGAGTAAATATTATTTTTTCTACTGTTTAATGTCTTCTAATGCATAGATATATATTTTTCCAGCATTTATCTTGATCACCTAACTGCAGATCTGAAGATATTAGCAGTCATTTCTGCTGTTAGGGTTGTTTGTTATGCGCAACTAAAGTGGTATTTTTTTCGTACGCTTGGAATTAAGATTCATACTAACACCCTTGATGGGAGCTCAAATTACATAGCCTGGAAGGATAGGATGGAGGCGGTGCTGGAGGATAATGGACTGAAGGAGTTCATCGATAGCGATGTTTCTAAGCTGGGATCTAGTGATTCTGCATTACTTGATGCATGGAAAAATAAGATAGCAAAGACAAGAAGAATTATATTGGAAGGTGTGAAGGACCATATTGTGTCCAGCCTTTATGGGAAAGCCACTCCATTTTTAATGTGGAAGGCTTTGACAGATTTTTTCCAAAGCAACAACGACCAGAGGAAGTTGGCACTAAAAGAGCTCAGAAAAATAAAAATGGAGAAGGGCGACAATATTCCAAAATATCTCATGAAATTTGTCCACTGTAGGGATGTACTGGGAAGTGTGGGGATTACTATTGATGATGAAGACTTGGTGAGCTTGGCTCTCATTGGGTTTCCGAAGAGTTGGCATAACTATGAAGACTCTGTCAATGGACGGGAGAAACTGCCAGGATGGGAGCGACTTTGGTCGGATCTTGTGCAGGAGGAGATAAGGCGAGGTACCAGGGATGGCTCTTCATCGAAGAATGAAGATGAAGAGAATTGCGCTTTGGCTGCCAAAGCAAGGAAAGGGAAGGGGAAGAAATTTCCTTCAAAATCTGAGGCTAAAGGCAAGAAGCAGGATTTTTCTAAGGTGAAGTGTTTTCACTGTCACGAACATGGGCATTTCGCCACTAACTGCCCATAGAAGAAGAAGAACAAGAAGGCTGTTGGAGCTGTAGTTGGAGAGGCCTTAGCCTCAAAATTTGAACTTGATTTCTCTTTAATTGCATGCTTGATTTCACGCTATATGGGATCGGTGTGGTATCTTGATAGTGGTGCATCTTTCCATATGACAGGAGATAAGGAGTTGTTTAGTGACTTGGAGGAGAAGGACCTTCAAATGCATATAGAGATGGGCGAAGATGGTCGTATAGTGTGATCGGCATTGGGAACATTACCTTTTAGAGGGATTCTAGTAATTCATTATTTTTGAAAGATTTTATGCATGTTCGAGGTCTGAAGAAGAACTTGGTCTTGGTTGCAATGTTGGAAGACAAAGGTTATGACGTTGTTTTTAGCGATGGAAAATCTTTCCTGCGACATAAAAAAATGGGTCAAACCAAGAGGATAGGGATTCAAGTTAAGAATCTCTAAAATTTTGAGGTAGATGGCTGCGCTGCAATGGTGGGCAAAGCAGAAGAAGTGGTGAGCCGGGATGAGGGCGAATTATGGCACAAGAGATTGGGCCATCTTCACCATGGCGCTTTGAAGATTTTGCTGCAGATTTCTACTGGACTTCCCAAGGGTACTCTTGCACAGTCAGATCAGTGTAAGGGATGTACTATGGGTAAGTTTGTGAAGACCACCTTTCATGAGAAGGAGAACCATGCTTTGGTGATCCTGGAGAGAATTCACACAGACGTGTGTGGACCTTTCTCGGTTGCTTCAATAGAAAAACACAGGTATTATGTTATATTTGTTGATGACTATTCTTGTAGATGTTGTATCTTCTTCATGCAGAAGAAGAGCGAAACATTCTCAAAATTATGTGAGTTTAAAGCATTGGTGGAGAAGGATTCAGGGAAGCAAGTGAAAGCTGTATGGAGTGATAATGGTGGTGAATACATCTCGGACGAATTCAAATACTTCTGTAGCAAAAAAGGAATTCGAAGAGAACTCATAGCGCCTCATAACCCACAGCAGAATGGGGTCACGGAGAGGAAGAATAGAATGATCGTGGGTGCTGCAAAAGCTATGGTTAAGAGGGAGCTAGACTTGCATGTAGTGAAGGAACTGTTTGTTCTGAAAGATGAGCCTCCGGATGTGGATCAATCATATGAGGAGGAGTGGAGGAGTCCACTCATGCAGAACCAAACATCAGACAAGGCAGAAAGCGTCCCATAGAAACTGAGAGACTGAAGCTTGATGGGGCACAGAATGTAGGAGTCCCTACATCACTGCACAGACATAGATAGTCACCTGACCGATTTACTGGATACATGGCTCTTATGAGCAAGTGTATCATGACAGAGCCATCTTCTTTTGAAGAAGCAGTGCAGAAGCCCACATGGGTAGATGCCATGGTGGAGGAGTATGACTCCATTTTCAGAAATAGTGCTTGGGAGATTGTTCCAGGGCTGGTGGGAAAATCAGTTGTAGGATCAAGATGGATCCACAAGGTAAAGCAAGCTGCTGATGGGAGAGCCAAGAAGTATAAGGCAAGATTTGTTGCCCGGGGCTTCTCACAGATCGAGGGGATTGATTATGAAGAAACCTTTACACCTGTCACACGATATTCTTCCATAAGGACCATCCTTGCTCTCTCAACGTAGATGGGTTGGCACATTCATCAGATGGATGTGAAGATTGCATTCCTTAATGGGATCATTGAGGAAGAGGTGTAAATTGAGCAGCCTAAAGGATTTAAGATCTTCAACAGCGAGTCACATGTGTGCAGGCTCAAAAGAGCACTGTATAGGCTGAAGCAAGCACCATGTGCTTGGTACACATGGATTGACAACTATTTCATTGGAATTGGCTTCACCAAGAGTGAGGCAGATGCAAACCTGTACCAAATTGTGGTGGAGGGTAAGATTTTAATCATTGTTCTTTATGTTGATGATTTAATACTAACGGGTGATGAGCAGTTGATACACTCATGCAAGGAAGATCTTGCGAAGGAGTTTGAGATGAAGGATTTGGGCCTCCTTCATTATTTCCTTGGATTGGAAATATGGTAGCGGGAACGTGAATTTTTTTTGTCTCAAGGCAAGTATGCTCGGGAGATACTTGAAAAGTTTCACATGAAAGGCTGCAAGCCTATCGACACTCCTCTTCCAGGAAATTGGAATAAAGAGGATGCCACATCGGTAGAGGTAGTGGATGCCACTGTTTATCGACAGTTGGAGGGTTCACTCATGTATTTAGTTAGTACAAGACCGGACATATGCTATGCGGTGAAATAGCTTTCACAAGCGTTGGTTAAGTCTACCAAACTCTTTTGGAAGGAAGGCAAGCATGTCCTGAGATATCTTAGGGGAAAATCTGAGTATGGCTTATGGTACAGACAGATGAATGAGGTGAAGTTGCATGGCTTCACGGATGCAGATTGGGCAGGCATCCCAACAGACAGAAAGAGCACATCAGGAGGGGTTTTCAGTATCAGATCTACAGGTGTTTCTTGGTACAACAGGAAACAAAGATCCATGGGACTTAGTTTAGCGGAAGCAGAATACATGGTAGCAAGTCAAGCTGCATGTGAGGCTATCTAGATGAGCAAGATCCTGGTCGGTTTTTTCAGTTCACATTTAGATCCTACAGTGATACATTGTGATAATCAGAGTTGCATTAAAATCTCGATTAATCTTGTGTTTCATGATAGATCTAAACATATTGATATCTGGTATCATCATATCAGAGATTGTGTGCAGCGGAAGATCATGTTGCTTTAGTAGATTCCTACGAAATATCAGGATGTAGATATTCTGATGAAGGCGCTCACCAGGAGAAAATTCGAATACCATAGAGGCAGGATCGCGGTGAAGGATAATCCATATCTATTTGAGAGGGAGTGTTGAGATTGAATAAGATGATGAGCTTAGTGAAAAAAGTAGCCTTCACTAAGTGAGCCCGCAGGCTATTTTTGGCGCAAGTCTATTTTTAGACATGATGATCATATTTTAGAAGTTACAGGATGCTATTTGTGGATGGTTGATCAAGTTGGAAAAATAGATGAAATTATATTTTTAGAATATTGGGTGAAGTCTATTTATAGATCGTCGATCTAAAAATAGAAGTGTCGATTATTATTAGCTCTTAATAATAATCCAACAATAAACATCAACTTATTCTCTTGGAGCACTTAATTTCAGTGCACAGTCTTGGCAAATCAGTGGGCTGAAGGAATTACGCAATTCCTAGGGTTTACTGGTGGTTCATGCATGGAGGAATTAGTTAGAACTGAAGTGGAAAAGTTATGATAGAGTTGGAAGAGTAGTTCATGGAGGTGTTATTCAGTTTAACTCAATTATTAGAGTTAAAATTAGTTGAGCTAGTTGTATCTAGTCTAACTGAATGATACACTAGTGAGAGTGGAGTGAATTAATAAGTTAATTAATTCACAAATAATAACTCATTAATCAACTGAAAAATAGAACAGTTAACTACAGTGCATGTCAGTTCCAGTGGAGACCCAGTGGAGATATAGGTGAGAGGGCAAGATGGACTATCTATTGGGACTATAGTGATGCATTGAATGCACCACACACACATTGGAGTTTCCAATAAGGATTGCACAGTCAAGGCAAGGGTAATTAGAATTAATTCAGAGCTATTCTTCAACAGGGATTGCACAATGGAGGCAGGCTATCAAGTGGCAAGAATTCGGTGCATGGATTTGTAGATTTCTTCTGATTAGTGTGTGACGATTGATTGTACTGAGAGCTTGATGTACTAAGCTTTGTATGAGATTGTTACATGATCTCCATGATACATAATATATGATAGTTGGAGTTTTGTAGCTTCAAGGTTTCCTATTAAAACAACTCTGTTATGTGCGATTGTTTTTATTGCTTCATGTGTTTGCAATTAATTTTAATTTCCACAAAAGATTAATAGTGGAAGGATTCTATATTTAGCAAGAAGATAAATATTGTTAGATCAGGAGAATATAGATATATACATGCATCTTGTATATAATTTCTACACTTCAGGAGGTTGTTTCTAGCATTCAGTTAGGAAACCAGTGGAGGATTCATCCTATCACTTTGTTCTTCACATCCAACTTTTTAGGAGTAGCCGATCTACATCCGACATTCAGGCCATTGGGTTTTACCTCCATGCAACAACAGTCTCTTCAAGGATTACACAGTCCAGTCCTGTAAATCTATTGGAGGAAGGAGGTTTCCAGTATTTCAGCTGGAAATCCTGTGAGGGATCATCTCCTCACATTGGATCTATTGTTTCCATCATTCAGGAGCTGATTTGACACATCTAGAAGTATGCTATTGAGCCTCCCTCTCCGACAGTGCAATTTTCTGAAGTTGTTGTTCATTCAACAACTATTTTCAGTAGAGGAGATTGGAGGAGTTAGATCTTGAGATTTTAGCCCAAGGATCTAGTGAAAGGGTTATCCCTTCTTGCATAGACCTTATTGTGCACCATTGCAGCCATCATATCATCAGATCTAGCTTCAGGTCTGCATTCCCAATAACATATATGTGAAGCCCTCAGAGGGTTGTTTTCTTAGACTTATAGATTTGAGAAACCCTTTTTGGGTTATCTTGGGAATCCATCATTGATCCGAGATCTACAATTTTAGCATCATCAGAGCTCCTATTCTACCTAGATCTGAATTTATATATTTTAGGCAGTTGCAGTCCCAATAGTTGTAGCAAGGACAACGCAGTTTACCTTCTAGCAGTTCAGCAGTTTCGCAGTCCCTCTTGCAAAATCATTGTAGGGTCATTCTAGGCCACCCTTGTGGCTTGAGTGTCTCATATTTTGAGAACTATTGTATTTGATTTCCCCCCTCAAATATAATAAAATGGCTCAACCATTTCTGTGCATTCTGATGTGTATATAGATTTATTTTTTACTTTGTTGTAGTTCTTATATTGTGTTTCAGTATTACTACATTCTCCCTTTTGGTATATTACATTCTATCACTAAACCAAGTGAGTAATATGCTCAAGATCTTGCCAAATATATGAAAGGGGAAGTTAGGGCTCAAAGGATTCTCATATAATCCATCAAGGATACCCTCATCCCATATGTATCTAAAATCGAAACTTCAAAATAAATCTATGAAAAACTGGTAGAGTTGTATTCTGTAAGCACTGTTGGAGAAGTCATCTAATTAAGGCAAGAAATCTACAAGCTAAAGATGTGAAAGGAATATGGAATAACCTCCTATTTTTTGAGGATATTTGAGATCCAAGATCAATTAAAAGATCTGGGAGAATTCATGTATGATAGTGAAATGACTACAATTGTATTAAATGCACTACCGAAGGAGTGGTGTAAGTTTACTTCAAGTATATATGTGAATATAAAAGCTACTCCATTCCAGGATCTATGATCGCTATGAAAGATTGAAGAATCTAGACTAAAGGCCAAATCTGATGTGGGAGTAGGTGAGAAAAATCAAGCTTATGATGTAATGACAAGAAGAAAGGGAAAGTTTGAAAATTCTGGTTCTTGGAAAAAGTAAAGGGACATGTCTAAAATTAAATTCTATGGGTTTCAAGATCAACACACAAGAATCATCATAGAGAAGCATGGAAGATGGTTATAATATATGGAAGTCAAGTATATAACTATTGGGAATCTCATTGGGAACATAAGTGGTAAGGTAATCTAGTACCAGGTCCATCATACATCTGTCAAAAGGAAACATCTGCTGATGGGATACTTTAGATCCTCAAAATTCTCTAATGGTATCTTCATTGAAAGGTTCACTGATCATGAGGAAAATAAAGTGTTTCATCAAGAATTCCAAACTTGTGGAATTCATGGGATGATAGTATGATGAACTAAAGGTGAAGTAAATCAAGGGGTTGAAGCTATTTCAATCAAGGAAGCTGCCGCAAGATGTATAGATGACCCAGAGGAAAAATGAGGGATGTAGGAATGCATGGGCAACATATTCACTAGATGAAATCAACTTAATATGTCCCCATCTGAAGTATGAGGTGGTTGACTACAATTGAGGAACTCTGATTGGAAGCTACTGAGAATAAAATGTGTGAAGAAAGGAAGGAAGAGATCATATAATATGTAACCATGGTACATGCAATCAATATCTGGAATACCAAGAATATTTAACTAGTATATCTCCATGGAAGATATGAAGACTTTGATGGAGTTTGATAAAGAAAGAGACACTTTACAATATATATCTCTGGGATATGTGTCGATATGAATGCAAGATGATGATGAAAACTAGAAGATGTCATGATGAGAGACCACCACAAAGGTAATGTTGATTTTAATTTTCATTCCTTTATTTTTGAATAAATATCTAGATGGGTTTATGCAGGGCTACCAAGGGAAGATCTATGTATGTCTTCCACCACCAATGCACATGTAGTAGGATGAAAGATCCTTAAGTAAATGTGGAAGGAAGAAATCAACATGGCATGAAGGAAGGCCAAATATAGACTGATGGATCACTTTATGATAATGATATGACTGACTCATGGATGAAAGTGATGGATGGTTTGTGCCCTAAGAAGAAGTCCCAAAATATGAAGACTCCTGAATGACGAAAATAAGTTCATGATATCGGGAGGAGTTATTCAAGTAGCTAGTTGTCCCATTATCTCCACCTGAGAAGCTTTTGTAAGTCCCTAATTGAGAGGGATCCTGGAAACAAGTCTCTTACTTGGAAGAAACTTGGAAATTCCTAAGCCAAGAGGGAGCTTAGGTAAATTCATTTATTGGAATAGATGTGTCCTCCCTAATTAAGAGGGAGAGATATGTTGAGAATTTGGAGGGTTGGAGATTAATACAAATTCTCTTATTGATAATTACTTGTGACCTTACTCATGATACTTATGCCTTCTCTTCTTTAGTTTAGTTAATATTTCATCAAGTCAATTATAAAAAATGTACAAGACACAAAATTTAGGCTCCTACAGCCAGGGAAAAAACCTCTCCCCCTTGGAGAGGAAAACCCGCAAAGAATTCTTCTTATAGATCTTCAAATGACAAGTACCATGACCCAGACTTAGACCCTTGACCTATATATGATTCCAAGACCTTGATTTAGCTTCTTCAAACTTGAATCTTATTTTCATCAAATTACTCAGTTCAACATCAACACTAGATACCTTGATCTTCACCTAGCATATGGTAAATCATAGATTTACCTTCCTCACAATTACTGCTTCTTCTCCTTATGATCACTGTCCTTAACAATCTGCAATATTGACTGTCCACAAAATTCCTTCAGATCCACATTAACATGTTATTCTTTATCCACATTTATGAGCTGCTCTTCCTGCACTTGTTCGCATTGAAAATTATGCCCTAATTCTCTGTCTTGTCAGCACTTATTGACTTTGGTAGATCCACAACCTTCCTAAAGTTTATCCACATTGAAGTCTCTACTTGTTGACTGTGGTGGATCCTCAAACATTCCTGAGGTTTATCCGCACTGAAGTCTTTGCTATATCCAGACTGTAATCTCATAATATGTCTGCAATTCTATCTGTAGTTGTCCGTAATTATTCCTATATTTGTCTGCAATTCTTCCTGTAATTTACCACAATTATTCCTGTAGTTGACCACAATTCTTCCTGTAGTTGTCCGTAATAATTCCTGTAGTAGATCCACAATCGTTCCTTTTCTGCATAGATTAATAGGGTATTTATAGTTGTTGTTGTTATTTAATTATCCGAACTGCTAGCTGACTTGTCCATGGTGAATTAGGCTGACTGAATAAGGTTTATTACAACTTTGGAGAGTTGATTCTTCACAGCATTTAAGGCTTGTCTTTCATCGTTGCATAGAGGGATGTTGTGAGCTTCTTCCACAAGGTCTTGGAGCATATTTTGACACTTAAATCAAACCTAGTGGACATCAATAAGAAGTCCATCTACTTAATAAAATCTTGCTCATGAAACCCATGGAGAAAGTACACCAAAAATACATTTTATTTTCTTTGTCTTCTTCTTTTCATAAATACATAATTACATAGTCAATCATGAAGACTGACCTAGTTACACTTTTCAACACTCCCTCTTAACTAGGGAGGTATTCATACAAGTACATGGTTACTTTCAAGCTGAAGAATCTCATAAGAATAATTGGATTGGTAATAGCATCTGTATAGCATCATATCAACTAGCATTGTCCTAATGCAAGGCCTTGACTAACATCCCCATCTCTCAACGAGACAATCGAATACAATGCTGGCGAGACACATGACTAATAGACACCATAGTCATTGTCTCTCCAAGGTACATACCCCACCTAGGTGTTCCCAGAGTATGGCCTTCTTGGACTATTCTTCTCTTGGGTAGCCAACCCTAAAATAATATCGGTCCATGACGACTCTCATCTTGAATGCCCTATCTCATTCTCAAAGAGTATCGAATGGTATATGATTACCCAATCCTCCATTCCATCTTCCAGACCAAAATGATGTGTCTATCCATTCTCTTCACATGGCCTTTACTAAGACTTATGATTGTTAGTCTTGGTCTAGTGTATGACACATGTAATAGAGAATCACATACGTCACTCCCTCTTAACATAGGAATGGCATACTTCAAGTTTCTTCCAAGCAAGAAACTTACCACTAGGTTCCTTATCGACTAGGGTCCTGCAGTAGAAATCCAAATAATCATGAAGAATTCCTCCCCTCAATGTCATGGTTTTTGATATTGAGGAATCTTCAACTTTTGGCTTCATAGGGCACAGATCATCCATCAATTTCAGTCATGAGTCATGTCCACTATCAAAAAGTGATTCATCAGTCTTCCTCATATGGTCCACCATTATGCTTATTTCCTTCGAATCATCTCTAAGGATCATACATCCTTTCTCATGATTAGCAACCCTGCACAAATTCATCCAGATAAACTTATACATATAAAATTTTAGAACAAAATTTACCTTAGTGATGATCTTTCACCATGAAATCTTCCTGTAGGCATTGCCATCCTTCATACAGATTGACACATTTCCTAATGATATGTTTTGCTACGGGTCTTCTTCTTTACCAGAATTCTGTCAGAGCCTAGATATCTTCTCAGGAGATATCCTAGTCACATCTTCTTGGTCTCTAGATGATAACTACCTCTTGACATGGTTGCATTTCATGATCTCTTCCTCTCGGCACATTATTCATTCCCAAGATCTTACAAATTTTTAATTTCTTGTTTATGTACAACCACCTCATATTCTATGAGGACATATTATGTTGATTTAATCTGTCAATTCATTGAGAGATCCTCCTTCATAGATCATACTTCTAAATATGGAAGTCTATTACCTGCAACCATATGACGTGACTTCACAGCATCCAATATCAGCATATATGAATGCATACCTCGTAGCTTTTTCCCTGAGTCATCCTGTAGCAATTTCTCTAGAACAAAGAGCTTCATTCCTTTGGCCTGCTTCATCAGTATGTCATCACATCCAAGAATTATGTCTCCATGATGACCCTTGATCTAATGAATATTTTACTTTAGTGGAGATATTTTCTAGAAGTTGTTTCAATGAGAGCTCCTTTCATGCTTCTATTGAGATGCTTCTTAATGTAAATTTCTTTCTATTATACTATATTACAATAAATCAGAGATCACTTAAAGAGAAATATGATCTCAATCATAATAGAGATCTCTCTCTTCCTCCTTGGATATTTTAGCATCATGTTCTTCTCTTTCATTAGTGACATGGGCTTCTTCCTTTTTCCTCTTGTCCTTTCTAGATTTAGCACAATCTCTTTTATAATTCCCAATTTCATTACATCCAAAGCATCATACGTTGTCCATATTCCTTATTTTATTATGAGGGCCAAATTTTTCGAATCTTCCTTTCTTCCTGTATGAGGCTGCAAAGGCATGCTTCTCTTCACTTGGTCCTGTATCAACTTCGGCCTTTAGTCTTGTTTCATCTATTTTACATAGAGACCGTAAATCATGGAATGGTGTGGCTTCTTTCTTCATGTATAGACTAGAAGTGAATTTTCCCCATTCCTCTTTTAGAGAATTCAACACCACTGTAGTCATATTAGTGTTAGAAATCACTTCTCCTAGTTCCTGCAGTTGATCTCTTATTTCAGAAATCCTCATGAAGTATGGAGTGATTCCTTCTTCCCTTGATAGTTTCATTTTGTGTAGTTCTTGTCTCAGAGAGATTGCTTCTCCAGTAGTACTCACAGAGAATAACTCCACCAATTTCTCATATATTTGTTTTGTAGTATTTAGTTTTGATACATAGGGAATGAGAGAGTCTTTGATGGATTCTATGAGAATCCTATGGGCTCTAATTTCTCACTTCATGTACTTTGCATGGGCCGAAGCATCTTCTTTTGGGGGTTGAATAGTAGATCCTTCGATATAGTCCATTACTTTGTCTTCAATTAAATTAAAGTCTGTTCTTTTCTTGCATGCACTAAAGTTTGATGACCCAACCAAGTTGTTTCTTTCTTTACAATAAGGCATCTTGACAGGTGGGGTCATGAATACTTACTTGAGTGGATTTTCTTGCAGCCTCCTTGAGGATGATAGAGAATGAAGTCAAGGGTTTCCTTTATTCAATGTTGGTGTACTTGAACCCTTGATTATAAAGAATATCTTCAGAAGTTGAGGTTCTCTCCAAACAATGTCTTGAGTGCAAATATTTGATGGAAAAGATTATTTTCTTGAATGATTTGATCTTTTTGAATGAGATAGGAGATCTCACTTGAAGTAGCTAGATAGTCTTCCTTGCAAACTGATTTGACTTTCCAACCCAAACTTTTATATTCGCTTCTTTGAGTGACCTAGATATGATTCCAAGACCTTGATTTAGCTTCTTCAACCTTGAATCTTCTTTTCATAAAATTACTCAGTTCGACATCAACACTAGAGACCTTGATCTTCACCTAGCATATGCTCGTAGTTTAATTTATTGAAAAGTAGGAAGGTAAATCATAGATTTACCTTCCTCACAATTACTGCCTCTTCTCCTTATGATCACTATCCTTAACTATCCACAATCTTGACTATCCGCAAACTTCCTTCAAATCTGCATTTACATGTTATCCTTTATCCGCATTTATGAGCTTCTCTTCCTGCACTTGTCCGCATTGAAAATGATGCCCTAATTATTTGTCCTGTCAGCACTTATTGACTGTGGTATATCCACAACCTTCCCGAGGTTTATTTGCACTGAAGTCTCTACTTGTTGACTATGGTTGATCCTCAAAATTTCTTGAGGTTTATCCACACTGAATTCTCTACTATATCCAGACTGTAATCTCAGATTATGTCTGCAATTATATCTGTAGCCGTCCCTAATTCTTCCTGTAGTTGTCCACAATTCTTCCTGTAATTGACCACAATTCTTCCTGTAGTTGACTGCAATTCTTCTTGTAGTTGTCCGCAATAATTCCTGTAGTAGATCCACAATCCTTCCTTTTTTGCACAGATCAACAAGGTATTTATAGTTGTTGCTATTAGTTAATTAGCCTACCTTCCAGCCTACTTGTCCATGCTGAATTAGGCCGATTGGATAGGGTTTATTCCAACGTTTGAGAGTTGATTCTTCACAACATTTAAGGCTCGTCTTTCATCGTTGCATAGAGGGATGTTGTGAGCTTCTTCCACAATGTCTTGGAGCATATTTTGACACGTAACTCAAATGTAATGGACATAAAGAAGAAGTCCATCTACTTAATAAAATCTTTCTCATGAAACCCATGAAGCAAGTACACCAAAAATACATTTTATTATCTTTGTCTTCTTCTTTTCATAAATACATAATTACATAGTAAATCATGAAGACCGACCTAGTTACACTTTTCAACACTCCCTCTTAACTAGGGAGGTATTCATACAGGTACATGGTTACTTTCAAAAAGTCAAGAATCTCATAAGAAGAATCATATTGGTAATCACATCTGTATAACATCATATCAACCAGAAAATGGGCTACAATGCTGGTGAGACACATGACTAATAGACACCATAGTCATTGTATCTCCAAGGTACATACCCCACCTAGGTGTTCCCAGAGTATGACCTTTTTGGACTATTCTTCTCTTGGGTAGTCAACCCTCAAAGAATATCGGTCCACGACTACTCTCATCTTGAATGCCCTATCTCATTCTCAAAGAGTATCGAATGACAGATGATTACCCAATCCTCCATTTTGTCTTCTAGACCATAATGATGTGTCTATCCATTCTCTTCACATGGCCTTCACTAAGACTTACGACTGTTAGTCCTGGTCTAGTGCATGGGACATGTAATAGAGAATCACATACGTCACTTCCTCTTAACACATGAAGTACATACTTCAAGTTTTTTCCAAGCAAGAAACTTACCACCAGGCTCCTTATCGACCAATGTCCTACAGTAACAATCCAATTACTCATGAAAAATTCCTCCCCTCGATGTCATGGTTTTCGATATTGAGGAATATTCAACTTTTGGCTTCATAGGGCACAGATCATCCAGCACTTTTAGTCAAAAGTCATGTCCACTATCAAAAAGTGACTCATCAGTCTTCCTCATCTGGTACACCGTTATGCTTCTTTCGTTTGAATCATCTCCAAGGATCATACATCCTTTCTCATGATTAGTAGCCCTGCACAAATTCATCTAGATAAACATATACATATGAAATTTTATAACAAAAGTTACCTTAGTGATGATCTTTCACCATGACATATTCCTGTAGGCATGGACATCCTTCATACAGATTGACACATCTCTTAATGATATGTTTTATTAAGGGTCTTCTTCTTTACCAGACTTCCGTCAGAGCCTACACATCTTCCCAGGAGATCTGCTAGTCACATCTTCTTGGTCTCTGGATGATAACTGCGTATTGACATGGTTGTATTTCATGATCTCTTCCTCTATGCACATTATTCATTCCTAGGATCTTACAAATTTTTAATATCTTATTTATGTACAACCACCTCATATTCTATGAGGACATATTATGTTGATTTCATCTATCAGTGCATTGAGAGATCCTCCTTCACAGATCATACTTCTAAATATGGAAGTATATTACCTGCAACCATATGACATGACTTCACAAAATCCAATATTAGCATATATGTCTGAATACCTCATATCTATTTCCTTGAGTCATCTTGTAGAAATTTCTCTAGAATGAAGAGATTCATTCCTTTGGCCTGCTTCATCAATATGTCATCACATCCCAGAATTCTGTCTCCATGATGACCCTTGGTCTGATGACTGCTTTACTTTAGTAGAGAGATTTTCTAGAAGCTGTTTCACCAAGAGCTCCTTTCATGCTTATATTGAGATGCTTCTTAATTTACATTTCTTTCTATTATACAATTTTACAATCAATCAGAGATCACTTAAAGATAAATATGATCTCAATCATCATAGATATCTCTGTCTTCCTCTTTCTTGGATCTTTTAGCATTAGGTTCTTCTCTTTCATTAGTGACACATATTCTTCCTCTTTCCTCTTGTCCTTTCTAGATTTATGAAAATATCTTTTATAATGCCCAAGTTCATTACATCCAAATCATCGTACGTTGTCCATATTCCTTCTTTTATTATGAGGGCCAAATTATTTGAATCTTCCTTTCTTCCTGGATGAGGTTGCAATGGCCTTTAGTCTTGTTTCCTATATTTTACATAGAGACCAAGTATTCTCTTCACTTGGTCCTGTATCAACTTTGGCCTTTAGTCTTGTTTCCTATATTTTACATAGAGACCATAAATAATTGAATGGGGTGGCTTATTTATTTCTGTATAGATTAGAAGTGACGTTTCCCCATTCCTCTGGTAGAGCATTCAACACCACTGTAGTCATCTCAGTGTCAGACATCACTTCTAGTTTCTGTAGTTGATCTCTTATTTCATAAATCCTCATGAAGTATGGAATGATTCCTTAATCCCTTGATAATTTCATTTTTTATAGTTCTTGTCTTAGAGAGATTGCTTCTCCAATAGTACTCACAAGGAATATATCCACCAATTTCTCATATATTTGTTTTTCAGTCTTTAGTTTTGATACATAGGGAATGAGAGAGTCTTTGATGGAATCTATGAGAACCCTCTGGGCTCTAATTTCACCCTTTATGTACTTGGCATGGGTTGGAGCATCTTCTTTTGGGGGTTGAACAATAAATCCTTCGATATAGTCCATTACTTCGTCTTTAATTAAATTCAAGTCTATTCTTTTCTTCCACGCACTAAATTTTGATGACCCAATTAGCTTGTTTCTTTCTTTACAATAAGGCATCTTGATAGATGGAGTCATGAATATTTAATTGAGTGGATTTTCTTACAACTTCCTTGATGATGATAGATAATGAAGTCATGGGTTTCCTTTCTTCAATGTTGGTGTACTTGAACCCTTGATTATAAAGAATATCTTTAGAAGTTGAGGTTCTCTTCAAACAATGTCTTGAGTGCAAATATTTGATGGCAAAGATTATTTTATTGAATGAGTTGATATTTTTAAATGAGATAGGATATCTCACTTGAAGTAGCTAGATAGTATTCCTTGCAAACTGATTTTAATTTCCCACCCAAACTTTGAACTTCACTTCTTTGAGTGTCTTTGTTGACAAGCAACCCTTATGTTCAAAACCTTAGCTCTGATACCATGTTGAGAATTTGGAGGGATGGAGATTAATACAATTTATATTCTTGATAATTACTTGTGACCTTAATTGTGATACTTATGTCTTGTCTCCTTTAGTTTAGTTAATCTTTCATCAAGTCAATTATCAAAAAATGCACAAGACACAAAATTTAGGCTCATAGAGCCAGGGCAAAAACCTCTCCCTCTTGGAGAGGAAAACCCGCAAAGAATTCTTCTTATAGATCTTCAAATGAAAAGTAACATGACCCAGAGTTAGACCCTTGATATGCTTCCAAGACCTTGATTTAGCTTCTTCAACCTCGAATCTTCTTTTCATCAAATTACTTAGTTTGACATCAGCACTAAAGACCCTGATCTTCACCTAGCATATGCTTATAGTTGAATTGCTTGAATAGTAGGAAGGTAAATCATAGATTTACCTTCCTCACAATTGCTGCCTCTTCTTCTTATGATCACTATCCTTAACTATCCACAATCTTGACTATCCACAAACTTCCTTCAGATCCACATTTACATGTTATCCTTTTTCCGCATTTATGAGCTGTTCTTTTCGAGAGAGATAATGATGAGGGTGTCTATACATCTTTGATCTAACCAGCATTGTGCTCAAATCTCATGGAGAGATAGAGATGTTAGTCAAGGCCTTGATATGTGACAATTATCATTGATATGATGATATACATACGAGGTACCAATCCGACTCTTCTTATGAGAAATTCTTTAGATTGAGAATGACTAAGTACCATTATGGATACTTCCCTATTTAAGAGGGAGTGTTGAGAAATGTAACTAGGTTTATTATTCATAATGACATGTGTAATTGTGTTTTTATGTAATTCATGAAAAGAAAAAAAATAAAATTATTATTTTAATGACTGTCTCATGGGATTCATGAGCAAGGATTTTTTTTTTATAGTTTGACTCCCTTTGTGAGTCCTTAAGATTAGTCATAAAGTAGAATTGAGTCAATTTCATGTATGAAGGACCCTTATTGGGCATATTAAATTTGTATATGAGTTAATGAATATGTCAAGTATCCCTCCAAGACCAAGCACAAGCACAAGCATTAAACTCAAGTCAACTTCAAAGTGGAATTAATTGTCTCCTCCAACAATCACATCGACTCACCTACATGTCAGGTTGGCTAATTGCCTTGGGAAACGACTATAAATAGGAGTTATCTACATCATTTTAGAGGAATATTTTCACAGATCATAGTATGAAGTGTAAGGGTCATTAACGGAGCCGTTACCAATAAGGAAGGAAGAAAGAGCAAAAAGAAAGTTTGTGTTTATTTGGGAATTTTTTTTGGGCCATATTACCTCCACACACAGAATTACAGACCTGTACATCATAGCAGTGAAGGACTAGGAAAGGTGGAAGTATATTACAATAGTGAAGTCCGAGGAAAGGTGAAAGTCGATGGAAGCAGTAAAGGCCGAGAAGAGAAAAATTCTATTACAGCAGTGAAGGACGAACTCTGTTGCAGTAGTAGCGCAGTCCTCCTAGGGAGCTAAAGTGGAAGAAGGCTAAAAGTATAAAGCAAGCCAAAGTTGAAGAAGAAGTCAAGAAGGAGGAAGGAGAAAAAAGTGGACAATTATGGAAAAATGAGCTTTGTGTCTTGGTCTTGGAGAGGTAGATAGGTCAAGGGTCTTGGTCTTGGTATTCATTAATTAGAATCTCTATAAGAAGAATAATTTTTTTGGGTTTTCCTCTCAAAGGGTGAGAGGTTTTGGCCCTGGCTGATAGCCTATATTTTGTGTCTCTTGTCTCTTTATGGTTTATGGATTGTTAGATGTTTTGTTATCACCAAAATCATACTTGATTGGCTGTTGTTCAGACAATTTTAGTGTAACTATTTCAAACCAATCTTGTGACTGAGGCTTAGTCTCCTCAACCTGAGAGGGTTATCTCAAGGGTTAATTATATTGATTAATGATAAAGATAGACGGCTAACTATATAAATTGTGTCTTGGTTTTGTATGTTTGTAGTTTGAAAATATGAAGGCTAATACTACCATTGGGCTTATGGAGTCAACAAATCAGTAGGTTCAGTGGCAAGGTTTCTTGACATGGAAGCCAAGGCAAATATGGGTCTTTAACAAAGGAAATTCACTCAAGAACATAGGTCAACAAAGTAATTTCATTACTAAATAAAGTCAGAGCATAGATTTATGAATTCTGAGTAATAGAAATGAAATCTACTGCTAGTGGTTCAAAGGCAATTCACTCATAAAACACAGAAAAACATAGTCATCTCATTACTAAAGGAATTCAGAGCATAGGGTTATGAATTCTGAGTAATAGCAATGAGATCTACTGCAAGTAGTTAAACATAATATGTAGATCAATAAAACATTAAAACCCCATGAGAATCTCAGGTCTGTCAAGAAGAAAACCTCTCTGTATTACTGATCACAATCAATTACATAAAGCTGTAGTTTTTCCAGAAAGTCTCCAACCCTTGGCAAATTCGACCCAATGGCCTTTAATAAAGAGCTTACATCATTAGCTGCTCTGCCTCTAGGCTAGATACATCGAATTTATATCTATTGACACCTTTTATAACCATAAAACATGAAATATATTACAAAAAGACACCTATCCTACTTGACAGTCCTATTTCGAAAATGACTCAAACTCATTACTATTGTTGAGTCTCAATTCTGCATCTTTTCCATACACTTTTCTATACCTTTTTCACTCACCTGAACCTCCCAAGTTGTCAATATCATTGTATGTTAATTGCAAAAGAGTATCTAACATGGTTTTTAACTATATTTTTGTGTCTGCTGTTTGATTTAGATTTTGTTCATTTAGCTACGGAATCTTGCCACTTTCCGCAGCTGCTGCAACTTTCCGCAGCCATTTTGTGAAACTCTATGTTACAGGTGTCTACAGGGAAAACGAGCCACATGGGCAGGTCAGAAATGATGTGGACATGGTTCGTGTCCTATTGGCTCGAGCAAACTCATCTAAAGAAGCCGTGGTCAAAGGCGTCCACATGGAAGTCAACCATAGAGTCTCACGGTGACAGGACTCTATTTCGTGTCACGTGAAGGTTCATATGGCCGTTTCTGAGCTTGCGGAGGACAAGTCGACATCTGTACATGGCTCCATAGCCGAATTCAAGCATCCACTCCTCATAGATTTACTTTGAAATACGGCCATGATCCTAGATCCATGGACGTAATGGTCTACGTGTTCTCCACCAGCATAAACTTTAGGAGACAGTTATATTTCTTTTGTTATATATAATGCGTTTGCATACGCATATAGAGTTAGTCGATGTTAGTCTCTGTTATCTTTTATTAGTCTGCTTTGTAATGTAATTACGCTGCCTTAGTGCCGTAATACCACCTTACTGTTATGACTGCATTTTAATATAAGAAGACTCTGTTTTCAGACTTAATTCGTACTTGAAGATTGTTGCCAAGGCTGGTGTAGAGGGCCCCTGCTCAGCTGAGGTTTTGTGCATTAGTGTATAGTTCTTATTTTATTTCTTTAAAGTTCATTGTGCCATAATCCATTCACATGTTTATACATTGCATTTTTCATGATACATATGCTTCATTTCTGTTTATAAACTTTCATGCTTTCCATTTCACTTCTGTCTTTCACGTTTTATGTTATTAATCACTGATCAGTGTTCTTGTTTCAGGTTATAGATAGGCAGCCTGGGCATTTTCATAGATTTTTGACTAATGACATGGGATTAACATTGTTCTGCTGTTAATTTGTTTTTCTTAGTTTCTGTTTAATTTCAGTACTGCTTTGTTTAATTCAGTTTTGCTCATTTGCTTCAGTAGTTAAATTTAGATATATTAAACTGCTCATAACATCTTCAGTTGCCTCCGAAAGCCACAGCTGGACTGATGGTGAGGGATTGTATTATGAAATGTGTAGTTTAGTATTAGTTTCCTTTCTGTAAATTTAGATATATTAAACTTCTCATAACATCTTCAGTTGCCTCCGAAAGCCACAACTGGACTGATGGTGAGGGATTGTATTATGAAATGTGTAGTTTAGTATTAGTTTCTTTTCTGCAAATTTAGATATATTAAACTGCTCATAACATCTTCAGTTGCCTCCGAAAGCCACAGCTGGATTGATGGTGAGGGATTGTATTATGAAATGTGTAGTTTGGTATTAGTTTCCTTTCTGCAAATTTAGATATATTAAATTGTGCATGACATCTTCAGTTACCTCCGAAAGCCACAGCTGGACTGATGGTGAAGGATTGAATTATGAATGTATGGTTTGATATTAGTTTACTTTCTGCAAGTTAGATATCAGTTACTCAAGTTGTTTATGGTTACTTCCGAAAATCATAGCTGGACTAATGATGAGGGATCAGAAGACAAGTTGATGCAAATTGATTTAGATTTACTTTATTGCAGCTTTTGGATTTCTTTCAACATAATTTATTTTGTGTTTAGACAGCAGCAAGAATAGTTTGGTTTCATGCTCACTATTTCACTGTTTTGATTCATTAGATTAGCAGCATCTTTTCATTTCAGCAACGCATTTTCATTTCCTTTCAAGTTTTTTCATTGTAATTTTCAAATTCCTTTTTAAGTTTCAAGTTGGTAAATCATTATAGAGGATATCATTTCCTTGAACAAACATAACCATACTTGTTTTCATTTTATAATTTCCATTTCATCTTAGAAAACCAAAAACGACAAAAAGTTAAGAAATAGGTTATCTTGCACATATAGTGCGCCGCACTTCATCAGCTTACGAATCCCGGATTAACAAATTAAATGCAGCAATTTAGGACACACTAAATTGACCAAACATTTTGGCGCCGTTGCCGGGGAAGTGTAACTAGGTAGCCAATTTCTTAAAAAAAAAAACATAAAATCATAAAAGAAGGGAAAACTTGATAACTTCTTGAAGTATGCTCTCCTCTTGCACCTAGTGTGATTTGGAGGATCAGAAAAAAGAGTTATTGGTTTAGTAATTTCTTAAGTATGCTCTCTTCTTGCACCTAGTGTGATCTGGAAGATCAGAAAGAGAATTATTAGCCCAACTTTTTAAAAAAATAAAAAAATGACATGCATAGAGCAAGAGATTCTAGGGGAAGGTTTATAGCTAAAGCCAAGAGTTCGATTTTCACAACTCCATCTTCTTCAAGGCATAGACCAGATTCACCACCATCTACCCCTAGCCTTAATATTTTTGGAACTCAAGGAGCAGTTGAATTAGAGGATTCTCCTATACCATCTACTCAATCCCATTTAGAAAACAAAGAGACACTCTCTCATCCTCCCTTGGTAGAAGAACTAGAAGAATTTAAGGACTCTAAAGAAACTATCATGGCAGAGGAAGTAATAGATGGAGGTAGAGGTAGAGGTAGAAGAGGAGGAAACAATGGAGACAACAATGGTGAAGGAAATAATGGTAGAAATAGGGAAGGAGACAACTTGTTTGGATTCCCTATAGTTGATGAGGAAACTCATGCAACGATGAAAAATATCTCACCATCTGTTCTCCCTAACTTTTATGGATTGCAAAGTGAGGATCCTGAAACATTTCTGTTTGAGTTTGAAGTTGTGTGCCGAACCTATGACTATATGGAAGACTCTCAAAAACTCAAACTGTTTCCTTCAACTTTGAAGGGATATGCTTTGAAATGGTTCATGGGATTGGCCACTCAATCTATTAGGACTTGGAATGATATGAAACAAACATTTTTGGATAGATACTTGGATTATTGTATGCCCACCAATCACAAGGATGAGGTATTCAAAATGATGCAAAAAGAAGATGAAAATTTGGAAGACTTACTTGAAAGATTTCAATACAACTTGAAAAGAGAAAAGATGAGAAACTTAGATGATGAAACCTTGAAAGCCCTCATATTAAAAGCCATTAGAGATGAATGGATAGATATTTTAAACATGATGGGGAAAGGAGATATTTCTCAACTCCCACTTCGTGACATAACAAAACTATGTGTCCATCTCTCAAGAGGAAAATCTAAAACAGGAAAAGGGCCTAGGGATCCTTTTCTTATTAGGGCTAACAAATCTGCAACTGGATCAGTAAGTAGGGCAGAGATTGGTAACATGCTTGATGAGTTCAAAACTGATATCTTAGGGAGCCTTAGTGAACAACTAGACACCCTTAAAATCCAAAACAAGCAGAAAGCAGAAACAGATGCTTTAGCCATCTTTTGTCCGAAATGTAGGAAGAAACATGCTTTGAGGGAATTTCCCTTGGATGCAAAAGTTGTAGAAACATGTATGATTTGCTCAGAGAATCATGAGATCAAGGATTGTCCTTCAATTCCTGGACTCAAAGCTGTCTTTCAAGAAGACCCAAATTCAGTAGAATCTCTCTGTTTTGTTGCAAGAAGACCTTGGCAGGGACAACAAACTCAAGGGTTTAACAACCCTATGAATTTTCAAACCCCACCAAATTGGAATCCTTGGCAACAACCTTGGCCCCAACATCAGAATCCATATCAGCCATGGGTACAAGGGATGCAAAATACTTATGGGAGATTTACTCAATTTTATCAATATCCTTCATCTTTTCAAAATCAACAAGTTCCACAACTTCCAAATTCAAATCCACAACTTTCATTGCCATTTCCACAACAACAACCTTCTCAACAAAATCCAAATCCTCAACTCATGCTCCCATACCAACAAAAGACAAATCAACTTCCAGCTCAGCCATTGCCAAATCCTAACAATAAGAATCCTCAGAATACTTACATGGTAGAAGGACAACAATTTCCTACCTATATGATTGTTCCTCTCAACGATGTACAACTCAGATCTGGTAGAGTTTTAGAAAAACCTTCTATAGATATCCAAGAGCAAGATACCTCTGAGGAGGATTCTCTTCAAGTCAATAAGGGTTATGAGGAAGCATCTCTTCAAAATACAAGCATGCAAAAAGAAAAAGAAAAGACAACACCCACAACTCCTATAGTTGAGCAACCTGCATCTTTATCTACACCTCCTTTTTCTGAAAGACTACAAATTGAAAAGGGGGTGGAAAATTTTTTTTTGTTGCCTAACTATGACTTTCTAGATGAATTGAAGAATGTTTGTATCAAGATTCCCTTGCTACAAGCCATTCGAGAGATTCCTATTCTAGCAAAAACCATAAAGGAGTTGAGTTTCAAAAGACCAGGAAGGAAACTAAAAGACACAAGAAGAATCCACCTGGTAGGAAAGATTGGAGATATTATGATGGGAAAAATTACCATGCAGAAGTATGTAGATCCAGGAAGTCCAATTGTCAAGACACATATAAATGGGATAGAAATTCCAAACACATTGATTGACTTAGGGGTTGCTATCAACATTATGAGTAGACAGACTATGGACCAGCTAAAACTTCCTAACCTTCTTTTTACACCTACTTTACTGCAACTTGCAGATCAATCAATTATTAAACCAGATGGTGTATTAGAAGATATTTCAGTCTCCTTAGATTCTTGGGAATATCGAGTAGATTTTATGATTTTGACTCCCAAGAGTAATCTAGGAGGGCACCCACTTATCTTAGGAAGACCTTGGCTAGCCACAGCTGATGCTTTTATTAGTTGTAGATCTGGGGACACGTAAATTTCTAATGGTAATTAGACAAATAAATTCAATTTGTATCCTCCAGCAAGAGCAATCACAGAAGTAGGAGACAATGAATGGGTTAATGATGAGGACAATATACAACCTGTCTTTACCATTTCTGAAATCAGTGAGGATAGTCAAATTCTGAACACATTAGAAAAATTTGAGACATCTTCAGAATATGACCCCACACAATTTCAGTTGGAATCTGACATAGAATATTTATCATCAAGACAAATGTCTCTTTACTCTATGGAAGAGTTTGGTAGTTCTACTATTGAGATTTTTCCAGGAAAAAAACTGAATATCAACAAACTTTTGGAAGAATCACAACAAGAAGAACTAACCAAAATCTTGCAAAAACATTCTACTGCATTTGCATGGGAGTATACTGACATGAAGGGTATTGATCCTAAGACTTGCATCCATCATATCTATATTGAGGAAAATAGTAGACCAATCGGACAACCTCAAAGAAGGATGAATCCAAATCTTAGGGAGATAGTGAAAGAAGAGCTCCAAAAACTTCTCAATGTAAACTTCATTTATCCAATTTCAGATAGTAGATGGGTTTCTCCTTTGGTTATAGTACCTAAAAAGAATGGTAAATGGAGAGTATGCATTGATTACAGGGAATTGAACAAAGCAACTTTGAAGGATCACTTTCCTTTGCCTTTTATTGATCAGGTATTAGATACATTAGCAGGTAAAAAGTAATTTTTATTTTTGGATGGTTTTAGTGGCTATAATCAAATTCAGGTAGCACCTGAAGATCAAGATAAGACCACATTTACTTGTCCATGGGGAACTTTTGCCTATTGAGTGCTTCCTTTTGGGTTATGTAATGCACCTGCAACATTCCAAAGAGCAGTACTAGGAATTTTTTCTGATCTAATCCATGATTGTGTAGAAGTTTATATGGATGATTTTACAGTTTATGGTAATTCATTTGAAGAGGCATTAGAAAATTTGGAAAAAGTTCTCATAAGATGTAAAGAAACAAACCTTTCATTAAGCCATGAAAAATGCTTTATGATGTTTACTGAAGGGATTGTTTTAGGACATCATATTTCGGGAGATGGGATTAAGGTTGATAGATCAAAATTTGAAGTCATCTCCAAGTTGCCTATTCCAAATTGTCAAAGAGATGTTAGAAGTTTTCTAGGATTTACTGGTTACTATAGAAGATTTATAGAAAACTTCACTAAAATAGCATCTCCACTCTTCAAATTGCTTACAAAAGACTGCGAATTTAAATGGGATCCTGATTGTCAATCAGCCTTTGAAACTTTGAAAACAAGAATATCTGAAGCACCTATCTTGAGAGGACCAAATTGGAAACTCCCTTTCCATATTTCTACGGATACTTCAGATACAGCTCTAGGAGCTGTGTTGGGTCAAAAATATTTAGTTCCTTATGCCATTTATTATACCAGTAAAAATTTGACTCCCACAGAGTTGAACTATACTGTGATTGAAAAAGAGTTTTTAGCTGTTGTTCATGCAATTAATAAGTTTAGACATTACATAACAGGCTATGAAACTTTTATTCATACTGACCATTCTGCAATTAGATATTTATTGAACAAACCTGTTACTAATGGCAGAGTGACAAAATGGCTCTTACTTTTGCAAGAATTCAATATTACTGTGTTGGATAGACCAGGAAAACAAAATACAGTAGTTGATTTCTTGTCTAGGATTCAGAATACTAAAGAAGATTCTCCTGTAGAGGATAAGTTTCCTGATGAATACTTGTTTGGAGTAACTATTAAGACTCCTTGGTATGCAGATATTGCTAACTATTTGGTTACAGGGAAACTGCCTTCACATTTATTTCCAAATGAAAAACGAAAAATTATTCAGGAGAGTTCAAAATATTCATGGATTTCTAACGAATTGTTTAAAATAGGGCCAGATCTTGTGATCAGAAGATGTGTCAGGGAAGATGAAATGCCTGATATTCTTAAGGCATGTCATGATGAACCATGCAGCGGACACTTTGCGGACAAAAGGACGGCCTATAAAATCCTTTCTTTGGGATATTATTGGCCTTCCCTTTTCAAAGATGCAAAATAATATTTCAAAAGGTGTGATAGCTGCCAAAGAGTAGGGAAACCTACCCTTTCAAATGAAATGCCATTGCAAACACAGGTACTCATTGAACCCTTTGAAAAATGGGCTTTAGATTTCATTGGACCTATTAATCCACCATCTAAGCAAAGTAAGTATATATTGGTTTGCACTGATTATGTTACTAAATGGGTAGAAGCTAAAGCATTAGTATCTGCTACTGAAAATTCAGTTGTTCATTTTCTTTATGAGGATATTTTTACTCGCTTTGGTGTTCCAAGAGAAATTGTGACAGATCAGGGGAGCCAATTCACATCAAATTTGGTGGAGAAGTTGATGCAAGAATACAAAATCAAGCACATAAGATCTACTCCTTACCATCCACAAGAAAATGGTCAAGTGGAGTCCACAAACAAATTTCTTGAAAGTATCATCACCAAAACTGTTCATCTACATAGAAGAGATTGGGCAGAAAGGCTTCCAGAAGCCTTGTGGGCCTACAGAACTACATGGAGGAATACAACAGGACATTCTCTCTATGAACTTGTTTATGGGAAAGAAGTCTTGCTCCCCATTGAGTTCCAAGTCAAGACCTTCAAGATAGCAGTTCAGTTGGGGATGGACTTATCAGAAGCCCAAAAGCATAGAATGGAGCAGTTGAATGAACTAGATGAGATCAGACAAGAAGCAATTTTAAGAACTGATCTAGTTCAATATCAAAGAGCTAAATGGCATGACAAGTACATCAAAGAGAAGAAGTTTCAAGAAGGAGATTGGGCATTGTTATTTGATTCCAAGTTTAAAGATTTCCAAGGAAAATTTCAGACTCATTGGCTTGGGCCATATGATATTGACAAGATCTTTAGCAATGGAGCGGTAAGAATCAAGACCATTGATGAGTTTCAAACTCCTCTTATTGTGAATGTCCATAGATTGAAAGTTTATCATAAGCCACTCTCAAAAGAGGATTTTGTCAAAATGTTTCAAGAAAGTTCTGCAATCAGGCTGGTACAGAAGAATTCTTCTTCTCCACCAGCCTAGCTTTTGTTCTTTTCAGTTAAAAAAAATAAAATAAAAAAAATTGTATAAACCTGAAAACCAATCACTGATTGGCAGTCTTATACAGAAAATATAGGGTGAAAATCAGGAACACCTGACACTCTATGTTTTCCAAAAAAAAATCTCTCTCTTTTATTTCACAAGTCTTGTGACCACCCACTCCATTCCATCCCACTTCATTCCATTTAATTTCACTTCATTTCACTCCATTCCATTTCATTTTATCTGTTTCATTCCATTTCATCAATAAAAATCTTTTTCATGACCATTTCCATTTGGTCATTTGTCATTTGTTCATCTCCATCCATCCAAATAATAGCTGTGTCAGTTTCCGCAGCTGACTCCAGTTTCCGCAGCCAGAAGAAGATTCCGTAGCTACAACTCTGTTTTCAAAAGAATGTATAGCCAGATGTTATTTCCATAATCATGAAATAAAATGCAGGTGAGAGGATCAAAAAATGAAGACATGGAGCATTCAAGACACCAATGAAGAGCAATTAGTTGAAGACCAAGGAAAAGGCAAAGATTCCAAAGGTATGAATAAAATTTATTTCAAATAGCATTGAAAAACACATTTTTATATAGTTCTGAACCATGAGCTCTATCCATTATGTGCAATGATTATATTGACAATTCCGTAACCTTTCAAGATCTCCATATTATCCTATCACATTCATTCTCAAACGGTTCCATCATTAAAACCCCCGATCTTCACTCATGTTCCAATATTCCACCGGTGACAATGAGACGTATTTGATTTGACCACGGACTCTTACAGCCGCATAAATCCATAACCGTTGTTGAAATGTGCTCATATTTATTGTGTAGCCACCAAAATTCAAAACACTGTCGGATGTGTTATACTCTGTTAATCTCTCTGTCGTGCTCTCTGTTGTGCTCACGAAAACCCCTCTCTGTTCTGTTCACTCCATTCCGCTCTCTATTACGTTATAATCTATATACCCACTCTCTGATATTTACCCACAGTCATTGTGCTCATCTCTGTGCATTCAACCGTTCTGTTTCCATTAAACCCTCACGCAGGCAAATTTGTGAAGAGCAGAAAGAAAAAATGGGTAAATTGCTAAGAGTAGAACCGGAAGGACCTAAGTTTATGGAGGGATATCCGCAAGTAAGGGATATATTTAAGAAAGGAAATTGGCTGTGGTTTATCCAGAAATTCAGAGGTTATCATAAAGAAGTGACGAAGGCATTCGCAAGGTCGTTTAATGGCTTGGAAGCAGAGATTGGAGACCTTAAGTTTGCGGTCAATGAAGCATCTATAGCAACAACCATAGAACTTCTTCAGGAGGGTGAGCGTTGGTTTAAGAATAAAAGCATCAGTAATAAAGCATGGAGAACAATCTTACGAAACCAAGGTATGGACATAACTGTTTTTAAAAGAGGAATTCCTGTGCATGCATTGAAAGAGGAATGGGCTACTTTGCTGCTAGTTGTTCAGAAATTCATTACATGTGAAGGCCATTTTGGGTCCATGTATATGTACCATACCAGGTTATTGATGAATTTTCTAGATAATCAAACTCTCAATCTCCC
Source organism: Pinus albicaulis (assembly GCA_034641835.2). Taxonomy (NCBI): domain Eukaryota; kingdom Viridiplantae; phylum Streptophyta; class Pinopsida; order Pinales; family Pinaceae; genus Pinus; species Pinus albicaulis. The sequence goes on from CM076580.1 coordinate 1,029,815,902, forward strand.
ATATTTTCTATTCAATAGTTTGAAGAAAATGTCCGTGACTATTCAGAAACATTTGGGAGATGTAGAACCCCATCTATATCACCACGGCCTTGTAAAAATTTTGATTGAAAAGGAGTTAAAGGAAAAGAAAGACATATGGGAACAATTTCTGGTTAGAAATTTCTTTGAGGAACCTCAGGAAATTCCTGAAGGTAGTACAACAAGAAGGAGTAGAAGAAAAATAATAAATGATGAAACCCAAATTACTCCTACTCAAGAAATTCCTGAAGGTAGCACAGCAAGAAGAAGTAGGAGAAAAAGAACAATTGATGAAATCCAAAATACTCCTACTACTACAATTGAAAGAAATGATAGGGAAGAGAGACTGTCAAAGAGGAAGAAGAAAGAAATCAAAGGTAAGAAGCCAATAACACCAAAAGAGAGAAAAACTATTGAGGCTATACATAAAACCCCTTCTTCCGAAGAAGAAGATCACCAAGTGTTATCTGAAAGATTAATTTATCTTCAAAAACAGTCCTCTATGGCCAAGAAGACAGAAAAAGGGAAACAAAAACAAAAAGATAGTGTACCACAGCGTGTGAGAAGAAGCAGCAGACTTAAGGGGAAATTGAGGAAAACACAAATGAAGGGTCCTCATTTCATTGATTTGGGAGAGGAGACATCTGAACAGTCCCCATATGACCATAGTCCATCTTAGTCAGTTAGTGAACCTGGTTCATTTCATTCTCAGTCAGACATTGAACATACTCCATCCCATTCTCAGCAAGATGTTGATGTGAGCCCTTCTCAGCCAGATTTTGAAGATAACTCTCCTTCACGGCATTTTGGGGACAACCCAATAAAAATGACACCTGATATAGACCCCAAGCAGCAGGAAGTATATGACTATATAGAATCTTTGGAAAAGGCAGCTACAGGTCCTAGTACTTCGTCCATTCAGCCTCATACAGTACAGGATGATTTAGTCCAATCACTAAAACAGGAAATATTTGAGCTAGAGCTTTTAAATAGGCACATCAAAAATGAAAATGAGACATTGAAAGAACAAGGTAAATTGGACAAAATCATCCATGATAATACCATGCTACATCTGGGAATATGGCAAAAGAAGAACAAGAAATTGAAAAGGAAATGCCAGAAGTTGAATAGAGCACTGGTTAATATCAAATTTAGGTGCTTAATGAAGAAACCCAGAATGTTGGCAGCACCAAGGAAGAGGAGGACAGGATTAGACGTGCTGGCTGAAGTGTCAAGGCATATGAACTGAGGAAGGAATATCAAAATTTTGGTTGCATGAGGACATGCAACACCTTCACAGTGGGGGTATGTTGAGTCTCAATTCTGCATCTTTTCCATACACTTTTCTATACCTTTTTCACTCACCTGAGCCTCCCAAGTTGTCAATATCATTGTATGTTAATTGCAAAAGAGAATCTAACATGGTTTTTAACTATATTTTTGTGTCTGCTGTTTGATTTAGATTTTGTTCATTTAGCTGCGGAATCTTGCCACTTTCCGCAGCTGCTGCAACTTTCCGCAGCCATTTTGTGAAACTCTATGTTACAGGTGTCTACAGGAAAAACGAGCCACATGGGAAAGTCAAAAATTATGTGGGCATGGTTCGTGTTCTATTTGTTCGAGCAAACTCATCTAAAGAAGCCGTGGTCAAAGGCGTCCACATGGAAGTCAACCATGGAGTCTCACGGTGACAGGACTCTGTTTTGTGTCACGTGAAGGTTCATATGGCCGTTTCTGATCTTGCAGAGGACAAGTCGACATCTGTACATGGCTTCATAGACGAATTCAAGCATCCACTCCTCATAGATTTACTTTGCAATACGGCCATGATCCTAGATTTGTGGACGTAATGGTCTACGTGTTCTCCACCAGCATAAACTTTAGGAGACAATTATATTTCTTTTGTTATATATAATGCGTTTGCATACGCATATAGAGTTAGTCAATGTTAGTCTCTGTTATCTTTTATTAGTTTGCTCTGTAGTGTAATTACGCTGCCTTAGTGTCGTAATACTACCTTACTGTTATGACTACATTTTAATATAAGAAGGCTCTGTTTTCCAACGTAATTCGTACTTGAAGATTGTTGCCAAGGCTGGTGTAGAGGGCCCCTGCTCAGCTGAGGTTTTGTGCATTAGTGTATAGTTTTTGTTTTATTTCTTTAAAGTTCATTGTGCCATAATCCATTCACATGTTTATACATTGCATTTTTCATGATACATATGCTTCATTTCTGTTTATAAACTTTCATGCTTTCCATTTCACTTTTGTCTTTCATGTTTTATGTTGTTAATCACTGATCAGTGTTCTTGTTTCAGGTTATAGATAGGCAGCCCGGGCATTTTCATAGCTTTTTGACTAATGACATGGAATTAACATTGTTCTACTGCTAATTTGTTTTTCTTAGTTTCTGTTTAATTTCAGTACTGCTTTGTTTAATTCAGTTTTGCTCATTTTCTTCAGTAGTTAAATTTAGATATATTAAACTGCTCATAACATCTTCAGTTGCCTCCGAAAGCCACAGCTGGACTGATGGTGAGGAATTGTATTATGAAATGTGTAGTTTGATATTAGTTTCCTTTCTGCAAATTTAGATATATTAAACTGCTCATAACATCTTCAGTTGCCTCCGAAAGCCACAGCTGGACTGATGGTGAGGGATTGTATTATGAAATGTGTAGTTTGATATTAGTTTCCTTTCTGCAAGTTAGATATATTAAATTGCTCATAACATCTTCGGTTATACTCCAAGCCACGATTTGGTGATGGTGAAAGTTGTATTATGAAATGTAGTTTAGTATTAGTTTCTTTTACTGTAAAATTTGAATGCTCCCCAATTTCATGACATCTTTAGTTACCTCCGAAAGCCACAGCTGGACTGATGGTGAGGGATTGAATTATGAATGTGTGGTTTGATATTAGTTTACTTTCTGCAAGTTAGATATCAGTTACTCAAGTTGTTTATGGTTACTTCCGAAAATCATAGCTGGACTAATGATGAGGGATCGGAAGACAAGTTGATGTAATTTGATTTAGATTTACTTTATTGCAACTTTTGGATTTCTTTCAGCATAGTTTCTTTTGTGTTTAGACAGCAGCAAGAATAGTTTGGTTTCATGCTCACTAGTTCACTGTTTTGATTTATTAGACTAGCAGCACCTTTTCATTACAGCAACACATTTTCATTTCCTTTCGAGTTTTGTCAGTGTAATTTTCAAATTCCTTTTTAAGTTTCAAGTTGGTAAATCATTATAGAGGATATCATTTCCTTGAACAAACATAACCATACTTGTTTTCATTTTAGAATTTCCATTTCATCTTAGAAAACCAAAAACGACAAAAAATTAAGAAATAGGTTATCTTGCACATATAGTGCGCCGCACTTCATCAGCTTATGAATCCCGGATTGACAAATTAAATGCAGCAATTTAGGACACACTAAATTGACCAAACAACTATCTATAACAACCTTATCTATTTAAAATTACATCATTGAAAAATATTTCATCACATGGTCGAACTTTGATAATGGCTTTCAGTTTTTCATGACCACTTAGTTGATCTCCACAAAAATAGGAAACAGTACCCAATTTTTTTGGCATAGGATCTTTTTCCTTCTTTGAACATTTTGAATATCATTTAATCTTCATTTCATGGTCCTTGACTGTTGAAAGTTGGATTAACATGTCCCATAACTTTTTCCTAGCCTCCAAATGTCTAAAAACGCTTCAAAAACTTCTCAAAAGGATGTAATGTATTGCGCTACGAAAATACAGCTGTTTTGTAGCACTTTCTGTAGTGCTGCCATTACAAGCCTTTGTTCTCAAAAAACTTGACTCTTTCCTCTTGCATCATTTTAATCACCCGTCAACACCTCTTTCATAGCAATTTCAGCTCTTAAATCAGCCTTTAACCCCTTAAATACTAATCAAAGGAAACAAAAAAGGTAGGTACAACAGTTTCATAGCACTTTTCTGCTTTTTAAGCCTGGAGGCACTACAAAACTGCTGAGTATGCAGATTTTTTCATAAATTTTTCAAATGAAAACTGTGGTTGCCGAAAAACTCAAAATATAACATGTCCTCATCATCTAAAAACCATACAAACCATAAAAAAACTTCATTTTAGCTTCTTTGAGGCATTTCTTCTTCATTTACAATTGGTTGGCCTATTGGTTTTTCTAGGACTGTCATTTTAATACCTTTTCTCTATAGCTCATCATGAATTAACTCTAGTTGATCTTGTGAATCCTTCACCTGGTCTTTAAGTCTTTTGTTAGTAGCTCTTAGATGGGTGTTTATTATTTTGACAAACTTAGCTTCTTTTATTGCTGGAATTGTCCACTTGAAAAGTTGCTCTGTATTGTCTAAAGTTTCAGAAACAAAATCAACTTGTCCTTCCCACACTACCTTCATCCTTTTAAACTGTACTTTCTCGACACTATGTTTTCTAGCTCTCTTTTTCATGACAGAAATTTCCTGCTTTGCCAACTTTAACTTTTCCTCAAGGCGATGAAACTCTATTTTCTCTATCACTTTCTCTTTTCCACTTTTTAATTTTCTGATTGTATCCTTCACTATGGGTGATGAGAGATTAATAATCTCTTTAGGATATTTAGCTATCTCAGTGGGTTTTTGAACTTCTTTGCTGTCTTCCATTAATTTCCTAGCATGCCTTGTCATAGGCTTTCTTGCTTGAAAAATGAAACCTACATCTTCCCCCTCAAACTCTAATCTCTTTGCAGACTTAGCCTTTTTCAACTTCTGCTCATCTTCCCAAATAAATTCATCTTGGACAATAGGTGTTTCCTCCATGTCAATGGCATGAAGAATATCCTCTATATTCCCCTTGGTTACTAATCTGTCTTCTATAACAACTGTCTTTCCTTTCAAAACCACTGCTTGGCTTCTAGTTATTCTTTTGGTCCCTTGTTTGCTAACAACTTGTTCCTGTTTTGCATCTTTGACAACCTTTGATTTCTGTTTTGCAAGTGGGAGAGTTAGTGTATCAAGCATTTGCATTTGCTCTGGCATTTTCTCAGTTTGCTTTCTTGGCTTTACTCTTGCAGGTTCTTTTAGTTTTGCAACCATAGGTTGGTTTACTTTTGCTGGTGGTGGTGATGGAACTCCTTTAGCTTTAGGGTTTCTTGCAGGAGTTAGGGTTTCCAACTCAAAACCATTAACAAACAAGAATGAGGACCAATATTTGCCTATCTTTTGAAGTTCATCTAAAATTAATAATTTCATTAAGCCATGAGGAAATAATGATTTCTCACTTCTCTTAGACTTTTCTTGCACCTTATCAGCCATCTTTGCAAGACTTATATGCAGATAAAATGGTAATTCAAGTGAAATCTTACTAGTGAAGAGTAGAAGTAATTTGAAATGGTATGAATAAACCTTGTGATATCTACCTTCACAGGTAAAATATTTCTGAAGGTTGAGCAGCAGTTTTGAATAATTATCTTTGATGCAACTTCTTGGGATAGCATTGTTGAGATCCATCTCAATGTGCTCAGGCTTCATGAACTCTTTACACTGCTCCATATTAAATTTGAACCCTTTGAACTAGGTTCCTTAACCTCTTGAAATATCTATAATAGCAGCAATGACCTCTGGTGTGATAGAAAAACTTAGCATCCCCACTTTAGTGGTTGTTCCATTAAAATTAATAAAAAATTCCTTGGATACCTGTGTGTGATAGCCATGCAATTTCTCACAAAAATGTAGGCAACTTGCTCTTCTGAATGCTTCCATCACTGCTGGGTCTTCAGTTATTTCCTTCATGTCTTCAGGTTCATGCTTTAACCACTGTCCTCCTCTGTGTATTTTTCTTTCCTCTGCCATATTCTTCAGAGAACCTCTCAGCCTCACTTGATATAAATCTTTCAGCCTTGCTTGCTATGGATGTATCAGCCTCACTTGAATAAATGTATCATCCTCGCTTGATATGGATGTAATAAACCTTTTTAAGAACCAACCACAAGTTTGGCTCAATACTCAGAGCTCAGACATTACAAATAAAGGCAAAAGGAACGAGAATGACTAATTAGGAAAGAATTTGAATTTCAATTGTCCTTTCATAACTGAAAATGATGGCCCACTCATAACCTATACTGACCATGATGACTGCAAACATGGATTTGTAATTATATTTCATCATTACATGACTCAACAAGCCTCTATCTTACCCTTTCCCAACGGTTTCTGACATTTGACAACTCAACTGACAAGACAATTACAAAACCGCGCTTTCGTAGCGCCTGTAGTGTAATTTTTGCTGTTTGCGCTACGAAACTATCAGCACTTTCGTAGCACAAAGTGAACTTTTTCAACGTGATGTGCTAAAAAACTGGGGTTTCTTGGCTAATTGGGTGGTTTTGATACAAAAAATTTGGGAAATGAAATGAATCCTAAAATAATGAAATACTTGACATGAAAGACCTTAAAAATGAGTTTATTTAAACACTAGGGTAGGCTCAAACTTATAAAAAATTTAATATTTCCCTTGGTCAAACTCAATAAATGACTCCTAAGATCCTATTTTGACACATGAACCTATATTTGTCAAAATGATGTTTTAATTTTTTGAGTGATAACATGTTTGATGAAGAAGAACACTAATAACCTAAGTAAAATAAGATCCTAATCTAAAGAAGTAAAATGCAATCACAAACAATTACTAATAGAAGAGAAATCACATAATTACTATTCCCTATAATTCTCAACATCTATGGTTAAGGTTCCTAAGATTCCATCACCTAAGTAGGGAAAAATCATTGGCACCCCTCTTGATGGTAAAAAACTTGAATTTTTTTATCTTTTTCATCTTTCTTGAATTTTTCAACCCTTTAAGGCAAGCCCCTAGGGCTAGGGCAAGGAACGAGTTAAACTAGGGCTTTCCTCTAAGTTAACATTGGAGAAATTTGACTTATTTCCAACTTTCTTGACCTTTTCAACTCAAAGTATACCCTATTCCTTGGTGGAAATTTTCTAATTAGGGTTGGCGTATTCAACAGGTTTGTTGAAACCCTAGTTCAACAAAAATGATTCAATTTAGGTCTTATTGAAGGATTGTAATTCCATATTGTTGACCATAACCTTCAAGAAAACCTTATCTTGTGCTTGTGTGGCTAGATGCACCATTGGTGTCATATATTGAAACCCTAAGCTTCAAGTGCTATTCTCTATGGTTCATCATTGGTATGCTATTCCCTTAAACAAATAATAATTCCCTAATCCAAGTGAGAATTACCTTGATCAAGCGTCTCCTACATCTCCTTGATCTAATTGACTTAGAATACCTATAGGTGATATATGTTGGGAATTCCCCTATGTGGTGAAATTCCACTAAAGAGCATGAGGTAGAGTGATAAGGCGACAATGAAAACCACCTTATTTTTGGATTAGGGTCTATCCCTTGTGAGGCCTCTCACAAGGCCTGCTATATTTTGAGGCAACTAGGAGCATAAAATATGATCTAGATCAATGCCTTCCATTTCTTATGAAGTCATGTAGGTCATTGATCCACATCACATGCTCATTTTTCTGTGGTTTATAACAATCTATACAATATCCATTCATAATCCAATATGAAAAAGTTGGTATTTGACTTCTAAATGATTAAGAAAGACAAACCACTAAATAAATCGAGTTATAAAAGAATGATATCACTTTAAAAAATCATGACACCTAATCCATTGGTTTTTTCCAAGGAAAACCTCGCATGTAACCCAAGAGATGCTTTCTCACACTCATGGATGACATCACTAGTCAAATTGTTAATGTATACTAATGTGCCTAACTCAAGGAGATTTGGACTAGGTACTTGCTGGAATGAAATTAACTAAATGCCTAACAACATTAACAACAATTGGTTTTAGATAACCCCTTGGGCTAATCCATTGTTATTGTGATAATGGACATGTCATTTATTATTGAGACAATAAGCTATTGATCTCTTTGGCCTAATATTATCATAGATTTCCTTTGTTTAAAAACCCATAAATAATTTCCCATGAGACCATCCCCAATCCTTCCAAATAGGCCTAGAAGAATATAATTTAATTTGAACAACTAATTCATTGGAATTGTCTCTTATAATGCCATAAAACTTAATAATTTACAATGTCACTACAAACATTGTGACATCTAATATAATATTGTTTGTGATCATGGACATTCCATTTATAATTTAGACAATATGATATTGATATCCTTGGCCCAATCTTTTAATACAATTCCTTTGTTTAATACTCCATAAATAGTTTCCCACAAGAACTTGTCCAATTCTTCTAAATGGGCCCATAATTTAATCTGAACTAATAATTTGCTAAGTTCTTTCTTAGAGTGCCATAAAATCATAACAATACAAATTCAAGCATTTGGGAGCAACCAATATCTCTCCAAGATAACCACATTCACCATTGTCCCACCCAACACTTGATAGTCGAAATTATTTCTTTTCCAATTTCTTTCCAACAAATGTCACTAGTAACCCTAGTTATCTTCTTTTTAGTGGAAAATATCAAAATTGAATGTCCAACCATTGCCTAACCTCCCTGATAATCAAAATATCCCCATTTCATGTTTGGAAACCAGTTGCAATGCTCATTATATCCCTTAAAAAAACACAATAACTAGAAATTGTAAGAGCATCAATGATGCCAAAAGTCAAAAGGGGCATGTGAAGCATGTTAAATATGACATATTTACCCATTATTCCCAGGTGTACATTGAGTAAAAGTGTAACATGCCAAATATGACAATGAATAAGGGTTTTCCATGGTGCATTACCATTCATGGCCCTAAGAACCCATTGGAAAACACGTTCAATCTTCTATGCACGTGTATCTGTCCAATCATTTTTATATCACAATATGTTAATGATAGGTCCTTTTTCCAACCTTGATTTTAGTAAAAATAATGAGGGAGTAGCTATAGCTAAGTACACTAAAAAATTGGATGAAATATGCAAGATAAGTTGAAAACATTATATCTAACTAGAATTATGTTGATAATGGTCATCTAACCTAAAGGGGAATGCCTTCACTGATCCACCATTGGTAATTATTTTCAATCATGCACAAATTCCAACCTCAAAATTTTCTAAGAGCCAAAAGGGATACCTCACTATTGCGTAATATGTCCTATCTAATATGCACTTCCATTTCTAATGAAGCAAAGAAATCAAGTCTTCCTTATTTATGGCGAGTTCCTTAGTGCTTTTCTCACTCACAACAAATCATAGTTTTAGAAATCCCTTCAATGGAAATATTTTTGCAGTAAGAGTAGAGCCATCAACAAAACACATTTAATACCTGCATGTTATCAAGAAAGAAGGTATATTGTGAATTTGACCTTGAATGTGATAAAATTCAAGAAGATATCCTAAAGCATAAACTATAATGAAATATAAGTAGCTAGTGAGTGTCCCTTGAAGATGAATTGATGAAGAATATTTTATGATCTTGGTTGAGTATTGGATGTGTGGGAGAATTGTATATAATACCCAATAATGACTTATACAAATTTTATATTACAAAATATGTCCATAATAACTATTTTTATTATTACTGAATTATACTTTTAATTATTTTTAGTATTTTAAGTTTATTATAAAATATATGAAAAACTGATAGCATATTTAATTGATTTTAAATCATTCCAAATAAAATATGATGTACAAATTTTAAATGTTTAGCACTAGATCATTTATTATGTGTGCAAGGAAATTTAAATCTTTCATTACTATTTTAATCCTCACATCTTAAGTCTACACTGAACCAACTTATTTGGTGACTTAACATTCACTAAATAACATCCCTAACTTAGTGTGATGTAGCACATGCTTCTAATATTTTTATTAGGAGATGCATTTTAGACCTCAAACTTACTTTAATGGGTGTTTTACATTGGGTTTTTAAAAGGTGGAGTCATGATACCCAACCATCAATAACACTAGTGTAACATCCCCCTATTTCGACCCCTGCTCTTGTAATTCCAAATATGATTGTGACACTTGGATGGGGAAAATACAACTGGATGAAACTTTGAATTAATAGTTGGTAATTATTAATAATTAATAATTAATAATTAAATTTAATTAAAATAGTTGGAGGAAGGGACAATCTATAGATAAAAGTTCTGAGGGATGTTTCTTGTTTTGTTTGCATAACCCGAGTAGCCATACCTTACAGAATTGAATGCTAGAACCACCAACAACTAAGAAAAAAAATTGCTTGACATGTTTTTAATGTGATGTGATTATGGTTTAACTGGAGCTGACATAGTAATTAGCAACACATTAATGAGAAAATATATTGGAATGAGCCTTCCCATACTCATTCTCCCCTATCGTAGATCGAGGATACAACCATGTTGGAAAAGGAACCGAGGATCCAAGGCGGTGTTCTCTCTCAAATGTGTGAATGGACGTATATGAAATCCTAATATACACATAACATCAATAAATTCATGGTTCATTCAATGGAGTTGGTTTGAGGGTTCGACTCACTTGTTGGACGAGTTGGAAGTTATTGAAAAACTCACTAGTTAAATCTTCCCACGGATCTAGATTCCTTCTCCCCTCCTGAATTCCGAGGCTTTGTGACCTTCAACCCATGCCCTAGTATTTGGGTGTTAACTACCTTGACTATGATATAGGCCATTGAAATATTTATGTGAGTCTATGTTTTCAGTGTGCATTTTAGTGATTAAGCACATCAATGAGTTCTTGCTTTGTTTGTTAAACCACTTAGTGCTTGAATTTTGGATGTTACACCACTAAGTGCTTGCCTTGTATTTTAAACCACTTAGTGCCTGTCGAAAAATTAAACACATGAATTTGAGTGCTTAATTGTCTATTAAACCACTCTCACAGTGGGTTCAATTCTTGGAAATTGAGAAACACACCTATTACTTGAGTTTGGGTGAAGTCCTATGCTTTGAAACTCATATTCTAAGTGAGTCCTTGGGTGCTTACTTCCAGGGAGTAGTTGATGAACCACCTGCAAATTGGACTCCATTTATTTATTGATTAACCAATACATTGGTGTATAGTTCCCTTGTGGAAGAATTTCTCCCCAGAATTTGGATTTGAATCAGGGGTGGTCAACTGCAAGAAAGACTACTATGTAGCTGGCCTATTCCATGGGTGGAGAATCGAATTCCCTTCTCCAATTTCTAGCTAATTTAACTTAATCAGTTAAGTATAATGGTTATGTATATTTTATGTATGCATGCATATTTATGCTTCATATGATATTGAATTTATATATGCTTATGTAAAATTCATGAATGCATGCCTAAATATATGTATATTCATAGTGGATAACTGATTATGATGACTTGGTTTATATGGAATGGTGTTTATTATAAACATTGCTATTGAGCCTAGATTTGCACACTATGTTATCTGATGAGTATGCATGTGTATCAACAAAGTGGTGATATTGTGGACTATAAATGTTTATAGTAAATATTGTAATATTATGATATTTAAACTATTCAAATTGGGCCTGTTACCACTCAAAATAAGAGGGGGCCTAAAATAATCTCCTAAAGGGACAACTGCTAGATCAAGGGAAATGATGGAGACTTAGCCAACCGTCACCTCAGCTAAGAATCCCTACTCTTTCTGGAATTTCACCAATGAGAGGAGACCCAATATATAGGAAGTCACTTATGAAGGATGGATCAATAAATGGTTGTGAAGTGACCTCAATGATCCTTTCCAGAGAAGAAGATTAAGAATGTAACTTGCTTGCTCTTTAAGCAAGGTACAAGGTTTTCTAGGAGGAGGTGAGGATTTAAGGGCTAGGTTAAGGGAATGTGATTTGTAAAGGAGTTTCTCAATCCCCAAAATCCTTGCAAAACTTGGATTCCCAAGTTGTCCTTGATGAAATGTCTTTGGTAAGAAAGGGGACCACATTGGGCTCAGTGGACCCAAATTAGGTTAAGGGGAGGGATTTTAGCGATTGATGATAATCTTAACCTAAATAAGGCATGGGAAAGGATCAAAGAAATAAATTTCACTTAAAGGTGTTAGTTTGATCCTTTGAGGTGAAAGCCTTGGGAACACCAGGGAAAATTTTGATCTCAAACCTGCTTGAGATATCTCGCAATCCCACCATTGTAATTTCTTAAAATTTGGAGGAGACCTTGAGGACACACCAGCGCAATAGGGGCTAGCAGATCAAACTTTTTATAGGGCTAATTTTTTAGGAAATTGATGCCCTTGGTGGCCCAACGTGGATAGACCTAGAAAAGGTACAAAAAAGGTGAATAAATAGGTTAAAGTGACCGCATTTTGATGGATAAGTACCTAATTCCTCTTGGGAATATGGAGTCATGGAGAACTATGAATATGGATCTCGTTTCTTGTTAAGGGAAGCTCTCAAAGTCAACTTCGCCCAATGTTAGGGTAATATAAGAAAAGTTACCTTAAAAGCATTTATAATTCATTGCAAATGGAGAAGGCTTGTTAAGGTTTCTTCGATCTCTATGAAAATTCATTCATTAAACATGGCCCATACATAGAGACAAGCTATATAGAAACATAATTTCAGATTGACGCCGTAAATGCACACAACAATTATCCATAAAATAAAGAAAATCCCATGATCAATGTATACAACAAAGTAAAAGAAAATATCATCAAAATTTTACTTACATGTAAGATATGTTGAGATTGAACAAGAAAATTTCAGCACCCATGCCTAGTGCATTAAGCACCTAAACTAGGGTGGGGCCCACAATGCTATTTTTGGTGCATGTCTATTTTTAGTTATACCTTAATTAGAATGGACAATAAATTGTAATATAAATCTCAAAATAACTTGTAACAGTTAAATGAGAGTGATAAACTCAGTTGGCTAGTGGATTTCGAGTTAGAGGTAGTTGGTGAGGCATGTAGAGTAATTTTAGTTGTAACAGAGTTCGAAGTGCAGTGGTGCATTAGTTAATGCAGGTTGTAATCAGTTTAACTGAGTTAAGTGAGTTAAAATCAGTTGTGCTAGTTGTAACTGAAGGTACACTAGTGAGAGATCAAGTGAATTGAATATTAATTAATTCACAATCAGTGATATCACATGCAATTGAGGATTTACTATTATTAGCTGCATGCATGTCAGATCTAGTGGAGACCCAGTTGATATCTAGGTGAAAGGGAAATTGACTATCAATTTTAGGATTATTGGGTTGCACACATGCAACCAAACACCCATTGGAGTACCCATGACACTTGCGCAGTCAAGGAAGGCCATAATTCCTATCTTTTAGGGAATTCATCCATAAGGGATTGCACAAGCAAGGAAGGCTATCTGGAGGCAGGAAATTGGCTAAGTATTGGTCAGTTTTATGTATGACAGTGTGAGACAATTAGCTTAGTACTGGAGGGCTCTTGTGAGAAGAGTTTTGTATGTAATTATTTTATGATCCATGTTGAATATACAATAGAAGATAGTGGGGTTTTGAGCAGCAAGCCAACCCCTAGGAAATTATCTGTGTTGTGTGTCTTTTGATTCTTCTTTACTACATGTCATTAGCGATTGCGTTTTTTAATTCCGCAAAATATTTGTAGAAGCGATTCAATATTTAACTTTATTACATTGTTATATCGGGTGAATCCAAGATATAAATGCATGTTGTATAATTTCTACATGATATCGGAGCACAAGAAATTGCAGAAGTGAAGCAGGAGATGAGTTTGTGACTGGATAGAATTCAAATTTGCAGAAAAAATTTCTTGGTGCTACAGGTGATTCAATATCAAAATTGCTTTCAATGGCTTGAGGTTGGAGTATGCACTTGAGGGAAGATCAAACTATATTTCTTGGAAGGACAGGATGGATGCAGTACTCGAAGATAATGGATTGAAGGAATTCATTGTCAATGATGATCCTAAACCCATGTGACAGATGCTGCAAATCTTAATGCATGGAAAAAGAAAGTGGCAAAGGCGAGGAGGATCCTATTGGAGGGAGTATGAGACCACATTGTCTCAAGCCAACATGGGAAAGCCGCACCATATGCAATTTTGAAGGTTTTGACGGATCTATTCCAGAGTAGTAGCGACTATAGGAAATTGGCGCTCAATGATAAAATCAGGAAGATCAAGATCGAAAAGTGCGACACCATTCCAAAATATCTAACAAAGTTTGTCCAATGTCGGGATGAACTGGGAGTGTTGGAATAGAAATCGCGGATGATGATTTGGTGATTTTGGCTCTCCTAGGACTTCCTAAGAGTTGGCACAGTGATGAAGACTCTGTCAATGGATGGGAAAAATTGCCAGATTGGGAATGACTATGGTCAGATTTGGTGTAGGAGGAGTTCAGAAAGAACACCAGAGATGGATCTTCATCTAAGAATGAGGATGAAGAAGATTTTGCTTTGGCTGCCAAGGCAAAGAAGGGGATGGGGAAGAAATTTCATTCCAAATCTGAGTCCAAGAATGGCAAGAAGCAGGACATGTCTAAGGTGAAGTGTTTTCACTGTCACGAACATGGTCATTTTGCTACTAATTGTCCACAAAATAAGAAGAACAAGAAGGCCACTAGATCTGCAGCTGTGAGGCCCTTGCCTTGAAATTTGAGCTTGACTTCTTCTTGATCTCATGCATGGTGTCAAGTGCATTGGGATCTGTATGATATTTTGATAGTGGCACTTCCTTTCACATGACGAGAGACAAGGAAAGTTTCAGTGAATTTGAGGAGAATGATCTCTAGATGCATATTGAAATGGGGGATGATGGTGGTATAGTGCTACTGGGATTGGTACTTACCTTTCAAAGACATTCAGGTAAACCATTTCAATTAAAATATGTAATGAATGTACCAGGTTTGAAGAAAAAATTAGTCTCAGTCGCAATGTTGGAGGATAGAGGCTATGATGTTGTTTTTAGTGAAGGAAAAAATTTCCTACGACATAAAACAACAAGACAAGCCAAGAGGATAGGGTTTCAAGTTAAGAATATCTACAAGCTGGAGGTAGATGGTTGCGTAGAAATGATGGGCAAGGCAGAAAAAGTGGTGAGCTGAGATGAGGGAAAATTATGGCATAGGAGATTGGGCCATCTTCACCATGGAGCCTTGAAAGTCATGCATCAGATTTCTACTGGACTTCCAATGGGAACAATTGCTCAGTTAAATACATGCAGGGGGTGCACCATGGGGAAGTATGTAAAGGTCACCTTTCATGAGAAGGAGAACCTGAGCTTTGAGGATCCTTGAGAGAGTTCACACAGACGTGTGTGGGGACCATTCTCTGTTGCTTCGACAACAAAACATAAGTACTATGTAATATTTGTTGATGAATTTTCTTGTAAGTCCTGGATCTTCTTCATGCAAAATAAAGATCAGAAATTCTCTGAGTTTCTTGAATTTAAGGCATTGGTGGAGAAAGAGTCAGAGAAGAAAGTGAAGGCTCTTAGGAGAGATAATGGTGGATAATATATCTGTAACGAATTTAAGAACTTCTGAAACAAAGAAGGAATTCGAAGGGAACTCATAGCACCTCATAACCCACTATAGAATGGGGTTGCGGAGAGAAAGAAAATAACTATCGTGGGTGCAACATGAGTGATTTTGAATGATCAAGGTCTACTGTTGTATCTGTGGGTGGATGCATGTAACACAACGATACATGTGCAGAACCGTTGTCCTCATAGGATACTTGGCATAAGTACACTTGAAGAGGATTTCACTGGTAAAAAATTTGATGTTTCACACTTTAAGATTTTTGGCTCATCTGTTTATGTGCATGTGACCAAGGATGCTAGGAAGAAGCTGGAACCGACAGTTGAGATCGAGAAATTTGTGGAGTACATTGAAACACCCCATAATTATCGTGTGCATTTTCCAAACAATAGAATGACTGTTGTGCGACGGGATATAAAATTTGATGAGGAGAAAGCCACACGGTTATCCCTTGAGAGGGAGATGGAATTGCATGCAGAGGACGAACTATTGATTCCCAAGGATGAGCCTCAAGATGTGGATCAACCACATGCAGAGGATCATGGAGTGAAGGAAAAAACTCATGAAGAACCATCCATCAGAAATGGAAGAAGGTGCACTACAGAAGCTGATAGATTGAGACTTGATGCTGTAGAGAATGTAGGAGCCCCTACTTCACAGCGCAGATAGAGACAATCTCCTGACTGATTTACTGGATACATGGCTCTTATGAGAAAATTTATTATGACTGAACCATCTTCCTTTCAGGAAGCAGTGCAACAAACAACATGGGTTGTTGCAATGGTGGAGGAGTATGAATCCATTGTCAAGAACAGTGCATGGGAGATTGTCCCAAGACTGGTCGACAAAATAATGGTTGGATCGAGATGGATCAAGCTACTGATGGGATTGTGGAGAAATACAAGGCCATATTAGTGGTATGAGGATTCTCACAGATCAAGGGGATTGATTATGATGAGACCTTTTCACCTGTTGCAAGGTACTCTTCCATTAGA
This sequence comes from Pinus albicaulis, assembly GCA_034641835.2. Taxonomy (NCBI): domain Eukaryota; kingdom Viridiplantae; phylum Streptophyta; class Pinopsida; order Pinales; family Pinaceae; genus Pinus; species Pinus albicaulis. The sequence goes on from CM076580.1 coordinate 1,029,832,393, forward strand.
TCCATCCTTGCACTCTTAGCAGAGATGGGCTGGTGCATTCATCAGATGGATGTGAAAAATATGTTTATCAATGGGATCATTGAGGAAGAGGTGTATATAGAGTAGCCTGAAGGTTTTGAAATGTTCAATAGTGAGTCAAATGTGTGCCGACTCAAAAGAACACTATATGGGTTGAAGCAAGCACCCCGTGCTTTGTACACTCAGATAGAAAACTATTTCACCGAACTGGGCTTCACCAAAAGTGAAGCAGATGAAAACCTGTACCAAATTGTGGTTGAGGGTAAGCTATTGACCATTTTTCATTATGTTGATGATCTATTTTTTACTGGTGATGAGCAGCTGATACACTCATGCAAGGAGGATCTTGCAAGGGAGTTCGAAATTAAGGACATGGGCCTCCTTCGTTATTTCCTTGGATTGGAAATATGGTAGCGGGATGGTGAAATTTTTGTGTCTCAAGGAAAATATGAAAAGGATATACTGGGTAAGTTTAACATGGAGAGCTACAAACCCATGGATACTCCTCTTCCAGAAAATTGGAGGAAAGAGGATGCTACTTCTGGAGAGGTAGTGGATGCTACTGTCTATAGATAGTTAGTGGGTTTGCTAATGTATTTGGTGAACACGAGACGAGAAATTTGATATGTAGTTAACCAACTGAGTCAAGCTATGGTTAAGCCTACCAAGCTCTTTTAGAAGGTAGGGGATCATGTTCTAAGATACATGAGGGGCACATCATAGTATGGTCTATGGTACAGACAGAAAGAGGGAGTGAAGTTTCAAGGCTTCACGGATTCAGATTGGGTTGGCAATCCATCACACAGAAAGAGAACATCAGGAGGGATCTTTAACATTGGATTGAAAAAAGTTTCTTGGTACAACAAGAAGCAATGATCCATGGCACTCAATTCAGTGGAAGTGGAATACATGGCAGGAAGTCAAGCTGCTTGTGAGGCTATCTGGATGAGAAAGATCTTGGTTGGTTTGTTTGGTTTTTAGATGGATCCGATAGTGATTAATTGTGATAATAAGAGTTGCATTAAACTCTCGATTAATCCTGTGTTTCATGATAGGTCCAAGCACATAGATATTTGGTACCATCATCTTAGAGATTGTGTGTTGGGAAGAATAATGTTGCTTCTGTACATTCCCACGGAAGATCAGGATACAAATATTTTGAAGAAGGTGCTCACCAAGAGAAAATTCGAATACCATAGAGATAGGATCAGGGTGAAGGATAATCCCTTTCTTGTTGAGAGGGAGTGTTGAGATTTAATAAGAAAATTTCAGCACCCACGCCTAGTGCATTAAGCACCTACGGTAGGGTGGGGCCCATAGTGCTATTTTTGGTGCATATCTATTTTTAGTTATCCCTTAATTAGAATGGAAAATAAACTGTCATATAAATCTAAAAATAACTTGTAACAGTTAACTGATGGTGATAAACTCAGTTAGCTAGTGTATTTCTAGTTAGAGGTAGTTGGCAAGGCATGCAGATTAATTCTAGTTGTAACAAAGTTTGAAGTGTAGTGATGCATTAGTTAATGCAGGTTGTAATCCGTATAACTCAGTTAAGTGAGTTAAAATCATGTGTGCTAGTTGTAACTAAAGATACACTAGTGAGAGATCAAGTGAATTAAATGTTAATTAATTCACAATCAATATTCTCACATGCAACTCATGATTTACTATTATTAGCTGCATGCATGTTAGATCCAGTGGAGACCCAGTTGAGATCTAGGTGAAAGGGAAGTTAACTATCAGTTGTATGATTATTGGGTTGCACACATGCAACCAAACACCCATTGGAGTTCCCATGATACTTGCGTAGTCAAGGAAGGCCATAATTCCTATATTTTATGGATTTCATCCATCATGGATTGCACAAGAAAGGTAGGCTTTCTGGAGGTAGGAAATTGGCTAAGTATTGTTTAGTTTTATGTATGATAGCGTGAGACAATTAGCTGAGTACTGGAGGGCTCTTGTGAGAATATTTTTGTATGTAATTGTTTCACGATCCATGATGAATATACAATAGAAGATAGTGGGGTTTTGAGCAGCAAGCTTTCCCCGAGAAATTGTCTGTGTTGTGTGCGATTTGATTCTTGTTTACTTCATGTGATTAGCGATTGTGTTTTTTAATTACACAAAATATTTGTAGAAGCGATTCAGTATTTAACTTTAGTAGTTTGTTAGATCGGGTGAATCCAAGATATAAATGCATGTTGTATAATTTCTACAAGAGAATATATCCAACAATCAATACATTTTCAATATAATAAGCTCCAAGATAAGAATTCCCAATCCACACATCAAAATTCAACGATTGTCAAAAATATCCTCCAAGAAGAAATGCAAAGTTCTAAAGAGATAAAATGATCCAAGTCAAGTGATGATAGAAAACAAATTCATGTGACTCCTATTGATACACTCAGTAGGAGTTAGAATTACCTAATTGGGCCTACATTATCCCCTAAAATAAAATAATGTGAAAATTAACTAACTTTTGGTGACAAGCCCACCAAACAAGTTCAGAAATAAAATAATAAGTCTCTTAAGAGGACAAATGATGAACTATGCATGTCATAGGGCCCTCCAAGAGGCCCGATGAGGTCCATAAGTGCCATAATGATGAATAGGACCCTAAAAATTGATGGACAAGGGGGTGGCCCCTTGTTATACAAATAATAAACATGTGGTGCTCCCAGTGGGTGTGGGGTTGGATAGGCATGGTCAACCAAGTGCATATTCCTCATCCAATAAGTGAATATATAGCAATATCTTAGCATCTATGGGGATCTATGGAGTTTTTTTTACTAATGTGGAGGCCCATGAATCTTTATGCACACCCTACAGGTGCCACTGTATCCCTCTGGAGAGTTAGGACCCCATATAAGGAGACCAAACCAAAAGTGGAAACCATTTGCAATCCTGCATAAGATCCAATGCATCCCCTAGCCTTCCAGAAAAACAAGTCATTAAAGTAATCGAGTAAAAGAGCTTAAAGACCATGGAAAAAAGGTGGATGCTTCATAATGGCATGCTATTCCATAGTAGGCTCTATCATGTGCTAATTTATTCAAGCTCCAAAGGGGGTTAACCAAGTACCTTATTATGTGTTTTATGTTATGAAACTAGCTCAAAAAATAGAAGAAAAGAGAGATCCACGCCTTAGAAATAAGCCACTTCGAGGGGGAAACCTCCTTTACATTACATAAATGAACAATTTTTTAATGATACAAATGAAAAAAAATCCTATATATAAGAGTCCATGGGGTCACAATATAATCCTATCCGACCTAAAAATAATAATGTAAGGGCACAATAATAACAATATTGGGTTATAGGGGTACAACAATAACAATAAGGGGGTTACAGTAACAATAATAAGGGACTATACTAGTAATATAGGTACCTAACATGCCCCTCTCCTTCAAAAAGGTGTTGTCCTCAACGCTTGAGTATCTCCGGATGCTTCTGTATAAAATTCTCATCCTCCCATGTAGAATATTTAGTGGGTAAGTTCTTCCACTTGATGAGATACTCTGAAATTGATCGATTTCGTAGCTGTCGAGTTCTTGTTTCTGTGACTGCTTCAGGTTCCAATATGATTTTTCCTTCCTCATCAAGTTATTGCAATATTGTTTAAACTAGAATTTTGTTCCCTATAACCTTATTTAAGCATGAAACATGGAAAAATGGATGTACTCGCGAAGAAGCATGAATCTCCAATTTTTATGCCATAGTACCAATCTTTTGAAACACCTTGTAAGGACCCTAGTACTTTGGCGATAATTTATTATCCTTCTTAGCTTGCTTGAGGGACATTTGTTTGTATGATTGTAGCCGTAAAAATACCCAGTCTCCTACATCAAAACTTCTCTCACTGCGATGTTGATCTTCCTGTTGTTTTGTTCAATTTTGTGCCAAATTAAGGTTATCCTTTAAGAGTTGGAGAAATTCTTGTTGATGCTCTATGTGATCTTCCACTTCTTGAACCTTAGAATTTTTTCTTAAAGAAGATGTGATGGACGATGGATGATATCCATAAAGTTCCATAAATGGGGTCAGTGTTGCTGCAGTATGGAAGGAAGTGTTATACCACCATTTAGTGAGAGGTAACCACTTGACCCATTATGTTTGCTTATAAGATACAAAACAATGAAGATATCCTTCCAAACATTTATTCACTATCTCAGTTTGACCATCGAATTGAGGATGATAAGATGAAATATGAGCTAGTTGATTACCCAAACAAGAAAATAATTCCGTCCAAAAATTTCTAGTAAAAATGGGATCTCTGTCACTTACCATTATCTTTGGGTTTCCATGTAGCTTTTGAATTGTTTCCATAAATACAGTAGCAACTGTACTTGCTTTAAATGGATGAGATAATGCACAAAAGTGTGCATACTTGGTAAGTCTATCAACTACCACCATGATGAAACTATTTCCTTTAGACTTAGGTAAACCTGCGATAAAATCCATTGAAATCTCCTCCCAACGTTGAATTGGAATGGATAAAGGTTGTAGAATACCCGAGGTCTTAATTGTCTCAACTTTATTTGTTGAAAAACCAAACATTCTGCCACAAAATTTTGAATATTAGATTTAAGGCCATCCCAAAAAAATTATTTCTTCACCCTGTGGTAAGTTTCTAAAAATCCTGAGTGTCCTCCTAAGGGAGAAGTGTGCAATTCCAAGAGAATATTTTGTTTTATTTGGGAATTCTTACAAATATATAAACGATCTTTGTACCATAAGGAATCATTTTTCCAACTAAATATATCAGATGTATTAGGATTTTGCTGCAACATTTGAATGAGTGTCCACACTTCTTTGTCCGTATTCCATTTATCCCTTGCTTTTGTTATCCAATCTGGTTGGATAATAGAAATGGAACAAAGCAATGCTTCCACCTCTTCATCCTTTCTTGAGAGTGCATCTGCAACAACATTTAGCTTCCTTTTTTTGTAGATGATTTCAAAGTCATAACCCAACATCTTTGTGACCCATTTTTGCCGCTCTTTTGAAGATAGTCTTTGTTCCAAAAAGTGTTTAAGACTATCATGATCATTTTTTACCTTGAAGTGTCTTCCCATTAGGTAAGGTCACCATTTATTTAATGCATATAGTATTTCCAAAATTTCCTTCTAATAAATAGTTTTCTGTAAATACTTTCCTTTGATTGGCTGAATTTTAAAGGCACTGGGTCCTCCTTCTTGCATTAAAACAACACCAATTCCATTTCCCGAGGAATCACATTCCAAAATAAAGGTTTTTGTGAAGTCTGGCGTAGCTAAGACTGGTGCTAGGCACATTGCCTCTTTAAGATGTTCAAAGGCCTTAGTTTCTTCAGGATTCCATGAAAATGCATCTTTCTTCAATAATTTTGTTAGAGGTGCTGCTATTCTCCCATAATTCTTAACAACCTTGCGATAATGCCCTGTTAACCCGAGAAATCCTCGCAAGTGCTTTATGGTTGTGGGGACTTTCCATTACTTAATGGATTTAATTTTGTTAGGGTCTACCTTAACACCCTCGTGAGATACAATATGACCCAGATATTCCACCTCTTGTACTCCAAAGAAAAATTTGGATGTTTTCGCATATAATTATTTCTCCTTCAATAGTTTGAGCACCCTGTCAACATGTTGAGCATGATCCTTCCAAGACCTCCTGTAGATTAGTATGTCATCAAAAAATAATAGCACAAATTTTCTAAGGAAGGGTTTAAAAATGGAATTCATCAACCCTTGAAATGTAGAGGTGCATTGGTAAGGCCAAAAGGCATGACCAAAAATTCATAATGACCCTCATGAGTTCGAAATGTTGTTTTTAGAATATCTTCAGTCTTCTTTCTAATTTGATGATATCCTAAATGAAGATCCAACTTGGTAAAATAATTTTCTCCATGTAATTCATCCAATAATTCATCAATCACAAGAATGAGAAAATTTATCTTTAATAGTGAGCTTATTGAGCTCCCTATAATCCAGACACATGCACCATGATCCATCCTTGTTTTGCACCAATACTACTGGAGTAGAGAAAGAACTTTAACTAGGTTGAATTATACCAGCCTCTAACATTTCTGCAATCATACGTTCAATTTTTCTCTTTTGGAAATAAGGATATTTGTAAGGCCTGATGTTTGGAGGAACACTTCTTGGAATCAAATGAATAGCATGATCATGATCACTAATAGGTTGGAGTCCTTTGGGAGTTTCAAACACCTTGGAATTATTTTCCAAGACTTTTTGGAGATCTGGAGAAATAGATGATTTTGATGTGGGAACTTCTAGTGAGCATAATTTTGCAATTACGCCTCATTGTTCTTTCTTCAGAATATTTTTCGTGACATTAGAGTTTATTATCTTTCATGGATTCCTCGCAATACCCCGTAATTAAATTTCCTTTCCTTTCGAAAAAAAATTCAAGAAAAGTTCTTGAAAATTAAAAGCTACCGTCCCCAGAGATTGTAACCATTGTACTCCTAGTACAACATCAACACCTCCCATTGGAATGGAAAGCATTGGACTATTCAATACATATTCCCCCATGGTTAGCTTGATATTATGGAATTTTCCAGAGAAATTTATAGTTCCTCCATTTGCAACCATCACTTGAAATTATAGTGTTGGGTATAGGAAACAATTCAATTCCTTGGCTACCTTATAATGAATAAAATTATGAGTACTAACCGAATCAATCAACACTATTACCTTTTTCTTCTTGATATGTCCTTCTATCTTGAGAGTTTGAGGAGTGGTAATTATTACCAATTCATTACACGATATGGTTAGACTAATTTCTTCTTCTTCTAGGGTTGGTTCGTGGTGTATATCCTCTTCTTTTGAAGTTTCTTGTTCATTTTCTTCCTCCTCTTCACAATCTATGTAAAATAATTTATTCTCAGCACACTTATGACCTTTAGTGTATTTTCTATTGCAATTGTAGCAAATCCCTTTTGCTCTTTTTTCTTCCAATTGTTGTGGTGTCAACCTTGTAGGTTGTGGAAGTCTAGGAGTAGCAACACTTCCATTTTTATAGATGTGAGTGGTAGGCTTCCTTGTCGCCATAATTTTACATTAAATTTTTCTTGCCAACCTGAATGCCTTCTCCAATGAATTAGGTTCCCAAATGCAAACTTCATGTTGGATGTTATCCCTTAAAGTCCCTACGAAGACATCAATTCTGTGTTCCTCTGGAATATTAGTTACCCTTATATTCAATTTTTGGAAGTCCTCAATGTGCTCCACCATTGAACACTATTACCTTTTTCTTCTTGATATGTCCTTCTATCTTGAGGGTTTGAGGAGTGGTAATTCCTACCAATGCATTACATGATATGGCCAGACTCATTTCTTCTTCTTCTAGGGTTGGTTCTTGGTGTATATCCTCTTATTTTGAAGTTTATTGTTAATTTTCTTCCTCCTCTTCACAATCTATGTAAAATAATTTCTTCTCAGCACACTTATGACCTTTAGTGTATTTTCTGTCACAACTGTAGCAAATCCCTTTTTCTCTTTTTTCTTCCAATTGTTGTGGTGTCAATCTTGTAGGTTGTGGAAGTCTAGGAGTAGCAACACTTCCATCTTTATAGATGTGAGTGGTAGGCTTCCTTGTCACCATAATTTTACATTCAATTTTTCTTTCCAACCTGAATGCCTTCTCCCATGAATTTGGTTCCCAAACGCAAACTTCATGTTGGATGTTATCCCTTAAAGTCCCTATGAAGACATCAATCCTGTGTTCCTATGGAATATCAGTTACCTTTATATTCAATTTTTGGAAGTACTCAATGTGCTCCACCACTGAACCCTTTTGTTTGAGATTTATGAATTGGCTAAAGGATGTGTTTCTCTTTGTATCCTCATAATGTGCTATCATTTTTGTAATATCCCCAAATTGGGATTGCTAGCAAGGCATGCCTGAAAAATGCATTTTTCAGGAATGTATGCTACAGAAAAAAAGATTAGCCCTTGGATCTCTTAGATAAGATAATATAGGATCCAAATTCAAGAGGAAATCAGAAACCAAGCAAGCTAGGTGAGATAAACAAGCCTCTCACACCTAGAATGGCTGGAAAATGCCCAATAATGGGACTGCAACAATATGTAAGAAAAATACTGGAGCAGAATCAAGCTATTCACTCATGAAATGTGTCAAGAAACACATTATCATCATTTTTTGTTACAACAACAACTTATACTTCAGTTTATGACCCAAAAGTTGGGGAAAAGCAGCATTTTAAGCCCTGAAAACATTATTCCCAGAAAATAGCATAATAGCAGGGGAAAATAATGGTTGTATGCTTAAAATTATGCTATATGGGACTCCCACCCAGAAAATAATCAGAACCAAATCTGTTTTACTAAGTTAAACAGATCTCCTGGTCCCGATATGGCTCAAAAAGGCCCAAATCCCATGACTTAGCTTATGCAGAATCTACTGAAGAATATACAGTGTGATTTTATGAAGGTTTATGAAGAAATATGATGTAAATAACATATATTGAGTATAATACATCAGATCATAGAGAAAAATGGAGAATAAGCTTCTTTTACACATTATAGAAATGACCCGACAAGGGTTCTATGAGAGTACAAGTGAAAAATGTCAGATCTGCAGATCTAGATCTGAAAATAATGTAGTCTAACTGAAGCCCTATCTTTATACAACTGAAAAATACATGGAATGAAGGAAAATCCTCCTTATAAACTTTCCGGGAGAGAGGTTGGCCTTTTCCCTAAGAAATCAACTAAAAATTGAGGGGATTGACCCTCTCACTGCAACACTGCAAGAAAAGACGTATTTCCTGCAAGGGAATGAACTGTAGATGATGGGAGTACTTTGGCCAAGTGCCAATATGTGAAAATGTGCTCTAGGATGCTTCCTCATTGATCTCCCAAGAGAAAGAGAGCCTCCTCCTCTGAAAAACAAGTGCTGGAAGTGGTGTTGTGAACCCTCACTGCAAAACCCTGCAACACAACATTATAATACTGTATAAATAATGCTGTAGCTGAAGGAGGATGCTTGACCTCAAGCCTGGATGTGAGGAAAATCAGTACAACTCCTTCAAGAGGCCTCTCAAGAAAGGAGAAGGATTCCTAAACAGGAAATCCTTGTGCTAAGCAACACATCAATCTCAACTAAACAGTTGAAGAAAGTAGAATAGTCTCTCAAACCAAATCCAGAAATAAAATCATAAGCATAAACTTGTTATGGTTGCCTTGTACTCCTTTTAAACATGTGTGAGCCTCCTTTCCTTGGGCCCCACTCATTAGGGTTTCCTTCACCAAGGAATCTTCCTCCCACTTGCACTGCACTGTCCCTATGGATGATCTCCTCCTCTCACATCTGCGTTGTTGACTTGGTCAAACTTGACCTTGTCCACATTCATTTTTCCCTGTTCACACATGTGAGTGTAAGATCCAGCACTACCTTTATCCCTTTCCACACCATGAGGGATTTTATTCAGATTCTTATTATGCATGGGTCTCCTTACCCATTTATTCATCTCCTAAGCGAGATCAACAAAATTTAATATTCCAATTTGCTGCATGAAATTTTTGGAATATTACAATTTCCTCCGTAAAAATTGACCAAGTGACAATTGTTTTATGGGAGCAATGTAATATCCCAAAATAGGGAATTTCTACAACAATAAGAATATCTTAAGATATTCCAAAGTTGGAGCTATAGCAATACATGAACACAATATTGTAAACACAAAAAATATGATCATGTCATGAGAGAGAACAATATTCAGCCATCATTCTATTAATGGATCAGCAGCAATGTACAAAATATTATGAGCGACATGCCACTCAAGCCATAAGAACAAGTCTCCAATGATCAAAGTAATAGATACATGAGTGTTGCAACTATATAGAATGCCGGAGGGCAGTGAATGCACAGTCTATATTAGTGTAGCTGCTGCTGCAGATGTACATACATGAAATATGGCTAAAGGAAACAAAAGAAATACCCAATAATGAAGATATGGGCTCCAATACAAGATTTCTAGCTGTTGAGCATTGGAAAAGGTATGAATTCACCATGTATTTCTTTTCCTTTTTCCATTAAACACAACTCTTTTTATTCTAGAAAGATGATATATTGAAGGATTATGATATAATTGCAAAGATTAATGTTTATTGTGAAAATTGGCTAAAGATTGTCTTTTATTCTCAACAGGAAACAAATGAAGTGGGAAACCACCATTCGAAAGGCAAAGCTAAAGCAAGAGTAACTGCTGTTCCTCCAGAAAAGGGTTGTATCCAGACAAGAAGGATGAAATCAAAACACACAGCTAAAGTAAGATAGGGAACAACACGACTATAGCCTAAGAAAACCAAGCGTTAGCTAAAATTATAAAAAGGAGAGAATCCCTCGGGATATTTCGATCTTGAGGGATCGCTGTTCAAAGTCTATCGTTGTTTCTTGTATTGTCCGCCGAATTGTTATAAAAGGCAGCGCCTATAGAAATCGGGGACAGAACGATTATTATTGAAACTCCTTTTGTAACTCTGTAATTTCTCATTGACTCTTGTGATCAGAGAACGACTGTTGTAAACACTATTATTCTTGATTAATACATGATCTAGTTGCCATTCCATTTCTTGAATCTGGAGTAGCCCAGTGGTGTTTCACTGGTGGCTAAGGGCCCGGCCCAGGTGGATCCATCTGCTGTTTGTATTATTATCTTTCAATTATCGTTGTGTGACGGTTTGCATTTGTTTCCATTACAGCTTTCAAGTTTAATAGTTTACTGCTTAATTGCTTTATAATATTGGTGTGTTACATTGATGAATTGCGTTTCCATTCCTTGTTGATTTAACAATAATCTTAATCTCTGTATAACTTGTCTTGTTATGCTTTAACAGAGCTACACTGTTCAACAAGTGCTGTTCTATTTCAGTTGTTGTTCCAATCTATTTTCTGTTCCGTTCAGTTTGTTGTTCAATAGGATTTGCTGTTTAATAGAGTTTTGTTGTTCAATCCCATTAGATAGAAGTGCTATTCAATTCCATTAGTTAGAGATTGCTATTCATTTCTATTTCTTTTCAATTCCAGATTTGTTGTTCCTTTTAGTTAATTAGTTTACAGTCTATTTCATTCCTACAAAGAGTTGGTTTTGTTTTTGAGAACTTGCCTAGTTCATTTTCATTAGCAGCATTAGTGATTTAGTTCAATTTCCATTTCTATTTAATTTTTTTAATGCGAGATCATCAACTGTAAAGGACACCTGGTTATTGCTACCTTCGTTCTCAGATTGATTATCTTGTTTTCATTGATTTCAATTACATCAGTTGCTAAAGGAAAGAGTTATCATTAGTGCATCCTTGACTGATGATTGCAGATTGGATTTCAGAGCATTTGAGTTCATGTCATTGTAGTTAGATTTTATTTCCAAGCATCCGTTTAATCTTGTATTTACAACACTGTACTACATATTGCAAAGCATTACTCTTAGATTGAATTTCAACCTCATATTGAGTACACTCTTGAAATAAAAAGTCGTACCTGGATTGATGATTAATATAGGATAAATAGGCATTAAAAAGACACCTTTTATACCTCAACATTTTGGCACCATTGTCGGGGAGAGTGTATGCCATTTAGAAAGAGTGAGCATATTTGATTTTTTTTTTCTGCTAGGGAAGAATTGGGTATTAAAAACGTAAGGTAAGAACCTGCGTACCGAGTAAGGAACACACTTGTTCATTGGCCCGCTTCACTGCAGAATTGGGTAAATTTTTTAGGTAGGAATGAATTCTTGTGTTTTTTTTGAATGAATAGAAAACCTAAACAGCAAAAAATTCCTCCTAAACCCAAAAAACCTAAGGGATTGGTGACCCTTGGGCGAACAACTTTCATCGACGAAATCGTAACGAAAGTCGAATCTCAGCCATCAGTAGAACCTAGAAAAATTACTTCTAGACAACCTACTAGTTCCATTTAGGCCACAGAGTCACCATATGTAGCCTTTGCTGAGGTCCATAGCCAAACAGAAGAAATTGAGCAAGATCCCCAAGAGATTGAGAATTTCCGCCTAATTTATCTGCAAGAAGGGAACTCTAGTAATCTCCGCAAAGGAGGAGGAGAAACAGGGGAAATAGAAGAACCAAAAACTCCTCTTGAAGTAATCCAAATAGTGAGCAATCTAGATAAGGGAAGTGCTGTCAACATCATTCAAAATAGAGCTAAAGGACCTGAATCTCCTCAGATAGTAGGTCAGCAAGGAACACTCATTATTCCAGACCAAGGAAGTGCTATCAAGGTCATTCATATTCCTTCTAGTCAGCCTAGTAATAATTCACTAGAAATCCCAGAAGGATATTGGCACATATTTGATCAAATGGCCCACAACCAACAACCACCTCAACAAACTTCCAAACTAAAATATCCCATTGTGGACACTGCAGTTAATGCACCTATGAAGGCCATTCCTCTTCATCATATTCCTACATTCCATGGCTTAACATCAGAAGACCCAGATGCATTTCTATTTGAATTTGATGTATTATGCAGAGGGTATGACTATACTACCGATCCCCAAAAATTAAAATTATTTCCCTCCACAATAAAAGGAGCAGCTTTATGATGGCTTATGGGGTTAGGTGGAGGTTTTATAAATGACTGGGATCAAATGAAAGCTGCATTTCTAAAGAAATATCAGGATTATTATAGGTCTAGGGAATTAAAAGATGAAATATTTCAGATGACAGAAAAACCTAATGAAACAGTTGAGGAATATGTAGAACGCTTTCAATACAACCTCCAGAGATCACCCTATGCATCTTTACCCTTGCCTGATAATGTGTTGAAAACTACATTACTTAAAGGGATGAAGGAACAATGGGTTGAAACATTAAACATTATGGGCAAAGGTGATATATATCAGGAAAATTTTGCTGACATTATTAATTTATGTATCAGGAGTTCAAGAGGCAGCACAAGGCTAAAGTCAGCAGAACGTGATATGATCACAAGAGATAGTAAGACCTCCAGTGAAGGTATAACCCACGTAGAAATTGGCAATCTACTAGAAGATTTTAAAAATGATATTCTAGGGACTCTGACAACGCAGTTCGACATCATGCAATATAAACAAAAGCAAGCAGAAGAAGAACAAAATTTGGCAATATTCTGCCCTAAATGCAGAAAGAAACACAACCATAAAGAGTGCCCACTGGATATATTCAAAGTCTATGCCATCTGCACAAAATATCACTCCACAAAAGGTTTCCCCTCACTCCCTGGATTGAAAGCAGTCTACAAAGAGGCGGAAGAAGAATCAGAAATGGTATGCCTACTCAATCAACGCCGACAATGGCAGCCACGACAAACAGGTATGCGAATTGATCCATCCTCTTCTTTTCAGTCTCCTCGATATAATGCTCATCAATATAATGGAATGTGGAAAAATCAACCACCCTTCCCCAATTGGTCACAACAGCCATTTCCTACATCACCATGGCCAAATCAAACAAATAAAACCAATTGGCCAAAATTTCCTTACTGTCCACCATTTTGGAAAAATAATACTTATCCAACACAATGGTCCCCCTCCACTTCGCAGAGTCAGACCTGGTAGTCGAACTGGCAAAGACCTACAAATCAGCCAGCTGGAACGATCCCTCTCCCTCAACCTACACTGCCAGCACCTTATACATTGCCACAAAATCCCCAAACCAACTTAATACCACAACTCCCACCCGAACCCAACCCAAACCCTAATAATATGCCAGTTCAGTCTTTTCAAATAATGGAACCACTAGAACTAGAAACTAAATTAAGGGAGTGCAACAACCTTCAACTAAGGTCTGGGCACATAATAGAATCAGAGGGAGACAAAAATGTTCAAGTTGAAGACCCATTACCCGTAGAAAAAACAATGCACAAGGAGAATGTGGCTAAACAAAAAACTCAGGAGCAAGCAACCACCTCTTCTCCACCATTCCCAGAACGATTAATCATACCTCGCCCAATAGAATATCCTAATTTTGATCTTCTCGGAGAACTGAAAAATTTGTGTATAAAAATCCCTCTCCTTTGAGCTATCCAATACATCCCTATTTATGAAAAAACCATCAAAGAACTATGTATAAAGAAGCCAAAGAGGAGAACAACAACTAACCCAATTGTCCAAGTAGTCGGCACTCTATCTGAATTATTATGAGGAATGGAAGCACCTATAAAGTATGAGGACCTAGGAAATCCTATAGTGACGGTGCAAATCAATGGACAATCATTTCCAAATGCTTGAGTTGATTTAGGAGCTGCAATTAATATCCTGACAACCACCACTTGTAAAAAACTTGGCATTATATCATTAGATCCAACAAAAACCTTATTGGAATTGGCTGACCGATCGGTAGTCAAGCTAGAAGGCACACTACATGATGTAATGGTATCTGTAGACTCTTGGGAGTACCCTGCTGACTTCCTGATTATCAACCCCAAAAACCGGCTAGATGGGCACCCGTTGATCCTAGGTAGACCTTGGCTGGCAACTGCCGATGCTTACATTGGCTGCCGACAAGGTAGCATGACTATAACTAGAGGGAACTATGTCAAGAATTTAGCTTTATATCCCCCAGCCCAGCCAAGCCTGTCAATAATAAAAACAAGGAAACAACCTGTATCATACCTCATGGAAAACATTAGATCACCATTAACCATAGAAGATGCCCTCGACTTTAAAGACCAAATAGAGGATGAGATTATTAATAGTTTCATCAATAAACCAAAAGTCAAATCCCATTTTCTATGTCACATGATTAAGGCAACATTTGATAATCAAGAAGAAGAAGATCTTCTAAAAGACATTCATGATCAGTCAATACCCACCACTTCTGTTTACAATAGCAAAATTATAGAAATTGAGCCAGGAAAAACCTTAAACATTAACAAAAACCTGACTGCTGAACAAGAAAAGAAGACGGTCCAACCACTAAAAAAATATAAGGGAGATTTTGCATGGGATTATCCAAAAATGAAGGGAATTGACCCCCAGTTATGTACGCACCAAATTTATACAGAAAAATATGCTAGACCCATTTGCCAACCCCAACGAAGATTAAACTCTCATCTTAAAGATATTGTGAAAGCTGAATTACAAAAACTGTTGGATGTCAAATTTATTTACCCAATATCTGATAGTAAGTGGGTCTCTCCATTAGTAGTGGTGCCAAAGAAGAACGGGAAGTGGAAGATATGTGTAGACTACAGAGAACTAAACAAAGCAACCCAGAAATACCACTTTCCCCTTCCTTTCATCGGCCAGGTATTAGATACATTAGCAAGAAAGAAATTCTTTTTTTTCTTAGATGGCTTCAGTGGATACAATCAAATTCAGATTGCCCCTGAAGACCAAGACAAAACTACTTTTACCTGTCCTTGGGGGACATTTGCTTACATATTTTTACCCTTTGGCCTATGCAATGCCCCTGCTACATTTCAGAGGGCCATTCTCAGCGTCTTTTCAGATTTAATAAATAAAGGGCTCGAAGTATATATGGATGATTTCACACCTTATGGAGATGATTTTGAGCCAGCATTGGAAACTTTGGAAAAGGTGTTACAAAGATGTATTGACACCAGGCTCTGCTTAAGCCATGAAAAGTGTCACATGATGATGACCGAGGGACTCATCTTAGGTCATTATATCTCAGCAGCTAGAATACAGGTAGATCCAGTTAAAATTCAGATAATTTTGTTAATACCCACTCCTACCACACAAAGAGAGGTACATAGCTTTCTCGGATTTTCTGGTTATTATAGAATATTTATAGAGCATTATTCTCGAGTAGCTGCACCTTTATACACACTACCAGGGAATGTTGATTTTAATTGGATAGATAAATGTGACCATGCTTTTGAGGATCTCAAAAAGCTTCTATAACCAGGCCCAATGCTAAGGGGCCAAAATTGGGATTTTCCATTCCAAATTTCATCTGATGCCTCAGACACAACTATTGGAGCAGTCCTTGGGCAGGAAGAAGATAAAAAACCATATACAATTTATTATATTAGCAAAAATCTATCTCTAGTTGAATTAAACTATTAGTATATTTTTGGCTTCTGTGATCCATCAATAAATTATGAAGAATCTTTCGGTAATAATCACATTATCATGAAAAAAGTCGACGTGTTTCGAACCAACCAGTGTGGTTCATCATCAGGACTAGGTGAGAGATCAGATCAGTCGTTAAGCTTTACATAGATGTAGGAGATGCAAAGAAAACCGTTATAACAGCTATTTTGACTATGAAATCCACAACGGTTAGTTTTCATATTTGAAACAAAATAATAAAAATAAAAATAAAAGTAGTTCTACTAATTTAAATATTAAATACAATTTGAAACAATTTTTAGCCGTACTGTGACTGAGAAAGAATTTTTAGCCGTAATACATGCTGTAAATAAATTTAGACATTATATAACTGGGTATCCTGTAGTTTTATGTACAGATCACTCTGCCATAATTTTTTTAGCAAATAAACCTATTACAAATGGTAGAGTAACAAGATGGTTGATTCTATTGCAAGAGTTCGATATCACAATAAAGGATCGACCTGAAAAAGAGAACCCTAGAGCTGATTTTCTGTCACGAATGCCAAAACCAAAAGATGCAGCAGTAGTCGAGGATCACTTCCCAGATGAACATTTTTTCGCTGTTACTGCTAGAACCCCATGGTATGCTGATATTGCAAATTATTTAGTAGTAGGTAAATTACCTAAGCATCTAACGCCCAATGAAAGAAAACATATAGTATAGCGTAGTACCCGATTCTCTTGGATTGGGGGCTACGTGTTTCATACAGGAGCATATATGCACATCAGGAGATGCGTTAGAGAAGACGAAATGTTTGATATTCTGAAAGCATGCCATGATGGGCCGTGTGGTGGAAATTTCACAGATTGCAGGATTGGTCATAAGGTTTTACAAACAGGCTATTATTGGCCTACAATTTTTAAAGATGCTAAAAAGTTTGTACAAGCCTGTGATAGTTGCCAAAGGGCAGGATGCCCTGGACAATCTGATGAAATGCCTTTGAACCCACAGTTAGTAATCGAGCCATTTGAACATTGGGCACTCGATTTTGTTGGTCTTATCAACCCACCATCAAATCAGAAAACATACATACTAGTTGCAATAGAGTATGTTACTAAATGGGTTGAAGAAGAAGAAATTTCAAGAGCTACAGAGGAATCTGTAATATAGTTCCTTTTCCACATATTTGTGCGATATGGCCTCCCAAGGGACGTAATTACAGATGGAGGACCACAATTTGTAGGTAACAAAATCACTGCAACATTAGAAAATTACCACATTCAGCACAAAATCACAACCCCATACCACCCACAGGAAAATGGCAAGGTAGAAAGCACGAATAAGGTGATAGAATCCATACTTAAAAAAATAGTTGCATCACTCAGACGTGACTGGGCTTATAGATTTCCGGAAGCCTTGTGGGCATACTGAACAAAAGCCTTGTGGGCGTACCGAACAACATGGAGAAATACCACTGGGTATTCACCATATCAATTGGTATTTGGAAAAGGACCCATATTTCCAATAAAATTTCAAATACAGACATTAAGAATAGCCCAGGAGGTGGGTTTAGACTTAAATGAAGCTTAGGTCAGAAGATTACAGCAAATCAATGAGTAAAATGAAATTAGGCTCTTTGCTCTTCAGCACACTGCATTAATTCAACAAAAAGAGCAAAATGGCACGACGCCCTCATTAGAGAGAAAATATTGCATGAAGGAGATTGGGCACTCCTATATGACTCCAGGTTTTAGGATTTCCTAGGAAAACTCTAGACACGATGGATTGGACCCTATGAGATACAAAAAGTGCATGACAATGGCACCATCACATTAACTACCATTGATGGAACTGGACATTCTTTCAAAGTAAACGGTCATCGAGTACGACTTTACCGTAAACCGCTCAATCGAGAATCCTTTTACCAACAATTACAGGAAGATTCTACCATGCAGATTCTTGCTGAGGGAGATAACTCCTTCTCAGCATCCATTCACTGAATAATTTCTTTATTTTGAAACTTGAACATAAGATTTTCTTTTAATTTTGCTTGTTTTTTTACAGATTCTATTTTTCAAGCTATTCCTTTTAAGGAACAACTGCTGTTCCTCTTAAGGAACAACAGAAGTTCCTCTTACAAAACAATGCATTTGCATGTTTCTTTTTGTTGTTCCTTTCAAAAGGAAAAACATTTCCATTGATTATTTTTTATGTTCCTTTCAAAAGTAACAACAGTTTTTGTTTTTCCTTTCAAAAGGGAACAACACTTTTGCTGCGTGTTTTTGCTGTTCCTTTCCAAAGGAACAACAGTTTTTACTGTTCCTTTCAAAATGGAACAACACTTTTGTCACATGTTTTTGCTGTTCCTTTCCAAAGGAACAACAATTTTTGCTGCGTGTTTTTGCTGTTCCTTTCCAAAGGAACGACAGTTTTTTTGTTGTTCCTTTCCAAAGGAACAACAGTTTTTGCTGCGTTTTTTTGTTGTCCCTTTCCAAAGGAACAACAATGTTTTTGCTATTCCTTTCCAAAGGAACAACAATTTTTGCTGCGTGTTTTTGCTGTTCCTTTTCAAAGGAACAACAATTTTTGCTGCATGTTTTTGCTATTCCTTTCTAAAGGAACAACAGTTTTTCCGCCTATTTTTGCTGTTCCTTTCCAAAGGAACAACATTTCTTCTGCTTGTTTTTGCTGTTCCTTTCCAAAGGAACAACAGTTTTTGCCGATCATTTTTTTCTATTCCTTTCGAAAGGAACAAAATTTCTGTTGTTCCTTTCGAAAGGAACATCATTTTTGTAGATTGTTTTTGCTGTTCCTTTTAAGGAACAACAACTGTTCCATCTAAGGAACATCACTTTTTGAGTGCATTTTTCTTGTTTTAGAACAACATTTTGAGGATTTTTGTGAATTATTCATGATTTTTTTAAAGGAAAACATACAACTTATATAAGAACATACAAATTAGGGGTTACTGGAATCAGCAAATCAAGAGAAATTTCCATTTTTAAGAAATTGTTTTGTAGTGATAAGAAAAAAAGGAAAGGACACAACCATCAATATCACTTTGTTGTCTTTATTTTCACTAAAATTAATATGATCGGTTACCTTTATCATGTTGGTTCTTCCCTAAATCTTCATAACTCTCTTTGATTTTTATTTATTGAATAAGAATAAGGGAATATTTTCTCTATTGAGATGTTCAGAATTCTTCCACCATCCCTACTATTAAGGAGTGATGAGCCATCCTCTATATATAAGTAGGGAAGTGCTATAAGAAAAGAAAGAAAAGAAAAATCTCTATATATGATTACTAACAATATTATCATATCGCAGATGGAGGATAGGGGGTCTCATCAAGAGCCAGCCTACCATGATCATAAGGAAGCAGTGAAGTGGCATTCCCACTATGGCCACCACACCAGGGATATGATCCAATGGACAACTCAGAAAAAAATAAAAATTCCTTGGAACAGGAGGTCTCATCACGAGCCGGCCTGCCCACCTTTCACTCCTTCTTGGTGAATGGCATTGTGATTCATCTGGTTCCCAAGCCAGCACAATGGCCTTCATCATGACATCACACAACACTTCCCTAGGCATAAATAAAGGATAATGGTTCTAAGGGTGAGAAAGCAACTTTGTGAAGGTTATAGACACCTGTGGGCAATAGAGCTCTGCTGATGGTATTGGAGTCATATTTTTCACAAATCAATAGTAATGATAAAAAATTTTCTTATATCTTTATCTAATATCAAATGCGAGTATGCTCCTAAACATTTTGTTTGGAACCTATTATGCATGACATTTATTTATAAATTGATCATAATAGTTTATGTGGATAATGATCGCATAAGTACTTTTTTTACATCAATTTTCCTTTTCCCTTATGTTCGAAATTATTACATAATGTTTCCATATCTATTCACAATTTAATAATATGCATCGATTTCAGTAGTGCGATAATTTTTTGATCATATCATAAGTATGTATGCCTTTCAATGCTGTACCATTGCTGTGCAGTACGCTGCTCTTCTATTTCGACGGTCGAGGATGACCTATTATCTTTCAGAGGGGTGCGGATGCCTTTTAATGCCTGCATGTGGGTCGAATCCCTGTGTTCATCAAATTCTTGGAAACAACAAGAGTTTAAAGGTATTGTGCTGATATACACAAGGTGCTGTTCCATTGCATTTCTGTGTATTTGCGAAGAATTAATAGTGTGCAGATAGAATGGGAGGACGAGTAATACGTAGTGAGCCACAGGTGCTAGCAGTTTCCAACACTACATGGGAAATTCTGGAGAGAGTAGGATGGATTACCTACCTCGCACGACTGCAGCAACCGCATGAAATGGTAGCCATTGAATTTTTGCAGAACTTGTAGGAAGGCTATTCCATGGTTAGAGGTAGGAAAATAGCAGTAACAGACGCAATAATCACCGAGGTATCTGGTTTGCTAGCGAAAGGACCCATATGGACCCATAAAAAAGTGAAACTTCAAGAAGCCATGAATCTTTTTTGGGACGAAGGGCAGACCTTGGTCGTCAAAGGGAAAGGAGTTCAACCGGCAAATTTGGGAGAACCATGGACAAAACTGGAAAAAGTAGTACAGAGCTACATCACATGCGATGGAAGAAAGGATGTGGTAAGACCACGCCACCTTAAGTTATTAGCTGTATTAAAGAAAATATGTACTGTAAACCTGCCTGCATATTTAAATTTATTATTGCATGATGCTGCCCGAAGCATAATAAAGTCTCGTCATATAGCCATGGTGGTAAGCCATCATTGCTTAATCCGATTGATAGTGAGTTATAGTCTTGCCCAACAGCAGACTAGTTGGGAAGAATTGATATTCTAAATTGACAGAGGAATAACTCTACCTACCCCAAAATGTAAAAGAGTTACTAGCACAACAGAAAAACCTTTAAAGCGCAGACAGTCCTCCAGGATTAGGAGAAGTAGGGGAATGATAGGAAGTCTTCAGGGTAGCAGCAGCCAACCCGTAGAATTGACCAGTTCGGAAGATGAACAACCCCTACAACTTGAAGAAGGAAGTCATCACACTAGTGAAGAAGAAGGAAATTAGGAAGAAGAAGAGAGTCACCACACCAGTAGAGAAGAAGGAATTCATCACACTGGTGAAGAAGAAGGAAGTCACTATACCAGTGAAGAAGGAAGAAGTCACCACCCCGGTGAAGAGGAGGAAAGTAATTATACCAGTAAAGATGAAGGAGAGGAAGTAGAACCTCCCAAAACCTCCATTGTAAGCCCACCACAGAGTCCATTACAGGAAGACCAATTGGCCCAAATTTTGGCCAATATGAGTGAATATATACAACCTCAAAATCTTCTTAACCTCAACATTGAGATACACTAATTGCAGGAACAAGTTGTTATCAACAAAGATACGACCGAAGAAATGCCTGATGAAGAAAACCCTCAGGGAACAGCAAAACCAACTAGGGTTAGTTCCCCTGAGAAATGCGGCCAGGAGAATGTGAACACTGAAGAAGTGTTCCAAACAGAAAACTCTCAAGGAACATCAGAACCAAATAGGGTTACTTCCCCCACGGAATGTGGCTAAGAGCATGTGAACACTGAAGAAGTGTTCCAAATAGAAAGCATAGAAGCAAGCCTGGGCGAAGGCACGGCTGCTGAAAAAAAAACCCTAGCTGAGAAATTAAGTATAGAGAAGGGAAAAACCATTCCTCCCAGGAGGAAAAATAAAATAAATGACCTTGAGAAGCTCCAGAGGGAATGGTAAAGGCTCCAAAAACTAGTAAAACAACTCAGGCAGAGGATTAGGGTGCTAAAACAGGGGAAAGTCTCTAAAAGAACCTTGAAAATGAAGAATGCAGCTATCCAAACGGAACCCCACAATACAAGGGCCATGGAGACTCAAACTGAGTCCACATTCATTCAGGATAACAATGAACATTAGGCAATTGCTATGGACGTAGTTTCCCAAACTAAAAATGTACAGGTCTGTGAAAAATATGTTCAGACCGAGGCACTGTCCTCTAGCAGTATGGCCAACAAAGAGAGACAGATTGTAGGCACTCGACATTGTAATAAGAACACCCTGGTTGATTTTCAACCCAAAAATGTTTTGAAAAAAGACCCTGGTATAGCAAAGCTCCAAGATGATCTTGCACAGGTTTAGAGGGCTAGAGAAAAGCTCAAAGAAGAAACTATTCCCAAAAAGAAATACCAACAGTTATAGCAGAAATTAAAGGACATCAGTGCATCAGAGGCAGAAGCTTTCGATAGATGTCGAAAGGCAGAAGAGAAAGTTGAAGAGGTAAGGAATAGATTAAAAATGATCCGGAATCAAATGGATACTCTCTGCTCCTTATACACAGATGTTCTAGCATGTAGGTGCCCTGCCAAAAATTATGCTTTTTTTTTTATTAGAAAGATATTTGCAGTTAAAAATTAAGGTTGTTAAGGCAAGAAAACCTATAGAATTATAAACTGTAGGTGATTTTATAAGCTACTGCAAACTTTATGGAGTAAAATTCCAGCGTCTACTTTGCAAATTTTATTTGCACAATTTTATATTAGCTGGGGAAATGGAGACAAATCCCAATCCTTTTGTGGGTGATATCCAATATCAAGCATTTATTTCATTTGCTGTCAACTAGTTGAAATGGCTCAAGGCCTATAATACTTTTCAGAGGCAATAAAATGGGTTAGACCTTTGGGTTAGGGGTGAACCGAGACACCCATTACAACTATGGGCTAGGAAAAAGAGTCTAATGACAAAGGAGGGTGTGATCTAGACATTGGGACCCGTCCACAAAGCAATTGTCTTGGATGGGGTAGAATATTTTCTATCTATCAGAGACTAGGCAAATATAGCAGCTAAAGTCCGATGGAATATTTCCAATCAGAATATTCAAGACAGAGAGCCATTTAATTATAGAAATTTTGGATTAGCTGCTAACCACTTGATTCTTTATAGTAACCTTATCTTGAGGGAAGGCCCATACTGGCTAGGTTGTAGGTTTCAAAGTCCCATTATATGGTATCCTACAACAGACTTTAAAGCCAAATATGAATTACTTGAAGGACAGATAGGGCACATCTTTGAAGCTTTAGCTGCAAATCATGGTTTTAGACCTCTTAATGAAAAACCCTCTCTAGCCTATTCCCTAACTGCTTTACATGTAAACTATGGTTTTCATGAGGACATGAAAAAGGGTAAGAAGGGGGGTGTGTTGAGCATTGGAAAAGGTATGAATTCACCATGTATTTCTTTGCCTTTTTCCTTTAAACATAACTCTTTTTATTCTAGAAAGATGATATATTGAAGGATTATGATAGAATTGCAAAGATTAATATTTATTGTGAAAATTGGCTAAAGATTGTCTTTTATTCTCAACAGGAAACAAATGAAGTGGGAAACCACCATTCAAAAGGAAAAGCTAAAGCAGGAGTAACTGATGTTCCTCCAGCAAAGGGTTGTATCCAGACAAGAAGGATGAAATTAGAATGCACAACTAAAGTAATACAGGGAACAACATGACCAAAGCCTAAGAAAACCAAGCGTTAGCTAAAATAAGAAAAAGGAGTGAATCCGTTGGGATCTTTCAATCTAGAGGGATCACTGTTCAAAGTCTATCGTTGTTTCTTGTATTGTCCTCGAATTTTTTATAAAATACAGTGCCTATAGAAATTGGGGACAGAACGATTATTATTGAAACTCCTTTTGTAACTCTGTAATTTCTCATTGACTCTTGTGATCAGAGAGCGACTGTTGTAAACACTATTATTCCTGATTAATACATGATATAGTTTCCGTTCCATTTCTTGACTTTGGAGTAGCCCAGCGGTGTTTCACTGGTGGCTAAGAGCCCAGCCTTCGTGGATCCATCTGTTGTTTGTTTTATTATCTTTCAATTATCGTTGTGTGTCGGTTTTCATTTGTTTCCATTACAACTTTCAAGTTTAATAGTTTACTGCTTAATTTATTTATAATATTGGTGTGTTATATTAATGACTTTCATTGTCGTTCCTTGTTGATTTAACAAGAATCTTAATCTCTGTATAACTTGTCTTGTTATGCTTTAACAGAGCTACGTCATTCAACAAATCCTATTCTATTTCAGTTGTTGTTCCAATCTATTTGCTGTTCCGTTCATTTTTCTGTTCAATAGGATTTACTGTTTAATAGAGTTTTGTTGTTCAATCCCATTAGATAGAAGTGTTGTTAAATTCCATTAGTTAGAGCTTGTTGTTCATTTCTATTACTGTTCAATTCCAGATTTGTTGTTCCTTTCAGTTAATTAGTTTACAGTCTATTTCATTCCTGCAAAGAGTTGGTTTTGTTTTTGAGAACTTGCCTAGCTCACTTTCATTAGCAACATTAGTGATTTAGTTCAATTTCCATTTTCCATTTAATTGTTTTAAGGCGAGATCATCAACTGTAAAGGACACCTAGTTATTGCTACCTTCGTTCTCAGATTGATTATCTTGTTTTCATTTGATTTCAATTACATCAGGTTCTAAAGGAAATAGTTATCATTAGTGCATCCTTGATTGATGATTTCAGATTGGATTTCAGAGCATTTGATTTCATGTCATTGTAGTTATATTTTATTTCCAAGCATCCATTTACTCTTGTATTTACAACAATGTACTACATATTGCAAAGCATTACTCTTAGATTGAATTGAAACCTCAGATTGAGTACACTCTTGAAATAAAAATTTGTGATTGGATTGATGATTAATGTAGGATAAATAGGTGTTAAAAAGACACCTTTTATACCTCAACACTAGCCAACCCGGAAAGGATTGCTAGAAATACTGGAAAACATACAATGTGACAAATAAGCCTGGGGTTAATGTGCCACTGCAAAATGGATCTGATATAAAATGAGGCTATGATAGATCTGAAATACTGAAGTCCTTCTTCAATGGTATTTCTAATAAGAAGGCTGATCCCTCTACTCATAAATAGAACCTCCCGATGAGCTCAATGAACCCTCCCAGCAACTGCCTCTGAAAATAACATAGATCTGGACTGAAACTGCACTGTGAGGGATGGTAGATGGTTGGCCTGATGCCAAAGATATAAAAATATGCTCGAGAGTCCTTATTACTGATCCTCCAATGGATAGACAAGATCTCCACTGAAAAACAAGCCCGTAAATGACTCTAAGAGATCCTCCTTTGCTGCACCCTGCAACACAACCCAGCTCTAAACAGAAACTGCGCTATAGATGAAGGAGGTAGCTTGGCCAAAATTTCAGAATGGGAAAATGTAGCCCAAATAACCTCTCCTTCCCTGAGGATGAGGTAGGGATTCCCAACCAGGAACACCCTTGTGCTAAATAGTACTGCAACCCTGCTAAACAACAAGAGGAAGCAAAGTCTAAACAGAACTAAGAAAATAATAATCAAAGCATGGATATCATGGTTTTCCTCCTCTCCATATATAGCAAGTGATCCTCTCCACAATGGTTCCCATCCATATATTCCACCTAGCCCATGTAATTTTTCCTCCATTCAAACTACGCAGTCCATCATGAAGATACAATGTATCTAGACAGTGCATGTGGACTTGGTCAAATATGACTGAATCAACATGATCTAATCCTATTCACACCTGTAGGTGCTCAATTCAGCTGCTTACTCTTCCCATTTTCACATGAGGAATTTTATTTTTTTTTCTAAAGAGGTTAATGGGCCTCGCTACCCATTTTATTCATCCAATGCTAACTATAATGTTCCTTTTAGCTTGAGGCTAAAATTTGGGAACATTACAGTCCTCCCCTCCAAAATGTTGCTTGTCCTCAAGCAACTGTATAGAGAGAGAAATATTCCTCCCCTTCTCGTCTTGTGGCCTCCTCATCAATAGTCCCCACCACTGCTCAAGATAATCTGCAACAAATCTACCCTCCAATGTCTCCTCCCAAAGATGCATGACCAAATGAATCAAATCATGAAAAGGTGGGAAGTGGAAGTGGAAACCTTCTTGCTATCTCATGGCCCCCTCAAGGTAGGAGTGATGATACACATTGGAAATATTATTCCCAATGCGTGACCCATTCACCCATGCTATCATCCAAATGAAATGAGCCATTCTAGGTAGCTCATCAAAGAAATCTGCAACCCCGATTTTATGCAATGTGTTGGGGCTGAATGGAGAGTTTATATTTTCCCATCCAAGTAGTTTCTCTCTCCATTTATGGTAAGTATGGGGGGGTTGCTGATATTGGGCTGCAATGTCATGCCCTTCAAAAATGGCCCAAGCTACCCCACAAGATAATTCAACCATGAAGTGCCTCCTCCAAGAACGCAAGTTCTCCCAATGGCTCCTCCTACTTGAAGGAAAGAGGTGTGTTGTGGAAATCATGGTGTGCCCATTGTTTCTCCTGAAACATACAAAATTTAGAATAGGGAGAATCATATTCCCAATGGGCATCTCCATCTCAAATTCCACTCTCCAAACAAATCTTCCCATGAGTATAATCATATCAGCAATATATGGAAGCAAAATACTATGAAAACAAGCTGCCAAATGATAACTGGAGAGTGAATCATAGTTCCACAGAAGGAACCAGTGCAGTGCATTCCATGCCTGCCTCAAAACATAAAAGAAAAATTGCTTCACCAGACACTTGTTTTCTGCCACAGTCATCTCATAAGATGGAAACATGAAGATACAATGTGGTGTCAATGGTGCACACCAAGAACCATGTGGCTTCCCCCACAAACCACCAATAAGGTAACCAAAATCAATGCTACAAGTAGCTACAAGTACATCATCATATGATATTCAAGAAGGAATAATTCTTCTTGATACATCATGCTGCTCAAACAAGGAAAATAAGTACAATAAAAAATGTGAAATTATACCTCCTCCATCATGTACTTGGGATCTTGAGCTGAAATGGCTCAACTAGAATTTTTCCCTCACCTCCAATGAGTAAGGAAGTGGCTGTGACCTCCTCTCTATCACCATCCAGGCTATGCATCTCTCCATATGCTATAATATGCCATGCTGGATGCCCTCCCAAGTGAACTTCTCTGTCAAAGAAATATATGCATCATAATGCATGGAAAGGAAGTCACAACTTCTCCTTGAGACTAGAATCTCTAGTCAAGAAGACTCTGCCACCAGAATATATGACCATGTCATCCACCATATATCTGTAATCTCCATCTGGGTAATAAGGAATCATGCAAGCACCAAGATCCTTGGAGTACTTTACTAAGAGTTGAGACCTCCAATATGGATCAATCCTCCCAAGAGACAATGCTGATGATCTGGCATGTGAAGCTCTCCTCATGCTGCTGCCTGCTACTTTGAAATCCCCCATGCAAAAATCTTCCTATAAACTCTTCACCTCTCCAAAATCCAAGAGTGGTGAACCCAAATACAATATGTCTCTCATCAAATCTAGATTTGGTGGCCTCCAAGGTGGAATGCCTCCATGTAGTGAGACATCAAAATCTAAAGTGGACTGTATATATGAGTGGACTGAGTTGTCCCTCACTTCACTGCGCAGTGCAGTCCCCTCCCTTTGTGCAGAAACCTCCTGAAATAGATAAGGGTGAATTCTCATCATCCCTTGATGCTGATCCTCCTCCTCTTCTTACATATATGAGAATGCCTCATCCTCAATGAGAGACCCTTGATCTTGGTCATCTCTTGAAGGAGGAAACTCCATGTCTTCACAAATAGAAGAGGGATCTTCAAGAAGTGGGGATCTTTCCCTTGGAAAAATATCATGCATGTTTTTATTTCCCCTTAAAAAATATGAAGTGGAGTTGGTTTAACAAGTCTCTCCAACTCATGCAAAGTGTTTGAGTTTTTGTTTTTAACACATGATGGTTCACAATTGAATCTTCTCACCAATTCCTTAGTGAACCCAACATAAGTTTTTACATTTTCATGAAAAAATGAAGTAGAATTATCAAACCACCAATCATGGGCCATACCTTTGAGGTTCAGTGCTGCTACTATGATGGCCTCCTCTGAAACCTGGTGTAGCTGAAAATAGGAATTTAGCTCTTCTACCCAAGCTTTGGCTGTGTACTCTGCTGATCCATCAAAGTGAGATAGGAAGATTATACCTCTCTTGCTTCTTTTTTGGTTGCTAGATCTCGCCTCCTTGAGTTTAAAAAACCCTTGGAAGTCCAAGTGTTCCTTGAATCTCCATGATTGAGATTCATATTTCTGAAGATAGTCACTCAAGGTCTCCTCCCTTGGTGCATCTCCTTCCTCCGTCCTTCTTGCAGTAAATGTGGGCAATAGACTGCTCTGTGGATCTGCATGTGTGGTTGAATGCTCACACCCATCAAGTCAATAGCTAGGGCTTGCTTCAACCCCTCTCATAAATCTTCTACACTCCTCCCCTTTCATCTCCTTGAGATCTTCTTTGATATTCTTCATAGCTTGGAAAAGAAGCAGGGAGATCCTCTCTTCCTTCATGCCTCCAAATAATGGAGTCATGATTTTGTTTCTTCTGCACAACTTTTATTTATGAGAATATTCTCCTCCTAATGGAATAACGTCTTGGATGCACAGGCTGAGCCAAGATTATGCTCTGATACCACTGTAATATCCCAAAATAGGGAATTTCTACAACAATAATAATATCTTAAGATATTCCAAAGTTGGAGCTACAAAAATACATGAAAAAAATATTGTAAACATAGAAAATATGATCATGTCATGACAGAGAAAAATATTCAGCCATCATTATATTAATGGATCAGCAACAATGTACAAAATATTACGAGGGACATGCCACTCAAGCCATAAGAACAAGTCTCCAATGATCAAAGCAATAGATACATGAGATGCTGCAACTATATAGAATGCCGGAGAGCAGTGACTACGCAGTCTATATTAGTGTAGCTACTATTGTATATGTACATACATGAAATATGGCTGAAGGAAACAAAAGAAATGCCCAATAATGAAGATATGGGCTCCAATACAATATTTCTAGCCAACCTGGAAAGGATTGCTAGAAC
The DNA here is from genome assembly GCA_034641835.2 of Pinus albicaulis. NCBI lineage: Eukaryota > Viridiplantae > Streptophyta > Pinopsida > Pinales > Pinaceae > Pinus > Pinus albicaulis. The sequence continues at coordinate 1,029,861,453 of CM076580.1, forward strand.
TACTAGAAAACATACAATGTGACAAATAACCCTGGGGTTAATGTGCCATTGCAAACTAGATATGATATAAAATGAGGCTATGATAGATCTAAAATACTAATGTCCTCCTCCAATGGTATTTCTAATTAGAAGGCTGATCCTTCTACTCAGAAATAGACCCTCCCAATGAGCTTAATGAACCCTCCCAACAACTGCCTCTAAAAATAACGCAGATCTGGATTGAAACTACACTGTAAGGGATGTATATGGTTGGCCTAATGCCAAAGATATGAAAATATGCCCAGAATTCCTTCTTACTGATCCTCCAATGGATAGACAAGCTCTCCACTGAAAAACAAGCCCAGAAATGAGTCTAAGAGATCCTCCTTTGCTGCAACCTACAACACAACCCAAATCTAAACAGAAGCTACACTTTAGATGAAGGAGGTAGCTTGGCCAAAATTTTGGAATGAGGAAATGTAGCCCAAATAACCTCTCCTTCCTTGAGGATGAGGTAGGGATTCCCGACCAGGAACACCCTTGTGCTAAACAACACTGCAACCTTGCTAAACAACAAGAGGAAGAAAAGTCTAAACAAACCTAAGAAAATAATAATCAAAGCATGAATACAATGGTTGTCCTCCTCTCCATATATAGCAAGTGCTCCTCTCCAAAATGGGTCCCATCCATATGTTCCACCTAGCTCATGCAAGTTGTTCTCCATTCAAACTGCACAGTCCATCATGTAGATATAATGTATCTAGACAATGCATGTGGACTTGGTAAAATATGACTAAATCAACATGATTCAATCCTGTTCACACCTATAGGTGCTCAATCCAACTACTTATTCTTCCCCTTTTCACATGAGGAATGTTATTTTTCCTTCTAAAGAGGTTAATGGGCCTCCCTACCCATTTTATTCATCTAATGCTAACTATAATGTTCCTTTTAGCTTGAGGCTAAAATTTGGGAACATTACAAACAAATCCATCGATACAATACAAATGTATTTTGTTCTAAATGTAATGTTGCAATGCGTACCTTTTATGTGTTTTGCACATTGTTGAGATCAAAATATTGCTCCATATATAGTATCCATGTTATGGGATCCTTTCCATCAAACTTCCTCATATCCATCTTTGGAATATGGTGGTTCTTCAATCCAACATTAGAGTTTATGAAATCACGATTAACATTTATTTTTTTCTCATCACGAGTTTCCTCTACTATATTTCCACCATTAGGAATAATTTCTTTTATTAAGCAATATCCCTTTTTCAGGAATTTCTGCAATATGGTCCAAAGGGACGCTGTATAAGGAAGATAATGCAAAAATAAGATGGAAGGGGACTTGGATCCCTTATTTAACACAACATACATTACACTTCCAAAATTTGAGCCCAAAGAAATCCCTCTAGGTGGGATAAGCAGATCTCCCACACCTAGGTAACTCAAAAGTGCTCAAAGAGTGAGCTAAAACAGTATATGAGCATAATAATTAAACCCTGCAAATATGAACATGTCAATAGAGGGAATATGATGCAGCCATCATGTTCATTAATATATCAGCAACAAAATATAGAAATATCTTGAGGGACAAGCCACTCAAGCAATGGGAATCAATCTCCAATGACTAGAACATGAAATACATGAGATGCTACAGTTATACAAAATGTCGGAGAGCAGTGACTGAACAATATATATAAGTGTAGCTACTGCTGTAGATGTCCATACATGGAATATGGCTGAAATATACAAAGAAATTCCCAAGAATAGAAGAATGGGTTCTAATACAAGATTTCTAGCCAATCTAAGAGAGATTGCTAGAAATGCCAGAGAATGTACAATGTGACAATTATCTTGTCACTGCAACTGAATAAAAATATGAAATGAGGTTGTAGCAGATCTGAAATGATGATGCCCTCCTCTGACAGTGTATCCAAGCAAAAGTCTGATCCCTTTACTCAGAAACAACCCCTCCTGAAGAGCTCAAATGACCCTCCCAGCAACTGCCTGCAAAAATAACGCAGATATAGCTAGAGACTGCGCTGTGAGGGAATATGGGTGGTTGAAATGATGCCAATGATACAAAAATAAGCCCAAGAGACCTCCTCATTGATCCTCCAATAGATAGCCAAGCCCTCCACTGGAAAATAAGCCAAGGAATGACTCAAGAGATCCTCTCTTGTTGCACCCTGCAAGACAAAGTTATCCTGCTCCAGGAATAATGTTGTGAATGAAGGAGGTAGCTTTGGAAAAATGCCAGAATGAGGAAATATAGCTCTAGAACCTCTCCTTCCCTGAAGATGAGGTAGGGATTCCTGACCAGGAACACCCTTGTGCTATGCAGCACTGCACCCTTGCTAAAAAGCAAGGGGAGCGTAGTCTCAACAGACCAAAGAAAATATTAATCAAGCATGAATAACAATGGCTCTCCTCCTATTCATATATATCAAGTTCTCCTCTCCACCATGGGTCCCATCCACATGTGCTTTCCAACTCATGCAAGTGATCCTCCTCTAAAACTGCGTAGTCCATCAAGGAGACACATTGTATCTAGACAGTGCATATGGACTTAGTCAAAATGACTAGATCAAGCATGATCCAATCATGTTCACACCATGTGGTGCTCAAATCAACTACTTTATTCTTCCTCCTTTCACATGAGGAGTGTTATTCTTCCTTCTTACTCCTTTATTTACCTATCTAGGATAAAATCAACTATAATATTCAATTTAGATAAAAATCTAAATTTTGGGAATATTACAGTCCCCCCCCTTCAAAATGTTGCTTGTCCTCAAGCAACTACAAGGTAGAGAAAAATTCTCCCCCCTTTCTTCTTGTGGCCTCCTAATCAATATAATCCACCATGGTTCATCATAAAATGCAATAAATCTATCCTCCATCAAGTGTATCAAATAGAAGTGTGCATCATGAGGCAAAGAGTGATGTAAGTAGGAATCTTCTTTTTTTTCAATGGCCTCCTCAAGGTAGGAGTGATGAGAAACATGGGAAGTCTTATTCCCAATGAGTGACTCCTTCACCCATGCAATCATCCAAATTAAATGAGCCATCCTAGGTAGCTCATCCAAGAAATCCTCAACCCCAGATCTATGTAATGTGTTGGGGCTGAATGGAGAGTTTAAATTTTTCCATCCAAGTGGTTTCTCCCTCCATTTCTGATAAGTGTGAGGGGGTTGCTGATATTGGGCTGAAATGTAATGGCCTCCAAGATTGGCCCAAGCCTCCCCACAAAATGAATCAACCATGAAGTGCCTCCTCCAACAGCGCATCCTCTCCCCATGGCTCCTCCTACATGAAGGGAAAAGGAGTGATGTGGCAATCATGGTGTGCCCATTGTTTCTCCTGAAACATACAACATGTGAAAAGGGGAGAATCATACTCCCAATGGGCATACTAAAATCCAATCCCACTCTCCAAACAAAGCTTCCCATGATCATAAACATATCATCAATATATGGAAGCAAAAGACCATGAAAACAAGCTTCCAAATGACAACCGAAGAGTGAATCATAGTTCCGCCAATGGAACTAGCGCAATGCACTACTTGATTGCATAAAAAAAATTAATAACAAGTGCTTTGCCAGCCACTTGTTTGCTGTCATAGTCATCCCATAAGATGTGAACATGAATGTACAGTATGGTGTCAATGGTGCACACCAAGAGTCATGTGGCTTCCCCCACAAACCACCATTAAGGTAGCCAAAATCAATGCTACAAATAGCTGCAAATACATCATACAATATGCAAGAAGGGATGTTACCCCTTGGTAAAATATGCTACTCATATAAAGTAAAGAAGTACAAAGCACAATGTGAAATTATACCTTCTCTAATATGTACTTGAGGCCTTGAGCTGAAATGGCTCAACTGAAAAAGTTCCCTCACTCCCAATGAGTAGGAAGGTGGTTGTGCTATCCTCTCAATCACCATCTGGGCTATGCATCTATCCATATGCCGATATATGTCCTACTAGATGCCCTCCCAAGTGAAATCCTCTAACACAACAAGATATGCATCAAGGTGCATAGCTAGGAAGTCGTCATGTGCTGCATGTAATAGTTTCTCCTTGAGACTAGAAGCCCTAGTCAAGAAGATTCTGCCATAGCAATAGATGACCACATCTTCCACCATGTATCTGTCATCTCCATCTGGGTCATCAAGAATCATGCATGAACCAAGATCCTTGGAGTACTCTACCAAGAGCTGAGATCTCCAATACAGATCAATCCTCCTCAGAGACAACATTGGTGATCTAGCATGTGAAGCTCCCCTCACACTACTGCCTGCTACTTTGACATCTCCCATGCCAAATTTATCCTCCAAAATGCTGCCATGCCCATCATGCAGCTGCTCATGCTCCAATAGTAATGGTTACCTTTGGAAGTTGGCCTCCCATGAGAAGCTATCATCCAAAAGGAATCTCCCAAGCTGGGCCAAAGTAGGCATGAGTGGCCTCCATCCACTCCCATGTGTGAAAGATTCCTTCCTCAAAGGAAGTATCCTCTGTCCCTCCAAATCTGTAGAGCAGTCATCCTGCATCATGAAGATGCTATCCTCCATCCCTGTAGCAATATCTGTCAGCGCAGTATGGGTAATCAGAGTGGGTGATGCTGAAAATGATAGAGTGTATCCCTCCTCCTTGAGTCTATCCCAAACTCTCTACGTTGTGCTAGAATCCTCCAAAGTCTTCACCTCTCCGGAATCCAAGAGTGGTGAACTACATGACAATATGTCCCTCATCAACTATAGATCAGGGGGCCTCCCAGGTGGAATGCCTCCATATAATGAGACATCTAGTTCAGAAGTGGATTGTATATATGAGTGGACTGATTTGTCCCTCTCTTCACTGTGCAGTACAGTCTCCTTCTCTTGTGCAAAAATTTTCCGGAATAGATAAGTGTGTATCATCCCTTGATGCTGATCCTTCTCTTCCTCCTCCATCTCACAATCCCCAAAAACTGTTGCATATGGCTCCAGAATTGTGCCTTGGTTCCCACATGCTAAATCATTTGGGACTCCTGGTAAAAATACAAGGGATCCTCTAATGGAAGCAATGGCTCCCTTTTCACCTCCATGTGGTGATGTATCTCCTTCCAATGGGACAACACTGTTAGATCTCTTATGCTTATCCTCCCCATCAATAATTGAGAATACCTCATCATCAAGAGAGACCCTAGATCTTGGTCATCTCTTGAAGGAAGTACCTCCATGTATTCATGAATGGAAAATGGCCCTTCACACAATGGGGATCTTGCCCTTAGGAAGCCATCATACATGTTTTCATACCCTTTAGAAATATGGAATGGAGTTTGTTTCATGGTTCCCTCCAATGCATGCAAAGTGTTTGAGGTTTTGATACATAATGTTTCACAGTGATTTTTATCAAATTCCCTCATAAATTCCTTAGTGAATTCATCATATTATTTTACATTTGCATGATAATATGAAGCATAATTTTCAAACCACCAACCATGAGACATACCTTTGAGTTGTAGCGCTGCTCCTCCAATGGCCTCATCTTCTTCCTTCATTCTCCCTGCAATGCAAGTGGGCAGTGAATTGTGTTGTGGATTTGCATGTGTGGCTGAATTCCCACACCCATCATGATAATATCTAGGGCTTGCTTCATCTTCAAACCCTCTCAGAAACTTTCTGCAATTCCCCCTTTCTATCTCCTTGAGATCTTCTATGATAACTTCCATAGTTTGGAAAAGAAGCAGGGAGATCTCCTCTTCCGTCATTCCTCTTTTCTTGCTTCCTTTTTAAAACTCCTCTTCTATGTGAGGAGCCTCTCCTTATAATGGAATATTATCTTGGATGCACAGGCTGAGCCAATATTGATGCTCTGATACCACTGTAATATCCCTTTTTCAGGAATTTCTACAATATGGTCCAAAGGGATGCTGTATAAGGAAGATAATGCAAAAATAAGATGGAAGGGGACTTGGATCCATTATTTAACACAACATACATTACACTTCCAGAATTTGAGCCCAAATAAATCCCTCTAGGTGGGATAAGCAGATCTCCCACACCTAGGTATCTCAGAAAAGTGCTCAAAGAGTGAGCTACAACAATATATGAACATAATCATTAAAATATGCAAATATGAACATGTCAATAGAGGGAATATGATGCAACCATCATTTTCATTAATATATCAGAAAAAAAATGCAGAAATATCTTGAGGGACAATCGACTCAAGCAATGGGAATCAATATCCAATGATTAGAACATGAAATACATGAGATGCTACAGTTATACAAAATGTCGGAGAGCAGTGACTACACAGTCTATATAAGTGTAGCTACTATTTTAGATGTGCATACATTTAATATGGATGAAATATACAAATAAATGCCCAAGAATAGAAGAATGGGCTCCAATACAAGATTTCTAGCCAATCTAGGAGAGATTGCTAGAAATGCCAGAGAATGTACAATGTGATAATTAGCTTGTCACTGCAACTGAATAAAAATATGAAATGAGGATGTAGCAGATCTGAAATGATGATTCCATCCTATGACAGTGTATCTAAGAAAAAGGCTGATCCCTTTACTCAGAAACAACCCCTCCTGATGAGCTCAAATGACCCTCCCAACAACCGCCTGCAAAAATAACGCAGATCTAGCTAGAGACTGCAATAGATAGCCAAGCCCTCCATTGGAAAACAAGCCAAGGAATGACTCAAGAGATCCTCTGTTGCTGCACCCTGCAGCACAAAGTTATCCTACTCTAGGAATAACGCTGTGACTGAAGGAGGTAGCTTTGGACAAATGCTGAAATGAGGAAATGTAGCTCTAGAACCTCTCCTTCCCTGAGGATGAGGTAGGGATTGTCGACCGGGAACAACCTTGTGCTATGCAGCACTGCACCCTTGCTAAACAGCAAGAGGAGCGTAGTCTCAACAGACCAAAGAAAATATTAATAAAGCATGAATAACAATGGCTCTCCTCCTTTTCATATATAGCAAGTGCTCCTCTCCACTATGGGTTCCATCCACATGTGCCTTGCAACTCATGCAAGTGATCCTCCTCTAAAACTGCGTAGTCCATCAAGGAGATACATTGTATCTAGACAGTGCATGTGGACTTGGTAAAAATGACTAGATCAAGCATGATACAATCATGTTCACACCATGTGGTGTTCAAATCAGTTGCTTTATTCTTCCTCCTTTCACATGAGGAGTGTTATTCTTCCTCATTACCCCTTTATTTACCTATCTAGGATAAAATCAACTATAATATTCAACTTAGATAAAAATCTAAATTTTGGGAATATTACACATTAGAGTTTATGAAATCATGATTAACATTTATTTTTTTCTCATCATGAGTTTCCTCTACTATATTTCCACCACTAGGAGTAATTTCTTGTATTAAACTTGTCATAAAACCTTCCATGTCTGCTTTTAGATCATTCTTCATGTCTTCCATGTTGTCTTTCATTTTTTCATTGATCTTAGCTTCCATGTCATCCATCTTAGCTTCCATGCCAACTTCCATGTCATCCATCTTAGCTTCCATGAAATTCTTCAAGCCATCTATCTTAGCTTCCATGCCTTTCTTCAAACCATCCATCTTATCTTCCACGCCTTTCTTCAAAACTTTCATTTCATATTTTATTGCCCTTTGCGAGAGAGAAATTTTGTGCACTTGCTCTTGTAATTTTGATATGTCATGTTGTGCTTCTTCCTCTTCATGAGTCATAGTAGAGCCTTCTGAAGGCTTAATGGGTGTTTAATTCTTTTTAGGTGGAATTTTAGAACCCAATATTGATATCTATTGTTCAATATGCCCTTGGAATGACTTCAAACTAATTTTTCACATAAGATTTATGCAATTTGGAAAAAAAAATACACACCCTTTTTTTGATTTTGAGGAGCTCAATTGATCTGAAATTGTGAGAACAAATTATTTCTCATACAGAGATTGACAGTAAGGGGCTTTTACTGGTTATTTCACCTTTACTAGAAAGGATGAAACCAGAGGCTACCTGGCCCACAAACTAGCTCTGCCTAAAGAAATAAAATGTAATCACTGTAATAGATTCGATCAATGAAAGTATTTGTTTATGTTCAAAGTATTCATTAATCCAAATTTAATGTGTGAATAGGCAAGTTTACGTATTCTACAAATGAAGTAAAGTGGTTTTGAAGATGAACTAATATGTTTTGTTCACTGTATAATCCTGATTGGGAAAAGTGTATTGATGAAAAGTTACTGTTTAAATTAGAAGAATCTGAAATAATGCAGCAAAAATACACAGTATGACAGCAAGCAATTTTTTAAGCAGTTCACCCCTCTCTTGGGCTACCTCTGCTAGGTCCAAAAGCCTCTAATTAGGCTTTTCCATTTTTCATTAAATGCTCAAAATGTGAATTAAAATGTATAGAAAGAATCAAAAGGAAAAATAAGCTGCATATTCAAATACAGAAGGCTGAAATCAGTATAAAACGACTATTCAATCACCTCCATTGGATGAGGATAACACATAAAAACTAATCTTTCCTTAGGCCCTGGTGGCTCCACGACAAAAATCGCTGGTAAAATTACTAATAGAGCACCCTGATGGCTCTTCCAACACTCCCAACAGCTCTAGAATGATTCAATACCCCAAAATCAAAAAAACTTTCGTCCCAAAAGGACTTCCCTAGCCAAAGTTATGGCTAACTGAAGTTTTCCTAGATTCACTCCAGCTAAGTCTGGCTAACTGCCAGATAACTCTAACAAATCTGGAGGTCGGCGCTAAATTAGAGGGTCCGCCAAAACTGCCGCCGAATTGGAGAGGTAGCATTTAATTTTTATTGTAACGATCCTGCATGTCATGTGAACGGTCACATGTTAAACAGTGGCATTTAATATCAACAGAATCGTTTGGAGTTAATTCCGCTCCACCACATTGCACGTGTTTTAACCCACGTTTTTGGGCCCATACATAACCTCCGCTCCAATGTAACGTGAAAAATACGTTACCACGTGGCTTTGACCTTTAAACATACATTTCCATTAACCTTTTATTACGTGGGTTTTAATATATCCCATTTGAGTTTAGGACTTTAAAAACATATGTGTGGGTTTTAAAATTTAAATTTTATTAAGGCTTAATTTAATTTTTTTTTAATAATTAATTAAAACATATAATTAATAATATAACATAGGATTAATAAAAACCATATAAAATATTAATAACTATATAATTTAATTAATTTATTAAACCTTATTAAAAATAAAACTATCCCAACACATAAAATTAAAAAATTCCTTTTCCAAAATTGAAGGTTATTGGGCGATTTCAAAATGCAATATCTCCTCCATACGGCAACGTATTTGAGTGTCATTCATGGCTACAGGATCATTTTGGCGAGCTCTTTCTAGCCGATCTATTTCAGACCAATTCTGAGCAACTTCATTTTTGAGCATTTTTCTACAAGGGACTTGATCTCCTGATCACACCTCCCAAATGGGAAGCTTTTGGACCCCAAAAGCTCTCTGATTACTGAAACTAATGATGTGGAGACTGATTCTCCACTCTTCCACCCTTGAATAACTGAAATCTACCCGATTTCATCAAATGAAGCTTTTGAGAAAATGATAATATGTCTCTGGAATCAACTGATCGTCCATTGCTAAGATTGACGGAGTCATGATGAAAATGATTAAAATTTGCAGAACAGCAATTGTAATCTGTAGAATTTTTTTTTTTTATACACTGATCAAACTTCCCAGAAGACTTAAAATAACCTTCACCTTGCAAACTGTTCCCATGGCGAATTCTACCATTCTGAAACCAACTTTTTCCCATGCTGAATGGTGTGTCCTTCTTGCTTGCACTGCTTTTCTTTGACACTTCATTCACTGCATTGGCTGACCCAAAAGGTAATTTACGCAACATAACATCATCTTCTTTCAAATATAAACTATTATCAAACTGAGACAAATCATTAGCAACATTATAAAAAGGCGAATGCTCAAAATCTGGTTGTTTCAACATCAACAAAGTTAGACTTTGACTTGCATTAACCAGTCTTTTCAATTGACTTGCATGAAGTAAAGAAAATTCCAGCTTCTTCTTGTGAGCTCTCACAATGTACTCTTTACCATCTTTGAACAAGTGATACTTGTTTTCATGGCGATGAAAGATAGCCTTCCTGTCAAATAAATAAGGACTTCCCAAAACAATACCTGAGATATCAAGCGACACCACATCAAGTTCCACTGTGTCAATAAAGTGTGCAGTTATTTCAAAACACAATATGCACTTCCTTGAGACTTGCAAATTGGCATCCTTGCATATCCATCCAAGTGGATAAGGCTTTTGATGTGGAATGGTCTCAAGTTTAAGCTGCTTGACCAAGTCTTTAGATATAAGATTCGCTTGTGACCCACTATCAAATAGTGTGTCAATTTTGGTATGTTTTGAAATTACCCTCACATGGAAAAGCTCTATCCTCCTCTTTTCTTCATGAGTACCTTTGTGACAATTCAAACAGCTAGAACTAGGAGTTGTGTCTTGCACCACTTCTTTTCCCTTAATTTTCTTTAAAACCATGGCTATGCTTTTTGTCTCATCACCTGAGTCTGACCCTAAGTCTTGCTCAACTGTTGCTACAGTTTTCTCCTTTTCTTTGGTCTTGTTTTTGTTCTTGAATTTTTCTAGTTTCAGTTTAGGATGAAGCTTCCAGCAATGATCTTCATCGTGACTTGTCTTAGAACAGTTCTTTCAAAATAAATTTCCTTTTTCTTTTCTTGAATTTGCAACTCTCTTCTTTCCTTTGTTTTTGAAATTACTATCCTCATCAAAAATATTCTTTCCTCTAGCTTCTAAATGTGTAGCCTGCACACAGACTTCATCTAAGCTGGTAGGATTGAACATTAGAATACTATGTTGCAGATAATTGTGCAAACCTTTTATGTATTTCAACAAGGTGTATTGACTTTGTAAGTTTACTCCAAGTAGAAGTGCTCTCCTTCTAAACTCTTGGGTATAATCTTGCACATTTTGACCCTTAAGTTGCCTAAATTTTTTCCAATTCATTATTGATTTCTGAATATGAGCAAGAGGATAAAATTGTTTCTTAATAGCTGTAATAAACTCATTCCAAGTTAGAGTTATATTACCATGCTTTTTAATTTCCTCCTTGGTCTTGGCTTCCCACCAAACCAAAGCTGCTCAATCCATTCTCAAAGAGGCTAATTGGATTTTTGTTTCATCATCATGCAAATTCTGAATTCTTAGATAGAATTCCAGTTGTCTAATCCAATTATCCAATTTTTCTGCATTCACATCACCATTAAACATTGGCAACTCAAACTTCACACCAAGCTTTAATAAAGGATTTTTAAGAGATGTTTTTGTTTTGTGTGACTGATTAACATAAGTAGAAGAGGATGATGTGGAGTAAGAGGATGACAATGGAGATTGTTGATCACCATTTCCTCCATTCCCTTTCTTAGACTCATCTTTGTCTTTCTTCCCTCCTGAAGAATCTCCTTCTTCTCTTTGGTTTCTAGACCCTTCTCCAACAATCCTATCATTTCTCTCCTGGTATAGGATCCTAACCATCTCAGTCATGTCCAAGAAAGCTTTTCTAAAGACTCTTTCTTCTTCCTTGGGATCCATTTCCTCATGTACTTCTCCTTATCTGGAAGACATGTTTGTGGCTGATTCTAAGGCTATTGAGGATGAAATGGAAGGTGAATGTAATGACACTCTAGCCCTCCTTGGTTGAGGATTAACTTGTTCTCTAACCAATTGACCTTCCCCTCTTTTCAATTTCAGCCTAGTAAGCATCAAATTTTGCAGAATAACACAATTTTCTTGCAAAAATTTCACAAACTCTTAAGCAAAACCTAGAGCTTTGATACCAACCTGATCTGAAATTGTGAGAAAAAATTATTTCTCATACAGAGATTGACAGTAAGGGGCTTTTACTGGTTATTTCACCTTTACTAGAAAGGATGAAACCAAAGGCTACCTGGCCCACAAACTGGCTCTGCCTAAAGAAATAAAATGTAATCATTGTAATAGATCTGATCAATGAAAGTATTTGTTTATGTGCAAAGTATTCATTAATCCAACTTTAATGTGTGAATAAGCAAGTTTACGTATTCTGCAAATGAAGTAAAGTGGTTTGAAGATGAACTAATAAGTTTTGTTCACTGTATAATTTTGATTGGGAAAAGTGTACTTATGAAAAGTTACTGTTTAAATTAGCAGAATCTGAAATAATGCAGCAAAAATACACAGTATGACAGCAAGCAATTGTTTAAGCAGTTCACCCCTCTCTTGGGCTACCTCTGCTAGGTCCAAAAGCCTCTAATTAGGGTTTTCCATTTTTCATTAAATGCTCAAAATGTGAATTACAATGTATAGAAAGCCTCAAAAGGAAAAATAAGCTGCATATTCAAATACAGAAGGCTGAAATCAGTATAAAACGACTATTCAATCACCTCCATTGGATGAGGATAACACATAACAGCTAATCTTTCCTTAGGCCCTGGTGGCTCCACGACCAAAATCACTGGTAAAATTACTAATAGAGAACCCTGATGGCTCTTCCAACACTCCCAACAGCTCCAGAATGATTCAATACCCCAAAATCAAAAAAAATTTCGTCCCAAAAGGACTTCCCTAGCCAAAGTTATGGCTAACTGAAGTTTTCCTAGATTCACTCCAGCTAAGTCTGGCTAACTACCAGATAACTCCGACAAATCTGGAGGTCGGCGCTAAATTAGAGGGTCCGCCGAAACTGCCGCCGAATTGGAGAGGTAGCATTTAATTTTTATTGTAACGGTCCCGCATGTCATGTGAACGGTCACATGTTAAACTACCGGTCACATGTTAAACGGTGGCATTTAATATCAACAGAATCGTTTGGAGTTAATTCCGCTCCACCACATTGCACGTGTTTTAAACCACGTTTTCGGGCCCATACATAACCTCCGCTCCAATGTAACGTGAAAAATACATTACCACGTGGCTTTTACCTTTAAACATACGTTGCCATTAACCTTTTATTACGTGGGTTTTAATATATCCCATTTGAGTTTAGGACTTTAAAAACATATGTGTGGGTTTTAAAATTTAAATTTTATTAAGGCTTAATTTATTTATTTTTTTAAATAATTAATTAAAAAATATAATTAATAATATAACATATGATTAATAAAAACCATATAAAATATTAATAACTATATAATTTAATTAATTTATTAAACCTTATTAAAAATAAAACTATCCCAACACATAAAATTAAAAAATTCCTTTTCCAAAATTGAAGGTTATTGGGCGATTTCAAAATGCAATATCTCCTCCATACGGCAACGGATTTGAGTGTCGTTTGCAGCTACAAGATCTTTTTGGCGAGCTCTTTCCATTCGATCTGTTTCAGACCAATTCTGAGCAACTTCATTTTTGAGCATTTTTCTACAAGGGACTTGATCTCCTGATCATCAATATTGAAAATTAATTATCTCTGTGATTTTAGATCTTGAATATCTGAAATTCAGCCCTATAGTAGCCCTCTCAATCTTCTTTCGAATTCCATAGGTCTAACCTGATTTGGATTATTCAAGGAAAAATTATGCCCAATCTCCCACAATGACCTAATTATGGACTAGTTCAGTAGTGCGAACTTGCATGACATGCCACGTGTCACTGTTTCCTCCTTCGACTCTGAAATTGATATACAAGAAACTACAGTCCATGTGCTTGTGGCCATTTTTTTCAGAATTCCAATTCGATGCTCAGAGAGAGAGAGAGAGAGTTATTACAATTTTCCCATGGTCACCTCTTTCATATGAAATTCAAGAGCCTGAAAAAACCCTAACTGCCACAAATCATATCTACGAAAATTTTGCGAACCAAGATCTGAAATTTTAGAGGTTGTTCCTCCAAATTTTGGCTTCGTGTGATAAAAATTTCAGCTTCTGAGCCTTCGTATAAAAAACGTTATTGCGAAAATTCCACAATGACCTGTTTGGAGTAGAAAAACCCTAGAATCCAAAGCTCTGATACCAAATGTTATGAAACCAGCTCCAAAAATAGAAGAAAAGAGAGATAAACGCCTTATAAATAATCCACTTTAAGGGGGAAACCTCCTCTACATAACATAAATGAACAATTCTTTGATGATACAAATGACAAAACCTCCTTCTATATATAGGAGTCCATGGGGTCAAAATATAATCCTAGCCGACCTAACAATAATAATGTAAGAGCACAATAATAACAATATTGGGGTTATAGCGGTACAACAATAACAATAAGGGGGTTACACTAACAAAAATAAGGGACTATACTAGTAATATAGGGACCTAACATTTTCTACCTTTAGAGGGGATAGTATGTCCAAGGTACATCCTTCAAATGGTGGTGGCATGTGATAAATAGGTGGATAGAATAGGGAATGAAAGGGGAAGTCCCCGACCACATATCATGGCACAAGGGTAGCTTTAATAAGGGAATCCCACAACTGAGTATATAATGCATAGGAGGGAGAAATTGTGGTACATGAGGTACCCCGAACTTGATTTTTCCACCCTTATTTACATGCCTTTTTCCTTTTATGATTTTTTTTTATATTAATTTCTTGAGGCTCAAAGGATAAGAGCATGATGTGAAAGATATGGTAGTGGATACTCCTTTTAAGGTAAGGAGTTCATTTCCCACAAGGGGTTGGGACAATCATGGGTTCTTGAATGATAAAGGAGGCTCATCTACGGCCTATGGAACTAGGGTGATGGCCATGGGTATGTGGTAGAGCTCATGCATTTTTATTTTCCCATGAGATAAATAGGTTTGTCCTGACCATATTTTGCATCTTGTGGTACATTTTCCTGTTGAGTGTGGCCATTCATTCTTTTACTTTTTATTTTCAGCAACTTAAACCTCTAAGGAATTTTTCCAAGCCTGACCCAAGGTGGGGGCAAGGGGAAGGGGAGGACAATCCTATGTGGACCCAATGAAGACATGCGGACCCATGTGGGAAAGATGATGAATGGAGTTTTAATAAATTAAAGGGGAGTGATATATGTGGATGAGGGAGCGAGACCATGCAACCAAAATCATTGTTTCCCATGTATTACCACCCTAAAACCAATGGTTAGTAAAAGAGGTTCCACGGGACTAAGATCTAAGGGTAACATCAAACATAGATCTAGGGAACATAAGCACATACCTAGCACACTCTTTTCACTGAATCCCCTCATTAATCCATGCCTAGAAGTGTCAATGAAAATCAAACTCAATACTCAATTATTAAATGAAAAGGCATACCTTTAGGTTCGGGAGGCCCACCTTCAAACATACGATCAATACAAATGGGTGAGGGACTACATGGCTGGTTTAGGTGGCGGAGAAATGGTACAACGAGCTAGTTGATGGCTACAAGGGGCTTCTGGCTAGTGGTTTAGGACCATCATGGAGAAACATATTTTTTCTCCTAGGGATATCACCCATGGAGTGGTGGGTAACATATGGCTCCAAATGGGACGTGATATCTTGAAGAAGTGGGAAAATCTACTCAAACATGAGGTCACAAGACCTCTAACAGTCTCTTGGTCACCGCAGACCTGCACATATATATGACTAGTTCCATGGGGAAACATGCTTTTTCACAGTGTCTTATGATCATCCATGCTTATTGTTAGGTCTTGAAATCAACAGGAAATAAAATATGATATTTTTTTAATCTAAATGGGTCTAGTGTATCATGGGAAATATTATATGAAATTAATTCTAATGTGAAAATCAACATGCAATGCATCCTACTCCAACATGCATATGGTGTGAAACTAATACTAACTGTAATCATAAAGCCAATGCAACAAACATATCATCATATCAATATAAATATGTCCGTGAGTATGATTACTCATGTATAAAACCCCAAAGCGAATGAAAATACATTTATATGGAGGATGAAGTGGGTGGGAGGTGGGAAAATATGATGACCACACATGGATGATCAAGTGATAAGAGGTAAGAAAAGGATGTAATCTAGTCCATGAGATCCTCTCTTCTAACCAAAATATAGAGATGTCAATGATTAGCCTCATAAATTTTTGATGGATGGCAACCTCAGACATATTATTTCCAATATCATTTGTGTCATATTTAATTTCCTCAATAGGGTTATGATTAGTAGGAAAGGGATACTGATGAGATGGAGAAACACAATCAGGTCGCCCATGATGATTACATCGAAAAGAGGAGATTATAGATTGATTATGATCTTGAGGGGGTTCCCAAGAAGATAAAGTATATTAAACGAGGGGTTCTTCCTTGACACCATACTCAGAAGGCTCATGGTCACTCAAGATCATTTGAAAAGGGGAGAGGGAATCACTTGTTGAAGACTTGAGGTGATGAACAAAAGGATAAGGCAAAGGGGAGGGTGAAGTATTATATTCAACATGTTTTTCCTCCTCAAAATCATCCTTTCATGTAAGGGAAAATAATGATCCTTCTTCTGAAGGGTATCGATGGATATGTCATCATAAATAATGCCTGAGAGAAAGGGGATACAACTCTCAACCTCGTCTTCCTTGTCAGTGTGATAGATGGTAGTGTTACCACTTAAACCAGTAGGGGACCTAAAGGGGTTCCTAATAGGGCAACTGATAGACTAAATGAAATGATGGAGGCTTAGCCCACTGTCACCATGACTAAGAATCCCTACTCTTTACAGAATTTCATTGATGGAAGGAGTCCTGGTAGTGTAGGGATCACTTATAAAGTATATGTCAATCAATAGATGGAAATTGAACCTGGAAACCCTTTCCATAGGATGGAGTGAATAATGGAGCTTGCTTGCTCTTCAAGCAAGGGACTTGGTCCACTAGGGGTAAGGTATGAGGATTGGAGGGTTGAGAGAGAATGAATGGGCTTATAGATGAGGTTCTCAATACCTATAATCTTTGGGAAACTCGGATTCCCAAATGGTCCTTGAGAAATAATTGTTGTTGAGAAGTGGGTGCACACGGGGCCAAGTGGACCTAGCCTAGGTTTAGGGATATAATTCAGCAACCAATGATGCTCATATCTTGGACAAGGTGAAAGGAAAAGACCAAACAAGAATATTTACTTCAAGAGGTTAAATTTATCCTGTTGAGGTCTAGCCTTGGGGATGACTGAGAAAAATTCGATCTTAGGGATAAGGCTTAAGATTCCCAGATATTTCACTGTTAGAATGGCCTCAAATTAAGAGGAGAGGGAGGGGACCCACCAATGCTGCAGCCTGTAGGAGATTGAAATTTTTCCTTGGGCCAATTCCCAGGAAATTGATGCCCTAGGTTACCTTTGAGGGATAGACCTGATAAAATCATAAAAAAAGGGTAAAAAGGATGAAAACATTGACCAACCTGGTAGGGATCAATACCTAATCCACTTGGGGATATGGATTCAAGGATGATGATGAATAAGAACTTGGATTCTTGATCAAGGAGGTTCAGAAAGTCAAATCCATCCAATGTTGAGGGAAAGAAAAGAAAAACGAACTTAAAGAATTTATACTTCAAAGAAAATGATGCAAGCTTATCGATATAAATAATCTCTAAGACATTTCATTCATATAACGTTGGCCCATACATTAAATTAGCTAAAAAATTCTTAATTCCACATTTCAATCATGCAACAACTAGCCCTAATTTTGGTAGTATGCGTAACAATAATAACAATGTTAAAATATACTTACAACGTTATAGAGTATATCCAACCAATATATTTTTTGCAAGAAACATCTCAAATACAAGAAAAATAACGCAAATCCATCCATCAAAATTAATCCAACTCCAAAAATGTCCACTAAGGGAAAAAAATGTGAAGTTCTCTATGATTAGAGAGATCCCAAGTCCAGTGATGATACAAATGAATGTAACTAACATCAATATATACCCTCCTAAGGAGTTATAATCAGAATATGGGCCTACATTAGCCTCTAATGATAAAATAATGTGCAAATAAAACCCCTTGGCATTGGTGAGAAGCCCACCAAACTAACTCATAGATGGAAAAAATAGGCCTCACAACTGGCCAAATAATAATATGTACATGTTGCGGGGCTCTCCAAAGGACTAATAATGTCCTGAAGTGCCATAATGAGGAATAAATTCCTTGTAATATGATGGAAAAGGGGTTGGCCCCTTATTCTCCAAGTAGTAGACTCGTGGTGCTCCTAATGGGTGTGGGGGCACACAAATGACCCCATGGGTCTCCATATAAATCATAGATTCCTGTAGATTCTATTCAAGGGATTGAGTGATGGAATGGACACTTCCATGAAATCGTACACTTCCTTGGACACCTGCTATGACTGTGGGGATGCTATGGGGCTTGCTGGGCATAGTGTACCAAACACATCACCATCATCCAAAAATTGGATCAATAGTTGTCCCTGAACAATAATGAGGATCCGTGGAGTGTTGTCTGTTGTTGTGGAGGCCCATGGATCTCTATTCACACCCTATATGTGCCAATGTATCCCTCTAGGGATTATGATCTAGTATAGGGAGACCAAACCTAAATGGAACCCATCTGCAATCATGTATAAAATTCAATGTGCCCCCTATGCTTCCAGTACAACTAGTCATTAGAATAATCATGTAAAAGAGCTTACAAATCATGGATAACAAAATGGACACTGCAAAATGCCATGCCCTTCCGTAGTGGGATTTGGCATGTGCTAGTGTCTCCATATTCAAAAGGGGGTTAGCCATGTACCTTATTAAATGGTTTTGGCCCTTAAAGGGGATAATTGGTCGAAGGCACATCCTTTGAATGGGGGTGGAAAGTGAAAAATAAGTGAAACAAAGTAGGGAATGAGAGGGGAAATCCTGGGCCACATATCGGGGCGTAAGGGTAGCTAGATAAGGGGAATCCCACAACATGGTATATAATATGTAGGAGGGAGAAGTCATGGTACATGAGGTGTCTTGACCTTGAATTTTCCACCCTTCTTTATATTCCTTTTTCGTTTTATGAATTTTATTTAATTAATTGCTCAAGGCTAGAGGATAAGAGCATGATGTGTTAGATGTAGTAGTGATTACCCCTTTTAAGGTAGGGTGGTTCATTGCCCTCCAGGGGGTTGGGACAATCATGGTTTCCTGTATGAAAAAGGAGTTTCATCTAGTTCCTATGGAACCATGGTGATGGCCATAGGTAAGTGGCAGAGTTCATGCATTATATTTTTCCCTCGTGCTAATTATATTTTTGTCTCGAACATATTTTTCATTTTATGGTACAGTTTCCTATTAAGTGTGGCCAATTATGCTTTTTATTTTTCTTTTAGCTGATTCAACCTCTGGGGCATCATTCCAGGCTTGACCCAAGGTGGGGCCAAGGGGATAGGGAGGCTGAACCTATGTAGACCCATGGGGGCTATGTGGACCCAGGTGGGATAAGTGATGAATGGGAGCATGATGAGTGGAAGGGAAGTAATGTATGTAGATAAAGGAGCGGGACCACACACCCAAAGTCGGTGTTTCCCAAGTAGTACCACCCTAGAACCAAATGGTCAATAAAGGAGATCCCATGGGAATATGATGCAAGGGAAGTGTTAGTATCAACATTTGCATACTTCCACCAGGGATCAAAACACATTTTGCATGTGCATCTTAGGTGTCCCATTGCAAATAATTTTTCAATCATTCCATTAGGTCGCGATATAAATTTTTTCCATTGGTGATTTTCCTTGTCAAGTGTCTCATTTTCCTTCACAATTATATGCCTGCTGACCCTCTTCCATGTCTTCATCATACTGAAAATAAATCTACTCTCATTTCACTTTTAGTCAAAATCACTCATTGAGATAGTTGTTTTTGTTTTCCATTAGGTCACTAGGGTTTCATTAGGTCAGCTCATTGCATTGTCTCATTTGCAATAAAGGGTAGCAGAAGGTGTGAAGGTGATCCAGAATAAACTCATGATTTTTTCAGTCAAGTTTTCCATGTAAAGTTACATTTCATTTTTGTAAGTTTTCATCTCAAAAATGACAGTTTTGAGATAAAAATAGAGATGTTTTTTATGTTCTAATTCTATGTAATTTTAAAGTCACTATATGTAATAAATTTAAAAAAAAAACTGCTTATTCCTAGCTAAAGACAATTTCATGAAAAGATACAAAGGTCATGTCAAAGCATCCAAAGCACCAAAAGAATAAAAAATTGTTGTGAAAGGTTAATGGGAAAAAGAAAAATGTGGGTCCCAATCATTCAAAAGTCAAAGTCATGCAAGGTATAAAAGCCCATTTGCCCAAAGAAAACCTCATTTGTTCATTGCCAAGAGGAAAAAAGAAATTTGGAGGAAGAAGTTTGAGCAAGGAGAAAAATTGGAGAAATTTTCCTGGCGCTACGCTCCTGGCCAAAGGCGTTGCGCTTAGGATAGTTCGGGCAGTGCATAATTGAACGATGCTGCACATAGGAGAAGGGCACTGCACTCCTGGGTTAGGCGTTGTGCATAGGCCAGAAATCTCCCAAAATCTTCCCAAATTTTCAAATTTGTCTCTTTTTCCCTAAATCAAGTAAGTAAACCCTCTTTCATCCCTTTTCCTTCATTTTATGCTTATGGGTAAAGTTTCATATTGGCAAGAAATCACAAGAAAAACCTAGTTTTCCTAAAACCCCCATCCACATGACAAAATTTCCCAAAGCCCCCTTGTCCCAAAATTATTATCCCTAGACCCTACTACTTCACCCCATACTCCCAAAAACACTAAAAACTACCCATCCCTAAGTCCCTTTTTACCCTTTTCCATTAAAACCCCAATGTCTAGGATTTTCACCATTTTGCCTAGATTTCCCCATAGCCTTGACCTGTAATTAAATTTTCATTTTCATCCCTCTTCATATTTTCACTTCCCATCACCTCACAAAGTTTTGTAACCATTTTCCCCATCTCCCTTACATTTTGTGGCTCTGTCCCTATTCCCTAAAGTCCTCATTTCATCATTTCTTTCCCTGCTCCCATTCCCTTCACTCCCTTACTCACTCTCCCTTTTCTTTCCTTTTCCCCAGGGTTTTCAAAGTACCAAAGAAACAAGCATGGAGAGAGAAGACATAGATTACATGGAGGAGGAAAATAGTAATGATTAGTTTGAGGGAGATGAGGTTGTACAACATATAATGCCACATAAAGGAGGGAAAATAATCAGAGTAGAGCCAACCAACCTTAGAGAGCTAGAGGCTTCTCCTTTAACCGTGTCTTGTTTCAAATATGTTTGGTGTTATGAGTTTTGTGAAAAGGTGGAAAGATTTCAACATCATCCTGAGTTGACTAGGCTCTTCATACTGAACCTCCATGATAACAGGGTAACTCTTGCAGGTGTAACTTTTTCCTTGTCCATTGCCATCTTTGCTGATGCTATAGGGATTCAAAATGTAAGAGAGAGATGATACAAAGCATAGGACCCAGATGATCATTATTTTGAGCCTTATCTCAAGACCAGGTACAAGAATGAAGGAAGAAAATTTTTCCCCTTCAGTTTCCTCCTCAGCAAGTATGCAACGGTGATGAAGATTATCATGAGATATTTTACTTGTGAGGGAAGATATTCCAGATTGTACACATACCATATCAGGCTACTCATGCATTTCAATAGGGTGAGGATGCTGAACATTCCATATTTCTTGTTTCGGGATATTTAAAAGATGACATACTTCGTGTCAAAGAAATAATATCACTAGAAAATGAACAACCTCTATCATCACTCCCTCATCAAACTCATTGTGCTTTATCATATAGATCTACTGAACATCTCTTGGGATACCTTTATTTCAAATGACATATTCAAAAATCCCCAAATTCCTCCACCAGTGCCACAAGAGAGAAGAGAGACATCTACTAGCCTTGCAGATATTAAAACAAGGAAGCGCCAAGTCAAATCACCAGGGCCAGTCAAAGAATGTAGTCTAACATATCAGAGAGGGCTTAGAAAACTATTTGTAGCAGAGAGGCAAGTGTTTGCTCCACATGGTGTGGAAGGGGCCTTGCCTTCTTCATCAACACAGAGGAAAATGTTTGCTCCACATGGTGTGGAAGAGGCTTTGCCTTCTTCACCAACAAAGCATGTACAACAAGCACAAAAAGGAAAGGAGAAAATCATAGAGGTTAGTCATGAAGAAACATATCAAGAGCATGAAGATGCCCATGAGGAAGAATATAATTTTGAGCTAGTAGACCCTGAAGATTTTGATGATACTACTACATCAAACATTGGCATCAAAGAAAAGGAGGCACACATCAGAGAGTTGCAAAACAATCTTGCGAGGGAAAAATTCATCATCTCTTCCCTAGAGCAAGAGAAAAAACAGTTGACAGACAAACAAACTCTTTTGGAGATTGTTGAACACCTAATCCTCTATGGGTAGGTGTGGAAGGTGAAGAGTCACAAAGGAGTCCAAGTGACCTTGGAAGATGAATCCAAGAGTCACACCATTGTATTATAAATGTAAATCTATGGTGAATAATATACGCAACTAATGCCTATCTTTCCTATTTGTGTGTTTAGTTTCTCCATCCACCATGTGTGTGTTTAACATGGTATCAAAGCTGATACATTCATAACAAGCTCAATATTGTGTGAGCCACTTTTTTTGTGGCCCATGTAAACCTGCAAAAATCTTATGCATTTTTGCAGCATTCAGAAATCATTTTTGCAGTGTTCAGAAATTATTTTTGCAAAGACTAGCGTTGTGTACTGCCATATTCCTGAATTTGAAAGTCTGTGCATTTTAAAGTCTGCAGGTTTTCTCACTACTCCCTATTTCATTCAGTTTTCTGCTCCTGCCATTCTACTTTCTGGAAAATTCTGCATTTTTTTTTCTGCACATTCTGCCTCTAATGTGCAATTTCTGCTCAAATTCTGAGCACAGTTAAATTTACTGTAATTTCTGTGAAAATTACAATTTACTATACAATTTTTTTTTTATATTTCTGTGCAAATTTATGTGCAAATTCCCATTCCCATTCACTCACCTCACAGTCCCTCTCAGCCTCACAACCCTCTCCTCACATCCCTCGGCCCCCTCGCACAACACTGCTCCCCACCTCACTTCCGCCCCCTCTCCCTTACCCTCACTCCCCACAGCCACACCTCCCTCAGCTCCGTCACACAGTCCTCCCTGCTCATCCCTCGCCCCTTTGGACCCTCGCTCACCCCACTCTCTCCACCCCACTCCCTCCCCTCCCCGCTCATCCCTCGCCCCTCTGAACCCTCGCTCATTGCTCCTTCCCCTCCCTGCTCATCCTCACCCTCCCCAACCACCCCGCTCCCCCCACTCTGCTCCCATCCCCTTCCCGCTTCTCCCCTCCCCGCTTCTCCCTCTCTGCTCACGACTGCCCCCTCACCCCTCGTAACCACCCTCCCCTCACGACCCCTGATCCCTCTCACGGCCACTCCCCCCATGCCCCTCGCTTGGCGCTTCCCTCCCCTCTCGGCCGCTCGGTCCTCCCTGCCCTCCCACACAAATTCTCCATTTTTTTTTTTTTTTAATTCGCAAATAATACCAATTTATTTTTTTTTACAGTTTCACCTCCCCCAGATAATACCTCTGTTTTGTCCCCTAATTTTTTTTTTCAAAAAACAAAAAGAAAAAGAAGAGAGAAAGAAAGAAGAGAGGGGAGATGGTATATGAATAAATGGATATATGGATTTTATATATAGTGAGAAGTGAAGTTTTTGTTGTATGTTTCTCTTTTATAAAAACATGACCAAGATTTGTGGCATGTATAGAAGGGTGACTCTCTGAAAGATATTGACATGTGAAGGAAAATGTTGAAAATTGGTCATCATTTTCAAAATAGCAGTGGCATCATAAATTCACTCATAGTTTTTCCATAAAGATTTTTTTGGAATTTTCCTTCGTATTTATTGTGAGCTAATATAGCAAGCTCAAGACCATCTACTCATTGATAGTGAAGCATCCAAGCTTGTGAATATATTTTTGTTGAATTTGAGTTGTTGAGAAAAATGGCTAAAATCAATGATGCATTAGAGTAGTTGCATAACCTCATTCATTCCACTGTTTATGATATGGTAAAAATGAGAAAGAACGCTCTTCAAACTTGCTTGCAAGATGCACAAGACAAGATTGAGTTTTTGTAGTTGGAGTCTCAGCTTTAGCAAGATGAACTTCAGAAAAAAAGTCATCATTCTGAACTTGTTTATGTTCAGAGGGACTCCCATCAGAAGCAAGAATATAAAGTTGCAGTCGATTCACATTCAGTTCCTTGTACAAGAGAAGATTTACATGCAGATGCAGCAGCTCAGTCTACACTTCCCAAGCCCATCATCAGATCTTGGGAAGAGATTTTCCACAAAAAACACAGAACTGGTCTTGGATATGACAAAGAGTTGTCCTTTCATATTCCGGACTACTCCAAGCCCATTCAATTTCAGAGTGCCAGATTCCTTTATGACAGTTCACATTGAGTTGTTCTAGATCCTGCTCCTCTTCCACAGAAGCAACAACAGATTGTAAAATTCCAACACTATGATCGCATTGGCCATATGAAAGATCACAGTTTCGATCTTCACCCATGCAAGAACTGTGGTCGGCACACCCATTCTTCACACAGATGCTTCAAAAACAAGCCTCCTGAAAGAACAAAGATTCATCTTGGATGGATCGCTTCTTGGCAATGGGCATCAACAACCAAGAAGATGTTTAAGACATATGTCAGAACTTTTTCTAGATTACTGAACAATCTTGCAGTTGAGTTTTCACCATCATCTCACCTTGTACTTGACAGGGGGGAAATGGTGGTCATCTACAAGCTTTGAAGTCACATCAAGCGAGCCTGAGCCACAATTCGTCATTCCAGATTCAGAGTTGTAGCTAGAGACACAGATGCCCATGAGCATGCCTTTGGTTGGTGTACAACCTTAAACCATCTATGTGAGGTTGATATTCTTTCTCTTTTAGAACACTTCCTCTAGCAGAAGACTTTAGCTTCTTGCCAACTTTGGAAGAATTCAAGGAACTGCAATAAGCATTGCATTCCTGTGTTGGTGGTCATCCTTAAACCATCAGAGGTTGTAGGCTTCCCTTCTTTTAGGTTGAAGGTCTCCCTCTTCAAATATGAGGGAAAATTTCTCTAGTTGAGGCCCTTAGCTTCTTGCCAGATTTGGAAGAATTTCGGGAACTGCAATAAGCGTTGTGTTCCAGTGTTGGTGGTCATCCTTAAACCACCTCTTTATGCCAACATTTCAGAGAGCTGATTCAACCTAAGTGCTGCCATGCATACTTTGCAAATTTGTATTACAACTCTCTTCTTGGACTCACACATACCCCTTCGGATTAAGGGGGAGAATGTTGAACACCTAATCCTCTATGGGTAGGTGTGGAAGGTGAAGAGTCACAAAGGAGTCCAAGTGACCTTGGAAGATGAATCCAAGAGTCACACCATTGTATTATAAATGTACATCTATGATGAATATATGTAACTAATGCCTATCTTTCCTATTTGTGTGTTTAGTTTCTCCATCCACCATGTGTGTGTTTAAGATGGTATCAAAGCTGATACGTTTATAAAAAGCTCAATATTGTGTGAGCCACTTTTTTTTGTGGCCCGTGTAAACCTGCAAAAATCCTATGCATTTTTGCAGCATTCAGAAATCATTTTTGCAGTGTTCAGAAATTATTTTTGTAAAGAACAACGTTGTGTACTGCCATATTCCTGAATTTGAAAGTCTGTGCATTTTAAAGTCTGTAGGTTTTCTCACTACTCCCTGCTGCATTCAGTTTTTTTCTCCTGCCATTCTAATTTCTAGAAAATTCTGCATTTTTTTTTCTGCACATTCTGCCTATAATGTGCAATTTCTGCTCAAATTCTGAGCACAGTTAAGTTTACTGTAATTTATGTGCAAATTACAATTTACTATACAATTTTTTTTTATAGTTTGTGCAAATTTCTGTGCGAATTCCCATTCCCATTCACTCACCTCATAGTCCCTCTTGGCCTCACGGCCCTCTCCTCACATCCCTCGGCCCCCTCGCACAACACTGCTCCCCACCTCACTTCCGCCCCCTCTTCCCTACCCTCTCTCCCCACAGCCACACCTCCCTCGACCCCCTCGCACAGTCCTCCCCACTCACCCCTCGCCCCTCTGGACCCTCGCTCACCCCACCCTCCCGACCCCGCTCCCTCCCCTCGACGCTCATCCCTCACCCCTCTGCACCCTCGCTCATCGCTCCTTCCCCTCCCCGCTCATGCTCACCCTCCCCAACCACCCCGCTCCCCCCACTCTGCTCTCATCCCCTTCCCGCTTCTCCCCTCCCCGCTTCTCCCTCTCTGCTCACGCCCGCCCCCTCACCCCTCGTAACCACCCTCCTCTCATGACCCCTGACCCCTCTCACAGCAACTCCCCCAATGCCCCTTGCTTGGCCCTCCCCTCCCCTCTCGGCCGCTTGACCCTCCCTGCCCTCCCATGCAGATTCTCCATTCTTTTTTTTTTTTAATTCACAAATAATACCAATTAAATTTTTTTTTACAGTTTCACCTCCCCTAGATTTCAACTCCCTCAGTAATCACCTCCCCTAGAAAACACCTCCCCCAGATAATACCTCTGTTTTGTCCCCTAATTTTTTTTTGCAAAAAAAAAATAAAAAAGAGGAGAGAAAGAAAGAAGAGAGGGGAGATAGTATATGAATAAATGGATATATGGATTTTATATATAGTGAAAATTGAAGTTTTTGTTGTATGTTTCTCTATTATAAAAACATGACCAAGATTTGTGGCATGTATAGAAGAGTGACTCTCTGAAATATATTGACATGTGAAGGAAAATGTTGAAAATTGGTCATCATTTTCAAAATAGCAGTGGCATCATAAATTCACTCATAGTTTTTCCATAAAGATTTTTTTGGAATTTTCCTTCGTCTTTATTGTGAGGTAATATAGCAAGCTCAAGACCATCTGCTCATCAATAGTGAAGCATCCAAGCTTGTGAATATATTTTTGTTGAATTTGAGTTGTTGAGAAAAATGGCTAAAATCAATGATGCATTAGAGTAATTTCATAACCTCATTCATTCCACTATTCATGATATGGTAAAAAGGAGAAAAAACTCTCTTTTTAATATTCAAACTTGCTTACAAGATGCACAAGACAAGATTGAGTTTTTGCAGTTGGAGTCTCAACTTCAGCAAGATGAAATTCAGCAAAAAAGTCATCGTTCTGAACTCGTTTATGTTTAGAGGGACTCCCATCAGAAGAAAGAATATAAAGTTGCAGTCGATTAAAATTCAGTTCCTTGTACAAGAGAATATTTACATGCAGATGCAGTAGCTCAGTCTGCACTTCCCAAGCCCATCATCAGACCTTGGGAAGAGATTTTCCACAACAAGCACATAAATGGTCTTGGATATGACAAAGAGTTGTCCTTTCATATTCCGGACTACTCCAAGCCCATTCAATTTCAGAGTGCCGGATTCCTTTATGACAGTTCACATTGAGTTGTTCCAGATCCCACTCCTCTTCCACAGAAGCAACAACTGATTGTAAAATGCCAACACTGTGATCGCGTTGGCCATATGAAAGATCACAGTTTCGATCTTCACCCATGCAAGAACTATGGTCGGCACACCCATTCTTCACACAGATGCTTCAAAAACAAGCCTCCTGCAAGAACAAAGATTCATCTTGGATGGATCGCTTCTTGGAAATGGGCATCAACAACCAAGAAGATGTTTAAGACATATGTCAGAACTTGTTCTAGAACACTAAACAATCTTGCAGTTGAGTTTTCGCCATCATCTCACCTTGTACTTGACAGGGGGGAAAATGGTGGTCATCTACAAGCTTCGAAGTCACATCAAGCGAGCCTGAGCCACAATTCGTCATTCCAGATTCAAAGTTGTAGCTAGAGACACAGATGCCCATGAGCATGCCTTTGGTTTGTGGACAACATTAAACCATCTATGTGAGGTTGATATTATTTCTCTTTCAAAACACTTCCTCTAGCAGAAGACTTCAGCTTCTTGCCAACTTTGGAAGAGTTCAAGGAACTGCAATAAGAATTGCATTCCTGTGTTGGTGGTCATCCTTAAACCATCAGAGGTTGCAGGCTTCCCTTCTTTTAGGTTGAAGGTCTCCCTCTTCAAATATGAGGGAAACTTCCTCTAGTAGAAGCCCTTAGCTTCTTGCTAGATTTGGAAGAATTTCGGGAACTGCAATAGGCGTTGCATTCCAGTGTTGGCGGTCATCCTTAAACCAACTCTTTATGCCAACATTTCAGAGAGCTGATTCAACCTAAGTGCTGCCATGCATACTTTGAAAATTTGTATTACAACTCTCTTCTTGGACTCACACATACCCCTTCGGATTAAGGGGGGGAATGTTGAACACCTAATCCTCTATGGGTAGGTGTGGAAGGCAAAGAGTCACAAAGGATTCCAAGTGACCTTGGAAGATGAATCCAAGAGTCACACCATTGTATTATAAATGTACATCTATGGTGAATAATATATGCAACTAATGCCTATCTTTCCTATTTGTGTGTTTAGTTTCTCCATCCACCATGTGTGTGTTTAACATGGTATCAAAGCTGATACGTTCATAACAAGCTCAATATTGTGTGAGCCACATTTTTTTGTGGCTTGTGTAAACCTGCAAAAATCCTATGCATTTTTGCAGCATTCAGAAATCATTTTTGCAGTGTTCAGAAATTATTTTTGCAAAGACCATCATTGTGTACTGCCATATTCCTGAATTTGAAAGTCTGTGCATTTTAAAGTCTGCAGGTTTTCTCACTACTCCCTGCTGCATTCAGTTTTCTGCTCCTGCCATTCTACTTTCTGGAAAATTCTGCATTTTTTTTTTTGCACATTCTGCCTCTAATGTGCAATTTCTACTCAAATTCTAAGCACAGTTAAATTTACTGTAATTTATGTGCAAATTACAATTTACTATACAATTTTTTTTATAGTTTTGTGAAAATTTCTGTGCGAATTCCCATTCCCATTCACTCACCTCACAGTCCCTCTCAGACTCACAGCCCTCTCCTCACATCCCTTGGCCCCCTCACACAACACTGCTCCCCACCTCACTTCCGCCCCCTCTCCTCTACCCTCGCTCCCCACAACCACACCTCCCTCGACCCCCTCACACAGTCCTCCTCGCTCATCCGTCACCCCTCTGTACCCTCGCTCACCCCACCCTCCCCACCCCGCTCCCTCCCCTCGCCGCTCATCCCTCGCCCCTCTGCACCCTCGCTCATCGCTCCTTCCCCTCCCCGCTCATCCTCACCCTCCCCAACCACCCTGCCCCCCCCCACTCTCCTCCCATCCCCTTACCGCTTCTCCCCTCCCCATTTCTCCCTCTTTGCTCACGCCCACCCCCTCATCCCTCGTAACCACCCTCCCCTCACGACCCTTGATCCCTCTCACAGCCACTCCCCCCATGCCCCTAGCTTGGCCCTCCCCTCCCCTCTCGTCCACTCGGCCCTCCCTGCCCTCCCACGCAGATTCTCCATTTTTTTTTTTTTTAATTCGCAAATAATACCAATTTAATTTTTTTTACAGTTTCACCTCCCCTAGATTTCAACTCCCTCAGTAATCACCTCCCCTAGAAAACACCAACCCCAGATAATACCTCTGTTTTGTCCCCCAAATTTTTTTTTTCAAAAAAAAGAAAAGAAAAAAGAAGAGAGAAAGAAAGAAGAGAGGGGAGATGGTATATGAATAAATGGATATATGGATTTTATATATAGTGAAAAGTGAAGTTTTTTTTGTATGTTTCTCGATTATAAAAACATGACCAAGATTTGTGGCATGTATAGAAGGGTGAATCTCTGAAAGATATTGACATGTGAAGGAAAATGTTGAAAATTGGTCATCATTTTCAAAATAGCAGTGGCATCATAAATTCACTCATAGTTTTTCCATAAAGATTTTTTTGGAATTTTCCTTCGTCTTTATTGTGAGGTAATATAGCAAGCTCAAGACCATCTGCTCATCAATAGTGAAGCATCTGACCTTGTGAATATATTTTTGTTGAATTTGAGTTGTTGAGAAAAATGGCTAAAATCAATGATGCATTAGAGTAGTTGCATAACCTCATTCATTCCACTGTTCATGATATGGTAAAAATGAGAAATAATGCTCTTTTTAATATTCAAACTTGCTTGCAAGATGCACAAGACAAGATTGAGTTTTTGCAGTTGGAGTCTCAGCTTCAGCAAGATGAAATTCAACAAAACATTCATTGTTCTGAACTTGTTTATGTTTAGAGGGACTCCCATCAGAAGCAATAATATAAAGTTGCAGTCGATTCACATTCAGTTCCTTGTACAAGAGAAGATTTACATGCAGATTCAGCAGCTCAGTCTGCACTTCCCAAGCCCATCATTAGACCTTGGGAAGAGCTTTTCCACAACAAGCACATAACTGGTCTTGGATATGACAAAGAGTTGTCCTTTCATATTCCAAACTACTCCAAGCCCATTCAATTTCAGAGTGCCAGATTCCTTTATGACAATTCACATTGAGTTGTTCCATATCCCGCTCCTCTTCCATAGAAGCAACAATAGATTGTAAAATTCCAACACTGTGATCGCATTGGCCATATGAAAGATCACAATTTTGATCTTCACCCATGCAAGAACTGTGGTCGGCACACCCATTATTCACACAGATGCTTCAAAAACAAGCCTCCTGAAAGAACAAAGATTCATCTTGGATGGATCGCTTCTTGGCAATGGGCATCAACAACCAAGAAGATGTTTAAGACATATGTCAGAACTTGTTGTAGAATATTGAACAATCTTGCTGTTGAGTTTTCACCATCATCTCACCTTGTACCTGACAGGGGGGAAAATGGTGGTCATCTACAAGCTTTGAAGTCACATCAAGCGAGCCTGAGCCACAATTCGTCATTCCAGATTCAGAGTTGTAGCTAGAGACACAGATTCCCATGAGCATGCCTTTGGTTGGTGGACAACCTTAAACCATCTATGTGAGGTTGATATTCTTTCTCTTTCAGAACACTTCCTCTAGCAGAAGACTTCAGCTTCTTGCCAACTTTGGAAGAGTTCAAGGAACTCCAATAAGCATTGCATTCATATTTTTGTGTCATCCTTAAACCATCAAAGGTTGTAGACTTCCCTTATTTTAGGTTGAAGGTCTCCCTATTCAAATATCAGGGACACTTCCTCTAGTAGAAGCCCTTAGCTTCTTGCCAGATTTGGAAGAATTTTGGGAACTGCAATAAGCGTTGTGTTCCAGTGTTGGTGGTCATCCTTAAACCACCTCTTTATGCCAAAATTTCAGAGAGCTGATTCATCCTATGTGCTGCCATGCATACTTTGCAAATTTGTATTACAACTCTCTTCTTGGACTCACACATACCCCTTCGGATTAAGGGGGGGAATGTTGAACACCTAATCCTCTATGGGTAGGTGTTGCAGGAAAAGAGTCACAAAGGAGTCCAAGTGACCTTGGAATATGAATCCAAGAGTCACACCATTGTATTATAAATGTACATCTATGGTGAATAATATATGCAACTAATGCCTATCTTTCCTATTTGTGTGTTTAGTTTCTCCATCCACCATGTGTGTGTTTAACCGAGATGAAGTTGCTACAGGAGAGGAGACAAAACATGATCAACAAAGCTACCATAGAAGATCTTGAGGAGGCTGAAAACATCTGGAAAAGGCCAAAGACAAGAGTCCTCAAAAGAGCTTTAGAGAAAGAAGAACAATAAATTCAAAATTTGATTATTGACCAATAGTTGGCAAAAGAAATTGAAGATAATAGAGAAGTGTGGCTTGAGGGAGTTTACATTCACTTGGAGAAGCTGCAAGTGAAATCCAACAAAGAAAATCAAATGCTCAGGCACATGGCCCATCACTATCAGACTCGGAACAAAATTTGCAATATCAAGGTCAAACAGATAAAGGATAAATTGAGGAAGATCTGGAAGGGGAAGAAAGGAGGTGATAAACTCAAGATGCTTATTGAAGCCTCCTTAGCTCCAAATTGACATGTGGTTGTGGGCCCATCCCACAAATTTTTAGAAATTTTGAAAAGTTTGAAGATTTTTGAGTTTTTTTGCCAATTTTGGAAAAACAAAGAAATTTTTCCTTATGCATAGTGCCTTGGTGCTGCGCTTTTTGTTGGGGCATATAATGAGCAAAAGGAAGACATCATTAGGTTCATAATGATGAGGACATACCCCCTATACTTTCACTATGCATTTGGAGCAAAACTGGTCAGGAAAAAGGGCCAAAACCACCCAAAAAATCATGTTTATGCCTCTTTTTGAGGATGGCGCTGCGCATAGAGGCAGTCTTGGGATATTGCAATTTTTTAGGGTCAAATCAACTCCAAATTAGAAAAAAAAAATCTCTAGAACATAGATAGGACAAGACTTCCAATGAGCTATCATGAGCTCAGTTTGGACATCAGGAAGTTAGTCAAAAGAGACCTGCAAGAAGACCTTTTTTTTCCTCCTTGGCGCTGTGCATAGGACAAAGTTTCTTTGTTTTTCACGAAATTTTTGAGTTTTATCTCACTATTTGGGTTTTTCAATGATGTAATTGGTAAATATGAATGTAATTATGATGAGGATTAGTTTAATATGTGTAAATTCAATATCTTGAGTCCTCTAGAGGTCAAATGAATCAGTTTCCTCTCTTTTAGAGGCACGTTGTTTGGTCTTCCTAGTCTTCAGATTCATGTTCAACATTTGGTGGAAACTGATCCTCATCTCATGGATTCGACTCCCTAAGGCTAGGATGAGTTGTTTTGAGGTCTATATCTTCTTCTTCTTTTTCATTAGTAAGGGTTGGACTCAGTTGCATGCTGGGCTTTTGAAAAGACACACTTTGTATCAGTTCTAAGCAGGAATATTAAGCAAATTTGGAGCTATTTTTATGGGATCCATGTGGTATGGTGTTTAGTTCCAGTTTCTCCTTTTGTGATAAGCTGTTGTAATGTTTTATTTATTTCATCCATCATTTCATATCTATTGAGTGAATTTTTTCAAGTTTGATGAACATAATCCATAATTTCTATGCTTTGTTTTGGGTAAATATTCACAGTATGTAATTTCTTCAGTTTAGAAAGAAACCATGATTTCACCATGCTCTTTCTAGCTCCTCACCTGTCTTGATAATCCCAACATAGAAATCCTAATAGTGCTAAACCATTGTACCTACCTTGCCCCATAGAACACCCTGAAAATTTTGACCTAATTTCCCTTGCCCTGACTATTTATGCTCCTTCCGATCCAACACAACCCTATACAATAAAAATAAAAAACCTTAGCTACTATACCTAGCCTAATATATTCTTTCATAAGTCATCTTGGCTGTGATCATTATGGAGAGAGCCCTCTTCTTGCTTAGTAGGGCTAGCTACTTGGCTAAGCATGGTTTTTGGTTACCTCAGAATTGCCTTCTTCAGCCTGAGTTTCAATTCGAGTGATAACATGTAGCACCCAAAAGAGAAAAAAGGGGGAAGGAGCACAAACTAAGCTCACTCTTTCTGCCAAATCCTCCCATGAATCCATGCCCAAAATCATCCATTATAATTAAACCCAATACAAAATTACCAAATGAAAAGACATACCTTTAGTTTCAGTGGGCCCACCTTCAAACATACGATCAATACAGATAGGTGAGGGACCACATGGTTGGCTTAGGTGGTGGAGAAATGGCACAACGAGCTAGTAGGAGGCTGCAAGGGACTACTGGCTCCTGGCTGAGGTCCATTATGGAGAACAAATTTATCCAAGGGATATCACCCATGAAGTGTTGGGTAACATCTGGCTCCAACTAGAACGTGATATCTCAAAGAAGTGGGCAGGATACTCGAACGATATATCACGATAACTCCAAATATATCTTGGTCACAGTAGACCTATTATCTGCACAGGTCAAATATCAAACCACAGGGAAATTTTTTTTTGATGGTACCTTATGATCACCCATGCTTAATTTTAGTCCATAAAACCAACAAGTAATAAAATATTGTAACTTTAATCTAAGTGCATCTAATCGATCATGAGAAATATCATATGAAGTTAGTTATAATGCTAAAATCATCATGCAATGCATCCTAATCTAACATGCATATAATACATGGTACCACTAAGTGTAAATATAAATCCAGTGTAACCAAAATATCATCATATCGATATAAATAAATCTACCTATATGATTACTCATGCAACCAACCCTGAATCAAATGCAAATCCAAGCATATGGAAGGTGGTGTGGGTGGGAGGCGGGAAAATATGGTGGCCACAAATGGATGACTACATGATAAGAGGTAAGAAAATGATGTAATCTAGTCCACGAGATCCTCTCTTCTAACCAACATATAGATATTCCAATGATTAGGCTCATAAATTTTTGATAGATGGAAACCTCAAGCTTATTATCTCCATTACCATTTATGTCATACTTCATTGCCTCTATGGTGTTGTGGTCAATATGAGAGGGATAATGATGAGATGGAGAAACACAAGTAGGTTGGATGTGACGATCACATTGAAGAGGGGAGATTATAGATTTATTATGAATCCGAGGGGGTATTCAAGGATGTAAAGTATATTCAATGAGGGGTTATTTCTTGACACCACCCTCAGAAGAGGAAAAGGGCTCACAGAAACTTGAGGTCATATGACAAGGGGTGAGGGAATCACTCGGGGGAGAATTAAGATGATGAATAAAAGGAAAAGACAAAGGGTAGAATGAGACATTATCGTCAACGAGTCCCTCTTCCTCCAAATAATAATATAAAGGGTCAAGTGATTTTAATATGGAATCATAAGGAAGATAGGTGGGAGGCTCATCGATTTTATCATTATTAGTATCAAATATTGAGTCTCCCCTAAAAGGATAATCAACCATCTCCAATTTCTCCTAATCATGCAAAGTAAAATAGTAACCCTCCTTCCCAAGGGTATCGATGTATATGTTATTGTTGGTAATGTTTGAGAGAAAAGGAATACTAATCTCAACCTCATCCTCATTATCAATGTCATAAATAGGAGCACAATCAAATCAAGGACCAAAAATTTCCCATTTCCCCTTTTCAATGTGGAAGTAATCTTCAATTTCATATTGCAAGGGGATAATGGGATTACCTTCTTCAATTTTTTGAAAGGGGGATCCATCAAAAGTAATATCGCCAAGAAAGGAAAGACTAGTCTCGACTTCACTTTCCATGGAATCATCCTTCTCAACATATGTGTTCTCAAAATCACCTTTCTCATCATGAGGATCCAAGGAGGACTCATCTTCCCATTCATCACTTAGATTCTCAATGTCTTGACAATTCTCGATGAGATGCGGGGCATGCTTGAAAATTTCTAAGAAATCCATTAATGAACTCCTTAATAGATGAGATGCTCCTAGGTTCATGATTTTGCAACCATGAGTTATGTCCATAGAGGGAACTAAATAATAACAATATAAGAAAATCCTGGTGGGCCATTTTCTCCTTTGAGTTACGTGCATTAAATCTTTCAACATGGTTAATTTCAGAGCTTGGGTCACCATCGAACATGGGTAACCCACATACCATCCTTCCTGTGACATGATTGGTGTGCCCAAGGATGCTAGCGATTTCCAAAGTGGGAAATTAATTACAAAAAGACAACCTATTGGAGATATGCATGAAAAATATGTAGGAGCCGTCAAGGTTGATTTATATATGCCTAAAAATATTCTTGCATCACCCTACACACGTCAACCTTAAAGTTCAATGAAGAACTAGGGCTTCGTTCTTCCAATGGAGTCACCAATAATAATATGTCAATATGTTGTATGGAGAATAAGACACACACATATTCCTTGACATCAGTGCTAGAAATGTTACCACCCAAACCAACAGGGGAACTAAAGGGGTTCCTAATAGGGAAACTACTACACTAAGGGAAATGGTTGAGGCTTATCCCACTGTGACCACGACTAAGACTCATTGGTCCTTACGAACTTTCACCGATGGGAGGAGTCTCGGTAGTGTAGGAATCACCTGTAAAGTATATGTCAATGGATAGGTGGAAAGTGACCTTGGAAACCCTTTCCCTAGGATGGAGTGAAGAATGGAGCTTTCTTTCTCTTCAAGCAAGGGACTTGGTCTACTAGGGGTAAGGGGTGAGGATTGAGGGGTTGAGAGAGAAGGAATGGGATTATAGATTAGGTTCTCAATCCATATAATATTTTGGAAACTTGGATTCCCAAATGGTCCTTGAAAAATTGGTGAGCCCTGGTATTGCACCAAGAGTGTTGCAACTCCCAGAGGCTACTCAACTTTAATTTATCAACCCGGGGTTCATAAAAATAAGGAAGTGATAGTGCTATATGCACAGTAGATGAGTTCTACTCATGCCATTCTCATCTATGTTCTAAAATGAGGTGCTACTACTAGGATTACTTCTAGGAAAGGAAATATGTCACACTTTTAAATGTAATATAAGACTAGAAATAAATCATGACCATTACTCTATCAATAGGGAAAGGAACAAGGCTGTAGGTGACTTGGATGGAAGGTGGTTGATGAAGGGTGGAGACTGAAGCTGATGGTGTTGAAGGGGTCCTCCTCTACTACTCTATTCAAAACTGCAATCAAACTACCTATTCATGCGTTCATCATTGATAAAATTATAAAAAAAAATGGTGGAAAATATGAGTTTAATTTAAATAAACCTACATATGCAACTAACCAGAAATCTACCTTTGCATCTACATGTTCATGATAAGAAAAGTAATATTTATAAATTTTCCAAGAAATCATAAACTAAAAGACATTTTGGTCTGTGGTGGAAGAACTTCCTACTCAAGCTCCAATGGAAGAGGTGAGAGAGGGAGGCTTAGCACATAATTTTGAGGTTTTATATGCCACTCAACATAAAATGAAAGAGATTAACTATTGCAACATAAGAGAAAACACACTTACATAAGAGAGGATGAGGCCAATGGATTGGTCCCTAACCCATAAGCTTAGCTCCCTAAAACTAACTCAGTGGAGAAGAAACCAAAACCTTATTTTATTTCATAACCAGTCTTGTACATAACATATGAAAGTCAAAATGTCTAATACAAGAGCCAAGAGTGCTCTAGATACAACCAAAAATCGAATGCTAGTGAGCTCTTTCTTTGGCATATTTATGCTCAAGGGTAGCTACCAACATCTCCCTAAAAAGTAGGTGTTTGTTCCCTTGGAACTCGAGAGAAGTGGAGCTTAGCTCCCTTTGATCTTTCACTTGCTTGGATGCCTCTAATTTCAAGTTGTTGGAGGAGAATATTGAGGATATATTGGCTACCTTTAGGAGTTAAGGAGGTGTTCAAACCTCCTATAATGAATCCTTGCTGTCTACTTCGAGCCTTGATTGTGAAATATTCCTAAAAAATGGTATTCTTCCCTTGATTTTCCTGCATTTAAACAACATTAGGCCTCAAAGCATTACAACCCTTAATACACCCTTCTCACTAAGAAAAACATGACAAAATGAAATTAAATGTGTGTGAGAGAGAATAATTAGGCTAAAAAGGTGACAAATAACCTATTAGAATGTACCTAATGATGGTTCTCATCATCAACCCCCTACCAAATGGTTTCTCATCCTTTGAGCAACTCAATCCTCTTTCTTCATTTCTTTTAGTGCCCTTATGGCCTCTATCACATCCCAAGGTATCATGGAAGGAGTCCCTTCAGAAGGGTATAACCCTACATTATTTTCTACTTCCTCCCATTCCTTGTCCTCTTCAGCTTGATCTTTTCCTTCACTCAGTCCCATCAGCAATGGTGGAATGAGTTTTTATCTAAGCCATTTGATCTTCATTGTTTGAATGGCCCTTTTGTACAAAGGTGCTCTTTCTAGGGCAGCTCTCAATCTATTTGGATTATGATACTCCATGTTTCTTAGGCTAAGTGGGAGGCCATTCCATCTTCTTTGAATTTCCATCACACACTCCTCTCATAACATTTTCCTCACCATGTCTAGCCTCAGACTCCACACGGTTCGTTTCCTGTAGCTTTTCAGGGCATCGTGTAGCACTGCAAGAAATCCTATAGCATCTTCCTGTAGCAGTGCAAAAAACTCTCTCCTTCAGCCCAAAATCACTCTTTCACCTCATCTAAGCCTAGCCAAGCCACCAATAGACCTTTAGCTTTGAACCTATGGTCTAGGGACCCTCTTAGACCACCTCAACGACTCCTTCTTTTGCTGCAAAACCGAGTCATTTAAAAGTGTGATTAGTTGATTGCTAGCTGCATCATTAAACACAATAGTTAAGCATGATATAGATATGATTCAATTAGTCATTTGATTCAATATGTGTGCTTTAGATTAATTTCATTTTCAACAATTTAATTCAACAATATAGCTTCTAGTTTCCACTTAGTGTAATTTTGTTTCCTGCATTAGCATAAGCGTGAATTTCTCTTTCTTGCAATTAGCTAGATGAATCAATGTGATCTAGAGTAGTTTATTTCCTTGTTGATAGAGTAATAGTCATGATTTATTTCTAGTCCTAGATTACATTTAGAAGTGTGACAAACTTCCTTTCCTAGAAGTAACCCTAGTAGTAGCACCTCATTATAGAACTTAGATGAGGATGGCATGAGTAAAACTCATCTGATGTTCATATAGCACTGTCATCTCCAAGTTTGTATGAACCCAGGGTTGATAAAGTAAAGTTGAGTAGCCTCTGGGAGTTTCAACACTCTTGGTGCAATACTAGGCCTCACCACTTTTTGGCTCCCTTTGATCTTTCACTTGCTTGGATGCCTATGATTTTGAGCTATTGGAGGAGAATATAGAGAAGATATTAGCTACCCTTAGGAGTTAAGGAGGTGGTCAACCCTCCTATAATCACTTCTTACTGTCTACCCCAAGCCCTGATTATGCGATCTTCCTAAGAAATGACATTATTCCCTTGATGTTCCTCCATTTAAACCAAATTAGGCCTCGAAGCATGATAACCATTAATATACCATTCTCACTATGCAAAACACGACAAAATTCAATTAAATGTGAGCGATATAGAATAATTAGGCTAAAAAGGTGACCATTAACCCCTTAGAATGTACCTAATGATGGTTCTCATCAAAAATAATCTTTATTGAGAAGTGGAACCACATAGGGCCAAGTGGACCCAACCTAGGTTCGAGGATTGAATTCAACAACTAATCATTCTCCTATGCTGGACAAGGTGAAAGGAAAGGACCAAACAAGAATATTTACTTCAAGAGGTTGAATTGATCCTATTGAGGTCTAGTCTTGGGGATGCTTGGGAAAAATTAAATCTTAGGGCTAGGGCTTGAGATTAATGGAGATTCCATCATTAGAATAGCCTCAAATTCAGAGGAGAGGGAGGGGACCCACCAACATGGTAACCTCTAGGAGATTTAATTTTTTTCTTGGGTCAATTCCTGGGAAATTGATTCGCCAGGTGACATTTGAGGGCTAGAATTGGAAAGATAGTAAAAAAAGGGTAAAAACAATGAAGAGGATGAAAAAATTGATAGGGATAAGTGCCTAATGCACTTGGGGATATGGAGTCAAGGATGATGATGAGTAATAACTTGGATTCTTGATCAAGGAGGCCCGAAAAATTAACTTCATACAATGTTGAGGGAAATAAACGAAAATACACTTTCAAGAATTCACAATTCAAAGAAAATGATGAAATATTATCGAGATAAATAATCTCTTGGACATTTAATTCATAGAACATTTTCCCATACATTATATTAGCTAAAACATGCGTAATTCCACATTTCAATCATGCAACTAGCCCTAATTTTAGTAGTATGCAGCAACACGAATAAAAACGTTAAAATTTACTTAAAAAATTATAGATTATATCCAGCCAGCATTTAGTTTCAAGAAAAATCTCCAATACAAAAAAAATATCCCAAATCCATACATCAAAATTCATCGATCTCAAAAAATTTCCACCAAGGGGAAAAAATGTGAAGTTCTCTATGATTAGAGAGATCCCATGTCTGGTGATGATACAAATGAATGTATCTAACATCAATGTATACCCTCCGAAGGAGTTAAAATCAGCCTATGGGCCTATATTATCCCCTAATGATAAAATAATGTGAAAATAAAACCCCTATATTGACAAACGCACCAAAATAGCTCATAAATGGAAAAAAATAGGCCTCATAAGGGGCCAAAGAATAATATGTACATTTTGTGGGGCCCTCGAAAGGCCTAATAATGTCCTAAAGTGCCATAATAAGGATGTTAGGTCCCCATATTACTAGTGTAGTACCATATTGTTATTAGTGTAGCCCCCTTATCGTTATTGTTGTACCCTTGTAACCCCCATATTGTTATTATTGTTCCCTTACATTATTATTGTTAGGTTGACTAGGATTATATTGTGACCCCATGGACCCCTATATATAGAAGGAGGTTTTTTCATTTGTATCATCTAAGAATTGTTCATTTATGTAATGTATTGTAGGTTTCCCCCTCGAAGTGGCTAATTTATAAGGCGTTGATCTCTCTTTTCTTCTATTTTTGGAGTTGGTTTCATAACATTTGGTATTAGAGCTTTGGATTCTAGGGTTTCGCTACTCCAAACAGGTCATCGTGGCATTTTCACTATAATTTTTTTTTTTGAAGGTTCAGAAGCTGAAATTTTTACAGAGAAGCCGAAATCCCGAGGAACATCGTGTACAAATTTGAGATCTTGGATCGCAATATTTTTGGAGATATGATTTGTGGAAATTAGGGTTTTTTCAGGCTCTCGAATTTCACCTAAATAGGTCATCATGGAATTTTCAATATAACTAATTTCTACAAAGGTTCAGAAGCCAAAAATTTACAGAGAGAAGCCAAAATCCTGAGGAACTGTCTATAAAAATTCCAGATCTTGGTTCACAATATTTTCGGAGATATGATCTGTGGAAGTTAGGGTTTGCTCAGGCTCCCGAATTTCATCTCAAAGAGGTGACCTTGGGAAAATTGTCATAACTCTCTCTCTGAGCATCAGATTTGAATTCGTTAAAAGGTGGCTGCAATAATACAGACTGTAGTTTCATTTTTATCAATTTCAGAGCCGAAAGAGGAAACAATGAGACGTGGCATGTCGTACAAGTGAGCTCTACTGAACCAATCCATAATTAGGTCATTGTGGGAGATTCAACATAAATTTGTCTTGAAGTATCCAAATCAGGTCAGAGATATGGCATTTGAAAGAAGATTCAGAGGGCTACTACAGGACCAAATTTTAGATATTGAAGATCCACAATTACAGAGATAATTCAGTTTCAATATCGAGCTCCTCAAAAGTAAGAAAAAGGTGTGTATTTTTTTCAAATTGCATAAGTATTGTTTGAAAAATCAGTTTTAAGTGATTCCAAGGGCCTATTGAGCATAGATATCAATATTGGGTTCTAAAGTGCCCCCCTAAAAAGAATTAAACACCCATTAAGCCCTCAGAATACTCTACTATGACTCATGAAGATGAAGAATTACAACATGATCTATCAAATTAGAAGAGCAAGTGCACCAAATTTGGCTCTCGTAAAGAGCAACAAAAAATGAAATGGAAGTTTTGAAGAAAGGCATGGAAGCGAAGATGGATGGTTTGAATAATAATATAGATGCTTTGAAGAAAGGTGTGGAAGCTAAGATGGATGGCATGGAAGCTGGCATGGAAGCTAATATGGATGACATGGAAGAAAAAATGAAAGACAACATGGAAAACATAAAGAATGATCTAAAAGCAGACATGGAAGGTTTGAAAAAGTTAATACAAGAAATGTTTCCTAATGCCGAAAAGATAGTAGAGGAAACTCATGATGAGAACAAAATAAATGTTAATCGTTATTTCATAAACTATAATGTTGGATGGAAGAACCACCATATTCCAAAGATGGATATGAGGAAGTTTGATGGAAAGGATCCCGTAACATGGATACTACATATGGAGAAATATTTTGATCTCAATAATGTGAAAAACACACAAAAGGTACGTATTGCAACTTTACATTTAGAACAAAATAGTTTTGTATGGTATCGATGTTTTTGCTCCTGTAAAAAAATTGTCACTTGGTCAATTTTTATGGAGGAAATGATAGCACATTATTAGGATACAAAGAGAGTCACCTTCTTTAACCAATTGATAAATATCAAACAAAAGGGTTCAGTGGTGGAGCACATTGAGGACTTCAAAAAATTGAATATAAGGGAAACTAATATTCCAAAGAAACACATTATTGATGTCTTCATAGGGACTTTAAAGGATAACATCCAACATGAAGTTCGCGTTTGGGAACCTGATTCATTGGAGAAGGAATTCAGGTTGGAAAGAAAAATTGAATGTAAAATTATGGAGACAAGGAAGCCTACCACTCACAACTATAAATATGGAAGTGTTGCTACTCTTAGATTTTCAAAACCTACAAGGTTGACACCAAAACAATTGGAATAAAAAAGAGAAAAATGGATTTGCTATAGTTGTGATAGAAAATACACTAAAGGTCATAAATGTGCTGAGAAGAAATTATTTTACATAGATTGTGAAGAGGAGGAAGAAAATGAACAAGAAACTTCAAAAGAAGAGGATATATACCAGGAACCAACCGTACAAGAAGAAGAAATGAGTCTGACCATATCGTGTAATGAATTGGAAGGAATTACCACTCCTCAAACTCTCAAGATAGAAGGACATATCAAGAAGAAAAAGGTAATAGTGTTGATTGATTCAGGTAGTACCCATAATTTTATTCATTGTAAGGTAGCCAAGGAATTTAATTGTTTCCTATACCCAACACCAAAATGTCAAGTGATGGTTGCAAATGGAGGAACTATAAATTTCTCTGGAAAATGCCATAATATCAAGCTAACCATGGGGGAATATGTATTGAATAGTACAATGCTTTCCATTCCTATGGGAGGTGCTGATGTTGTACTAGGAGTACAATGGTTACAATCTTTGGGGATGGTAGCTTTTAATTTTCAAGAACTTTTCTTGAAATTTTTTTCAGAAGGAAAGGAAGTCGAATTACGGGGTATTGTCGGGAAGCCGAG
This sequence comes from Pinus albicaulis, assembly GCA_034641835.2. Classification (NCBI taxonomy): domain Eukaryota; kingdom Viridiplantae; phylum Streptophyta; class Pinopsida; order Pinales; family Pinaceae; genus Pinus; species Pinus albicaulis. The sequence goes on from CM076580.1 coordinate 1,029,904,469, forward strand.
AAAGATAATAAGCTCTAATGTCATGACAAAGCTTCTAAAGAAAGAACAACGAGGCGTAATTGCAAAATTATGCTCACTAGAAGTTCCAACATCAAAATCATCTATTTCTGTAGATCTCCAACAAGTCTTGGACAATCATTCCAAGGTGTTTGAAACTCCCAAAGGACTCCCACATATTCATGATCATGATCATGCTATTCATTTGATTCCAGGAAGTGTTCCTCCAAACATCAGGCCTTATAGATATCCTTATGTCCAAAAGAGCGAAATTGAACGTATGATTGTAGAAATGTTAGAGGTTGGTATAATTCAACCTAGTCAAAGTTCTTTCTCTGCTCCAGTAGTATTGGTGCACAAGAAGTATGGATCATGGCACATGTGTCTGGATTATAGGGAGCTTAATAAGCTCACTATTGAAGATAAATTTCCTATTCCTGTGATTGATGAATTATTGGATGAATTACGTGGCACAATTTATTTTACCAAGTTGGATCTTCGTTCAGGATATCAACAAATTAGAATGAATACTGAATATATTCTGAAAACAACATTTCAAACTCATGAGGGTCATTATGAATTTTTGGTCATGCCTTTTGGCCTTACCAATGCACCTTATACATTTCAAGGGTTGATGAATTCCATTTTCAAACACTTCCTTAGAAAATTTGTGCTAGTATTTTTTGATGACATACTAATCTACAACAGGTCTTGGAAGGATCATGTTCAACATGTTGATAGGGTGCTCAAACTATTGGAGGAGAAACAATTATATGCAAAAAAATTCAAATGTTTCTTTGGAGTACAAGAGGTGGAATATCTGGGTCATATTGTATCTCACGAGGGTGTTAAGGTACACCCTAAAAAAATTAAATCCATTATGGAATGGAAATTACCCACAACCATAAAGTAGTTGCGAGGATTTTTAATGTTCCCAAATTTTAGCTTCAAGCTAAATGGAACATTAGAGTTAGCAATATCTTTTAGCCGGTGAATAAAAGGGTAGGAAGGCCCATAAGTCTCCTAAGAAGGAAGCAAAACACCTTAAGTGTGGAAGGAGACCCTCTTTGCATCTCAATAAAACACCTCCATGTGTGAATAGGGATAATATCAAGTTGATTAAGTCTACTTTGACCAAGTCAACAACGCAGATATGGAGGAGTAGGGATCAAGGAAGGAATAACGTAGTTTTGGAGGGAGATGAATATTTTGATGGGGATGACCTAATTGGGTGGGGCCAAGGGCCAAAAAACTCACATTCTATTTAAGGAAGAGGATGGAAGCCATTGTTGCTTATGTTTTAGATTATTATTTTTGTCTGCTTAGACTTTTACTGCCTCTTGCTATTTAGCAGGGTTGCTGTGCTGTTTAGCACCGGGTGTTCCCGAGCGGGAATCCCACCTCTTCCCTTGAGGAGCCTCTTGGGAGAGTTTTCATTAATTTTCCACATTAGGTTTTCAGGCCAAGCTTCAACTTACTTCATCAGCGTAGTTTTTGCAGGTCATTGTGCTATGTTGCAGGGTGTAGCAGTGGAGGGGATTGGAATCCCACTTTCTGAGCTAGTTTTCCATTAGAGGGAGGTTTCCTTCACTTGGGAGATATGTTTGGAGAGATACTAAGCTCATTTTAGACATGTGGCATTAATCCACACATTTTTCCAACATTCCCAGTGCTGTTCCAGCTAGGGAATGCATTATTTTTGGAGGCAACTTCAATGGATGGTCTAGTGGCTTCTTTGCAGTGTTTCCTTGTGATTGAGAGGTTCATCCTTGCATGGGAGGAAGCCTTCGAGGGAAATAAATTATATCAGATATATTTCAGCCTCATACACTCTTATTCTTTAGTTTTGTAGTGATTATTCAGTAATTTTCTGAAGATCACATTTGTATGCAGAGCGTATGACAAGAAACCCTTCCCAGGTTTTCTTGTAATTGTAATAAGGAGACTAGATCTCAGTTTTTCAGCATTATTGATTAATACATGAGTAGATATATTTTTTCTCATAATTTATGAGTTGAAACCCTCTTAAGACTGCACAGTTTCCTTTGTGCATTATTTCTGAGTAGCAGTGTTTGGGGTTTTAGTGTTTTTCAGCTACACTAGGTGGTGGGAGGTCTATTTACCTCACCTAGTTTCATTTCTTTCTGATCTCCTCTTGGAATTAAATGATATATGGATATATCTAATGGATACAAGTGATTATTTTAATTTTTATGGCATATATTTCTAGAAATGCGTTTTTCTGTGAATGCATTGCTGAGTAGTCCATTTTTGGAGTATTTTAAGATATTCTCAATACTGCTTATTTTCCCTATTTTTGGATATTAAATTGGTATAAAAGCTTCAATATTTTCTTAGCCCGTGGATCTCAAGCCATTATTCTTTCAGGAGAGATGGACAGAAAAGAGAAGGCTCCATTATGTGAAGGGAGAAAGGAAGACATGCTTACAAAGCTTCTTCCAAGATCTATGCAGGATTTTCAAGGAGAGCTGAAGAAAATAAGAATGGAGATGGGATCTCCAGAGGAGTTTGGATCTAGAGCTGAATATAGATTTTCACATGGTGAGTGTGAGCATGCAGCTACACACCATGATGCACATCGCAGTCAAGTGCCCAGATCTATCTTGAGATGGATGAGAGGAGAGAGAATACCTAAGAGGAAAACTCTTAGTGAATTGTTGCAGGAGTATGAATCTCAAACTGAGAGGTTTAGAGATCATACTAATTTCCAAGAATTTTGCAAGATCCAGGTGGAGGAAAGCAAGCAGCATGATGCAGATAGATTTCTTCTTTCTACTTTTGAAGGCTCACCTACATGTTCAGCTAGAGCTTGGGTGAAGGAGCTAGACTCCTATTTACAGCAACACCACATTTCTGAAGATGAAGCCATCAGAATTGCAGCACTGAATTTTATAGGTAAGGCCCATGCATGGTGGATTTTTAATCTTGTTCTTTGAAAAATGAAAACACTTCCTCTTATGCAATATTAATTGAAAAAATGGTGGGAAGGTTTTATGGGAAAATTTCTAAGACACATGAGCAAGAAAAACTTGAAAGATCAAAAGCCTTGCATGTGATGGAGGAGACTATAAAATTCACTCCACTTCAGAAAACCAGGAGAGAAGCTGACATCTTGCATTATACATTGTTAGAGGCAAGACCTCTATCTCACATTCCTAAACAAGAGGGCACGGGGATCTCTTTTTCACAAGGGAATCCAATGATTGGAAGGTTGCCCATACACATTGATGGAGATGAGGGCAAAAACACTGTCACATCCAGAGCACATCTAGTACCTCATGCAGAGGAAGGAGGAGCACATGCTCCAATAGGAGGGATTCTTGTATCCTTGCAAGAAGTTCCCCAAGATCTCATACATGGAGGTCCAAGCACAATCAGTGATCAACATGATTGTGAAGCATTGCAAATGGAAGGAGGAGGTAGGAAGGAAGAGAATCATCACTTGATGGGAGGCACACACCCTTCTCTATTTCAGAAAGATAATGCAAGGAAGAGGCAGAATAATTTGTGCTGTGAGGGCAAGGGCAAGGTTGCCCAACCATATGTACAGTCTACTCTTGACATGGATGTCTCACTACATGGGGGAATTCCACCTGGGAGTCCACCAGATCTAGAGTTGATGAAAGACATCTTGTCTTTGGATTCACCACTCTTGTATTTTGGAGAGGCGAAGAGTTTGGAGGAGAACTTTGGCATGGGGGATGTCAAATTAGCAGGGAACAGCATGAGGAGAGCTTCACATGCCAGATCACCAACGCTGTCTGTTAGGAGGATTGATCCATATTGGAGGTCTCAACTCTTGGTAGAGTACTCCAAGGATCTTGGTGCTTGCATGATTCTTGATGACCTAGATGGAGATGAAATATTTATGGTGGATGACATGGTCATCTATTCTTATGGCAGAGTCTTCTTGACTAGAGCTTCTAGTCTCAAGGAGAAGCTATTACATGCAACACATGAGGACTTCCTTTCCATGCATTATGATTCATATCTTTCTTTGACAGAGGAGTTCACTTGGGAGGGCATCTAGCATGACATATTTCAGCATATGGAGAGATGCATAGCCCGAATGATGATAGGAGGAGGTCACAACCACTTCCCTACTCATTGGAGGTGAGGGAGGAATTCTAGTTGAGCCATTTTAGCTCAATATCTCAAGTACATGATGGAGGAGGTATAATTTCACATTTTTTATTGTACTTCTTTTCCTTGTTTGAGCAGCATGATGTATCAAGGAGAATCATCCCTTATTTCTTAATGTATAATGATGTACTTGTAGCTACATGTAGCATTGACTTTGGCTACCTTATTGGTCGTTTCTAGGGGAAGCCACATGATTCTTGGTGTGCACCATTGACACCACATTGTATCTTCATGTTTCCCTCTTATGAGATGACTGTGGCAGCAAACAAGTGGCTGGGAAAGCACTTGTTAATTTTTTTTTTGATGCAGGAAAAGGATGCACTGCGCTGGTTCCATTGGTGGAACTATGAACCACTCTTCGGTTGTCATATGGAAGCTTGTTTTTATTGGATTTTTCTTCCATTTACTGCTGATATTTTTATATTCATGGGATGCATTGTTTGGAGAGTGTTGAAGGTATTAGAGATGCCCATTGGGAGCATGATTCTCCCCACTTTACATGTTTTACATTTTAGGAGGGACCATGGGAAAAACATGATTGCCACATCACACTTTTTCCCTTCATGTGGGAGGAACCACTTGAAGAACTTGAGGAGGCACTTCATGGCTGAATTGTTTGATGGGGGAGCTTGGGCCATTCTTTGAGGCCATGTTATTTCAGCCCAAGGATGGAGGCAGCCCTGTGTTTACCATAAATGGAGAGAGAAGCCATTTGGATGGCAGAACCCAATCTCTCCATGTAGCCCCAACACATTGTATAAAACCGGGGTTGATGATTCTTTTGATGAGCTACCTAGGATGACTCATTTCATTTGGATGATAGCATGGGTGAGGGAGTCACTCATTCACCATGTTTGTCATCAATCCTACTTTGTGGAGGCCATGGGACAACAAGAAGGTTTTCATTCACACTTTCCACCTTTGATTGATGTGGGCCATTTGGTTTTGCACACTTGGGAGGAGACATTGGATGGCAGTTTTATTGCAAATTATCTTGATGCAGTGATGGAGGCCATTGATGGGAGGCCAGAAGAGGAGGAGGGAAGAAATTTTTCTCTCCCTATACATTTTCTTGAGCACAAGAAAATATTTTTGAGGGGAGGATTGGAATGTTTCCAAATTTTAGCTTCAAGCTAAATGGAACATTAGAGTTAGCAATATCTTTTAGCCAATGAATAAATGGGTAGGAAGGCCCATAAGTCTCCTAAGAAGGAAAAAAAAACACCTTAAGTGTGGAAGAAGACCCTCTTTTTAGCTCAATAAAACACCTCCATGTGTGAATAGGGATAATTTCAAGTTGATTAAGTTTATTTTGACCAAGTCAACGGTGTAGATATGGAGGAGTAGGGATCAAGGAAGGAATAACGCAGTTTTGGAGGGAGATGAATATTTTGATGGGGATGACCTAATTGGGTGGGGAAAAGGGCTAGAAAATTCACATTATATTTAAGGAAGAGGATGGTAGCCATTGTTTCTTATGTTTTAGATTATTATTTTGGTCTGCTTAGACTTTTGCTGCCTCTTGCTATTTAGCTGGGTTGCTGTGATATTTAGCACCGGGTGTTCTCGAGCGGGAATCCAACCTCTTCCCTTGAGGAGCCTCTTGGGAGAGTTTTCATTCATTTTCCACATCAGGTTTTCAGGACAAGTTTCATATTACTTCATCAGCGCAGTTTCTGCAGGTCATTATGCTGTGTTGTAGGGTGCAGCAGTGGAGGGGATTGGAATCCCACTTTCTGAGCTAGTTTTCCATTGGAGGGAGGTTTCATTCACTTGGGAGATCTATTTGGAGAGATCCTGAGATCATTTCAGACCTGTGGCATCAGGCCACACATTTCCCCAACATTTCCAGTTCTATTCCAACTAGGGAATGCGTTATTTTTGGAGGCAGGTTCAGTGGATGGTCTAGTGGCTTCTTTGCAGTGTTTCCTTGTGATTGAGAGGTTCATCCTTTCATGGGAGGAAGCCTTTGAGGGATATACATAAGATAAGATATAGTTCAACCTTCTACACTCTTATTCTTCAGTTTTGTAGTGATTATTCAGTAATTTTCTGAAGATCACATTTGTATGCAGAGTGTATGACAAGAAACCCTTCCTGGGTTTTCTTGTAATTGTAATAAGGAGACTAGATCTCAGTTTTTCAACATTATTGATTAATACATGAGTATATCTACTTGTTATCATAATTTCTGAGTTGAAACCCTCTTAATACTATGTAGTTTCCTTTTCACATTATTTACGAGTAGCAGTGTTTGGGGTTTTAGTGTTTTTCAGCTACACTAGGTGGTGGGAGGTCTATTTACCTCACCTAGTTTCATTTCTTTCTAATATCCTCTTGTAATTAGATGCTAGATGGATATATATAATGGATCCAAGTGATGATTTTAATTTTTATGGCATATATTTCTGGAAATGTGTTTTTCTGTGAATGCATTGCTGAGCAATCCATTTTTGGAATATTTTAAGATATTCCCAATACTGCTTATTTTCCCTATTTTGGGATATTATAGGATTTATCGGGTTAAAATGGTATTATTGCAAGTTTCTTAAGAATTATGGGAGAATAGCAGCACCTCTAACAACATTATTGAAGAAAGATGCATTTTCATGGACTCCTGAAGCAACTAAGTCCTTTGAACCTCTTAAAGAGGCAATGTGCCTAGCACCAGTCTTAGCTATGCCAGAATTCACAAAAACCATTATTGTGGAATGTGATGCCTCAGGAAATGGAATTGGTGCTGTTTTAATGCAAGAATGAAGACCCTTTGCTTTTGAATGTCATCCAATCAAAGAAAAGTATTTACAGAAAGCTATTTATGAGAAGGAAATGTTGGCAATACTACATGCACTAAAGAAATGGAGACCTTACCTAATGGGAAGGCACTTCAAGGTAAAAAATTATCATGATAGTCTTAAACACTTTTTGGAACAAAGACTATCTTCAGAAGAGCATCAAAATTGGGTCACAAAGATGTTGGCTTATGACTTTGAAATCATCTACAAAAAAGGGAAGCTAAATGTTGTTGCAAATGCACTCTCAAGAAAGGATGAAGAGGTGGAAACATTGCTTTTTGCAATTTATATTATCCAACCAAATTGGATAATCAAAGCAAGGGATGAATGGAAGAAGGATGAATAAGTGTGGACACTCATTCAAAAGTTGAAGCAAGATCCTAGTACATCTGATACATTTAGTTGGAAAAATGATTCCTTATGGTACAAAGATTGCTTATATCTTTGCAAGAATTCCCAACTAAAACAAAATATTCTTTTGGATTTGCACACTTCTCCTTTAGGAGGACACCCAATATTTTTAAAAACTTACCATAGGGTAAAGAAAGAATTTTTTTGGGATGGACTTAAATATGATATTCAAAAGTTTGTGGCAAAATGTTTGGTTTTCCAGAAAAATAATGTTGAGACAATTAAGACCCCGAGTCTTCTACAACCTTTATCCATTCCAAGTCAATGTTGGGAGGAGATTTCAATGGATTTTATCATAGGTTTACCTAATTCTGAAGGAAAGAGTGTCATCACGACGGTAGTTGATAGAATTACCAAGTATGCACACTTTTTTGCATTATCTCATCCATTTAAAGCAAGTACAATTGCTACTGCATTTATGGAAACAATTCAAAAGCTACATGGAAACCCAAAGATTATGGTAAGCGACAAAGATCCCATTTTTACTAGAAATTTTTGGACGAAATTATTTTATTGTTTGGGTACTCAATTGAGATAATGAACACATGTTTGGAATGATATCTTCGTTGTTTTGTATCTGATAAACAAACAGAATGGGTCAAGTGGTTACCTCTGGCTGAATGGTGGTATAACACTTCCTTCCATACTGCTGCAAAAATTACCCCATTTATGGAACTTTATGGATATCATCCACCGCCCATCACATCATCTTGAAGAGAAAATTCTAAGGTGCAAGTAGTGGAAAAGCACATTGAGCATCAACAACAAGTTCTCTAACTCTTAAAGGATAACCTCAATTTGGTACAAAATTGAATGAAATAACAGGCAGATCAACATTGTAGCAAGATAAGTTTTGATGCAGGAGACTGGGTATTTTTATGGCTACAATCATATAAAAAAATGTCCCTCAATCAAGCTATGAAGGATAATAAATTATTGCCAAAATACTATGGTCCTTACAAGGTGTTGCGAAAGATTGGTACTATGGCATATAAATTGGAGCTTCCTGCTTCTTCACGAGTGCAGCCAGTTTTCCATGTTTCATGCTTAAAGAAGGTTATAGGTGACAAAATTCCAGTTCAAACAATATTTCCAGAACTTGATGAGGAAGGGAAAATCATATTGAAACGTGAAACAATCACAGAAACAAGAACTTGACAACTACGAAATCGATCAATTTCAGAGTATTTCATAAAGTGGAAGAACTTACCAATTGAAGATTCTACATGGGAGGATGAGAATTTTTTACAGAAGCATGCATAGCTACTCAAGTGTTGAGGACAACACCTTTTTGAAGGAGAGGGGTATGTTAGGTCCCCATATTACTAGTGTAGTCCCTTATTGTTATTAGTGTAGCCCCCTTATTGTTATTGTTTTACCCCTATAACCCCCATATTGTTATTATTGTTTCCTTACATTATTATTGTTAGGTTGGCTAGGATTATATTGTGACCCCATGGACCCCTATATAGAAGGAGGTTTTTTCATTGGTATCATCCAAGAATTTTTCATTTATGTAATGTATTGGAGGTTTCCCCCTCGAAGTGGCCTATTTATGAAGCGTTGATCTATATTTTATTATATTTTTGGAGCTGGTTTCATAAAAGAGGAATAAATTCCTCGGAATATGATGGATAAAGGGGTGGCCCCTTGTTCTCCAAGTAGTAGACCCACAGTGCTCCCAGTGGGTGTGGGGGCACATAAATGACCCCATGGGTCTCAATATGAATTGGATATGCTTGTAGATCCTTTGGAAGGGATTGAGTGTTGGAATGAACGCTTCCATGATATCATACACTTCCTTGGACACTTTCTACGAGTGTGGGGCTCATATGGGGCTTGCAGATCATAGTTTACCAAGCACATCACCATCATCCCAAAAGTGGATCGGTAGTAGTCCCTGAACATCAATGAGGATATGTGGAGTGTTTCTACTACTCTGGAGGCCCATGGATCTATATGGATTCCATATATGTGCCAATGTAGCCCTCTAGGGGTTAGGATCCAGTATAGGGAGACCAAACCCAAATGGAACCCATATGCAATCTTGTATACAGTCCAATGTGCCCCCTAGGATTCCAGTACAATCAAGCATTAGAATAATCGTGTAAAAGGGCTTAGAAATCAAGGATAAAAAAATGGAAACTTCATAATGGCATGCCCTTCCATGGTGGGCTTTGGCATGTGCTAGTGTCTCTATATTCCAAAGGGGGTTATTCATGTACCTTATTAAATGGTTTCATCCCTTAAAGGGGATAATAGGTCCAAGGTACATCCTTTGAATGGGAGTGGAAAGTGAAAATTAAGTGAAATGAAGTAGGGAATGAGAGGGGGAATCTTGTGTCACATATCGGAGCATATGCGAAAATAGATAAAGGGAAGCCCACACCAGGGTATATAATGTGTAGGAGGGAGAAATCATGGTACATGAGGTGTCCGAGCCTTGATTTTTCTACCCTTCTTTATATGCCTTTTTCATTGTGTGAATTTTATTTTATTTAATTCTCGGGGCTTCAGGATAAGAGCATGATGTGTTAGATATAACATTGATTACCCCTTTTAAGGTAGGGTGGTTCATTTCCCTCCAGCGGGTTAGGACAATCATGGGTTACTTTATGACAAAGGAGGCTCATCTAGGGCCTATGGAACTAGGGTGATGGCCATAGGTAAGGGGCAGAGTTCATGCATTGGATTTTTTCCACATGATAATTATATTTTTGTCCCGACCATATTTTCATTTTGTGGTATAGTGTCCTGTTAAGTTTGGCCAATTATGTTTTTTATTTTTCTTTTAGGTGCTTCGACCTCCAGGGAATCATTCCAGGTCTGATCCAAGGTGAGGGAAAGGGAATAGGGTGACTGAACCTATGTAGACTGATGGGGGATATGTGAACCCAGGTGGGAGAAGTGATGAAAGGGAGCATAATGAGTGGAAGGGGAGTAATGTATGCAGATAAAGGAGTGGGACCATGCATACAAAGTCAGGGTTTGCTAAGAAGTACCACCCTAGAACCAAATGGTCAATAAAGGAGATCCCACGGGACTAATATGCAAGGGTAACACCCAAAATATATCAAGGGGAAAGGAGCATAGGCTAAGCCCAATTTTTCTGCCAAATCCCCCCATCAATCCATGTCCAAAATCATCCATGATAAGTAAACCCAATATTCAATTACCAAATGACAAGACATAGCTTTATATTCCAGAGGCCCACCTCCAAAAATACAATCAATACAAATGGGTGAGGGCCTACATGGCTGGCTCAGGTGGCGGAGAAATGGAACAATGAGTTAGTAGGAGGCTGCAAGGGGCTGCTGGCTACTATTTGAAGTCCATCATGGAGAATAAAATTCTCCTAGGGATGTCACCCATGAAGTGGTGGGTAACATGCATCACAATAAAATTGAGTACCAACAATTTCCCATTTACCATTTTCAATGTGGAATTAATCTTCAATGTCATCTTCCAAGGGGCTAATGGGATTACCTTCCTCAAGGTTCTCAAAAGGATATTCATCGAGAGTAATATCCTTGATAATCATAAGGTTGGTCCCAACTTGAATTTACATGGACTCATCCTTCCTAATACATGTGTTCTCAAAATCATCCTTTTCATCATGTGTACCAAGGGAATACTCATATTCCCATTCATCACATAGGTTCTCAAGGCCTTGATGATGCTCGATGAAGGCTTCCTCTTGAATTCTCAATGCGGGGCATACTTGAAAATGTCTAAGACATCCATCAACGAAATCCTCAATAGATGAGATTCTCCTAGGTTCGTGTTTTTGCAACCATGATTTATGACCATAGAGGGCTAAAGAATAACAGCATAAGTGTTGGAAATACTGAGAGGGGGGTGAATCAATATTTCTTTTCAATTGTTAATTTTTTCCAGTTAGATTCTTCAAAATTAGAAATAGAAAGGTGTATAATAATAATATTATCAAGGATTAATAATAACTTCAATTCTTTTTCAAATAATTGACTACAATAGATGTGTGAGGGCACCAACCCTTCAATGAATCATACACCAACGCGTTTCCAAGCACCAACTTGGACTTTGATGAGGCTCCGATCTCTAGGGTTTCGACCCTATCTTCTCAAGGCACCAACCTTGTGTTTAGAAGCTCCTACTCCAAGGACACCAATCCTTCTTTTCTTTGTTTAATAGAGAATGTGAATATTAATCACTTGAATGTTCTTGACATATTCTTCATTGTATTATTTCTTCCAAAATTCTTCATTGAATTGACTGTCCAATTCTTCAAAGTATATTTACTATCCTTCCATAGGTGACTGGTTACATACAATGATCACAAGTTTCAACTTTAGCCAATCTGAACCAACAATATGAGCATTGAGCACAAGATCCTATGCCTTATCCAAGAAACTGTGTGGTAGTCTAAGGTTTTGTTGAGGAGTTCAAGCTGTGGCTTATCAAATGTTGCCCCACAGTCTTCCAGCAAAAAATTTAATTGCCTTTTTTATGACATGCCTGAAGTTACTGTGGCTGCCTAGAAGTGTTCGAAGGATGTGGCAGCACACTAACATTTTTGTAGATCCTTAATTATAAAGTCGAGCCCTTACAAATTTATCCAAGCTCCTGCAAGAGAACTAATAGATGTATTCCACCAAATTTCCACCGTGACTATAATTCCTTCAGATCTGAGATACAAGGGCTAATGATGATGAAACTTTGTCCAAATATGAACCCTTTAACATAGTTAAAAATCTAAGGTGAATGATGTTACCAGTTCTGAGCCCCTATTAGATAATCCAATCTTCAAGAGAATATAATCTGAGCTGCATTACTGTCCACACATTTCATGATGGTCCGAGTTTCTTCAAAATAGGTCCGAGGTGTCAAGATAGTCAAGATTTAACCCTTAAAATATTACCTCCTTGGCCTCCTCAGTTCATGAGTTGTGAACTTCCCTTGTTGTGTTATCCTCTTAAAATAATTACACCGATTTTTTTTATGATTGAGAATAAAGGATGTACGTCATAAATAGAGATTTTTCATGCGAAACATAAATTTATGGAAGCCGACATGAGTAGGCAAAGTGAAGTCAGATCAATGAATATATATATATATATATATATATATATATATATATATATATATATATATATATCTTGAATTAAAAATTCAATTTCTCCCTAACCACTGGGAATTTGGAGGCATGTGAGGGCTCGTTGGAAAGAGGAAACAATCCTCTTTCATATGGTGTAAGGCTCATTGTGAAATACTAACTCTAAGATGGTGGAAAAATATTTTTATTGTGAGTGGTCATTTATAGGAGTAGAAATGGAGGTAGAGCAGTGTAGGATTTTTCATGTAGTCCTCCATTGTCCAAACGATCATATTAAGCATGGTAATTCATCATTATCTAACACACTATTTCCATAAGGGAAAACCTTGCTTAACAATCTCACCCTTTTTCATTGGATGGAAATATTATTTTTCTTCTCCCCCTTTGACATCAATGGCAATGTGGTGTCAATGTGCTCCCCCTGTCATGCTGCTCCCCCTATCATGCTGCTCTCCCCGACATGCTGCTTGTTTTAATGTGATACAAGAGCAATGACCCCCATCTTTTGGTGAAGATACTCAAATGCTTCTTGTGGAAGGGGTTTTGTAAATATATTTTCAATTTTATCTTCTGTATTGACATATTCCAACTTGATATTTTGTTTGGCAACTTGTTCATGGAGAAAGTTGTATTTTATTGGAATATGTTTGGTCTTTGAGTGCATCATTAGATTCTTTGAAAGACTGATGGCGCTATTTTTTTCACAAAAAATAGTGATTGGTTGCTTAGTTTCTATGTTGACATATTTCAAGGCTTCCTTCATCCATAGTATTTGTGTACAACAATCAACAACAGCTATATATTCAACTTCAGTTGTAGAAAGGGATATAGATGATTTATTTTTGCTAAGCCAAGATACAAGACAATCTCCCATAAAGAATGCATTTCCACTGGTACTTTTTTGATCATCCACGCATCTGGCCCAATCAGCATCAGAGTAAGTTATCACAATAATATTTGAACTCTTAGGATACCAAATACTGAAATCAGTCTTTCCTTTCAGGTATCTGAGAATTCTCTTCACAACTTCTAGATGGGATTGTTTAGGACTTGACTGAAATTTGCTACCATTCCTACTGCTTGCATAATATCTGGTCTTATAGCAATTAAGTATAGGAGATCTCCAATTATTTACCTGCAAAGAGTTGCATCTATGAGAGGGGTATGATCATCTTTACTTAATTTACAATCGATCGTCGTTGGTGTGCTCATTGGTGCACAATCTTCCATCCCATATCTTTTGAGCATGTCTTTAAGATATTTTTCTTGAGATATAAACATGCCTACAGAGGTTTGAGATATTTGTAGCCCAAGAAAGTAAGACAGCTCACCAATCATTGACATTTCTAATCTTTTGGACATATTTAGAGAAAATTCATGGCTCATCTCATCATCATTGCTAGCAAAGATTAGATCATCAACGTATACACGAGTGATCAAAAGTTTTTATTTGTCCATATTCATGTAGAGTTTGCTACCTTCTAGTCCCTTTTTGAAACCTTCTTGTAGCAGATAGTGATCCAACTTTGCATACCATGCTTTAGGGGCTTGTTTTAATCCATACAAGGCCTTTTTTAGCTTGCATACAAAGTCCTTTCCTTCGGTAAGATCAAATCCTTCTGGTTTCTCCATGTAGCTTCTTCCTTGAGATATCCATTCAGGAATGCTAAATTTACATCCATTTGATAAACCTTGAATCATTTTGAGCAATTAAATGCCAAAAACATTCTTATGGCTTCCAATCGGGCTATTGGTGCAAAGGCTTCTTCGAAGTCAATTCCTTCAATTTGCGAGTATCCCTTGCAGACAAGTATGGATTTATTTCTGATGACTGTCCATACTCATTCACCTTGTTTTTGAATACCCATTTTGTTCCAATTATATTTTTATCTTTTGGGTGAGGTACTAGCTCCCAAGTCTCATTCTTTTTGATTTGAGACATTTCTTCTTCCATGGCCTTTATCCAATAAGGATCTTTGCTTGCTTGAGAAACAATTTTAGGTTCTATTAAAGATAATAGAGCAACATCATCTTTTCTTGGAGTGTTTTTCATTCTTCTTCGAGTTTTAATTCCTTCATCTATATTCCTGATAACCTATTCTTATAGATGATTTTTTTGAATAAATTTGATATTAGAAGGATTTTTTGAAGGTTCACTTTGAGGTTCTCCATCCTCTTCTTTTTCAGGTTCTTCTTCTTCGCTTTCTTCAAGGAGAGGCTTAACTTCATGATCTTCAATTATATTTTCTAGAAGGCCTTCATCAATATTCACATCAATGCTTTCCACTATTCTCTGTATACGATTGTTGTAACATTTGTAACATTTTCTTTTTATAGAGTATCCAAGAAATATTCCTTCGTTAACCCTAGAATCAAATTTTCCTGGTGAGTCATCGTTTATTTTTATGAAGCATTTGCTTCCAAAAATCCTGAAATATTTTACTGAAGCAGGTCTTTCTTTCCATAATTCATAAGGATTTTTTTCATTATTTGGTCTTAGTTGAGTTCAATTTAAGGTATAAACTGCTGTCCCAACTGCTTCTCTCCAAAATTTTGGTTGCAAATCAGCTGCCAGTAGCATTGTCCTTGCCATTTCTTGAACGGTTCGGTTCATTATTTCAACTACTCCATTTTTCTTGGGTGTCCTAGTAGCAGAGAGTTCTCTTTCGATTCCATGCTTTTTATAGAATTCATCAAATTCTTTTGAGGTGAATTATCCTCCTCTATCCATTCTAAGACATTTAATCTTATAGTCTTTCTCATTTTCAATGAGAGCTTTAAGATTCTTAAAACATTCAAATGCTTCGGATTTATATTTTATGGAGTACACCCACATCATTCTAGTATAGTCATCAAAAAATAGAGAAAAGTACCTTTCACCTTGAAGAGTTGGAGTTCTAGTTGGCCCACATAAATCTGCATGAATGATTTCCATAGGTTTTGATGTTGAAAACTCCTTAGTTTTGTGGCTAGTTCTTGTTTGCTTTCCATGTTGGCATGGGCCACATATAACTTGATTTGGCTTGCACATTTTTGGAATGTCCCTCATTGCATTAATTTTGCTGATGTTGACCAGGTTATCAAAACTTATATGCCCCAATCGCTTGTGCCATAACCAAATTTCATTTGTTTGACTTATGTAACATTTATCTCCTTGGATTTTACTGAGAATGTAAACATTATCTTGTGTTCTTACTCCTTTTTCCACAAGTTCTCCTGAGGATGAGTCTCTTATTTCACAATTTTTAGTACTGAAGACAACATTATGTCCTTGGTCACAAATTTTCCTAACACTTAAGAGATTGTGTTTGAGCCCTTCTACCAGCAAGGTATTTTGAGCCTTTCCTTGTCCATTGAAAAGGGTATCAGTTCATTTTCTAGTTATTTTAGCGGATCCACTTCCAAAGGATATATTTCCATTTTTCTTGTTCAATGAGATAAACTTATTTTGGTCACCTGTCATATGTCTTGAGAATCCACTATCCATGAACCAATTATTTTCTTCACTATGAGCACATAGAGCTAGGCCCCACCTTTATCAGTTTTGAGATTTACGCTTTTAGCTTCCTCTCCTTTGAGAGGGAAATTTTGTTGATTATGATCATAATTATTACATAATGAGCAAGACAAATCAAACTTAGCCAAAGGATCAAAGGAATTGTAATTTTTTATTTCTCCTTGCTCTTTAGGACCACATAGTTTGTTTGTTTGATCTTTCAATCTTGGTGCTGAATCATTCTTATGAGCCTTGAAATGCTTAGCTTGATGCCCAAAGTTTTTACAATAGTAACAATACCCAAGAAAAATAGTTTGGTACCTGTTGTAATAGACATAGATTGAACCAACATTCTTCCTTGGAGTTTCTCTTTCTTCAATTCTTGGTTTTGAGATGGGGCTTTGTTCTTGACGAGATGACTTTTCTTCTTTTGGATGTCAAGAGTATGTTGGCATAACTGCTTGCATTATTGTTTGTGCTTGATGATTCTCCTTTGAAACCAATTCCGGATTTGTCATGTTGAGGTTTTTGAGTATTAAGAATGTTATCAAGTGCTAGAGAGCTTTGCCAACTCCTTTTGACTTGCTCCAATTCCTTTCTTATAGATATTATTTCAGCTTCACGTTTTTCACAGATATCATCCTTCTCTTTTAGCTTATTGTTCAAGAAGTATTCCCTTCTTTTTGCTTCCTCTTTTTCTATTTTAAGAGAAATTATATTCTTTTGTATATTCTCATTTTCTTCAATATCACTCATTAGTAATCTATCCATGTTTCCTTCATCTTCCAGTTATGAATCATCATCATTTGTAAATGCCATGAATAACGTTTCTTTGCTTCCAACATAGTTACTTTCATCATCTGATTCATTATCACTTTCTTTGTGATGACGAATATTTCTAGTTGATTTATTTTTGATGACTACAAATTTATATTCATCAGACTCATATTGTTTGGAGAAGAAGTTATTCTTATTAAACCCATTCTTTTTATACATCATCCTTTTAGAGTCCTCTTCATCATCACTATATTGTTTATGAGGACATTTTACAGCGTAATGACCTATTCTTCCACATTGAAAAAAATATGAGGGTACTTACCTTTTATCTTAGATCCCTTCTTAAGTCTTCTTAAAAATTGAACTAATTCGGTTTCAGCATCAGATTCATCGTTGCTACAATTCCATCCCTTTCCTTTTTTTGTTGATTTTGAGGCTTTGAATGTTGCTTCTTTGAAATTTGGACTTCCTTTCCTCATCTCATAGGCAATGATAATTCCATGAAGTTCATCCATCTTGAGAGTATCTAGGTCCTTAATTTATTCTATGGCACTTACTTTGGAGTCAAATCTGTCAGGAAGCGATCTTAGGATTTTTTGAACATTAGTGCTTTCTTCAATATTTTCTCCTAGCCCTTTAAGAGAGTTAACCACTTCAGCTACTCGGAGGAAGTATGATGCAATATCTTCTTCATCATCCATTTTCAGACTCTCGAATTATTGTCTATAGGTTTGAATCTTTACCTTCTTAACTTTGGAGTCCCCATCATACAGGGAAACCAACTTATCCCATACTTCTTTGGCTGAGTCACAATTCATGACTTTCATGAATTCGGAATCGGTAATTCCACTAGTGATGGAATTTAAAGATTTAGCATTAGAAATGTAGGCTATTCTTTGGTTTGGATTAGTTGGAAGAATGGAGGAAGCTTTGTACCCATCCAAAATAGAGTGCCATACTTAAGGACCAAGAGACATTAGATAGTAGGACATCCTCTTTTTCCAAAAACCAAAATTTGTTCCATCAAAGATAGGCATCTTCCCTATTGCTTATATGTTCTTCATGGTGCCTAAGAATCCTTCTTCCAACTCTTAGGCTGATAATGAAGAAGCTGGCTCTGAAACCAATTGTTGGAAATATTGAGAGGGGGGTGAATCAATATTTCTTTCGAATTGTTTATTTTTGTGAGTTAGATTCTTCACAATTAAAAAAATAGAGGTGTATAATAATAATATTATCAAGGATTAATAAGAACTTCAATCCTTTTTCACATAATTGAGCACAATAGATGTGTGAGGGCACGAACCCTTCAATGAATCAGGCACCAACATGTTTCCAAGCACCAACTTGGACTTTGATGAGGCTCTGACCTGTAAGGCTTCAATCTTATCTTCTCAAGGCACCAACCTTGTGTTTAGGAGCTCCTACTCCAAGGAAACCAATCCTTCTTTTCTTTTTATAATAGATAATGTGAATAGTACTTACTTGAATGTTCTTGACATATTATTTACTGTATTATTTCTTCCAAAAGTATTCACTGACTTGACTATCCAATTATTCAAAGTATATTTACTATCCTTCCATAGGTGACTGGTTACATACAATGATCATAGGTTTCAACTTTAGGAAATCTGAACCAACAATCTGAGTGTTGAGCACAAGATCCTATGCCTTATCCAAGAGACTGCGTGGTAGTCCAAGGTTCTATTTAGGAGTTCGAGCTATGGCTTATCAAATGCTGCCCCATAGTATTCTAGAAAATAGTTTAATTTCCTTTTTTATGACGTGCCTGAAGTTACTTTGTCTACCTGGAAGTCTCCGAAGGATGTGGTAGCACAATGAAGTTTTTGCAGATCCTTAATTATAAATTTGAGCCCTTAGAAATTTATTCGAGCTCCTGCAAGAGAACTAATAGATGTATTCCACCAAAGCTCCACTGTGAAGGTAATTCCTTCAGATCCGAGATATAGAGGCTAATGATGATGAAACGTTTTCCAAATATGAACCCTTTAACATAGTAAAAAATCTGAGGTGAATGCTGTTACCAGTTCTGAGCCCCTAATAGATAATATGATCTTAAGGAGACTGTAATTCGAGTTGCATTAATGTCCACACATTTTAGGATGGTCCAAGTTTCTTCAAAACAAGCTCAAGGTGTCAATATAGTCAAGATTTAACCCTTAAAATATTACCTCCTCGGCCTCCTCAGTTCATGAGTTGTGAATTTCCCTTGCTGTGTTATCCTCTTAAAATGATCTTCACCGAATTTTTTTATGATTGAGAATAAAGGTTGTACGTCATAAATAGATATTTTTCATGCTAAACAGAAATTTAGGGCAGCCGACATGAGTAGGCAAAGTGAGGTCAGCTCAATGAATATATATATATACCTCTTGAATTAAAGATTCAATTTCTCCCTAACCACCAAGAATTTGGAGGCGTGTGAGGGCTCGTTGGAAAGAGGAAACCATCCTCTTTGAGATGGTGTAAGGCACATTGTGAAAGACTAAATCTAAGATGGTGGAAATTTTTTTTTATTGTGACTGGTCATTTATTGGAGCAGAAATGGAGGTAGGGCAGAGTGTAGGTTTTTTCATGTAGTCCTCCATTGTCTAAATGATCATCTTAAGCATGGTCATTCATCATCATCTAGAATCCTATTTCAATCAAAGACAACCTTGCTTAACAATAAGTACATCCTGGTGGACCACTTTCTCCTTTGAATTATGTGCATTAAATATCTCCACATGGTTAATTGCGGAGCTTGTGTCACCATCAAAAGAAGGTACCCCACGTACCATACTTCTTGTGATATGATTGGGGTGCCCAAGGATGCTAACAATGTCAAAAATGGGAATTTTATCAAATAAATACAACCTATTTGAGATATACATGAAAAATATGTAGGAGTTGCTAGGGTGAAATTGAAGATGACTAGAAAAATACTTGCTTCACCCTACAAGCATTGACCTTAAATTTCAATTAAGAACTAGGGCTCCGTTCTTCCATTAGAGTCACCAATAATGATATATCAATGTGTCGTATGGGAAAAAAAACACATGTATCGTGTCCCCGAAAATGTCGCTAGAAATGTTACCACTCAAATTAGCAGGGGAGCCTAAAAGGAACTCCTAAAGGGACGAGTGCTACATCAAGGGAAATGAAGGAGAATTAGCCCACTATCACCTCAGATAAGACTCCCTACTATTTACAGAATTTCATTGATGGGAGGAGAATAAGTATATAGGAAGTCACTTATGAATGTTGGATCAAAAAATGGATGTGAAGTGACCTCAATGATCCTTTTCCTAGAAGAAGGTTAAGAATGGAGTTTGCTTTCTCTTTAAGCAAGGTACAAGGTTTTATAGGAGAAGGAGGTGAGGATTTAAGGGCTAGGTTAAGGGAATGTGACTTGTAAAGGATTTTCCCAGTCCCTAAAATCCTTGCAAAAGTTGGATTCCTGAGTTTTCCTTGATGAATTGTCTTTGGTAAGAAATGGGACCACACGGGGCCAAGTGGACGCAACTTAGGTTAAGGGGAGGGAGTTTAGCATCTGATGATAATATTAACTTAAAAAAGGTAGGGGAAAGGATCAAAACAAGAATTTTCACATAAAGGTGTCAGTTTGATCCTGTGAGGTGTTAGCCTTGGGAACACGAGGGAGATGTTTGATCTAAGACCTAGGGCTTGGGATATCTTGTAATCCCACCGTCAGAATTTCTTCAAATTTGGAGGAGACCTTTAAGACACGCCAGTGCAGTAGGGGACAGGAGACCAAAATTTTTATAGGGCTACTTTGTAGGGAAATTGATGCCCTAGGTGTACCGGCATGGCTAGACCTTGAAAAAAGAGAGAAAAAAGGTGAAGAAATATATTTAAAGTGACCAAATTTGATGGATCAGTGCCTAATTCCTCTTGGGGATATGGAGTCAAGGAGAAATATGAAGATGGATCTTGTTTCTTGTTCAAGGATGCTCTCAAAGTCAACTTCATCCAATGTTAGGGTAAGAGAAGAAAAGTGACCTTAAAAGCATTTATACTTCGCTGCAAATGGAGAAGTATTGTCAAGGTAACTTCAATATATAGGAAAATACGTTCATCAAACATGGCCCATACATAGAGACAAGATATATAGAAACATAATTCCGCAATGATGCCATAAATGCATGCAACGGTTAGACCTAAAATAACAAAAATCTCATGATCAATGTATGCAACAAAGTAAAAGAAAATAACATTAAAATCATACTTAAATGTAAGAGAATATATCCAACCATCAAAACATTTTAAATATAAGAAACTCAAAGATAATAAGACCCTATCCACACATCAAAATTAATCCATGGTCCAAAAATATCCTCCAAGAAGAAATGTGAAGTTCTCAAGAGAGAGAATGATCCAAGTCAAGTGATGATACAAAATGAATTCATGTGGCTCCTATTTATACACTCATGAGGAGTTTGAATTACCTAATTTGGACTACATTATCCCCTAAAATAAAATAATGTGAAAATTAACTAACTTTTGGTGACAAACCCACCAAACTATCCCACAAATAGAATAATAAACCTCTTAAGAAGAAAAATGATAAACTATGCATGTCGTAGGGCCCTCCAAGAAGCCTGATGGGGTCCATAAATGCCATAATGATGAATAGGACCCTAAAAAGTGATGGAAAAAGGGGTGGCCCCTTTTTATTCAAATAATAAAAATGTGGTGCTCCCAGTCGGTGTGGGGGCACACAAATAACCTCATGTGTCTCCAAGTAAGTTGAAGAAGCCTTTAGATCATCTGTGAAGGCTTATATGATGGTTTAAGTGATGCCATATTATCATACAAGTCCTTGGTCAAATGCCAAGTGCATGGTACAACTGTGGGGTTGGATGGGCATGGTGAACCAGGTGCATATTCCTCATCCAATAGGTGAATATCGAGCAATCTATGAACATCTCTGGGGATCCATGGAGTGTTTTCTACTGCTGTGGAGGCCCATGGCTCTCTACGCACACCCTAAATGTGCCAATGTAGCCCTCTAGAGAGTTAGGACCCCATATAGGGAGACCAAACCCAAAATGGAAACCATCTGCAATCCTGAATAAGATCCAATCCATCCCCTAGCCTTTTAGCACAAAAAGTCATTAAAGTAATCGAGTAAAATATCTTACAAATGATGGATAATAGGTGGACACTTCATAATGGCATGCCCTTCCATAGTGGGATCTGTCATGTGCTAATGTCTCCAATTTCCAAATGGGGTTAACCAAATACCTTATTAGGTGTTTTATGACTTTAGAGGGGATAATATGTCCAAGGTACATCCTTAAAATGGTGGTGGAATGCAATAAATAGGTGAATATAATTTGGAATGAAAGGGGAATTCCTAGGCTACATATCGGAGCACAAGGATATCTATAATAAGGAAAACCCATATCTGGGTATATATTGTATAGGAGGGATAAATCATAGTACATGAGGTGCCCCGACCTTGATTTTTCCACCCTTATTTATATGCCTTTTGCATTTTATGATTTTTCTTTGATTAAATTCTCGGGGTTCACAGGATAAGAGAATGATGTGTAAGATATAGCAGTTCATTTCCTAGATTGAGACAATCATGGGTGCTTGAATGATAAAGGAGACTAATCTTGGGCCTATGGAACTAGGGTGTTTGCAATGGGTATGGGGTAGAGCTCACGCATTGGATTTTTCCCACATGCTAAATAGGTTTGTCCAAATCATATTTTTCATATTGTGGTACATTTTCCTATTGAGTGTGGCCATTCGTGCTTTTAATTTTTATTTTCAGCAGCTTCAACCTCTGAGGCATAGTTCCAAGCCTGACCCAAGGTGGGGGAAAGAGGAAGGGGAGGCTAACTATATGTGGATCAGGTGAAGACATGTGGACTTGGGTGGGAAATATGATGAATGGGGTCATAATAAATGGAAGGGGAGTGATATATGTGGATGAGGGAGAGAGAAAAAAACAACCAAAATCAAGGTTTAACTTTTAGTACCACCCTAAAACCAAATTGTCATTAAAAGAGATCCCACTAGACTAAGATCCAAGGGTAACATCCAAAATAGATCTAGGGGATAGAAGCACATACCTAGCCCACTCTTTCTGCCGAATACCCCCATTAATCCATGCATAGAACTGTCCATTAAAGCAAGCTCAATACTCAATTACCAAATGAAAATGCATACCATTCGGTTTGAGAGTACCACCTTTAAACATACAGTCAATAGAGATGGGTGAGGGACCACATTTCTGGCTCAGGTGGTGGAGAAATGGCACAACGAGCTAGTTGATGGCTACAAGGGGATTTTAGCTGCCAATTGAGGACCATCATTGAGAGAAAAAAATTTCTCCTAGGGATATCACCCACAGAGTGGTGGGTAACAGAGCCTGAAAGCCTTCTTATAATTCCATAAATAACATGTTCAACCCAATATTTCCAAGGAAGATTTATGGAACCAATAACTGTAGGGAATAAATATGTTTATTGCATTCATTAAGAAATGTGACCACTTGCTTCCCTTCGACACTATTAATATGTACCTCCTTTTCTATTAGGTGGTGGTAATGGATAAGTGATGACATTTGATGTGAAATTATGGCCATTTATTGGTGCCATCAACTGAGGGACCACCCACCATTTTCGGATGGGTATCTATATCGCTTTCCCTTTTTTCTACGATGTAATTGTAGGGTACATGGTGGATCAACAACTCACAGTCATTCCCCCCTAGCTCTACCATGGATTAACAGGAAAGGGGGGGGGGGTCTGACGTTAGAACTCCCACCGTGGGGTCCTCGTTAGAGGGAAGCTACTTTTGAGTGGCATGATCATGGTGTGGGCTCGATATGGGTCCAATTTGCATCCATGATTCGCCTCAGGCCCCCCCTTGTTAAACTCTGAGTTAGCGAAGAAATGGGGTTCGAAACAGGAAAGCACCGCGAAGAAAACCAATTTGGTTTGGTAGGAACCTGACCTAGTGGAATCCTCCTCACTGTTAAGTTCCCATTGATTTTTTATTCATTTGGTTAGTGTTCAAATACCATAGGTGGCATACAAACAAGTGACATTATGTGGATCTTTCCAGGTAGGTCCAATATGCTTCCCTGTTAGGTACATGTGGAGGTCATGTGGGCAACATGTGGCTAGTGCATGAATTTTCTTCTTCTAATAGGCCAACTTCAAATGGGCACAAATTTTCATCCGAGAGTCAGATTGAGATAAATTTTATGTAACTCGAAAGATCTCAACGGAATGGATATGGTGGTCATGTCAAAATTAAATTCCACAAAATTTGGATAAGGAGGATTTATGTGACCACATCTTCATAACTAACCTTGGAGGACAAGTAAAATTATCATGTAACACTACCACAACCTGAGATAGTACAAAGAGGTGGGAGGGAGTGTTATAGATTGGTATCAGAGCTGAGGTTCAACACTTGGATTGGAAGAGCCTTGAAAGATAAAGTTCATAACCTTGATATAAGGTTATTATATCTCGTTTGAAACATTGATAACAAACTACGTATGTAATGGATCCAGAAGAAGTTTTTCAATAAAGATGCATCATATTAATCATTTTCATAAGAAAGCAAGAGGAAGAAATTATATTCTTTGTAAGATAAAATAATTAGGGCAGATATATGTTCCACCCAACTATAGGATCTATTGCACATGTTCTCTCTGCAATAGTCCACCCTTGAGCTGAGATATGATACAAATAGGGTGAAGTAAGGTTCTCATAGGGTGGTCACCCTATATTAGGTTTATCATACCTTTAATCAAAACATATCACTACTAAGTTCTCTTAGACTAGCGTACATAGTCCTTTAGAAGCCACTCCCTATAGTGCTCTTTAGTGTGTGCATACATGTCCAATTGATATCCCTATACTGTTGAGAATTTGGAGGGTTGGAGGTTAATACAAATGCTCTTCTTGATAATTAATTGTGACCTTAATTGTGATACTTATGTCTTCTCTTCATTTAGTTTAGTTAATCTTTCATCAAGTCAATTATCATAATGCACAAGACACAACAGTTAGGTTCCTAGAGCCAGGGCAAAGCCTATCCCTCTTGGAGAGGAAAACCAGCAAATAATTCTTCTTATAGATCTTCAAATGACACGTACCATGACCCAAACTTAGTCCCTTGACCTAGATATGCTTCCAAGACCTTGATTTAGCTTCTTCAACATTGAATCTTCTCTTCACAAAATTTCTTAGTTTTGCATCAGCACTTGATCTTCACCTTGCATACGCTTGTAGTTGAATTGATTGAATAGTAGGAAGGTAAATCATTGATTTACTTTCTTCACTATTACTGCCTCCTCACCTTATGATCATTGTCTCAACCTCTACTAATTATATCTTGTTATCACAACACTTAATAATGTATATCAGTAGCTTATCCTTGCAATAGTCTTCTGAAATCTACTCCTGCAATTATCCACATTCATATGTTGCTCTTATATGTTGCCCTTCTTGCACTTATCCATATACATATAATGCTCTTATTAACTGTCCTATAATTAAGCCGATTAGTGTATGAATACCTGTGATCTAATATCCCGTTTCGGGGATATCTCTAAAACACGACAAACTCCAACCAGAGATGGACTGGGAGGGCATTTACGGGATATGCCGCCTCTGAAAAGAGGAAGAAATCCGGAGGCTACCTAGCCCTTTCCAGACTTTGTCTAAAAGTGTGAGATAAACACACCAAGTGGTATAGAACTAGAATGCCCGGAAATATATAAAGATAACAATGCAGCAGAAATACAATAGCATAGAAAGAATATACAACAAATCATCGAGAATCATAGAGAGAGAATGCTAAGCCATTCTATTAAACTGAGAAATATAATGAAGTACAATAGGTGATTAGAGTGATGGAACCTAAACTTGCTCAAGGCAAGTGAAAAAATACTCTCAGAATACATAGGAAATGGCTACTCTTTGAACTGCGTCCCAGCTGCTAGAAAACTGCTTTGTATCCACTACTGCTGGAATGAACTGAAGACTAGGGGCTGTTCCCCTTGCCGTAATGAGCTGAAAATCTGGAATCCTCCTCTACTCATCAATCTCGGAAAAACCCATAAACCATATCAGAAATGGCTGACCCCTGAAAAACACCCCCTTGGGGAATTACACTGGCCTCCAAGGCTCTGTGCAGAGGCTGAATAGGAATGAATGAAATGCCACCTCAAACTCCACAAAAATCCTCCCAAAGGCAAAGGTTGAATCTCTGCTCAATCTCCTGGCACAAACCCTGGAAAAAATCCCAAACCAGAACTCCTCCTAGATGGACTGCATCCTCCCTCTCAATGAATGCGCAGTCTCTCTAAATGCTCAGCTCCACAAAAAAACCAAACACCAAAACCTCCCACAAAATTCTGAAGAAAATACCTTGCCCGAGTAGGCACTCGAAGTCCCCCGGGGCTAAGGGCGAGATATCTGACCAGAGACACTCAACGCACTAAACAGTGCTGCAGACAGGCTAAACAGCCAGCATGCTCAAGAAGTCAAAACGACCAGCTCAATATCATCAACAATGAATGAATGAAATGAGGAGGCTCCTCCCTCTTTTATAACATTGGCCTTCCTCCAAAACCCTAAGGCCTATCTCCTCAACGTGGCCTCCCTCTTGCCACGTCCTTATCCTCATCTGCGCAGTATCTTCTAGAGCATACGTGGGCCCCCTCTCTACATGGTGCTTGGCCCCCCTTGGCTCCCTTTAAGTCACAACGTTGTGCTACTAGGGAGTGTGTATTATTCCACTAAGTGATTTATAACCTCTCCACTCACCTTTTTATTTATTAATAAAATATAGATGGAAAAATTGAGCAAAATCAAATATTCCAATTAGCCACTGCTAGTTAGGAATATTACAGTCTCCCCCGGAAAAATGTTGCTTGTCCTCAAGAAACTAAAGTGATGGATGCTGCAAAATCTTCTCACTCTCCCAAGTGGCATCCTCATCTGGAAAATCCTTCCACCTCACCAAGAATTCCCGGACTATCCTACTCCGTAGCTACCTCTCCCTGGTATCAATAATAGCTTTTGGCTGCAACACCAAATGCCCCTCATCATTCGTGGGTGGTAGCTCATCTGTCACTGTCACCTGCTGCCCTAGTGCCTTCTTCAGGCATGATACATGAAAAACGTTATGGATCTTGCTACCTTAGGGTAGCTCCAACTCATATGCAACCTGTCCAATCCTGCGTATCACCCTGTATGGCCCGTAAAAGCGGGGCTTGAGCTTTTCAGCTCCCTTTTGCTTCAGCAACGATTGTCGGTATGGCTGTAATAGTAGGTAGACCAAGTCCCCTACATCAAACTATCTCTCCACTCGACCTCTATCAGTGTACAACTTCTGTTGGTTTTGTGCTGTAGCCATATTATCCTTGAGAGCTCAGAGAATGTCCTGACTCTCTTGGATCCAAATCTTGGCTCTAGGAGCCTTGCTAGCACCGAACATCACATCAGCAAAAGATAAATAATGATACCCATACAAAGCATAAAATGGTCACATACCAATGGACATGTGATGTGTCGTGTTATAGTAGTACTCCCCCAGATGCAACCACTTCATCCATGCTCGCTGCTGCCCACTGACATAGTTACACAAGTAGCCCTCCAACCACTTGTTAACTATCTCTGTTTGTCCATCTGTCTGTGGTTGATAACTGGTACTCGGTGTCAACTCTGTCCCCACTAACCAGAAAAGCTCCTACCAAAATCCACCCATGAAGCGGCTGTCCCTGTCACTGATGATGGTCTTAGGAAGACCATGTAGCCTGAAAACCTCCCTGAAGAATAGCTCAGCCACCTGTGCTGCTGTGTAGTGCGCGGATATGGCGAAAAAATGCACATACTTTTTCAGTTGATCAATGACGACAAAGATACAATCCTTTCCCTGCACCATGGGCAACCTTGTGATGAAGTCCATTGAGATACTCTCCCATTTCCCCTCCGGAATGGGAAGAGGCTGCAATAATCCCGTGGGATGGCTCATCTCCCCCTTGTTCCTCTGGAAAACATCGCACTCCCTGATGTGCTGGAGTACGTCCTCCTTAAGGCTCTTCCATGAGAACCTCTATCTAATGGCCCTGTAGGTTTTGGTAAATCCCTGATGGCCCACCAATGGTGAATCATGTGATGCCTAGAGTATCTTCTTCTTGAGCCGAGATCCCTCAGTTAAAAAGATCCTATCCCTGTAGTAGATGATCTCATCAACCACCCTGTACTTGTCAGCTGTGACCTATCCATCCAGAACCTCACATGCAAATCTATCCTTGGAGTACTCCACTAAAAGTCAAGCCCTCCAATCTATATCCAAGCTCATAAGAGATAACTTGGCTGGTCTATGTGAAAGGGCATATGCTACCATGTTATTCTTACCCTTGACATACTCAATTTCAAATTAATATGCTTGGATCTTATTGATCCACTTCTGCTGCCTCTCCTGTAGCTTCTTCTGCTAAAAAAAAAACCTGAGGCTATTGTGATCAGTCCTCACCCTGAACCTGTTCCCTACCAAATACTACCAGAATTTGGCCAATGCATGCATAATGGCCAACATCTCCTTTTCGTATATAGAATAAAACCTCTCGTGCAGAAGGAGGTTCCTGCTCTCAAAGGCTATAGGGTGTCCTCCCTGCATCAATATTGCGCCGATCCCTTCTCCCGACGCAGCACACTCCAAAACAAATGGCTGCGTAGAATTTGGCAATGCAAGCACTGGGCAGCTACTCATCACCTCCTTGAGCCTGTCAAAGGCTCACTGCGATGTATCTGACCAACTGAATGCCCTCTTCTTCGTCAAATCTGTAAGGGGTGCAGCAAGCTGTGAGAAACTCTTGACGAAATTCCTGTAATAAGTACATATGCCAATGAATCCTCGAAGTTCCGTCACGTTCCTTGGCTCCGGCCAATCTCTGATGGCCTTGATCTTCTCCTCATTGACTCTGACTCTGTCCACTCCAATAATGTGACCCAAATACAACATCTCCGTCATCCCAAACTCACACTTGGAGAGCTTAGCATAGAACTGTTGCTCTTCCAAGATATGTAATACTGCCTCTATATGCTGGAGATGCTCCTCCCAAGTCTTGCTATATATGAGTATGTCATTGAAAAATACCAATACAAACTTCCTCAGATGACTGTGGAAGATATGGTTCATGCAAGACTAAAAAGTAGCTGGGGCATTGGTTAGCTCGAAGGGCATAACCAAAAACTCGAAATGCTCATAATGACACCTGAAGGCGGTCTTGGGAATGTCCCGTTCCCTCACGCGAATCTGATGGTACCCTGATCTCAAATCAATCTTTGAGAAGAACTTAGCTCGTCTAAGCTCATCCATAAAATCATCGATCCTAGGTATAGGATGCATGTTCTTTAGGGTCTTCTTGTTTAGGGCCTGTAGTCAATACACATCCTCAAGGTGCTATCCTTTTTCTTCACCAACACCATGGAAGAAGCAAATGGACTCGTGCTCGGTCTGATGTGCCCAAGAGCCAGCAACTCCTAGATGGCCCACTCAATCTCATCCTGATAGGCTTTGGGATGCTTATAGGGGGTAGTAATCACCGCCTGAATGCCCTGCTCAAGCTCAATGGTGTGCTCAAGTCCTTGATCTGGTGGCCGACCTGGTGGTATATTCCAAAACACTGCATCATACCTTTCAAGGATGGCCTGTATATCAGGATGGATTGCCTGACTGGTGGTCCTTGCCTCTGATGCCCACAACTCAACCGCCCACTCTATGTATCCTTTCTGGAAATCTACCTCCATCCGGTGTGCCGAAACCGTCTGAGGTGGGTAAGTGTGCATCCCGCGGATCTTCTCATGCTTCCCAGTCTTCTTATCATCCCACTCCATCTCTGAGGCCTCCCAATCTGTGGTGACCTTCCCTAGAGTAATCAACCACTGAAAACCCAATACCACATTGGTATCTGGTATGTTGACCATGAAAAAGTGATCAGTCATGGTGTAGGTGCCCATCGTCACTGCCAACTCTAGAACATACCGGGCACTCTATATCGTCTGGGCTCCTGGGACAAAAACTGAAAATCCGTCAAAGCTCTCGGTTGGTATACCTCTCCGCTCGACCATCTATACATCAATGGAGTTGTGGGTTGCCCCACTGTCAACCAAAACTGAGACTCGTTGGCCACGTACTATCCCTCGTACGCACAGCATCAAGTACTTGGGAACTCCTCGCAATGCTGCAAGGGTCCCTCCTGTGGGTGCAAAAGCTGCACCTCCTATACTTGAAGGTGGAGGTGGCAACTGATCCTGGGCTGTCTGAATATATCTTGCCTCCTCGTCATCCTCGTCATCCTCTTCCCCGCTATCCTTGAATAAGACCTCAATGAAGTGTGCTTTGCTAGTAGCACACCTATGCCCTAATGCCTACGGCTCTTGACAAGTAAAGCACAACTGCTTCTTCTTCAGCTCCCTCCTGGCATCATCAACTATCTGGGCCCGTCCTAGATTCCCCTTGGGCTGCAGAATCCTCACATCCTTCCCCTTGGGATGGAAGCCCTGTCTTTGGGGTTAAGGTGTCCGAGTCCTGGGCAATGCATCTTATAAATCCTTGATCCTGCTAATAGCATCCTGGAGTGTAGTTGGTCTAGTAGATCTGAATAGACCCCGAAGTGGCTCTGCTAACCCCTACATAAACATATAAATCATCTGTGTCACGGATAGATCTGGCACCATCACTGAAACCCTCAAGAAATCTGCAATGTATGTCATTGGGATCCCAGTCTGCTTGAGCCTCATAAGCTCAACAAAGTGTTGTTCCGGATCCCTCTAGTCAAATTGCTCCATCAACCTCCTGGTAAACTCGACACATGTCATCACTGTAGAATGTTTGAGTGTAACCATCCCATGGAACCACCAATCCTGGGCCTCACCATCCAAATGTAATGTCGCCACCTTGATGGCCTCCATCTCTGACATCTGGTTAAGTTGGAAATAGATGTCCAACTTCTCCACCCAAGACTTTTCCAAACTGTTTGATGAGCCATCAAACGTGGGCAAATGGAATCTGCTAGATGTGTGGTGGGTATCTCCATCATGATAATGTCGATGCCCTCTATGATGGTCGTAGGGTCTACTGTCCCACTGGAGCTAAACAAAATATCGAAATGAGAGAGCATCCCTGAACTCCTGCCCATAGGCCTGATACTCTGCAAAATATTCGCCCATGTGTCTAGGCTCTGCCTCCTATTGGGCTCCTGCCCCTGTGTCTGCTCCTAAGAAAGTGGGCATGGCAGAGCGTTTAGGTGCATGTGAAGCCATCGGCTAAGTAGTATCATGTTGAGCAGCACCATGCTCCGGAAAATGGTGGGATGTACTTGATCCCTCACCTACCTGGAATATCTGTGGGGTCTCATGCTGTCTAGCCTCTATAGCGATGAACCTTTGACCCATCACCTCAATCTGCCTCACTAAATCCTGCATCAATTTGAGGAGTGCCTCCCCAAATTGTTTGGCCTTAGTGTCATCTTCCATCGGCTCTCTCTGCTTTGAATCCAACACAGGCTCCTCTTGCTCCGCGTCTGTCATAGGCTCCTCCTACTCTGTGTCCACCACCTGAACATAGTCTCCCTCTCCTTAGGTGTTCTCCAACCTATGCTCACGATCTCTGTACTTCCTGCCTCTGTAAAAAATATATGGCCTCTTCCCCGGTGTCATAGACAACTAGCTCCACAGGTTGAGCTAGAACTATGCTCTGATACCATTGTAATATCCTGTTTCAGGGATATCTCTAAAACACGGTAAAATCCAACCAGAGATGGACTGGGAGGGAATTTACCAGATATGTCACCTCTGAAAAGAGGACGAAATCCGAAGGCTACCTGGTCGTTTCCAAACTATGTCTAAGAGTGTGAGATAAACACACCAAGTGGTATAGAACTAGAATGCCTGGAAATATATAAAGATAACAGTGCAGCAGAAATACAATAGCATAGAAAGAATATATGACAAATCATCCAGAATCATAGAGAGAGAATGCTAAGCCATTTTATTAAACTGAGAAATATAATGAAGTGCAATAGGTGATCAGAGTGATGGCACCTAAACTTGCTCAAGGCAAGTGAAGAAATACTCTTAGAATACACAGGAAATGGCTGCTCTCTAAACTGCATCCCAGCTGCTAGAAAACTGCTGTGTAGCTGCTACTGCTGTAATGAACTGAAGAATAGGGGCTGTTCCCCTTGTCGGAATGAGCTAAAAATCTGGAATCCTCCTCTACTCATCAATCTCGGCAAAACCCATAAACCATATCAGAAATGGCTGACCCCCGATAAAAACCCCCTTGGGGAATTACACTGGCCTCCAAGGCTCTGCGCAGAGGCTGAATAGGAATGAATGAAATGCCGCCTCAAACTCCACCAAAATCCTCCCAAAGGTAAAGGCTGACACTTTGCTCAATCTCCCAGCACAAACCCCTGCAAAAATCCCAAACTGGAACTCCTGCTAGATGGACTGCGTCCTCCCTCTCAATGAATACGCAGTCTCTCTGAATGCTCAGCTCTGCAACAAAACCAAAAACCAAAACCTCCCACAAAATGCTGAAGAAAATACCTTGCCCGATTAGGCACTTGAAGTCCCCTGGGGCTAAAGGCAAGATCTCTGACCAGAGACACTCAACGCACTAAACAATGCTGCAGACAGGCTAAATAGCCAGCGTTCTCAAGAAGTCAAAATGACCAGCTCAATATCATCAACAATGAATGAATGAAATGAGGAGGATCCTCCCTCTTTTATAACGTTGGCCTTCCTCCAAAACCCTAAGGCCTATCTCCTCAACGTAGCCTCCCTCTTGCCACGTCCTCATCCTCATCTGCACAATCTCTTCTAGAGCATACGTGGGCCCCCTCTCTATGTGGTGCTTGGCCCCCCTTGGCTCCCTTTAAGTCACAACGTTGTGCTACTAGGGAGTGTGTTTTATTCCACTAAGTGAGTTAGACCCTCTCCACTCACCTTTTTATTTATTAATAAACTATAGACGTCAAAATTGAGAAAAATCAAATATTCCAATTAGCCATTGCTAATTAGGAATATTACATGTGAGTGATCTTAAGCCGACTTGTCCAACTATTATGAGGTCGACTTCTCCAAGGAGTATTCCAATGGGGTGAGAACTGTTTTCACTGTATTAGGGTCTTGTCTTCCAATGTTTCATTGAGGGATTTTGTGAGCTCATTCCAAAATTTCCTAGAGCATATAGCTAGACTAGATTTGACACTTAACTCAAACCTAATGGACATCAAGAAGAAGTCCATCTACTTAATAAATTATGCTCATAAAACCCATGAAGAAAATAAAACAATAATATATATATTATTTTGACTTCTTCTTTTTCATAATTACATAATTACATATTCAACATGAAGACCGACCTAGTTACACTTTTCAACACTCCCTCTTAACTAGGGAGGTATTCATACAGGTACATGGTCACTTTCAAACTAAAGAATATCATAAGAAGAATCATATTGGTAATCACATTTGTATAGCATCACATCAACCAACATTTTCCTAGTGCAAGGCCTTTAATAACAGCCCCATATATCAATGAGACAATGGGTTACAATGCTGGCGAGACACATGACTTATAGACACCATCACCATTGTCTCTCCAAGGTACATGCTCCACTCGGGTGTTCCCAAATTATGACCTTCTTGGACTATTCTTCTCTTGGGTAGCTAGCCCTAAAAGAATATCGGTCCACGACTAATCTTATCTTGAATGCCCTAACACATTCTCAAAGAGTATTGAATTCTAGATGATTACCCAATCCTCCATTATGTCTTCCCAAGTGAAGGCCAGAATGATGTGTCTATCTCTCCCTCTCAACCAAGGAGGACCTATTCCATAAGGGAATGTTCTCATTCCTATACAAGGAATATACCTAAGCTCACTTTTAGGAATTACCAAGTTTCTTCCAAGTAAGAAACTTATCACCATGCTCCCTCTTAACCAGGGACCTCCAACAACAATGGTGAGACCCCAGATGCTCATGAATAATTCCTGTCCTCAATGTTATGAATCTCGATATTGAGGAATCTTCAATTTTTAGCTTCATAGGGCACAAATCATCCATCACTTTAATCTATGAGTCATGTTAGCTATCAGAAAGTGATTCATCATACTTCCTTATTTGGTCCACCATTATGCCATGCTTCTTTCTTTAGAATCGTTTCCAAGGATCATACATCCTTTCTCATGATTAGCAGCCGTGCACAAATTCATCAAGATAAACATATACATATGAAATTTTAGAACAAAAGTTTCCTTAGTGATGATATTTCACCATGACATCTTCCTGTAGGTATCGACATCCTTCATACAGATTGACACATCTCCTAATGATATGTTTTGCCAAAGGTATTCTTCTTTACCAGACTTCCGTTAGAGTCTACATATCTTCCCAGGAGATCTCCTAGTCACATATTCTTAGCCTATTGATGATAACTACCCCTTGAATTGGTTGCATTTCATGATCTCTTCCTCTTTGCACATTCTTCATTCCCAAGATCTTAAAAATTTTCCAATTTTTGTTTATGTACAACCACCTCATATTCTACGAGGACATATTATGTTGATTTCATCTGTTAATGTACCGAGAGATACTCTGTAATATTCCTAATTAGCCATGAGCTAGTTGGAATATTCAATTTTGTTTTATTTCTTTTTTTAAAGAATAAGAGGGCAAAGGAGGTCCATAATTCTCATTAATAATGAATAAATCAATGCCAAATATGAAAGGGACAAATCTTGGCAGCTTAATTAAAGCACCCTTGGTGTGAAAGGGGCTGGATCACTTTGATTGGGTCAACCTTGGCCAAATCAACAACGCTGCCATGGAGGAGTGGTCATCAATGAGGGACAACATAGTTTTAGATGGAGATGCTTTGTGTGAATGTAGTGATCTTTTTGGATGGGGCCTAGGGTTTGCAAGCTCATAACTTAT
Organism: Pinus albicaulis; assembly: GCA_034641835.2. Taxonomy (NCBI): domain Eukaryota; kingdom Viridiplantae; phylum Streptophyta; class Pinopsida; order Pinales; family Pinaceae; genus Pinus; species Pinus albicaulis. The sequence goes on from CM076580.1 coordinate 1,029,939,217, forward strand.
AGAAGTAACAGGATAGAAGCCATTGTTCATTATGTTATGGTATATTATATTTATGAATATATGGTATGTTTAGACATATATTTTTCTCTTGCTGTTTAGCTGAGATAGAGTGTTGTTTAGCATAGGGCATTCCTAATCAGGAATCCCACCTCTTTCCTTGAGAGGCCTCTTGGGAGAGTTTATACTACATTTTCCACTATCAGGCTTAGGGCCAAGCTTCTTCTTTCAACTACAATGCAGATCCTATTGAGGGTTTGGTTATTTTTGCAGGTTGCAACAAGTGGTGATTAGATCTCTAGATCTTGGCCATTTAATTGCTTATTTTCAGTGGAGGAGTCTTCCTTTCCATTGGGAGGACAATATTGAAGGCCATTGAGCATATTTTTAGATCTTGGCATTAGGCCAACTGGTTATTCATCCCTACAATGTAGTTTACTTCCAGATCTGCATTATTTCTGTAGGAGGAGTTAGAGGGTGGTTTGGCACACCATTTGGAGAGTTGATTTTCTAGTGAAGGGGATCTGCCTTTCACTTTGAAGATCTATTGGAGGAGGATATTTTATTGATCATCTCATAATAGCCACACTTTCCAGATCTGTATTTTTTAGTAGATCTGCAGTCTTAGATCTCAGATCTACAACTTGTACTTGGTGTTTTACGGAAAACCCTTGAGGGGTTCTTGAGAGGAGCTTGTATAGTGTTCAGGTCTGATATAGATCTATCTTTTGAGGCACATATCAGCTCTATATATAATTTATAATAATTTTTTGTAGCAGATATAATAAAATAACGCTATAAGGGTCTTCCAACTTTTCTACATGATTGCAACACCTATTATTGAGGGATTTTGTTCATTGGAGGCTTGTATTTCCTGTTATGCATCTTATGGCCCATTTCTTATGTACATTTTGCTGCTATAATAACATATGAAAGGTATCCATATTGGCCTCTTGATTTTTAAATGATGATCTGCAATATTGAACCAACATTTTTCACTATATTCCTTCTTTTCCCATTTGGGAATATTACAGTGGTATTAGAGCATAATCTTGGCACAACTTGTGCATTCTAAAAGCCAATATGTCATCTGAAGAAGGAGAGCCTCTTCTTTATGGAGAGAGGAGGTATCAAAGAATAAGCCACAAAAATTTTGATTATACAAATGACAAATAAGACAAGGGTAAAACCCCTTTATCTGGAGTTGAAGATGAAGAGAAGGAGTTCCCTAAGATCCTTCTTAGAGCCATGCAAGACATTGCTAGAGAGATAAAGGAGATGAGAATGGACAAATTCAAGGAATACCCTAGAGGATTTAATCATGGTGAAGGCTCTGGCATGTCTCACCACTGGAATGATCAACCAGTGCATCATCCACAATTTTCCCAACAATCTACCATGCCTACATTTTTGGCAGTGGGAAATGAAGGGTTTCAGGAGCAAGAATCCCTTGAAGACTATTTTATGGTGTATGAATCTCAAACTCACAGATTCAAGGATCATTTGAATTTTTAGGATTTTTTTCAAATAAAGGACAATAGAAGACCAAGGCATCATCATAGAAGTGGTGGATTCATTCAGAATCATGATCAACACCATACTATGGGCATATTATTTTTACCCAATTTTGATGGGTCATCCAAGTGTACTGCCAAATCTTGGGTAGAAAAACTTGACATCTACTTTCAGTTGAACAAGGTTCTAGAAATTAAAGCCATTAAGATTGCAGCGCTGCACCTTGAAGGTGAAGCACATGACCGATGGTACCATGGCTTGTCTACATTGGGTCATGCCAATGTAACTGCTTATTCAGAGTTCACTAGAAGGCTGGTGGAAAGATTTGATAGAAGAGATCCTGAAGCACCGTTCATGGGGATTACAAAGCTAAAACAATCAGGTAATGCAAAAACTTACATCTCTGAATTTTTAAGACTTTTTGTCATGGTTCCTAATTTATCTGCAGCAAGAAGGGTGTACATGTTCATTGATGGATTAGATGAACCTATTCATGGGTTGGTTAAGTCTACAATTCCCACTACCCTACAAGATGCCATTGAAAGGGCTAGAGACCTTCAAGATGCCTTTCCAAAAGCAAAGGCAACATTTCAGCATAAGCCCTCTTTTCCATCAAAGGGAAAAGAAGAGAATGCTCCTCCTTGAAAGGAGAGCTCATATAAAAAACCTCTTGATGATGATGTTTGGAAAGACTTGAGGAGGAGGAAGCTTTGCTTCACTTGCCAAGAATCATGGGCACCTGGACAAAGATGTGCAGCCAGAAAAGTACATTATATAGAGGTATTCTCAGATGAGGAGGAGGAAGAAGAAGATGAACCAAGAAGAGGTCACAACGTTGACGCTGCAGAAGATGAACCAACACGATGAGGTGATGGGAATGGAACATTTGATCCTATTAGAGGGGCTCTTGCATATTTGAGAGGATTACCTAAGTACTTGACCTTGAGAGTTCAAGGTTCCATCATGAATCATAGGGTTTATTTTTTGGTTGATAGTGGGGCTACCTACAATTTTATTGATGCCCAACTAGTGCAAAGGAGGGCAATACCCACTGATACTTTTGAGAGATTTTCTGTTTTGGTCCCAGGTGATAGAACTATGCAATGCATGCATTATGTTCCATCCTTATCAGTCACCATGGGAACATATACATTGATTGATCACTTCTTTGTGGTTGACATACTTGACACCAATGTGATATTGGGTGTTCAATGGTTGATCACTTTGGGGAAAGTCACTACTGATTGTGAGACTTTGCAGATAGAATGGGTGGATAGAAAGAGTGGAAAAACTAAAATGATCAAAGGCATGCACACATATCCCTCACATACAACTTCCACATAGAAATCAAAGATGGATTTTCACAGTGGAAGCAAGGACCTTACAGTCCCATCTATTATGCTTATGAGATTGTTGCATGGGACACTATTATATAGTGGAAAACCACTTGGGAGGCCACTTGATTCAGATTTTGTGAGAGTTATCTCATAACATGATGCTCCAAGCATAGATCCAGGAGGGATGGGAGCATTATAAGGTAATGATACAATGCTAGGAGTCCCGGGGAGGCTCAAGGAGGAGGGAGATCTTCTCACAACATCATCATTACCCACTCTCATTTCATATTTTGCGCTGTGGGAGGAGAAGCATGGAAGGAATGACCTTCCAACACATACCTTTGGCATAGGAGATGTGAAGGAGGAGAGTAGCCATATGACAAAAGTTCCTTTTGATATATCATCAACACTGTCACTATGGGAGATTGATCCATATTGGAAATCCCAACTGTTGGTGGATTATTCCAAGGATATTTACACATGCATGATACTTGATGACTTGCTACATGAAGAGGGATATTCAGTCCAAGAAGGAGTCATCTATTATCATGGTGGGATATTCTTATCTAGAGCCTCCAACCTCAAGGAGAAGTTACTACAAAGGGCTTATGCAGAGTTTTTTTTCAGCCACACATATTCCATGAAATTCTACAACATTATCATGATAAGCTACACTTGGAAGGGATTTGAAGGAGAACTATATCAACATTTTCAAAGATGCATGAACCATGTGGGGTTGGGAAAACAACATAACTCTATAAATGAGTTAATTCAACCACCTCTTTCTTCTTTTGAGAGAAGAGATAGATCTATGCACCACTCCATTTGTTTAAGGAGGAATTTTGGTGAAAAATGTGCTCAGGTAAATAATGTTTTATTTGATGAAGATATGCATTATTTTACCATGTTTATGCATTCCATAGCTCCAATAAGGAGTACTATGCCATATAAACTTCATGGCAAACTTTGGGCCACAAAATTTTTTGAACATTGCCACTCCCTTGGAGATCAAAGGGAGATTTTGTATCATTGTGGGTGCACTGCACTCCTAAAGCACCAAACATATCTTACAATTTCAGCCATGGTGAGATGACTTGGGAAGCAAGTAAGTGGTGGGGAAACTACTTACCACATCTTGATCTGATGCAGTCAGGAGATTTACTATGCTGGTTCCACATGTGGGACTATGACCCACCTCCATTTATGGAAATTTCTGTTTGTATGTACTTAATTTTGATCCCATACATTGATGATGTACTTATAAATTTTATGGGAATGTTTGGAGGGAGGATGGGAGGTATGTATGTGACCTATGGGATGGAGATTCTCCATGTTCACTATGCTACATTTTTCAAGAAGAACATTGGGAAAACCATGTTTGTTTCATTTTAACTATTGTCTCCTTGTGGGATGCATTATTTGCATCTCATGTGAGCTTTGGAGGAGAAATTCATGGAGGGATGGATTGTGTTAGTGTCCCATGATTTGGCAGATTGGTAAACCAAATGATAGGGTAACATCAAACCAGATTTGGAGCCCTAGGACCTAGCCTTCCTGGACTCAGAGAGGGCTCTCTCTGTTATGCAAAGGATGTAAACTTGTTTTCTTTTTGTATATTTTATTTTAGGCTAGTTGTTAAGTATGTTTTGGTTTGTTTTGGGTTTTTTGAGGAGAACTGATCAAAGGATAAATAGATACAAATTTCGTTAGATCAACTGGGCTATGGGGTCGAATAAGGTCATGACTGTCTTAATGATGGACAAGGTATTATTGCAGGGCCGATTTGGTCGAGATAAATGGATTCTTTGGGTGAAATTAAAATGAGATGAACATTAAGTTTATGAAATACAAAGATATTTTAAGCATAAATAGTTAAACAAAAAACATTCATGAGTTAGGGCTGACCATTAATCTCTATGAACGAAACTCAAATTGATAGATGCAGAAAATAAACAATGCAGTGATACATAGAAGTATAAGACCCTCTAACTTTGGGAAAATCACCTTCATACTTTTGGGAAAACAAACAAGATAAGAAAAAAAACTCAATATATGAAGAGGGAACTCCTAAACATCATATCTTGAGCTATTGGGAACTTTGAAATAAGACTGCAAAGCATGGACAAAGGGCAAGATCGAAACAAGATCTCTTTGACTTAACTAAGACAACCAATAATTCAGAGAGAGATTTTAGAGATGGATTTTTGATTATCTATGAGTAAGCAGGGCATACCGTGAATCATACTAGACAACATACATAATAACCATAAATGAAACTGATAACAAGTTCTTAGGGTACCAAAGAGCAATTAAGAATTCTTTGACATAACCAAGAAAGATGAAAAAATTTAAGCTGCAATGAATCAGGAAATTTGAGGTGCCTCCATGGGCATATCTCAAACTTATTCTTTCCTGAATTACAACAAGCAAGAAGCATGAAAAAATGTATGATAAACTAAGAAAACATAATAGATAAGGAACACAATACCATTCACCAAGCCATGGAATCCTACATACAATCCTCCTCCACCATCAAATTCAAGCAAGAGATCATCCACTTCATAAGACAAAGTATTTCTTCAAAGCTTATAATGCTATGTATTGCTTTATAACATCAAGTTCAGCCTCTGGTTACAATGAATTCTCTTCGATAATATAGCCCAAAGAGGAGGAAACCCTCCTAGAGCAACTAGAAGGCCATTGGCCTAATACAAATATCTGATTTTGTCCTTGAAGCTTTGCAAAGCCCAAGGCACAAAATATCTTCAAAAATATCTATTTAAGCTAAAAATAGAAAGAAAATTAACTTTTAATCTCTGAAATAGAGTTAAAAATAGCTTAACGCACATTTTGATAGCCACCTTCAGAAAACTTCCTTTTCAGCCAAAATGATACAAAAGTGTAGTGCCAAAAGAAAACCTGCTTTGCAGATAACGTTTGAGGGACTTCCCGATGTCAACACGAGGCTCGTGATGGCTTGTTGGAAAGCCCTGTATGTCTACTTTTTGGAACTACTTCAATTTTCTAAAAATGATCCATAGAAGTTTTTCAAAAAGTGGACTGAGTGAAAAAACCAAGGAGGGACTCATCTACTGATATGTGAGGCAGAAAGGTGAATTTTGACTGATTTTTGCCTCTTTGGGGGACCAAAACACCTTATTTTTATCTAAAAATTTGTGAGTAGATGCCCCCAAATTTAATGCATCCAAAAAAATAACTTTCATGAGTTGAGAATGCTCCTAGCAAACATGGCAGCGCCTAGAAAAATGTGCAATTAGGCTTAAAAATCACAAAAAACAAGATCATGTCCAAAATTGCTCAATTTTGGTGAGAAAACCCCTTATGGGTTTCTAGAAACATGTGTTACAGGTCAAAATACCTCCTCATCAGCTCAGAGGGGAAGACAAATATGGAAGGAGTACAAAGACCTAAATTAAACCTATTTTTTCCAGGGTAACGCCGGTCTATAACAACACAAGAGCGTTATAATGTAGCTAATTAGTGAATGGGCTGCGTTAGTGGTTAGGGAAACACTCTGTTTACACTGGAGGGAAGCATTACCCATGTTTTAAGTTTGAATCAGGAAAAGCCCACGGAGAATGATTTGAATCTCTGACTTTCCCTCACAAGAGAGTCAATTCACAAAAGAAAGTGCAGAGCATCAGTTCATTATTGGTCATTGCTATAACAAGACTGAACTCCAAAGGAGGCAAAAGCATAGAGATCAAAGAAACATCTAAGTTTTTTCCATTCCAAACTAGTGGAAAGAGAAGGGCAACAATGGCCTTCTCCCTCTCCTATAAGAAGGAGCTGAAGGCTCTTAATTGGAGGTCGAAGGATTGCTAAAGGTTTTGGCATATTTGTGGAATAGAGAATAGTGTTGTGTTGTGAAGGCCAAGAGTCAAAGAGGTTCCCAGAGGGCTTGTTGACTTAGACTTCTTCACTTGAGAGATAAGAGAGATTGCGAGACCGAGGAGGGCTTGGTACAACCAATGGTTGTAATCCTCCTTCTTTTAAATCAATAGAAGTGTGTTTTTTTTGTCCATTCAATGCTTAATATCGTCATTCTTGTTTGAATGTTTACATTGCATGATATAAATGGCCCAGATGTGTAGAATTTATTAGTTCATTATATATTAACTTGATTTGATAGGATATATGCTATGTTAGAAATTACACGGGTTCTTTGACTGATTGCAGGATTAAGATTTGGAGCCGACGAGGAAGGACTCTTGTTTCGCTGCTTAGCACTCTCCAAGAGACCCCAAGATCATCAAAGAGGTAATTCTCTATCATATTCCTTTCAGTTATGCAAAGTTAATATGAACATGCTCATGCCATCTTTGTGAACAACATAGCTAATCTTACTGTCTGCCTCAGGCACCGGAAAGCCCTGAGAGGGATATTCGAAACCCAACCACCCAAGCAGCTTACCCTATAGCAGAATTGGCTACTTCACTAGGGAATTTCCCCATAGTTTCTAGACTATTCTTTCCCTCCTCTCTTCTGTCCTCTGTTCACAGACCCTTCCGACCATTTTTGATGCCCAGTAGACATATCAAACGCTCGCAGAGTTCAATCCTGTGTCTGTTTGGCCAACTGAAGAACTTTTCCCTGGCTAACGCTACCTTTGTAGGTTTTCCAGTGCGTTATAACGTTGTCTCTGTTCAAAAACAGTGTGTTAGTCGCTATCTTTACTCACAGACAGAGCGTTACTCAACCAAAACCTTGCTGTCCACTGCTGTGATGGTGTTTTAGTTGCAAAGTTTTGGCCATCAGTACCTTTAGCTGAATGAATCCCTATGCTTGTCTGCTAAGATGGCATTTCTATTTGTTTCTCTTGTTTGAAAAAGTCAGTGTCCAAATCATTTACTTTTTAAGAGAAATTTTTTTATTATTATTTTTTTTTTGCATATAATTGAGTTTATTCTGAAATTTCCAGTTCATAGACTGTTTAAAAGAGGTAGATAGAAGTTTGAATCTTTAAAAATTGAACTGAGCTATTTGAATGTTAGTGCATGGATGTTGAAAAGAAACCTCTCTCTGTAGAAACACTCTTCATCGAATTTAATATCTAGAGCATGTTTTGCATGGTTTTTTGAGTCAGAGTCTCATCATGTTTCATACGTCCACTCCCCCTCCGCAAGACTATTAATCAAGTACACTAAGAATAAAACGATAATAAAATCAATCAACTCTTTTTTGAACTCACACAAACAGTAGTTCAGGCTAGGATCTTGGTTAGGAACAGTGAGAAAACTACCCAAGGTCTCAAAACTTGAAACTAGATTCATTAACGAGCGAAATCCTACTGCACTCATATTATCGGGACCGTTCCTTTACCGGAGCTCAGCGCGAAACAACACTTGGGTGCACAAGAAGGTAGCCCGCCTTCGACTGCATCCTGTGGGTGTGTTATATAATGGGGTTCCCTTCGGGGATGTCGAAACTAGATCGGGGATCTAGGTATTCTGCCCATATATCACACTGTCCTTGACCGTGGACCCCGTGGCGGGATGTCCGTGGATTGAGTATCTCAGTGGCCAGGCTCAGGACGGCGTGCGGTGTAGATCGGGATTGCTGTCCGTGTACCTTAAAATAGACTGGGTCCAATTTCCGTCTTCGCATTTGTATAAGTACTGCCTTCACGAGAGTGTTTACACCGATCGTCCGAGGAAGTCTCGGTGAAGTTTCAGAGGACTCAGAATCGTACTTTCGACCAACCCTCTCTCGTATACTATTGTGATATCGATTTCATCACCAAGAAGTGGTAGTAATTTAATGTACCTGGCCTCCAAATGGCTTCGGGGCTGTCGAATGGATTTAGAGAGTTCTTTTCTTTTTTAGGTGTGTGGTTACTGTCACTGAGACTTTATAAAACATCACAATTTATAAAAATTTGTTAAAATTAAGCAGGTCACCATGGCGTCCCCCGACCCATGCCGTCTATCTAGACGACAGCAAGGTCTACCTCCTCTAACTATTGAGGAAGAACTGCACCTTGGTGACCCTGTGCCTTCCACAGAAGAGCAGTCTCCACTGACTAATCTTGATTTTCACATAGCTTCATACCAGCCAGAATTTTCGGAGGACCCTTTCACTGAAGGAGTTGTACCTCATTACAACCCTCTGCTCACTGATCCATTGGGGCCTGTGATAATCCAGATTCCACCACGCCAAGATATGTCTTCGGCCGCACCAACATCCATTTCACCACCAGCATCCACTGGGTCGATGCCAATGGCAACCATCCCTGGTTCTCCACCATCCTCCCCGCCGGTGGTCAGTTCTATGCCATCACTAGGTCATCACAAATTTTAGTAGCTTACCGAATCCTTTGGCATCTACTTCTACCGTGACCATGTTGGGACCCACGGTAGCTCCTCCCACGATTATGACTACTTTGGTACCTTTTAGCAACCCTTTCGGTTGGAACCCTCTGCTGAGTTCAAACCCCTTGGCCTCTATGCCAGGGGGCAGTGTCACCAGCACTCAGGTAGTAGGGAAAATTTCACTTCCTATGCAATCCTTAGGACAAATAGTACAACCTATTGTTAATAATTTCCCCTTAAGTGGTTCAAATATAGGTGTAGGGTCCATACCGTTGCCAAACTATAAAAGTAGTAGCATGCCTCTGGGAAACTCTATTGCATCCATTTGGACTAACCAACCCCAACCTCCATCTGGAATGGGAGGGCACTTTTATAATGGGGGCAATCAACAGTTTGCCCTGCAATACAACATGCCCTATGGCCAGCAACCGTATGTCCCTACTCAGCTGCCTATAGGAAGTTTTTACCAAAGTCCTACTTATCCTCCTGGTAACACACTGATGGGTGGACCCTATGGTCTAAATAGTCAGCCCATACTGCCTTGGTTAGATTCGGGGGCAAATCCACAATTGCCATTTTTGGCAGCTTTGGACATCCATGATATCCATAAACTGACTAATGATCCCATCAATCACAACTCGCTTTGGCCTCCTGTGCCACATAAGATTCCTTCCGACATCCCGAAATTCGACGGGAAACAAGGGGACGACCCAACCACACACATCACTACTTTTCACCTATGGTCTATATCCAATTCCATGGTAGATGATAGTGTTCGAATTCGACTGTTTCCCTGCACACTTACAGGCAATGCTACCAAGTGGTACATTGAATTACCACGTGCCACCATCAATACGTTTGGTGCTTTAGCAATGGAGTTTTTAAAGAACTTCCAACTACCAATTAGATTTGAAACCGGAAGAGAACTATTAACCTCGCTACGCCAAGACATCGCCACCCACATCTCCAATCACATTCATGAATGGAGGCGTAGGAGGAGGCTAGTGAAAGCGCCAATTCCGGATCATCTCTTGGCCAATTGGTTTTGCAAGTCTCTCTTACCCCACATAGCTAAAGACATTGGCCTTTCTGGTGTGGTTACAGAAGATCAATGCATCCGCCATGCCCAGCATTTAGATTTAATCTATTTGCAATCTGGCACGCTGTATGATTTTCTCCCCCATGCCCCTGGCAACCCAAATCCTCTGGCTACTCAGAAAACCGGAGCTCATGCTGATGGTCTCGTTGGCACGATCTCTGACGTAGCCACAAAACAGTCTCGGGGGCAAGCCTCCCAGCCATCTTCGGTTTCCACCGCCCCTCACCAAATGACTACTCTTCCCACCGATGAAATAAATACGGTGAAAACCTTACAAAAACCTAGCGGGAAAAATAAGAAGAACAAGAAAAAGTCATCTTCTACGGAAGAGCAGTCGGATAATCAGAATAACACTAATCAGAAAAATGCTGCCAAAAATGACAAAGGGAAGGATAAACCCATGAAATTTCCTTGTAAAATATGTGCGGAGGACCACTTAACATACAAATGTCCTCGACTGCAGGAATGCACTGATTTTATTGCTAACAAAGATTTTGGGCGAACACCTGCCGTTCTTCACAATCCTTTCCCCAATCAACAATAGCAACATCAACACATGGTTGACAATCCGCCACAACCTCATCAACGGGGTAATGGTGGTTCATATCCTTCCGGTGAAGGACCATCTGCCATTTATGGCATTGAGAGTGTGGACCTTCAAACTTGAGCTAAGCTCTATGGAAACCCTACCATAGATGCTCAAGAACCTGGTACTAGTTCCAATCCACTGCCGCCAAACAATTTGTATATCGAACGACCTACTGATGACCCCGTGATTCGTCCCCCCAAAGGGACACTTCGACGCACGAATCATAATACCTCTACACGTGCAGCCAAAAACTACAACATTGTAGAAGATTTGGTGTAGGCACCGTCAGCAATGTCTGATCTCGAAGTATTACAAACCTGTCCAGCACAAAGGAAAGCCTTGCTTTCGGCCATTAGTGGAATAGACCCCCAGGATTCCATGCTAGCAATATTTGATATGGAAAATGCTAAACCTCGCCTCTCACATCAACTCGCATTCCAGGTGCAGGTTGTGTTGAAAGGGAGACCAATCCATCGCACTATCATAGACGAAGGTGCTTCGACCTGCGTTATGTCACAAGCTTGCTGGCTCAATTTAGGTTCTCCTACCCTCACCCCACCATCAAATTCCCTCAAAGCTTTCGATGGCCACACTTTCCACCCAAAAGGATACCTTGCTAGGTTTCCCATCACTCTGAGTGGGAAAACAGTAAACGTGGACGTTGAAGTCGTAGAGCGTCATCTCGACTATAATCTATTACTTGGTCGCAATTGGTCATATGCCATGACTGCCATTGTGTCTTCGGTTTTCCGACTCATCCTATTTCCATTAGATGGGAAAATAGTCACAGTGGACCAGTTATCCTTCTGCACCCCTGATTATTCCACGTTGCCAAGTAGCACCATACCCCTAATAGGAGGCTTTCCTGACTCTTACGTTAGTATCGGTACCGGTCTTATGAATGCATCATCCCTACTAGGTTGTTTTCCTCTCCCGCCGCCATCGATCCCAAACACGGTTGCAATTATATCCACCACTTTTGGTGGATCTATCGACCCATGGATCATTCCGGCACCTTCAGACATTGATTCCTACGGAGATCAGATGCTGCTCTCACCAGCCGAGTTGGCTTACCAAGCCATCCAAACCGCATTTGAACCCTCCACTGCTATGGTTTCGACCGAAGGTACGAAACTCCCTCCCATCACTGTTCTCTCTAAGGATCTCCTCAATGAAGTCTAGCCTAGAGACGAAGCTATTCGAGAGATCATGTCTTTAGAGGAACGACCTTGGGGAGAGTTCCACCATCGCGCTTCGATGATTGACTCAGATGCGATAAAAACTGAAATCCCATCTTTTGACCCACCTGAGATGGTTCCCTCCGCTTACACGACTGTCCAAACTATCGAGTCAGAAGGGAACATGAGTAATCTTTCTAAGACAATGCTCATTGATATCTCGGTCAAAACGGGTATTGTGGAAAATATTGAGATTGGAGAAGCTTGCAATCCTGAGGAAATTGCGCGCTTCACATCCATTTTCAAAGAATTCCGTGATGTGTTTTCTTGGTCTCATAAGAAAATTCCCGACATAGATCCTTCTATTGACAAGAAAGAGATCAAGAAATTTTGAGCGTTCCTTTTACGGTATTTTTCTTGCTTGTTAATCGGAAAAACCTCGATTCCTCTTCTTCGAGCTCGTTAAACTTACTCAAAGAAGCGTCGAGCATTATTTTTATGGTATTTTTCTTGCTCGTTAATCTGAAAAACCTCGAGTTCTCTTCTTCGGACTCGTTAAACATATATGAAGTTGGCATCGAGCGTTATTTTTGTATGGTCGTTTTCTTGCTCGTTAATCCGAAAAACCTAGAGTTTTCTTCTTCATACTCATTAAAACCATGAAGAAGCACTAACCTTTCTTTTTAGGAATCTTTTTCTCGCTCATAAAACTGAAAAACCCCCGATTTGCCTTTGTCGGGCTCGTTAAACTACCACGAAAAAAAATGATGGAGCCATTATTTTCTATTTTTCAAAGCTCTTTAAACTGAAAAAATCGAGTTTTCTCCGCGTGACTCGTTAAAATTTCACGGAGGTAATCGAGTTTTCTCCACGTGACTCGTTAAAATTTCATGGAGAGCACCGAGTTTTCTTTGTTGGACTCGTTAAAATTTCACAAAGAATACTGAGTTCACTCTGTCTCCTCATACTCATAACAAAATGAGGTAGACGTCTATCGAACATAGATTTCTCACTTTTCCGGTTTTGATGGAGTAACTTATGGAAAATGAACTGTTTCGGGCTTACTATTATCCCTTTTCCATGCCCGGTTATCAAGACATGACAAAGGTACCCCATCAGAGTTGTCTTTCCTGACATTTTTCAGACTCTCTAAACATGAAAAATTCACCGAGTTTACTCATCTAGACTCGTTAAACCTAATTATATGGGGCACAGAGTTGTCTTTCCTGACATTTTTCAGACTCTCTAAACATGAAAAATTCACCGAGTTTACTCATTTGGACTCGTTAAACCTAATCAGATAGAACACAGAGTTATCTTTCCTGACATTTTTCAGACTCTCTAAACATGAAAAATTCACCGAGTTTACTCGTCTGGACTCACTAAACTTAATCAGACGGGGAAAATTTTGGACAAAGTGAATACTACCTCTGTTACATTTTCAAAAAGGTTGATTTGGCAGCAAAATTCTTGAACATGGAACTTCCCAGAAAACTCTTTCGCAGTTAGCTGAACCCTACCATCTATGAGTATTAGCCTTTATTTCCCAATGTCCCTGCACCAGTTAAATCCTAACACACTCTTTGGTGTTCATCAAGCTTCAGCTGCCTAGTACCCTGCTAGAGTGCCTTCTATTTTTCAAGTAGATCTCGCTATCTACTGCTCCTGTTATCAACCAAACCGCTCATTATGCCAAAAATTATTTGTCGTCCGACGTTCCCATTTCCTCTCCACTATCTCAATCATAAACAAAATCAGTTGGTTTCTGTTTCGTGTTGACTGATGTAGGACGCCTCAGTGCCTACCTTTCGACAGATCTCTTCCTATCGACTTCAACATCTTATCTAGGAAGTTGATCAAGAAACCCATCAGTACCTGGATATTTGCAGACGCCAGTGGCAGGTAGTCCTGTGTTTGATCATGGGTCTTCATCATTGGCTCCTGGTCGAATGATTCTACAAGTTTTCGACTTCAACTCATTTTATTCACACTCGCTAGATTGTACTATGCATCTTAGGGACCATCATCATTATCAGTGGCCACCTTCGCGTCTGTTAACAATTTTCGTTATTGACTGGTAATCAGAAGATTTCTCACATGTTCGACGACAACTCCTTCATTCACATGTTGAGAAATATGTAGTTTAAGTGAATCAGCGGTCAAGACCTTGGGGCAAAGGCTACATCATTAAAGTTGTGTTTCCTTCCCCAAGCTGCGATATTGTTTATGGAGACAACTTCTTCAGCCTGATCCTGTTATGATAGACACTTCCACATTATGCCTATCAGTGGATAGATTCTTCATATCTCTATTCTAGAGAAATCATGTTGTTTAAGATACTGAGCATGGGATATGCCCGACTCAACGCAAATACTATATTTTCTGACATATGTTGTTGTTTCAGGTTTTCCTCAGTCTTTCAATCTCTTTATCTCTACACAAATTATAAAGTATTTCAGCCATCGTCTTCGTCTCTGACCTCACACTTTAGGGGGCATCTGTTATAGGTCAAAATACCTCCTCATCAGCTCAGAGGGGAAGACAAATATGGAAGGAGTACAAAGACCTAAATTAAACCTATTTCTGCCAGGGTAACGCTGGTCTATAACAACACAAGAGCATTTTAACGCAGCTAATCAGTGAATGGGCCGCGTTAGTGGCTAGGGAAATGCTCTGTTTACACTGGAGGGAAGCGTTACTCGTGTTTTAAGTTTGAATCGGGAAAAGCCCGCGGAGAATGATTTGAAACTCCGAATTTCCCTCACAAGAGAGTCAGTTCACAAAAGAAAGTGTAGAGCATCAGTTCATTATTGGTCATTGCTATAACGAGACTGAACTCCAAAGGAGGCAAAAGCATAGAGATCAAAGAAACATCTAAGTTTTTTCCATTCCAAACTAGTGGAAAGAGAAGGGAAACAATGGCTTTCTCCCTCTCCTATAAGAAGGAGTTGAAGGCTCTTAGTTGAAGGTCGAAGGATTGCTAAAGGTTTTGGCATATTTGTGGAATAGAGAATAGTGTTTTGTTGTGAAGGCCAAGAGTCAAAGAGGTTCCTAGAGGGCTTGTTGACTTAGACTTCTTCACTTGAGAGATAAGAGAGATTGGGAGACTGAGGAAGGCTTGGTACAACCGATGGTTGTAATCCTCCTTATTTCAAATCAATAGAACTGTGTTCGTTTTGTCCATTCAATGCTTAATATCGTCATTCTTGTTTGAACGTTTACATTGCATGATATGAATGGCCCAGATGTGTAGAGTTTAGTAGTTCATTATATATTAACTTGATTTTATAGGATGTATGCTATGTTAGAAATTACACGGGTGCTTTGACTGATTGCAGGATTAAGATTTGGAGCCGGCGAGGAAGGACTCTTGTTTCACTGCTTAGCGCTCTCCAAGGGACTCCAAGATCATCAAAGAGGTAATTCTCTATCGTATTCCATTCAGTTATGCAAATTTAATATGAACATGCTCATGCCATCTTTGTGAACAACACAACTAATCTTACTGTCTGCCTCGGGCACCGGAAAGCCCTGAGAGGGATATTAGAAAACCAACCACCCAAGCAGTTTACCCTATAGCAACATGCAAGGAAGCTGATGCCAAGATTCCAAGCCTAGATATTTCTTTTTCCCTTTTTTTCACCGGGTGCCTCCTTTAGGCAGTTTTGAGGTTTTCTTGGGAAATTTTGAGTTTTCTTCGAGCAAATTGATTCAATTTATTTTAATGCTCAGTCATCTTCTTTTGCAAGCCCAAGTATTTGTTTGCCTTGTCTAATTTGTCCTCCAAATGCTTGTTTTCTCTTTCAAGCCATGATTCTTTATCATTTTCTATCTCTTGGAAAAGCAATTTTGTGAGAGGATATGATCGAGCAAGGGCTGCTTATTCTTCCCTTTGTTTCTCCAAATATTTCTTAAGACCCATAGTCCTAGGCCTTTTTCTTACTGGTTGCTCTTCTTCCTCAGTATCATCAAATTTTCCCATATACTCTTCAAGTTTGACTTGTGCTTTGTATGCCTCCCTTTGGTATTTGAATGCCCGGGCCTCATAGATTGCCATTAGCCTGATCATCTGTCTATTTTGCATTTGTAGAAAGTGTATGAGGTCCTTCGACCTTTCTAGATCAGTTTCTACGTCCTGGATTTGGGCTTCTCCGTTTTTCAAAAGTGACTCAAGGATTCTGGCTTCATCATCTCCAACATCACTGTCTATTTGTATGATGTCAAAATCTCTTTCTTGTTCATGGATACTCTCCTGCTATTCAAATTTTTCTTTGCCCTTGCTTTGGATAGACTTATTTTCTCTTGTTCTCTTTGGCACTTCAACAATACTCTTCTTAGGCAGTTTTCCTCTACTCCTTAGTGCCCCAGTGACATTACTAGTCACCGCTGGAGTGATTTTCTTCTTTGTAGATTTGGTGTTTTTAGCCTTTGGTGCTTTTGAGGAATGAATCATGGCCCCTTTCCCAGGAGAGGTAGCAAGCACATGTTCTGGGCTGTGTTGAGGAGGAGAGAGAGGAGGTTTCATCACTAGCATTTGTTCAACTTGATCTTTTACACTGCTTCCTCCTTCATCACCTAATTTGCTGCACTGTTCATTGTTTTCATGTTCTTCTTTAGGGCTGCCTTGTTCACTGTTTTCCTTAATATTGTGGTGCTTTTACTCTTGAGGGCAATCATGTTCACTGCCTCTACTTTTATCATGACTATCTTTAGGACTGCCTTGTTCACCTTCCTCACTGTTTTGAGTTTGTTGATGTATGTTGCCTTCAAACTCACCAGTACTATTTAGAGTATGTTCTTTGGGGCTGTCAGTTTTATCATCTCCTTTTTCTACTTGACTATCTTCACTGCTTGTCTATGGACTGCCTTCTTGTTTGTTGTCACCTTCATTACTTTCCTCACTTTTCCCTTGAGGACTGTCTTCATGATCATTGTGCTGCTGATTGTCACTATGCTTACTGTCTCTTTGATTGCTTTCATGCTGACTGTCACTTTGTTTTTCATCACTACTTTGAACCTTTTCCCTTTGTTCCTCATCATCACTACCCTAATTCTCTTTAGTTTGTTCTTAATCATCACTAGCTGTAGGTGGGCTGTCCCCATGCTCATGTTCAATTCTCTTCTTAGGGCTTCTTTTTTCTTCATCCTCACTACTTTGTTGACTGCCACTGATTTCTTTATCCTTTGGTGAGCTCTCTTCACCATCACTAGTATACTCATGGTCACTGTTCTGTGGTTTGTCACTTGGTTCATGCTCACTACTTTGTTGAGTATCACTATGTTCCTCATCATCACTACCTTCATTCCTGCTTTCATAAGACTCTTTTTTTTCACTATCAATCATGGGCGATGTTTTCTTTTGACAGGTAGATTGACTAAATGAAGGGGAGACATAGTGAGTGGAGGGTGAGGAGGACATATGAGATGGGCCATGAGATGAAGAGGCAGTAGTAAAATTCAAATGAGAAATGAAAGTCTCCCAAGAAACTCCTTTCTTTTCAAGCTGGTGAAGAATGATGATTTTGATGAGAGAATGATGGAAAAGACTAGCTTTTTGATGAGTAGGTGGTTTCTTTTGGACAAAGGAGGAAATCTTGTCTATGATTTTGCAGAGGAAGAAAGGGAGGTTCAGTAGTTGAGTCCGAGTGAAATGCATCAGAAGTCTAACATGATAGGAATAAACTCGAGAATATCTTCCCTCACATGTGAAATATCTCATAATGTTTTTCATAAGGGGCGCATAACTGTTCAATAGATGAGAAAATGGGAAGATAGCCTTGCATTCATTTTGGTAAGCTGGTTTCAAGAAGGGCTTGTAGTGGTCTAGGTACAAATAGGCTTGTTTGAACCATTTCTCACCAAGATAGGGAATCTTGGTGGCCCTTGACACTGACCTAGGAGTGAGAACAAAATCAAGGCTTGCTATGTGAACATGTTTTCCTTGAAGCCTCAGGGAAAACAACTGTGTTAAGGCACCCTACCTCCTGGACTCTTTAGAAAAAATCAAGGCACCCTACCTCATCAAAGTTGAAAAGGACTGAAGGGGAATCATTTAACTCTTTAGTTGTAGTAGGCTCAAACCTTTTGTGAAATCCACCCTTGCTGACCTTCCTTGGAAGCATGTTTTGCTCAGATTTCCTTTACTTGTCTTTTTAAAACAATTCTTTAATTAAACTAGGTCTTTCTTCTTCAAACAATTCTTTTTCTCTTTAACAACTATATTTGGCTTTTTACTCAACAAGACAGGCCTTTTCAAATTGATAATAAATCTTTTTTCCTCAATCATTGTTTTTCTTCTTTTAAGTTTGGATTTCAAAACATTTTTGTGATCAAAACTAAGATACAAGGGCACGAAAAATACCTTTGAAAACTCCTTGCTATGTTTAAAAACCCAAATTCTGAGTCAAAATCGGTTTTTTTTTTTTTTTTTTTTTTTTACGTTTGGAGACTTTTGGAGACTTTTGGAGAGGTGCTATGCTCCTGTGCATAGGTGCGTAGCACCTACATGTTGCTATGGGCACTGTGTGTCAGGTTGGGTGCTGAGCGCCTTCTGAATGCTAGGCGAGGAGACAGGGGCGTCACACCAACCTACAGGTACATCGCGCCCTTTGTGTTTTTCTTCGGCAGGAGGTCACAGGCACGTCGTGTCCTACTACAGGCATGTCGCATTTAAACATTTCTGTACGACGATGGCCCAAAACCTCAAAAAAGAAAATGTTTCCTTTGGTGAAGTGAAAAACGTTTGATGGAGAGGATTTATACTTTTGTAATGATTTTTGAAGATGACCTTTCTCTCTCTAGAAGACTTCTCACTTTTGCCTTTTAGTTTTTAAGATCAAAAAAGGGGAGACCCTTTGCAAAGCAGTTTTTGAAACTGTTCACTTGAAAAAGGCATAAATAGTAAACTATAATCCTTCCTCATCACTCATGAATATATTCAACAAACTGTCCTTTTTTCTATGTGACATATTACCTGTAACATATGCCCTTTTTTGCACCATATCACTTTAAAATTTAGACAAGAATAATGTGATTTTGTTTATGATAAATTCTCTCTTTTTATCTTTGGAGGAGGTAGCGCAAAGCAACCACTGAGGTTACTTAAAACATTGTTGACCCTCTGCTTATTAGTGAAGGAGGTCCTTTCAAAACAATTGTGCCCTCTGTTAGCCTTTGCTTATCTTTTTAAATAAACTCCTTTAAACACACTATCTTTCATCTCTGTCTACCATTGAAAACTTTCCTTGAACCAGTTATTTGTGGGCCCTCTACTTATCATGAAGGAGGCCTTAATACTTAAACTTAGCTTACCTTTAGTCCACTTTGCTTTGAGACATGACTTTTTATAGAATCTCACTGTGGAAAATATGAGCAGGTAATTCACTTCCAACTGATAAATGTCTACTGTGCCTGTCTTGGAAATAACATTTTCTTGGTATTGACCTTTAGCTCTTTTGATGATGAAGTTGTCCTTGAATGTTTTTAGAGGCTAGGCTAAAGTAGGATAAAAAGGCAGCTGTTCCTTTTTACACTTTTCATTTTGATGCCTAGTCTGTTAGAGGCTTTTTTCCAAAATACTGCCACTCTTGGTTTTATGAGACTGATTTTGAGAGCTGGCCCATACTTTTGGGAAAAAATTCCATTGTAATTGACCTAAAGTGATGGAGGAAGTATTTTTCTAACTTTTGTACTCTTTTTTCCCTGCTAGAGGTTTTTTGACATTCTTGGTGTTTTGACTTATAGGGATTAATCCTGTATGTCTTCTTCTCTCTAAACTCTATATTTCCCTTAGTCCTTTAAAATAGTCAACATTTCTTTTTACTTGAAGCCGTTCCTTGAAATGTTCCCTTGCCCAAAACTGATTTGTGCCATTTATCCTAACATCCCTGCAGAGAAGCATTGATGAAATGACTTTGATCATTGAAGGCTTTTGCTGATATAACATGATGATAATTCTTGAAAGTTCACTTGATCACCTTTCCTCAGACAGGGAAACTATTTCTCCTTTCCTGATTTGAACACTTGTGAGCTCTGCTTATAAGAGACAAATCAAGATTTAGTGGTGTGTGACCTAAGGATAGACGAGGGTTTTGTTTTGAAAAATAAGAAGAAATGATGGCTGACTAATATTGAAAACAGGGTTTTTGAATTGGAGATAGTTTTCTCAACGTATTTTCCCTAAACACCACCACCTAGACCTAGAGGCTTTGTCACAATTTCTGAAGAATTTCTTGAACATAGTTGGGTCATTATATGACAAAATAAACAGTGAGAAAGGGGTAGAGAACTTTGTCCAATGTTTGACAGGGAGCCATGTGGAAACAAGGGATTTTGAAAGCAGAGGTATTAGGCATATGGAATTTGTAGACAGGGGAGGTTTGCTGTTTTAAACCAGGACTCTAAACTGAAGACCACTTTCATCATAGTATTAAAGAGAGGGGTAGGAAGAAAAAAATTGTTTGAGGTGTTTTCTAGATGACAAATTGACAATTGTGAGATTAACTTCTAGAAAAATCAGCGAAGGAATCTAGTCATCAAAACATGCAAAAATACTGATGACTAACATTGGCTCCATTTGGGGAGGGCAGCTCCTTTTTGGGAGGTGTCCAGAATTTTAGATCTTTGGCTTGTGAAGACTAGTGCCTTATCCATTGGTGCAATTTTCTCTCTTTCTTGATGCTATTTCTAAAAATTTACAGCATGATTAGCATCAAATTCATCTCTACCTACCCAGCTATATTTCCTAACATTTTTTCTTCTTTAGGTGCACTTGGACTAGCAACCCTTTGACATGACATTTTTTGAAAATGAAAACACTATCTACTTCTACACTTATATCTTCCAAGAGTTTAGATTAAACTGATGAAATCCTTTGATTCTCTACTTATGCTAGATCGACTATCAAGATTAAGCTGTTTGACAGGATTTCATTCATTAAACTAAAACATGAAATTGAAAAATGACTAAATCAAAATTAGACGGTCTGATTTATCATGTGTTTGTGGCATAAAAGACAAGCTGCACACAAATATTATTTTTCGCACAAAATGAGATTTAGAAAAATCAGGGCTAGGATACATAGTTTGTTTTTCATCCTTGTTTTCCTCTTCGGTTCTATTTTGAGCGTGTGGAACCAATATCTTTTCCTAATATACTTTCATTGATAAGTCAAGCTTACACAATTTTGACTATCACTTCTTTTAGTACCTTATCAGCAATCAATTTAAAACATGTCTAGTTATGATTAGGCTAGATAACTGAACAAGATATCCTTTGAGCACTAGTAGTGGCATTTAGATTTGCACACTTTCAGCATGACTATTTTTTGAACATGGGGCTTTTCTGATATTTTTAAAACTGCCTTCTTTTCTACTTTTCTATTGTTTTTGTATTTTCTATTTTTGATTTATTTCTTCAAACAATGATATGTACAATGAGTGAAAATATTTTTGAAATTAGAAATCTTGAAAATGGTGGAACTTGAGCATTTTGTCTTCAAAGGTATCTCCTTATGCTCTTGAAAAGAAAATTTTGGAAAATTTTCCCTTTCAAGCACAACATAAGGGTTCTTGCAAGAGTCTCTGAAAAAATCTATATCTGCTTGCTGCTTTTCTCTATACTTTTGATTTATGTTCCTACCTTTGTTGTACATCTTCTTTAGGTAATACAGATACTCTTTGTCATTTTTAAAACATATGATGACATCATCAAGGTACATCATAGTGAAGAAATTCAGTACTGGAAACATGGCCTTCCGGAACATGTCTTCGGTGTCTTGCATTTTTGCAACACTGGATTTGAATTTGGAACTGCTTCCAGTGTACTTGAAAAAATCTTTAAGCTGTTTGCTTTGAAGAGGAATTAATTGTTGATATCCTGAAACATAAATTTGCCAAGACATATGATTAGAAACTCCTAGCTTCTGTATGGTATGATCTATTTTAGGAAGGATATAAGTGCTATTATGGGGAGCTTTATCTGTGTTCTTGAAATATACACATATCCTATGTCCATTTGTTTTTTCTTTAATTGTTAACGTTTGATCAAGATTTTTTCATTTCTTTTTGTAAGGGTTCTTGAAATGATGGTAGTGTCATAGTGTTTCAAATTGTTTTCCCGACATGTATTAGTATCTTGAACAATTTTGCATATTCTAGCAGTTCTTGATCTCTGGTGAAATGACAGAATTTTAGTTAGTTCAATTAGCTTAGGTGTCTTGGGGCTACTGTTATCATATTCCTCTATATTAAATTTATCAGACATTTTCCCTGGATTCATAAAAGTGGTTGCAAAAGTTAAAGTTTTACTTGGAGAGGTAAAGTCTTGGGATGGTCAAGCATTTAAGTATGGTAAGAACATAAGACTCCCCTGCTCTTGATTTCCAAAGAGGTTTGTACTATGTAAGCCTTTCAGTGCTTCTGTTTTGAAAAAAGTTTCTGATTATACTTTTGATGTTTGTCCTTGGTTTGAGCAACTTCCTTGAGGGTGTAGAATGTTTTCTGTTTTCTGATTTATCTCTATTTCTAGAAAATCAAATTCCTTTTCTTCAAGACATGATTGTTCAGGGTCATGATAGCTTTGAGTATCTAGTTCATCATAGAGAATCCGGGGTGTTTGATGCGGTGTGCCTAGATCTGTTTCATTTCTCCCACTTGTTTATCAATGTCTTCATCAATATGTAAAATGAAGGAATTTAAGTCTGAATGCATGGAATACATAGGGATTTTATCTGGCCTTTCTTGGTTGCTAACCATATATTTCATGTGTGATTCCCGATACAGTATTCTTGTTTGGTTAAACACATGAATGGTGGCGTAATACATATCTAATTGAATATTTCCTTGGAGCTTGGCCCCCCAAGATTTGGATAAAAGCATTCCATACTTGGGAGGAATTTCTGCTACCACTATGTCCATGACCAGGTGTTTTGCAAGTATTTGTGCTAAACTGAAAAAAAGATCTTTTATTAGGCCTAGACACTTGACTCTGCTTGAATCAAAAAAATATAAGTCTTTATAAGGTTTTGTTATTTCTAGGCCTAATCTTTCCATTACTACTTTCAGCATGAGATTGTGAGAGGCCTTAGAATCTAGCATGGCATTATGTAGGATTTGGTCATGTATATTCAGACTAATGTAAAAAGAAAGAGTGGTTCCCTCTTGATATTTCCCTTCTATTTTTGGTCTAAAAAACACCTTAGGGGTATCATCAGCTAGATGTAAAGTATTTGCATCATTTCCTATGTTTAGGACCTTTAGCACTTGAGATTTGTATGAGATTTGGGCAATAAGTTCAGTGAGAGGCATGGTGATCTTAATTTTGGCTATTTCCCCTTCAAAACTGAAGGGTACTTGTAGTTTAGATATATTTTCTTTATTTTTGTCAGCCATGAATTTCTCTATATTCTTAATTTGCTGATTTTGATTTGGGGTTTTGTTCAATACAGTTGTTTCGGGGATCGTAGCAGAGGTACTAGGATAGTTAGGATCAAGGCTTTCCTGGCTAGTTTTGTCTTTGTTTTGGTCAGTTCTCTTAGCCATGATTTTGTTACTATCTGTTGTTCTTTTAAGAATGGTATCGAGGGATTTTGTAACAACAGTGTCTGAGCTACCTTTCTTAGAGTTGTCTTGGTTTTTCTTACTCCTAAGATCATATTTCCTATGAACTTCCATTATGGTGTTTTGTAATCCTATTTCAGGATCTTCAGGGTCCTCATAATTTGTTTCATTTTGGTTTGAGGAGAATAAAACTTGCTCTTCTCCTATGAGGAAGACCTCACCCTCGCTATCAGAACCTATCAAGTTTAAGTGATTTTCATCAAGTGGTTCCATATCTCTTTCTACCTCATCAACATAGTTTTCATGGAAAGGTGGTCTGATCTGTTGATCATTCTCCCTTGGTTTGTTTTGAGGTGGGTCTCTTCTAAAGTTTTGGTTCTGGTTTCTGTTTTAAGGATTTGGCTGGTTGTCCTTAAGAGGTGCTTTTTCATTTAGATTCATTCTTTCCCAAATTCTCTCCATGGATCTAACCAAGTTTTCTATTCTGGGATTTGAGGAGGAAACTGAAGGCATGGTCTCATCTTGGTATGTGACTTTCTTTTCTGATCTCATCCTAGCTCTCTTCTCAGCTAGGTTGGCTTCGACACTAATAGCTACTTTTTGAATTTCTTCTAAAGTTGCGGGGTCTCTTTTTCTTAGTTGGTATGTCATATCTGGATCAAAACCTTTGGGAAATTTTGCTAATGCTGAGCCAAGTGGAGGTTTCATGTTAGGCGGAAGGGCGTTATAGACACTGTTGAACCTAGTGCAATATTCTTGAACACTTTCCCCCATATTCCTTTTAAGATTGTTATATTCGGAAAGGATTTGGATGGGGTTTTTCCTGATTTCCCACCTGTTTATGAAAGTTTGGTAAAGTGTTGGGAGATCATGTATACTGTTAGGAGCCAAGTTTTTAAACCATTTCTTGGCTTCTCCACCTAGTCTTTGGGCAAACATTTTCATTCTTATGGTCTCATATTCTATTTCCATGTATTCAAAAGCCTCACTGATTCTATCTACATGATGTTGGGTGGTAGTAGCCTCAGCACTGATGAAGTGTGGGATTAGAGATTGGTAATAATTTTGCAAAGGTACCAAAGGTGGTGGTAACACTAAGGGCGCATACCAAGTTGCCATGATGGGAGCTGATGGTAGATTTACAGTATGAGGATTTGTAGTATGGGGTGAGGTGATTTTCACAATGGTGGTCTGAATGGGTGTGGTGGAGGTACTTGGACTTGTAGACTGATTCTGAGCAGATTTGGGGTGATAAGATCCAAAGTGGTGGAGAAGCTGAAAATCAGGAGGTGTAGTAGGTGAGGCTTCTCTGCTAGGATTCTGTGGAAAATCTAAGGTCTCAAGATTGGAAAGGTTGGTTTTACTTAGAGATTTATTTCTGAAAAGGGTTTTTACTAAATGTAAGTCAAACTGGGAATCTTTCAAAGATGTAAGATGTTTAGGTACAGAGCTTGTTTTGCGAATGGTCCTATTGGTAGCTAAGTTACTAGTTTCAGAAGTTTGCAACAAAATATTTTCTGGGTCATCAACTATGATAGGGGGATTCGGGTCTAGGTGAGATCTGGTATTGATTCTTCGTGAAGCCAGATTTCAAAGTCAAAGCTTAGAGAGGGTGATAGTTGTGATTTTTTTTTTGGATGGTTGGCCTCTCTACAGGTTTTGTGGATGTGAGTAAGGTAAAAACTAAATTAAGGCTAGTGGAGTTGCCAGGTGGATGTTCTTGAGGTTTATGGTCCACCACCAATACTGACAAAGATATTTTTAGGAAAATTCTTTTCTAGAGAACTTTTATGTGAAACTTGTAAGAATGAATTTAAAAATTAGTTCAACATTTTGCTAGATTGTTGAGAAAGCTATAGTTCTATTTGCAAGTTATTCTGCTGATTTCCTATGTTTAGATGAATATTTCTGAATCCCTAAGTTGTACTTAGTTTGTCACTGATTTTAGAGGCTGCATCATGATTTTTGTGTTTTTGGAAAGGTAAGTCAACAGGATAGTATGATTATGAAATTTTTGGTTTTTAGTTGGAGTATTAGGCCTACTGGAGGCTAGTGGAATCGCCAGGTGAATACTATTGCCTTGTAAAGACAAAGTTATATGATCCACCGCCAATGACTGATAGGAACCGATCTAAGGATGTTTTTTGTGAGGTTTTTTACAGATTTTTATATGCACCCTAGTTTGTAAGAGTGTCCTAAACTTGATTCATCACTTAGCTAAGGTGGTGAAGAAAAAATATTTTACTCTAAATGACTTTTATAGGCTGTCTTTCTAATTTTAATTTTGAAGGACTAATGAGTCTACAAAAGTTTGCTAGACTGTTATGTACTCAGTAGGGTCCCACCGTGATCGCCATTATGTTAGCATCCCGTGATTTGGAAGATTGGTAAACCAAATGACAGGGTAACATCAAACCAAATTTGGAGCCCTAGGACCTAGCCTTCCTGGACTTAGAGAGGGCTCTCCCTGTTATGCAAAGGACGTAAAATTGTTTGCTTTTTGTATATTTGATTTTAGGCTAGTTGTTAAGTATGTTTTGGTTTGTTTTTGGTTTTTTGAGGAGAAATGATCAAAGGATAAATAGATACAAAGTTTGTCAGATCAACTGGGCTATGGGGTCAAATAAGGTCAAGACTGTCACAATGATGGACAAGGTATTATTGCAGGGCCGATTTGGTCGAGATAAATGGATTCTTTGGGTGAAAGTAAAATGAGATGAACATTAAGTTTGTGAAAGACAAAGAGATTTTAAGCATAAATAGTTAAAAAACAAACATTCATGAGTTAGGGCTGACCATTAATCTCTATGAACGAAACTCAAATTGATAGATGTAGAAAATAAACAATCCAGTGATACATAGAAGTATAAGACCCTCTAACTTTGGGAAAATCACCTTTAGAATTTTGGGAAAACAAATAAGATAAAAAAAAAACTCAATCTATGAAGAGGGAACTCCTAAACATCATATCTTGAGCTATTGCGAACTTTGAAATAAGACTACAAAGCATGGACAAAGGGCAAGATTGAAACAAGACCTCTTTGACTTAACTAAGACAACCAATAATTCAGAGAGAGATTTCAGAGATGGAGTTTTGATTAGCTATGAGTAAGCAGGGCATACCGTAAATCATACTAGAAAACATACATAATAACCATAAATGAAACTGATAACAAGTTCTTATGGTACCAAAGAGCAATTAAGAATTCTTTGACATAACTAAGAAAGATGAAAACATTTAAGTTGCAATGAATCAAGAAATTTGAGGTGCCTCCATGGGCATATCTCAAACTTATTCTTTACTAAACTACAGCAAGCAAGAAGCATGAAAACATGTATGATAAAATAAGAAAACATAACAGATAAGGAACACAATACCATTCACCAAGCCATGGAATCCTACATACAATCCTCCTCCACCATCAAAGTCAAGCAAGAGATCATCCACTTCATAAGACAAAGTATTTCTTCGAAGCTTATAATGCTATATATTGCTCTATAACATCAAGTTCAGCCTCTGTTTACAATGAATTCTCTTTGATATTATAGGCCAAAGAGGAGGAAACCCCCCTAGAGAAAATAGAAGGCCATTGGCCTAATACAAATATCTGATTTTATCCCTGAGGCTTTGCAAAGCCCAAGGCACAAAATATCTTCAAAAATATCTATTTAAGCTAAAAATAACAATAAAATTGACTTTTAATCTTTGACATAGAGTTAAAAATAGCTCAACGCACATTTGGATAGCCACCTTCAAAAAACTGTCTTTTCAGCCAAAATGATACACGGGCGTAGCGCTAGAAAGAAGCCTGTTTTGCAGATAACGTTTGAGGGACTTCCTGATGTCAAAACGAGGCCCGTGATGGCTCGTTGGAAAGCCCTAGATGTATAATTTCTGGAACTACTTGAATTTTGGAAAAATGATCCCTAGAAGTTTTTCAAAAAGTGGACTGAGTGAAAAAAACCAGGAGGGTCTCATCTGCTGATATGTGAGGCAAAAAGGTGAATTTTGACCAATTTTTGCCTCTTTGGGGGACCAAAAAACCTTCTTTTGATTTGAAAATTTGTGAGTAGATTCCCCCAAATTTAATACATCCAAAAAAATAACTTTCATGAGCTGAGGATGCTCCTAGCAAACATGGCAGCGCCTAGAAAATGTGCAATTAGGCTTAAAAATCACAAAAAACAAGATCATGTCCAATATTGCTCAATTTTGGTGAGAAAACCCCTTATGGGTTTCTAGAAACATGCAAGGAAGCTGAAGCCAAGATTCCAAGCCTAGATATGTATTTTTCCCTTTTTTTCACTAGGCTCCTCCTTTGGGCAGTTTTGAGCTTTTCTTACGCAATTTTGAGTTTTCTTCGGGCAAATTGATTCAATTTATTGTAATGCCTGGTCATCTTCCTTTGCAAACCCAAGTATTTGTTTGCCTTGTCTAATTTGTCCTCCAAATTCTTATTTTCTCTTTCAATCCATGATTCTTTATTATTTTCTATCTCTTGGGCAAGCAATTGTGTGAAAGGATATGATTGAGCAAGGGCCGCTTCTTCTTCCCTTTGTTTCTCCAAAGCTTTCTTAAGACCCATAGTCCTAGGAATTTTTCTTACTGGTTGCTCTTCTTCCTCAGTATCATCAAATTCGCCCATATACTCTTCAAGTTTGACTTGTGCTTTGTAAGCCTCCCTTTGGTATTTGAATGCACGGGCCTCATAGATTGCCATTATCTTGCTCATCTGTATATTTTGCATTTGTGGAAAGTGTATGAGGTCCTTCAAAATTTCTAGATCAGTTTCTAAGTCCTGGATTTGGGCTTCTCTGTTTTGCAAAAGTGACTCAAGGATTCTTGCTTCATCATCTCCAGCATCACTGTCTATTTGTATGATGTCAAACTCTCTTTCTTGTTCATGGCTACTCTCCTGCTATTCAACTTTTTATTTTCCCTTGCTTTGGATAGACTTATTTTCTCTTGTTCTCTTTGGCACTTCAACAATACTCTTCTTAGATAGTTTTCCTCTACTCCTTAGCACCCTAGTGACATTACTAGTCACTCCTGGAGTGATTTTCTTCTTTGCAAATTTGGTGTTTTTAGCCTTTGGTGCTCTTGAGGAATGAATCATGGCCCCTTGCCTAGGAGAGTCAGCAAGCACATATTCTGGGCTGTGTTGAGGAGAGAGAGGAGGTTTCATCACTAGCATTTGTTCAACTTGATCTTTTACACTGCTTCCTCCTTCATCACCTAATTTGCTGCATTGTTCATTATTTTCATGTTCTTCTTTAGGGCCACCTTGTTCACTATTTTCCTTACTGTTATGGTGCTCTTCCTCTTGAGGGATATCATGTTCACTACCTCTACTTTTATCATGATTGTCTTTAGGATTGCCTTGTTCACCTTCCTCATTGTTTTGAGTTTGTTGATGTATGTTGCCTTTAAACTCACCAGTTTTGTTTAGAGTATGTTCTTTAGGGTTGTCAGTTTTATCATCTCCTTTTGCTGCTTGACTATCTTCACTGCCTGTATGTGGACTGCCTTCTTGTTTTCTTTCACCTTCATTACTTTCCTCACTTTTCCCTTGAGGATTTTCTTCATGTTCACTGTGCTGCTGATTGTCACTATGCTTAATGTCTCTTTGATTGCTTTCATGCTGATTGTCACTTTGTTTCTCATCACTGCTTTGAACCTCTTCCCCTTATTCCTCATCATCACTACCCTGATGCTCTTCATTTTGTTCTTCATCATCAGTAGCTGTAGGTGGTATGTCCCCATGCTCATGTTCACTGCTTTGCTTAGGGCTGCTTTGTTCTTCATCCTCACTACTTTGTTGACTTCCACTGATTTCTTTATCCTTTGGTGAGCTCTCTTCACCATCACTAGTATACTCATGGTCACTGTTCTGTGGTTTGTCACTTGGTTCATGCTCACTACTTTGCTGAGTATCACTATGTTCCTCATCATCATTACCTTCATGCCTGCTTTCATAAGTCTCTTATTTTTCACTATCAATCATGGGTGATGTTTTCTTTTGAGGGGTAGATTGAATAGATGAAGAGGAGACATAGTGAGTGGAGGGCGAGGAGGACATATGAGATGGGCCATGAAATGAAGAGGCAGTAGTAAAATTCAGACGAGAAATGAAAGTCTCCCAAGAAACTCCTTTCTTTTCAAGTTGGTGAAGGATGATGATTTTGATGAGAGAATGATGGAAAAGACTAGATTTTTGCTGAGTAGGAGGTCTCTTTTGGACAAAGGAGGACATCTTGTCTATGCTTTTGCAGAGGAATAAAGGGAGATTCAACAGCTGATTTCAAGTGAAATGCATCAGAAGTTTGACATGATAGGAATAAACTCGAGAATATCTCCCCTCACATGTGAAATATCTCATGATGGTTTTCATAAGGGGTGCATAACTGTTCAATAGATGAGAAAAGGGGAAGATAGCCTTGCATTCATTTTGGTAAGCTGGTTTCAAGAAGGGCTTGTAGTGGTCTAGGTCCAAATAGGCTTGTTTGAACCATTTATCACCAAGATAGGGAATCTCGGTGGTCCTTGACACTGACCTAGGAGTGAGAACAGAATCAAGGCCTGCTATGTGAACATGTTTTCCTTGCAGCCTTAGGGCAAACAACTGTTTTAAGGGAGGGTGATTGGTGACCTCCTGGACTCTTTGGCAAAAATCAAGGCACCCTACCTCATGAAATTTGAAAAGGACTGAAGGGGAATCATTTAACTCTTTAGTTGTAGTAGGCTCAAACCTTTTGTGAAATCCACCCTTGCTGACCTTCCTTGGAGGCATGTTTTGCTCAGATTTCCTTCACTTGTATTTTTAAAACAATTCTTTGATTAAACTAGGTCTTTCTTCTTCAAACAATGATTTTTCTCTTTAACAATTATATTTGGCTTGTCACTCAACAAGACATGCCTTTTCAAACTGATAATAAATCCTTTCTCCTCAATCACTATTTTTCTTTGTTTAAATCACTGTTTTTATTCTTTTAAGTTTGGATTTCAAAACATTTTTATGAACAAAACTAAGATGCAAGGGCACAAAAAATACCTTTGAAAACTCCTTGCTATGTTTGAAAAACCCAAATTCTGAGTCAAAACCGGTTTTGTTTTTTGTTTTGTTTTTTTTTTTTTTTTTAAACTTTTGGAGAGGTGCTATGCTCCTGTGCAGGGGCGCGTAGCACTTGCACGTTGCTGTGGGCGCTGTGTCGGTTTGTGCATTGGGTGCCTTCTGAACATCGGGCGAGGAGACAGGGGTGTCGCGCCAACCTACAGGCACGTCGCGCCCTTTGTGTTTTTCTTCGGCGGGAGGTCACAGGCGCGTCGCATCCTGCTACAGGCGCGTCGCGTTCAAAATTTTCTGCACGACGATGGCCTGAAACCTCAAAAGAAAAAAAAATTTCTTTTGTGAAGTGAAAAACGTTTGATGGAGAGGATTTATACTTTTGTAATGATTTTTGAAGATGACCTTTCTCTCTCTAGAAAGCTTCTCACTTTTTCCTTTTAGTTTTTAAGATAAAAAAATGGGAGACCCTTTGCAAAGAAGTTTTTGAAACTGTTCATTTGAAAAAGGCATAAATATTAAATTGTAATCCTTCCTCATCACTCATGAATATCTTCAACAAACTGTCATTTTTGCTATGTGACATCTTACTTGTAACATATGCTCTTGCACCATATCACTTTAAACTTTAGACAATAATAATTTGATTTTGTTTATGACAAATTCTCTCTTTTTATCTTTGGAGGAGGTTGCGCAAAGAAGCCACTGAGGTTACTTAAAAACATTGTTGACCCTCTACTTATTAGTGAAGGAGGTCCTTTCAAAACAACTGTGCCCTGTGTTAGCCTTTGTTTATCTTTTTAAATAAACTCCTTTAAACACACTGTCTTTCATCTCTGTATACCATTGAAAACTTTCCTTGAACCAGTTATCTATGGGCCCTCTTCTTATCATGAAGGAGGCCTTAATACTTAACCTTAGCTTACCTTTAGTCCACTTTGCTTTGATACATGCCTTTTTATAGAATCTCACTATGAAAAATATGAGCAAGTAATGCACTTCCAACTAATAAATGTCTACTGTGCCTCTCTTGGAAATAACATTTTCCTGGTATTGGCCTTTAGCTCTTTTGATGATGAAGTTGTCCTTGAATGTTTTTAGAGGCTAGGCTAAAGTAGGATAGAAAGGCAGTGGTTCCTTTTTACACATTTCATTTTGATGCCTAGTCTGTTAGAGGCTCTTTGCCAAAAGACTGTCACTCTTGGTTTTATGAGACTGATTTTGAGAGTTGGCCCATACTTTTGGGAAAAAATTCCATTGTAATTGACCTGAAGCGCTGGAGGTAGTATTTTTCTAACTTTTGTACTCTTTTTGCCCTGCTGGAGGTTTTTTGACATTCTTGGTGTTTTGAATTACAGGGATGAATCCTTTATGTCTTCTTCTCTCTAAACTCTGTATTTCCCTTAGTCCTTTAAAATATTCAACTATTCTTTTTACTTGAAGCTTTTCCTTGAAATGTTCCCTTGCCCAAAACTGATTTGTGCCATTTATCCTAGCACCCCTGTAGAGATGCATTGATGAAATGACTTTGATCACTGAAGGCTTTTGTTGATATAACATGATGATAATGCGTGAAATTTCACTTGATCACCTTTCCTCAGATAGGGAAACTCTTTCTCCTTTCCTGATTTGAACACTTGTGAGCTTTGCTTATAAGAGACAAAGCAAGATTTAGTGGTGTGTGACCTAAGGATAGACCAGGGTTTTGTTTTGACAAATAAGAAGAAATGATGGCTGAATGATATTGAAAATAAGGTTTTTGACTTGGAGATAGTTTTCTCAAGGTATTTTCCCTAAACACCACCACCACCTAGACCTAGAGGCTTTGTCATAATTTTTGAAGAATTTCTTGAACATAGTTAGGTCATTATATGACAAAATAAACAGTGAGAAAGGGGTAGAGAACTTTGTCCAATGTTTGAAAGGGAGCCATGTGGAAATAGAGGATTTTGAAAGCAGAGGTATTAGGATTATGAAATCTATAGACAGGGGAGGTTTGCTATTTTAAACCAGGACTCTAAACTGAAGACCATTTTCATCACAGTATGAAAGAGAGGCGTAGGAAGACAAAAATTGTTTGAGGTTTTTTCTAGATGAAAAATTGACAGTTGTGAGATTAGCTTCTATAAAAATCAACGAACGAATCTAGTCAGAAAAACATGCAAAAATACTGATGACTAACAGATTGATGGACACTTAGATTATGAGGGAATATTATCACATGTTGGTGTCACCAATGGAGGAGGAGAAGAGTTGCAACACTCACCTTGTTAGTTTCTTGAGGACAAGAAACATTTGGGAAGGGAAGACTGTAATATTCCTAATTAGCCATGAGCTATTTGGAATATTCAATTTTGTTTTATTGCTTTGTTTAAAGAATAAGAGGGAAAAGGAGGTCCATAATTCTCCTTAATAATGAACAAATCAATGCCAAATATTAAAGAGACAAATCTTGGTAGCTTAATTAAAGCACCCTTGGTGTGAAAGGGGCTAGATCAATTTGACTAGGTCAACCTTGACCAAATCAACCACACTGTCATGGAGGAGTGGTCATCAATGAGGGCCAACGCAATTTTAGATGGAGATGCTTTGTGTGAATGTATTGATATTTTTGGATGGGGCTTATGGTTTGAAAGCTCATAACTTATAAAAGGAAGAGGATGGTAGCCATTGTTCATTATTTTATGGTATATTATATTTCTTAATATATGGTTTGTTTAGACATATATCTTTCTCTTGCTGTTTAGCTGAGATAGAGTGCTATTTAGCACAGGGTGTTCCTAATCGGGAATCCAACCTCTTTCCTTGAGAGGCCTCTTGGGAGAGTTTGTAATACGTTTTCCACTATTAGGATTAGGGCTGAGCTTCTTGTTTCAACCACAACATAGATCCTATTAAGGGATTGGTTTTTTTTGCGAGTTGTAGCAAGTGGTGATTATATCTCTAGATCTAGGCCATTTCATTGCTTATTTTCAGTGGAGGAGTCTTCCTTTCCATTGGGAGGATAGTATTGAAGGCCATTGAGCATATTTTTAGATCTTGGCATCATGCCAACTGGTTATTCATCCCTACAGTGCAATTTACTTCCATATTTGCATTATTTATGTAGGAGGAGTTGCAGGGTGGTTTGACACACCATTTGGAGAGCTGATTTTCTAGTGAAGGGGATCTAACTTTCACTTTGAAGATATTTTTGAGGAGGCTATTTTATTGATCATATCAGATCAGCCACACTTTCTAGATCTATATTTTTCAATAGATCTGCAGTCTTAGATCTCAGATCTACAACTTGTACTTGGTGTTTTGCTGAAAACCCTTGAGGGGATGTTGAGAGGAGCTTGTATAGTGCTTAGATCTGATATAGATCTATATTTTGAGGCACATATCATCTCTATATCTGATGTATAATAATTTTTTATAGCAGAGCTAATAAAATAATGTTGTAAGGGTCTTCCAGCTTTTCTACATGATTGCATCGCCTCTTATTGAGGGATTTTGTTCATTGGAGGCTTGTATTTCCTGTTATGCATCTTATGGCCCATTTATTATGTAAATTTTGTTGCTGTAATAACATATGAAATGTCTCCATATTGGCCTCTTTATTTTTAAATGAAAATCTGCAATATTGATCCAACATTTTGCATTATATTCCTGCTTTTCCCATTTGGGAATATTACATCCTCCTTCATAGATCATACTTCTAATTATGGAAGTCTATTACCTGCAATCATATTACAAGACATCAAAGTGTCCAATATCAACATATATGTCTGCATACCTCATACCTATTTCCCTTAGTCATCCTGTAGAAGTTTCTCTAGAATGAAGAGCTTCATTCCTTTGTCCTGCTCCATCAATATGTCATCACATCCCAGTATTATGTCTCCATGATGACGCTTGATCTGATGACTTCTTTACTTTAGTAGAGAGGTTTTCCAGAAGTTGTTTCACTAAGAGCTCCTTTTCATGCTTCTATTGTGATGCTTATTAATGTAAATTGCTTCCTAACATACTATTTTACAATCAATCAGAAATCACTTAAAGACAAAGATGATATTAATCATAATAGAGATCTTTGGCTTCCTCTTTCTTAGATCTCTTAGCATTAGGTTCTTCTCTTTCATTAGTGACATGGGATTCTTCCTTTTTCATTTTGTCCTTTCCATATTTAGGACAATCCATTTTATAATACCCAAGTTCATTACATCCAAAGCATCGTACGTTGTCCATATTCCTTCTTTTATTTCGAGGGCCAAATTTTCTGAATCTTCCTTTCTTCATGTATGAGGCTGCAAAGACATGATTCTCTTCACTTGGTCCTGTATCGACTTTGGCCTTTAGTCTTGTATCCTCTATTTTACATAGAGATCATAAATCATGGAATGAGGTGGCTTCTTTCTTCCCGTATAAACTAGAAGTGAAATTTCCCCATTCCTCCAGTAGAGCATTCAACACCACTGTAGTCATCTCAGTGTCAAACATTACTTCTCCTAGTTCCTGCAGTTGATCTCTTATTTTATAAATCCTCATGAAGTATGGAGTGATTCCTTCTTCCCTTGATAATTTAATTTTGTATATTTCTTGTCTTATAGAGATTGCTTCTCTTGCAGTACTCACAGAGAATAGCTCCACCAATTTCTCATATATTTGTTTTGCAGTATTTAGTTTTGATAAATAGGGAATGAGATAGTATTTAATGGATTCTATGAGAATCCTTTGGGATCTAATTTCTCCCTTCATGTACTTGGAATGGGGTGGAGCATATTATTTTTGGGGTTGAAAAATAGATCCTTCGATATATTCCATTACTTCGTCTTCAATTAAATTCAAGTCTGTCCTTTTCTTCCATGCACTAAAGTTTGATGACCCAACCAACTTGTTTCTTTCTTTACAATAAAGCATCTTGACAGATAGGGTCATGAATACTTACTTGAATGGATTGGCTTGCAACTTCCTTGATGATGATTGAAAATGAATTTAAGGGTTTCCTTTAAGATATAAGCTTCTCAAATGTTGGTGTACTTGAACCCTTGATTATAGAAAATATCTTCAGAAGATGAGGTTCTCTTCAAACAATGTCTTGAGTGCAATATTTGATGGAAAAGATTATTTTCTTGAATGAGTTGATCTTTTGAATGAGATAGGAGATCTCACTTGAAGTAGCTAGATAGTCTTCCTTGCAAACTGATTTAAATTTCCAACCCAAACTTTAACACCTTAGCTTTGATACCATGTTGAGAATTTGGAGGGCTGGAGGTTAATACAAATTATCTTCTTGATAATTACCTGTGACCTTACTTGTGATACTTATGTATTCTCTTCTTTTAGTTTAGTTAATATTTCATCAAGTCAATTATCAAAATACACAAGAAACAAAAGTTAGGATCCTAGAGCCAGGGAAATACCTCTCCCTCTTGGAGAGGAAAAACCAAAAATAATTCTTCTTATAGATCTTTAAATGACAAGTACCATGACCCAGACTTATGCCCTTGACCTAGATATGCTTCCAATACCTTGATTCAACTTCTTCAACCTTGAATCTTCTCTTCATTGAATTTATTAGTTTTGCATCAGCCCTTGATCTTCACCTTACATATGATTGTAGTTGAATTGATTGAATAGTGTAGGAGTCACCCACTTCAGACCATCTCTAAATCTCTGTGCCTTCCATTCCAATCATGCACATAGTAGATATAGCATCCTAGCCATTCACATGAGTTGTTAGATGGTTTCCATTTACTAACACCTTCCCAAAATGGAAAAATTCTATTCTCCCTTGGTTGATTCATTACCTATTTGTTGCCAATTGCTCATTTAGTCATATGTACTCTCTTGTCCACATGTGTGGGTACTTTGTGATAATTATCAAATTTATGAATTCCCATGCCATTCCCCCCCTTACATTTGTGGGAATAATTTACAAGACAATGGATAACTAGAATGTTCTTGGCCCTATGAAAATATTGAATATGTACTCTCCCGCTAGCGAGGCACTCAACCTAGTATTTTCGTAATTGTGGAAGGTGAATCTCCCACAAAACTCATTCAATGATTGGGTTTGATAATTCAAAGGAGGATTGGATAGATAATGGTAAAAGGACTTGGGTAAATATCACATTGATTATTAAGCATGTAGAATTTCCTTGGGACGCCCTCAGACTTCCCATTCTGTGGTATCTGGCCCTATTTTACATGTTCTTCCCTTAGTTAACTCTGTTATTTTATTAATTTAATAAATGTTAGTAATAAAAATATTTAAATTTCCATGGTGTGTATTCTTAATAGTGTAAAAAAAATCATGGTAACTAAAACATTCATGCTAAAATCATAGTCAATTACAATTAATCATGGGTATTAAAATTGGGGACATTCCTCTCCCCCTTGGAATAACATCATCCTCAATGTTATGTTCATTTCAGCGATACACCATCCTTGGTATTTTTATTTAGTGTAGCAACACACTATCCTTAATATTTCCTTCATTACAACAATACACTATCCTTGGTGTACTACAACATATTTGAAATTTCTTTTAGCTACAATAGCAAACATCATATTTTCTTTGTTTAGGTTCACTACCAACCTTTGGAATTCTAACATATGCTTACATTAGTTATCAAGTAAACATACGTATTATAGACATTATTCGACATCATTTATCACACTCATAGGATTTATCAGCCCCACAATATAAGTATGTATTCAGAGATAACTGTGAAACTTAATCCAATAGTTATCTATATATGTATTCCCGTCTTCAAAAACTCCACAAGGAATAATTTGGCTCAGTTTTCTCTTGGACAAACCCAATGCACTCATGGTCCTAGTTAGCATGATTCATTAAAGTCTCCTCTTCCTTGAAGTCACTCATCCTCTAGGACCAGGCACCATGTCTCTGCTACACAAGGTAATCCATCATTTTCCAAAACTTCTTCAGAATAAAAGAGTACAAAGGCTTATAAAAAATTATAGCCAAGTCATCCCCTTGTTGCTGTAACATAGCATAGATCATCACAATGATTATCAAGGCATATCATAGGGTTTTTTTCACAACACTAACCTTCCCATGGTTTCCAAATTCAATAACCATCATTTCTTTGTCCTCAACAAATGCATAATTCTAGTTGTATCATATATGTATAGTTTCCATGAAGTACCATCATAGCATTTCCACTTATTAATTCCACACCTAATTTAGGTAGTGAATACAACTTCCCAAATATAATATTCCTTCTGATAATGTTTGGATCTTGCAGAAGTAGGTATTGGTACTTCTAGGGTTATGCTCATCACCATCTCTAATATCATTCTTCTTGAAATCTAAACTTTCAATTAGCGAAATGAATGTGAGAGTTTATGAATAAAATATTTTCATTGAAAGTATTTTCAATAGCTCATGCAAGGCTCTCAAAATTTTCACACACCAACATTTCAATCACTTTCACTTGTTATTTATATTATATCAAATGAAACTATTATTTATTACATGTGCATTACTTAGGTATTTTTTTATTACATCACCCAATTAGACATTCAAGCTAGTAATGTACCAATACTCACAACCACATCCACACAATGCATTCTTGTATTGATTTGAGAATACCTCATTCATATGTCATGTATTCCACTATGGCGAGTTGGTAGGTTGAGCAAACACCTTGACACATCATTTAACCGCTTACATAATGGTCTATGAATATCTAGACACCATAATCTCTATTCCATATACCCCTTCACTCCTAAATAGTGCCTTTTGCATACTAAAGGAGCTTCCCTTCTCTATTATATAGTCACTCGAGGACCCTTTTGTTGAACATATTATTTTCGTTGATGTCAAAGAGATTATATCATTGAAAGGACTTATATCATTAATATATGTATGTATAATAAAAAGGGGGTGCTTGTGAAAAAAGTTGAAGTCAAAATAAAAAGTAAAATGGTGATTTCAAACACATGGTTTAGGAAGTCCATATTATTTTCCAGTGGTATTTGGAAAAGTGAAATAAAAGTGGACTTAAATATTTAATTAATGAATTGAAATGTATTTTTAAATTAAAATGCATTTTCATGAAGGGTTATGATAATGTATAAAAAGAAAAAGTATTGGAAGGAAAGTGTGCGCGTGTGCAAAAATGTGTATTTTGTGGAGTGAACAAGTCATCCTTGCATTTTCACAATAACATTTTTTTTGGGATGCTTCAAATGGTAAAACTTTGAGCATATTGAGGATAGATTGAGGATAAAATTTGGTTAAAATTTCATATTTGTATTTTCTATACTTTCAGAGATACATGTTGTGGAATTTAGAGTTTTTGATTAGTTTTCAAATTTGTTTCAAATAAGTCATATCATGATTTTCCCTATAATTTATTATTTGGGATGTTTCAGACATGAAATTTGGAGCAAATCAAGAAGACATTGTAAGGTATCTCTAATAAAAAATTCATATGTTGGTTCATTATAATTTTGGAAATCTACCCTGTGCAAGGTAGAGTTTATGAATGATCCTAAAATCAGTTTTAAACAAGAGAACTTGAAATTTTTACTATAGTATATTTTTGGTGAAGAATGAGAAAGTGAAAATTTGAGAATATTGAGAAAAAAATCAATGTGCATCCAATAAAATTTCATATTTTGATTCAATATATATATGTATATATATATATATATATATATATATATATATATATATATATTGTGTGGAATTTATGGTTTGTGAATGGTTCTAAAATCAGTTTTAAATGAGTGACCTTGGAATTTTTGCTATAGTTTGATTTCTACGAAGAATTAGATCATGAAATTTGAAGCATATTGAGAAAATAACTCAAGGTATGCCTTGTAAATTTAATATTCTAGTGCACTATATATATATATATATATATATATATATATATATATATATATATAGTTTAAAGTTTGTGAATGGTCCTGAAATCAATCTGAAAATAATGATGAATGCATTTTTGTTGTAATTCCTTTTTTGCAACGATTCAAGATGTGAAATTTTTAGAGATCTAAGGAGACATACCAAAGTTACTCAATTAAAAATTTGAGAATCAGATATAAAGAATTGGACATTTGGAATGATATAAAAGTTTACTGTTTGGAAGAGGCAAAACATCGACAAGTTTTGGGAAAGTTACCATAACTTTCACTTGGCACATCAATGAGCAGATCTCAAGAAGTGACAAGTAGATTCGATGTTCTAGTGAGAAGATAATTATTGAAGCTATATGTATGTTGGTGCTGTAAAAATAAATAAATTTGTGTCTCTTGCTAAGTTGGTTCTCAACAATGGGGATTAGT
Source organism: Pinus albicaulis (assembly GCA_034641835.2). Classification (NCBI taxonomy): domain Eukaryota; kingdom Viridiplantae; phylum Streptophyta; class Pinopsida; order Pinales; family Pinaceae; genus Pinus; species Pinus albicaulis. The sequence goes on from CM076580.1 coordinate 1,029,979,192, forward strand.
GTTTAAAAGATCTGGAAGAGTAGTTTGGTGCCTTGAAAAATTGTAAAAGGAAGTTTTGTGGTTTTATCCATAAATGGCTCCATGTAAATGCTGTATTCCATGTTCTGAAATTGATAGATATCATATGTGATTTTTTTCTTATGGTTCATGAATGTTTAAATTAGTAAAAATTGTTTTATACTAATTCACACCCCCTCCCCTCTTATTATAACTATGTGCTCAACAACTGTTTTTAGAGAAAGTCCCCTTAGAAACAATCAAACCACTGGAAGGTATATATTAGAAGCACACATGGATAGTAAATAAGGTTTATCTAAAAACATAGCTCCATTGTTGACATAAATAACTATGGCCTCCAGTAATGGATATGATAAAAAAAAATGTGTGGAGTATCTTGATTGAAGTTCATTAGGATATTAACTCTCATATCATACCTAACATGAGTATAAGGATGTGGAATTATCTGATGGATCTTATATTTCAAATTTGGAATTCTATTGTGATTGGTCATAAATATCCAACAACTCCACCAACATATTAGGTTAGATAGAGGTATAATTAACATAATTAAAACGCCATGAATACTATCATTTATGGTCCATCAGAATCAAATTTTTTCAAGGTGATGCATTGTCAATTGGAAAAATAAATTTTGGTAAAACTTCAAAATATCTATGAAGGGAATGACACGGTTAAGAAGGAAAAACTCAAAAATCATAGAAGAAAATTTGAGAGTTTTGAAATGAAATATGAAGAAAATTTTGTAGTCTGTTTCCTTTATGTAGACGAAATGGTCAATACCATCCTAGTGTTCAAATTTGAAACTATGGTCAGTCTTTATAATAATTATTATAATCATTGGTGTATTTTATAAAGCATGTTCTTCCTGCTATTTGTCAAAATAAAATTTCTAAGAAATGTTCTTCACGTCTTTGTTAAAAGAAGGAAAATGAATTTATTGGCTTTTAAGAAGCTACTTCAACCCTACTCCTAGTAAATTCAGCCCCAATGAAGAGGCACCCATTTAGATAGCATAGACACTATAAATATGTGTCATTCAATATTCTCTAAGTGCAAGCAATTTATATATACTTTGAAGAAAAGATGAATATGAGGCAAGGAAAAATATGAGATATATTTCTAATGAAGAAGAGGGTCGAATATATGTTGAACAAGAGAAATATTTATGAAACACTCTTGAGTAAAAGTATAAACCAAAATTACCATCTCTGTGGCAGAATGAACAGTGGAAAAACCAAAATATTATCATATTCATGACAGGTAGAATTGAGGTGTATCATTCAAAATGCAGAACCTAAATTATCATCTCTATGAAAAACCGAAATTCTAAAGCTCCATAAGGCCGAGTTTCTGAGGTTAGCTAAGATTATAGGACTGAGCTTAATGGGTGTAGGAGTAGGAATAACCAGATTGAAGTTATTGGGAAATGTTATGACTTGAATAGGATGCAATGGAGTAGTTTTTACCAAGAATTATTAATTAAAATATGATATAGTTATGTCTTTTGTTGATATGAACAATTTCTCTATGAAAAATGTTGTTGGGTTTCCCCCCATGTGGGTTTTCCTAGGGTAAATACTTGTGTTATCATGCGATTTTCTCTGTATGATCCTCATGTCATTTTTTTTTTACTGTTGAGCTTCTTTGTGTAATTGTTTTTTATTGAAAATATCACAAGAAAAATATTAACCTAATGTAAATCATAATAAATAATTATCAATTTAGAGGATTCCCTAAAAATTAACATGGTATTGGATTGATGGTGAGAGAGAAGCCTTAAAGGGAAGCATATATATTCCCTATTGTCCATGATTTGAAAATAATCCCTAATCTTAGATGGATTGAGTTTCATCTATGGTGGGAATAATACCTCAGTTTATGAAGCCAAGATTAATTGAAGAGGGACCATGATGCAGATTTTAAGGTAAAAGAATTTTTATTTTACATCTATAGAGAAGGCATAAGCCCTAACCCAAAATTATGAAGAAGGTCAAGGATTATTTTTATTTTTATTTTTTTATGTCTTTAAGGAGGTTAAAAAAGGTCTATGGTCTACCTAAGATAGGTTAAAAATCCCCAGACTATCTATTAAAGGAACTGTTGACCACTTTCTGTCAACGACCCCATAATAGTACACCCCTTATTTTCACAAAATGGATCCATCATGTTTGAGTGTTCATGCCATTCATATTTCATCATCAGTCGATTGTTTGTAAATGATGTAAACCCATTCTGCATGTTTATAATGTAAATGATCTTAGTAAGACCATCGTGCATGTAACAACCTAGGTAAGCCTAGTATTTTTGTGACGATTTATATCATAGGAGGTTTTTCGTCTCACAGATTCATTTGCGTCTCTAGACACAAATGATCGACAACATTTTTCTCTCTAGACTCACCCCAAATCTAGGGTGGATTTTTTCGTCAATATATTAAGTGTGTCCTAGTGTTTCTTTTATTGAGTCTCTATAAAAGTGATTTGGGAATAATTCTAGCTATTTGGTTAGATTATTTTATTAAAAGTCACTTAGTCTACTATATCACATTTTGTGTCACAGAAATGGGTAAATCTTGATGGTATATAACGAACGGGTGTTCCCCCTTCATGTATTAAATTGTAATATCTTGATGTAAAAAGTATTTAGTGCACGGTCCCTCATAATTAGACACCATGGAAAAATATTAGAGGGTTGGAAAAATTATTAATCCCCTCATGCTTCAATTAATTAATGTTTTTTGGCTAAAATAAATTAAAAAATGCTAAACCTGAAATTTAATTAATTTGGGTCATAGGAAAAATTAAATTCTCCAACATTTAAAATTCGTGGGTTTTAAAGTTTTTAATTTTTGAAGGTCCCCAACCAAGGGAATATTGAAAATTCAAGATATTTTGAACCCTTGGGCCATAGTAATTAAGTCAAAGTCAATTTTTTGTGGTAGTTGACTCAAAATAATAATTTTTGAGTTAATTAAAAGGAAATTAAAAGTGAAATTCGAATTTCCTTAAAAAAGTAACTCTATTTCAACGGTGATGATTAAAAGATCATTTGTTCTTCATCAACGGTTGAGATTTCTTTGACGGATATCAAAACAACTAGCCACTGGATAATTTATCTATAAATAAGAGGTCTCTCTCCATTATTTGGATCCGATCATTGAATTGTGCACTTGCTCTGAAAATCTCTTTTAACTTTGGTTAATAAAATGCAAAGACTTTGGGGTTTCAAACTGTGGTGTTCCTTTTTCAGATTTATGTGGTAATATTTCTCTTGATACTATGTTGCTTTTATTTGCATTTACTGGTTAATAGGTTTGAGGATTGATCTATGCACATGTATCTGGCACATATTTCTAGGTTTTTAAAATATCATTTTGGTTTGACAGAACTAGCAGGTATCTCTATTTCTTGACAATATTATGATTATTTTGAATCTATATTAATATAACAATCATATATAAGTGTGCAGAAGTTATTATTCAGGATTTGGGTGTTTGGGGAAATCTTCAACTGGATCAACCGACTCTTATATTATATAATCTAAAAATCCTGCTGTTTTTAATTTTTGAAATGATCTTACAAAATATTTTATTTGCAGGGTTTTTCTTGGGCTTGTGCCTCTTTAAAATTTTCAGTTTATTTATAAATTTGTGAAAAATTATTTAAATCTAGCTAATAGAGGGCTTTGATCTACATATTTGTTAGATCTGTAGAATATTATTATATATTTGTAACTTATTTGTATAGATATGTAACTTATTTGTATAGATTTGTAATTTACTTTTGTAGATTTGAACTTTTGTAACACAATTTTGAATTTTAACACTTGGGTTTTTGGGATTTTCTCTATTTTTGTACGTATTGGGTATTGGGTTTTTCTCTTTTCACTTGTGCAGGAATAAAACTAAGAAATAAACCAAGGAAATATTTAGATCTGGGCCAGATCTAGACCCTTGAGGGAAATATCTAGGCTCAAAATTTGTTTACATAAGTTTTCTTAGTGATTTGATAGGTGGGTAAAATATCTTATCACTAATACACTAACACATCATTGTTTTGTATAATTTCAAAAACCTTCAATCTTGCACTTTAATAAGCTTGTTCTCCAAAAGAACTTTAAATCTCAAATTGCATTGTGTTGAACAATATTTTGGGAATTAAGGTGATTTTTTCTCTTAAGTATTAAGGAAATCTAATTGGAATTATTTATAATCATATAAAATGAATCATTGGATAATTGTTCATAGTGGATAAGTGAATTTGTCTCTTTTTCCATCATTGGTTTATGGTTATTATGAATCTTTGATATATTGTCAATATTTCTTTTAGAGCATACATCTAGTATCTTGTTGGCACTGGTATCATTGATTATTTTCTTCTTATGCTTAAGATTGTCTTGTGAATATCATTGTCAAAGTACTTTTTAATATAACTCAATATCAATCATAAAGTAAGTATTTGAAACATTAAAAATTTCATTTGAAGTGTTGTGATCCCGTGATTTAGCAGATTGGTATACCAAATGGACAGGTCAACATCAGAATAGTCTTTGGAGTCCTAGGACCTAGCCTTCCTGGACTCAGAGAGGGTTGTCTCTATTTTTTTGCAAAGGATATAAGCTTGTTTTCTTTAGATGGTTGATTTTAGGCTAGTTATTAAGTGTGGGGTTTGTTTGATTATTTTGGTAAGGTATGATGATCAAGCAGAATAGATAGAATGAGGAAATATCTAAGTCATTGGGCAATGGAGTCTGTGAAAGTCATGAAAATTTCACCAATGGATCGGGGAGTATCACAGGGAAAATCTAACTTGTTCAGTGGATCTTTAAGGTTTTTAGGGGTAATGAGATGGACATCAATAGTAAGAATAAAAAGTAGGACAAGGGGAAATTAAGAATCCTTTATCATGTGTACTTTTTAACAAAGGGACTTAAATATCATAAGCCTGAAGAGGCAATAAATAGATAGGGAAAACCATAAATTATTTTATTCAACTAAAGAAGATAATTATTCAAGATAGACATTTCCAATGAAATATAGAAGGCGAGAAACTCATTAACTTCTAGTGATTTCACCTTCAAGGACATAAAAAATTCAAGACACACATATAACTGTAATAAGAGAAGAGAGAATGCCTAAAACATCTTTGATTATAGCTATGAAGATATCTAAAACAATTATTTAAGCAAGTACAAAGGGTATGATGGAGACAAAACCTCTTTGGCAGACTTTAAGTAATGGTACTTTAGAGAGAGACTTCAGAAATAATGTTTTAGTGACATCAAATAAGAAGGGCTAGCCATAAATCATTCTTGATACCAACTGTATTAAAATATTCATGAAATAAACAAGCTTAAGGGGTCTAGAGAGAAATTAAGAATTCTATAAAATGTCCTAGCAGAGGAAAACATTAAGTCAGTGAAGAACAAAAATAACTAAGGTGCCTTTAGAAACATTTCTTAGTCTAAAAATTTTGCTCTACTGCAACATAGAAATATGGAAACATAATGAAAAATGAAATAACAATAACAGATTAGAAGCACTTCACCAAAAACTAGGCTCAGGGATCCTGAAATCTAGCCTCCTCCATCAACAAACAAATCAGGGCATCTACAAGTTCCAAGACATCAATTTCTTTTCAACTTCCAAGAGACTATGTATTACTTCAAAGAGTCATCATATGCCAACAAGATAATGAGTTCAGATGCAATATTTATCTGCAAATGAGGAGGTGAAGCTAAGCTAGGGTTTGAGTGTCATTTATTATATAGTTAATGAATTCCTAACCTTGAAGACCATGCAAGGTCCAAGGTGTAATGTTCCTTTTTCAGGAATATTGCCTAGCTGCTTAATAGGAACGCTGTATAAGGAAAAATATGCAAAGAAAATGCAGAAAAATGCTTGGTTCCTCTTGTGTATTCTATGTGGGACTGATATGTGGGATTTCAGCAGAAAAAAATGGGTTTAGATGCACTAAACAAATCTCCCACAAACTGATATCAGTGAGATATTCCTTTTCAAGACATTAACAATCAACAATCTGATCTAAAATAGAGATTGAATGAAGGGGAATTTACTGGATATGTCACCTTCTCAAGGAATTGTTGGACTTAGAGGCTACCTGGCCCTTTTCAGACTCTGTCCATAGACTCTTGTCGAGAGGTAATATACCAAAAGGGTTTACTCAACAAATCATGCCTAAAAAATGAATTTTTCAGTTATGATGGCTTCAGATACCATAAAATGTGCTTTAGAACACTCAAAAACCAATAGAAAGAACAACATCACTCTTTACTCAGCTTTTAACATCAGAAAGATGGGGTAAAGCAAATTTTTATGCACTAAAATAGGTGTATAAAAATATATGCTTAAAATGAAGGGTCAAGGTTCTAGAATATGTTATATTAGGTTAAGAGGGACTCACATGAAAAATTTTAGCTTAAAAAAATAATGTTTTCTATGTTAAACAGTTCCTCCTTCCTGACTAGTCAAGAAAAACCCTGATTTCCCATGAACTAATTTATGCAGAAAGTTGCTGAAGCATGGATAGCATAATTTGTAAATGGATTGGCTGATTTTTTTCATAAATTTCAGTATGAAGGTTTAGAATAATATTCATATGGCTTATGCAAGGAAAATCAGACATTTCTATGAAGGAAAACCCCCAAAATGAGTTGCTGCAACAGATAGAAAAGGACTGTAGACTATTACAGCGTTAGTTTTCAGGAGATTCAACTTTTGTAAGTGAAAACTCAGATATATGACAGATCTATGGCTGAAACATTAGATCCATACCAGATCTGGAAACTACTCAGCCTTCTCCACAAGGTCCCCTTGGGGTTTCATCAAATTGATACATGTACAAGTGTAGATCTGACTTTAAAAGCTACAGAACTGTAGAATACTCAGAATTTCTAAAGATGAATTTTATTAGAACATGAATAAGATCTGAAATATCTTAGAAAATCAGTGAATTGAAAGAATTAAAAAGTGAGAGGCAAGCCTAAATCACCTGAGAGCAGATTTTTTACAAAAACTGAAATAACATTAAAGCCCTAGATGTAGAAAATGCAGTTCATGGAAGGGACTGCATAGTAGCTCAATGGGACTGAAGTAAAGGCTATAAAATACAGATCTAAATACAAAATGGGAGAGAGATCCTCTTCTAGGTGGTCACAAGACACCCTCCTTGAGAGAGAACTCCTCCAAAAACACTAGATCTCTGCAGATCTAGGATACCACTTGTTGCAACTCAAGGAGCTGAAAAACCCTCAACAGGATCAGCGCTGCTAATGGAGATGGAGCTTGGTCTTCAACCTGATAGTGGATTATTTCAATACAATCTCCTCCAAGATCTACTCAAGGAAGGAGGGAGGATTCCTAAACATGAAATCCTCTTCCCTTAGGCTAAACAACCAAAAGAGCTAGAGTTGCTCAAGCAACCTCTATTTCAAAAATCCTTCAACAACCTTTACATGAGCCCTCTCCTCCTTTTTATAACTTGAAGGTGTGCACAAACCCTAAACCACTTCAATGGAATTAACCCCTTTCACATTGGATCCCTCTTCTAAAACTGTGCTGGTTCTCCAAGGTGTCCAATTTCTGTTCACACACAAGTGGATTTTGTTACAAAAGGCCCAGATTTATCCTTTTCCACATTGGGCATATATTTATTCTTTGTTTTAAGGATTTTTTCATGTCCTCCTTTACATTTTATTCATCAAACAATAAGAAAGAAGCAACATGAAGTATTCCTATTAGCTTGGGCTAAATAGGAATATTACAGTTCCCCCCTTCAAAATGTTGCTTGTCCTCAAGAAACTGCAAGGAGGAACTAGACTTCTCCTTCCCCTTCTATTGGCCTCATCAATGGATCCCACCATGGCTGAAAAATGGTAAGCAATGAATCTGCTCTCCAATGACCTTCTCCAAGTGCAAGATAGCAAGTGCACATCATGAGAAATGGGAGGTACAAGTGGTGATGTTCTTGTTGCTCCATGGCCTCATCAGGTAGGAGTGATGAAGAGCATGGGGAAATTTTTTCCCAATGAGTGTCTCCCACACCCATGCTATCATCCAAATAAAAGGAGCCATTCTTGATAGCTCATAGAAATAGTTATTAATCCCCATGATTTGCATTGAGTAGGGGCTACAAGGCTGGAAATGAGGGTTGAATATACCCAACTCACACTGTCCTTCTTCCCACTGTTGATGGATGTGGAGCTATGGATCTTGGGCTGCAAAAATGTGGTCACCATGAAGCCAAAAGGAATTTGAAACTTCATGATCTCCTTCATTGATTTCAGTGAGCCTCCTTGCCCACCCTCTTAGGCATATAGTGAACAATTTAACTTCACCACACGTGCTCCAAAAGACATGTGGACTAAGTGCCATATGATGTGCTGGACAGTGACAATAGTCCCTCCCTTGAGACCAGCGCTATCCATCATCTTCCTACCTATATTCATGATATCATAAGTGGCCATCCCACCACGTGCTTGCTGAAATAAGCTTCTTCAAAGCTTGGAAATGATAGAGGAAAATAAGTGTTGGCTGAATGGAGATCAAGAAAAACATGTCTTTCTCTAATTCCTCCCATGTGAGAGGCTCCCCTTCATGATAAAAACTCAATACATGAACCTTTGTAGAAGATGATACAATGTACCATGCAACAGCCACAAAATTTCCCTCCTCTTCTTGAATTCAATTGATTACGGGAGAGTGCATTCCCAATGGATACATTCATCCAATGTATCATTCCTCCTCTCCCACATATGCTCCTCATAAAAATAGAAATATCAACAACATAGGGAGCAAGAATAGAATTCATGTTGGCTGCCATATGCAACAAATGTGAAGGGAAATGATCCCTCATATGCAACCAACGCAGTTTGGACCTCAACTGCAATAGAGACTACTGAAAAATGTGGTCTTCCAACCACTTGCATGCTGCCCCAATCTCTTCATAAGCTTGGAGGAAATAAATGATGGATGAGGCAATGTGAGCATTTACTCCAAAGAAAACTTCCTCCCCAAGTCCTCCTAGGGAGTGGATATCAACATTGCTCATGGCCTCAAGTAGACCATGTAGCCTCAAAGTAAGAATGCTCCTCCTTAGAGCAACATCTTGCACATATGTGGTTAAGGGATGCATGTATACATGAGATAAATCAAAATAATCAACACCCTTACCACAAGTTTTTCTCATGCAATGGGAGCATCTCATAGATGAGCCTCCTTCCATTCTCAAAGAGAAGAGAGAAGACTGTAATAACTCTTCCTAGGAGTCATGTGCATGCATAGCTCCCATGCCAAATGTAGATGTGGGAAGGTTGCTATCCTTCCCCTACTTTTCCTACCACAGCGCAGAAACTAAAATGAGAGTGGGTGTGGATGATGTTGAGAGACTGCTTCTCTCCTCCTTGAACCTACCCAAGGCTCTCAGCGCTGCATCAATACCTCCCAAGGTCTCCACTTCTCTGAAATCAATGGGAAAAGCCTCACCATGTGAAGCATTCACCTCTTCTTGTTGATTAAGTGGCCTTCTTGGTGCAATGTATCCAGGAAATGAGACATAATCTAGTGGTGACTGAATACATGAATGGAGGAAACCCTCCATGCTTCCACTGCACAATCCAATCACCTCTTTAGGTGCATCAAACTTCTGCAAAAGATAGGAATGAGATTGGCCCTCTTCCCCATCTTCTCTCGGTATCCTCATGCTTTTGCACCTTCTCCATCTCAAGGGCTTGTGAAATGTAGCCCCTTTGATATCTCCAAGGGAAGATCTTATTCCTCCCTTACTTCTCTTGCACAGTGCAATGCAACAATGTTGTTCTAGATCAACATCACATAGAAATGTAAATCTCTCTATGTAATGGGCTGAAATGAAAACAGATGAATTCTTGACCAAACCCTGGTGAAATATAGAAGCAAGAACTTCTTCTGCAATTGTGTAGTCTTCCTCCATTGAACATGAAGGCTGCTCCTCCAAGGTTGTGCCAGCATTGGTACAAGTCTCTACCCCCTCAACCTCCTTGATATTTTCTTGAATATCCTTCAAGGTTTGGAAAAAGAGTGGGGGAATCTCTTTTTCTGTCATTCCTTATTCTTCTCGTCTTTCTCTCAGCAAGAAAGTGGGGATGTGAAAACATTGTAAATCAGATTGTGTGGCTGAATGCTCACACACATCATAAGAAGTACTAGGTACTCCTTCATCTTCCTGAAATTCACAAGGAATTTCACTGTAGCTTCTTCTGCTTTGAAACCCTCTTGGAGTTTCACTGCATCCTTCTTCTTCCATTGGTTGAACCTCCTTGGAGAGGCCCTTTTCTGATCTGAAAATGGATGAAAGTAGTCTCATCCTCTCCATCATTGTTCTCTTTCTTTCTTGGGCTTTGAAAGCCACAGGCTGAGCCAAGAAAGGAGCTCTGATACCACTGTAATGTTCCTTTTTCAGGAATATTTCCTAGCTGCTTAATAGGAACGTTGTATAAGGAAAAATATGCAAATACAATGCAGAAAAATGCTTGGTACCTCTTGTGTATTCTTTGTGGGACTGATATGTGGGATTTTAGCAGAAACAAATGGGTTTAGATGCACTAAACAAATCTCCCACAAACTGGTATCAGTGAGATATTCCTTTTCAAGACATTAAAAATCAGCAATATGATCTAAACCAGAGATTGAATGAAGGGTAATTTACTGGATATGTCACCTTCTCAAGTAAGTGTGAGACCTCGAGGCTATCTGGCCCTTTTCAAACTCTGTCCATAGACTCTTATCGAGAGGTAATATCCCAAAAGGGTTTACTCAGCAAATCATGCCTGAAAAATGAATTTTTTAGGTATGATGGCTTCAGCTACCATAAAATGTGCTTTAGAATGCTCATAAACAAATATAAATAATAGCAGCACTCTTTACTCAGCTTTTAACATCAGAAAGATGGGGAAAAGTAGCTTTTTATGCACTAAAATAGGTGTATACAAAAATATGCATAAAATTAAGGGTCAAGGTTCTGGAATATGTTATATTAGGTTAACAGGGACTCACATGAAAAATTTCAGCTTAAAATTTTTTTTTTTGCTATGTTAACCAATTCCTCCTTCCTGACTAGTCAAGAAAAACCTTGATTTCCCATGACCTAATTTATGCAGAAAGTTTCTGAACCATGGATAGCGTAATTTATAAAGGGCTTGGCTGAGTTTATTCATAAATATCAGTATGAAGGTTCAGAATAAGATTCATATGGCTTATGCAAGGAAAAATAGACATTTCTATGAAGGAAAACCCCCAAAATGAGTTGCTGCAACATATAGAAAAAGACTGTAGACTATTACAGCATTAGTTTTCAGGAGATTCAGCTGATGTAATTGAAAAATCAGATCTATGAAATATCTATGTCTGAAACATCAGATCCATACCAGATCTGGAAACTACTCATCCTTCTCCACAAGGTCCCCTTGGGGTTTCATCAAATTGATACACGTACAAGTGTAGATCTGACTTTAAAAGCTAAAGAACCGTAGAATACTCAGAATTTATGAAGATGAATTTTATTAGAACATGAATCAGATCTGAAATAGCTTAGAACATCAGCTACTTGAAATAATTACAAAGTGAGAGGCAAGCCTCAATCACCTGAGAGTAGATTTGCACAAAAACTGAAATAACATTAAAGCCCTAGATGTAGAAAACACAGTTCATGGAAGGGAATGTGCATTAGCTCAATGGGACTGAATTAAAAGCTATAAAATATAGATCTGAATACAAAATGGGAGAGAGATCCTCTTCCGGGTGGTCACAAGACACCCTCCTTGAGAGAGAACTCCTCCAAAAGCACTAGATCTCTGCAGATCTAGGATACCACTTGCTGCAACTCAAGAAAATGCAAAACCCTCAACAGGATCAGCGTTGCTAATGGAGATGGAGCTTGTTATTCAACCTGATAGTGGCTCATTTTAGTACAATCTCCTCCAAGAGCTACTCAAGGAAGGAGGGAGGATTCCTAAACAAGAAATCCTCTTCCCTTAGGCTAAACAGCCAAGAGAGCTAGAGTTGGTTAAGAAACCTCTATTTTGAAAATCCTTCAACAACCTTTACATGAGCCCTCTCCTCCTTTTTATAACTTGAAGGTGTGCACAAACCCTAAACCAATTCAATGGACTTAACCCCTTTCACATTGGATCCCTCTTCTAAAACTGCGCTGGTTCTCCAAGGTGGTCCAATTTCTGTTCACACACAAGTGGATTTTGTTACAAGAGGCCCTGATTTATCCTTTTCCACATTGGGCATGTATTTATTCTTTGTTTTAAGGAGTTTTTCATGTCCTCCTTTAAATTTTATTCATCAAACAATAAGAAAGAAGAAAAATGAAGTATTCCTATTAGCTTGGGCTAAATAGGAATATTACACAAGGCAGGAATATCTGCAGATATTTCTCTGAATAATAACTTCTATCTTAAATCCTAAGGGAATATAGGTGAAATGTTTGAATTTAAGGCCTATTCATAACTTTTAAAATAATTGTTTGGCAGATATAAATATCTTTGACTAGGCTCAATAACTGCCTAATGCTTTATTGAAGGAAACAAAGCACTAGGTGGCAAAAATATCTTTTGAGAAGAGTAACTGCCATAGGCTGAGTCATTCGAATTTTATTTTGGTTAATCTGCCCTTTTTTTTATCTTTAATTTCTGTGTTTTAGGACCTAAACTCCGTCTTTAAGCTCTGACTGTTTGTTTTTATCATATTTTTCTTTAATCTGTTTGATCTTTTTCCTTTATCCTTTAATCTCTTTTCAACTGTCTGCCTGATTTCTTTAATCTTCTGCTTTGACTGGCTAATCCTTTCTATTTTGGATTTTAATTAATATTATCCCTCTAATATTTATAATTCCTTCTCTTCACTATTATTTTGACTGTGTTGACCTTCTGTGTGCAAGGGAAGTTCTTCTTCATGGCAGGAGGGTTTTGATCCATCGATGATCATCTTTCATCAATGGTAAACAATGGTATGAGTCCTATGGCCATTGCTGTCCTAATTTAAGCTTTTGGATCATCATCCAGAGGCTTATTTGATTTCATTTTGCCCTATAAAATGTGCTTCATATACTTCCGCCATTAAAACCTGCATAAAAACATAAACAGTTAGTGAAAACTTGTGGGGAGGGTTTAACTGTGCTTTTTAGGGTTTTGGACTGTCAGAGGGTGTTTGTAGAGGAGAGTATGGTGTAGGAGGCAAGGTTACAGAGGTGGAACCAGGAGAAATTTGAATGGGGCGGGAAAGGTTTGAAAAATGCACAAAAGGTAGGCAGTTTTTGAAAACTGAGGGCGGTTTATCGCGTGAGGAATGGGCGGTAAGTGGTTTTAGGTGGGAGGTGCGTGATATGCCTAAGGAGGAGACACATGGTGGGGAAAAACTGCCTATTTCGCATGGGGCACGAAATGCTAACCCCATTGCAACTTTATTTGAGATATGCAGTGTTGTCCATTAGATCTTGTGACGGTTGACGCATTGGGTAGGCGATGAACAGTTGATTGGGTCAGCGGTAGTGGAGGAAAGGTGGCGTTGTGCGGTTGGATGGCGAGCTTAAATGGAGGATGGGGCTCGGGGCCTTAATAATTTAACCGAAACGCGTTAAGTTATAAGGTTTGGCAGGGCGTTGGGCATGGTGGGAGGCGGGTCCCATATAATAATCCAAAGGTTTAAGGAGGGTGTTTATATGGTTTATGGGGGTTTATGAAAATAAAAAGGGTGGAGGATTTATTTTCATAGGGGAAGGGCTTATGGATAGTGGAGGTCGAGGTTTTATGAATGTGAGGGGGCTAGGGCTTAGAAAAAAAAGGAGCTTAGGGCCTATATTTTATATAAGGGTAGGCCTTAAACATAAAACAAAGCTTTATATAAAATTTAAAGACCCAATAGGCTAAAAATTGGTTTTAAACAATGTAAAAGGGGGCTTTTACATTTTTTAATTTATTCAAAGGAAAAATGATAAATGGGGGGTGTTTTATGAGGTTTTTTAGGAAAGAAAGAAATAGGTTTTTTCAGAGGGAAAATGCAATGAATGAGAGTGAAGGTAAGGCAGTGAAATGAGGTTAATAGGCTCCATAATTGAAGTCCTTTTGGAAAAATGAGGTGAAAATTAGAGGGAAGAGGGGGAGAAATTTCAGTGAAATATTTTGACTTAGTGTTGAGGAGGTAAATCCCCTCTATGGACAGAGGCGATCCCTACTAGCCCAGATCGGGTCTAGCAACAATCAAACACACTACAATGCAGGTTCCTAATTGTAAATAAACTGACTTGAGAGGAAGGCTTAACTAGAATCCAACATTGTTGTTTGTAGAAGAGGTGGTGCTCCCGTTCCTTCACCCCGGCAGATCACAATCCTCACGATCTCCATGATCAAACACCTACACATGCAAGAAACAACAAAAACGCAAGCATAAAACCCAGAATATACAACTATATGTCGGTCGAAGAGGACATAACTCATGAACATGATCAATAACAAGAGTGGAACCATAACCAATAGTCGCTTAATATTAATGAGTAAAAAAGAAGAATACAACCAAAGCTTCGACGCCAAATTCTCCTTTGGCGGGTCGTCTGTAGAACATGTCTCGATAAAGCCTGTTAAGGATGGGACAAGCCTCTCTCTCCGGATACTTGGCAATAGTCTCCTTGCTTGGATTTGGCCTTAAGGGAATCAAGAAGGCTTTTGCAGCATGAAAGCTCTTGGGAAATTGGGGATTCTGGAACTAGCTTGCAATGGAAATGGGCAAGATTTTATAGAAGGAGGAAGAGGAGTTGGGATCCCTATAATTATGGGATTGGCCCTATCATCAAGGAAGCTTCCATGAGAGGTGGCAAACCACTTCCTCTCTATGGAAATCCGTAGCCAAACCACCCAACTCAAGATAGATATCAGTCCAGGAATTTGTTAGGATGAAACTTCCACCTCTTATTTTAAAAAACACCTCTTAATATGGTTGGCGCGGGCGTGGCTCTATGACAGAGCACCAATTGGCGCGCCCTATTTGGAGGATTTTCCCTCTTGGCGCGAGGGCTGAACTATGGAACTGCGCCAATGGAAAAAGATCTATTTTTAGGGTTTTTTGCAGGGAGATGTCTTTAGGGAAATTAAAGCTCATCTTCAGAGGGATGCAATGAAAGTATTTTCAAGTCTTAACTCTGCCCACAGGTCACAGAATGAACCCTCCAATGTGTGGGATGGGGATTGCAGGGACGGTGACAAATTGCTGTGTAACAGATGCCCCCTAAAGCATGAGGCCCGAAAGAGAGAGAGAGGGGTGAAATGCTTTACGAGAACATGTCGACTGAAAACACTGCCATCGGAAAACCTGCGGAGCGAAGTACAACTGATGTCTCAGATACATGATATATATGTGTGGTATGGGCGTAGCCATCCATAACAGAGTGTACAATAATCTAGATCCAAGGCATGGACGCAGCCATCCAATGAATATCGATAAATAGACTCAGGTATGGTCACAGCCATCCAATCAGTGAGTCATGTAAATAATCATAATAATCCACAATATCGCAGCTCGGATTACAACAGACACAATCCAGGGTCTTGCGCTCCATCTCGACCCGAACAAAGTACAAGTTCAAGCATGCGAATATGTGAGTTGAAGTTGAACATGCAAGAACATCGTCTGATTACCAGCCAATGATGAAAGTTGTTAACAGACGCGAGAGAAACCACCAATAATGACAATGGCTCTCAAGGTACTATAGGTACAATCTACGGCATGTGAATCAATGAGCTGGTGTCAAACACCCGCAGAATCAATCGATCAGAGCCCAATAATGAAAACCTCACGTTGAATGCGACGAACCTGCCATTGAGGCATGCAGGCTCCAAGGTACCGTAAAAGAGTCTCTAGACCATCTTCCTGGATAACGAGCTGAAGTCAACAGGAAGTGACCTTGATCGAAGGTGGGCCATAACACATCATCGACACGAGACAGAGGAACATAATGTTCTTGTGAATCAGGATCATATGAGAATCAGAGGAAGGTTGATACTTGCAGAGGTCAACTTCTCTCGAACATGAAAACGACATGACAGTGGACTTGGCAATATTTGACATCAACGGATCAGAGGTCATGGTGACGAGGCAATGAGAAGATGAGAGGTAAAAAGGGATTATCCAAACCCATGGAGGCAAAGTGAAAGACGAGATGAGATGTCCCCAACCCCACACGAATGCAGACAAGTGCCATGTTCAAGAGCGACATACTGCCGACACGACGATGATACTGGTTCCATTTTCCCCCACCATTTCTGGCAAGTACCCCAATTATTTTTGATAACAATCTTGAAGGGGATAGCATATGCTTGTAATATAAGTCCGCCCTTCGGACGAATCCATCCTAGTACGTTTAACGAGCCCTAGGAAGGAGAAACTCGGAGAACGTCATTTCGACTGAGTCGAATGTCATCAGGGTTTCACGAGTCTGACAAAGGAAGAACTCAACTCCTTTTCATATTTAGAGAGTTTGAAAAGACAACAGAAAAGTAAACTCCAGCGGTCCCTTTTCATAGATAGTTCCTCAGGCCCGAAAAGGTAGAAAAAAATACCTGAGAAAACCTCCTAGTCGTGATAGGCTAGGGTATTCCTTTTTCGTAAATAATCCATCCCAGCCCGAAAAAGGGGTAAACGTATACTGGGTAGATGTCGATTCATGTCCAGTTTAACGAGATCGAAACTACAAGGGCCTCAGCAATATTTTCATGTTTAGAGAGTCAGAAAAGAGCTGAAAGATGACTCTAGAGTGACTTTTTCGTGTATTTACCGAGTCCAAAAAAGTATAAAGCACAACTCGTTTCGTCGTCTAAGCTGCGTGAAAGACCTGTCGCTGCACAAAAAGGCAAGTGTAAAACCCATTTTCGACAAAATATATTAAAGTATTCAGGAAAATAACTTCCAACACTTATTTTGAGTTCAAAAAGTCATAAATATGTCAAATGGTAAAAATAAAATTACTTTTTACTTTTTACCTCACCGAAGAGCAGCATTGGTCCAGTTTGAGTGCGAACTTCCGACCGCAATTGCGACTGATCTGGGCTACCATTCAGAGTTCCGTCAGTTCCAGGTAAGAGGCGCTTCCTTGTACTCTATTTCAATCCATTTTTTAATAGTTTTACATTTTTCATTAGAATTTTTTGGCAACTTTTTAAATTTTTAGGGCTCCTCTCATTGGCGCGGGTATCGGGCACAGACCTGCGCCAATGGACTTTTATATGCAAAGGGCTCGCGCCGACTGGTGCGACTGTTCATGAAACAGCTGCACCAGTGGGGGAACGCAAATTTCCGCCTAAAAATTCGAGATTCTAATCAATTTGGATGAAATTTGAAGCTCATCAGAGATCTAATTAAGGGTTTGTGACCATGTTGATGCAGGAAACCGAGCAAAATGGTGATTGAGTGGAAAGAGAGAGAGCAGGGTGAAGAGGATGAAGAAGCCATGGAAAATGAAAATTGCATGAATGCCCTCAGTAACTGTGGGCTAAAAAAGCTCTTCCTGACACCCTGTTTATGAGCTCAGCCTGAGCTTCTACAGTACTTGATCAATATGTGGGACGCAGATGAACAAGTATTCAAACTGCGAGACCAAGTGTTAGAACTGGAGGTTGCTGATGTGTACTTCATAACCAGATTATTGCGTAGAGGTCCGGTGCCCATATTGACAGGGAGAAGACCATATGGCGAGAAAATGGAGAAAGTGATGGCACGAGTGTGCCGAGGGGCACAACTAGGATCCGGAAGTGGAAAGGTGGACATCCATACCATTCCTGATCTGGCACTGAGAGTGGTGCTGCATACCATCACGCGGACTGTGGGATCGCAGGCACCGCACGAGGCCATAAAGGCCCAACTTTTGTTAGCCTCAGAGTGTATGACTCCTATATTTTTCGACTGGGCCACAGCAGTGACGATAAACATAAAGAGGCAACTGACCAAATGCAAACAAGCCAAGTTGAAACAATTTGGCTATGGTTCTATCTTGGTATCATTCATTCTGGAATGATTACCAATCTTCCAGGGCCAAGGGGCCATAGTAGCTGAGCTGATTCCATGAGAGCCAAGAATGGCTCGCTGGGCAGCA
This sequence comes from Pinus albicaulis, assembly GCA_034641835.2. Classification (NCBI taxonomy): domain Eukaryota; kingdom Viridiplantae; phylum Streptophyta; class Pinopsida; order Pinales; family Pinaceae; genus Pinus; species Pinus albicaulis. Next base: position 1,029,997,353 of record CM076580.1, read on the forward strand.
TTGATGCCCAGAGCTGGAGGGGGCCAACAGATGTCCTAGAGGCCGGATTTTTTTGGGTGGTGGTGGCGTCAATTGATCGTAGTGGAAGACTGGCCATATGCAGGTACCGATTTCACTGGTGATCCAGATCTCCCACTGCCGGAGGGAGATGATTGGGACAAGGAGTTGGGTATGACCCCTTCTCTTTTTTATTTTTATGTTTTATGATTTTTTTGTTAATACATGTTCTTCCTGACACATTTTATATGTATGCAGATGTGGGTCCAGAGAGACCAGCCGGTATGTCTCCTATGGCACGGAGGACTCTTCCCACACCTAATCCTCAGGCAGAGGGTGCAGAGGGGGGGGGGGGGGAGTTAATCCAGAATCTCGAGGGCATGGCCCGAGGGATCCCAGACTATGCCCGGCTGGCGGATGTACCGATGGCATACCAGCGACACACGGTGGGAGTGCCTACTCACCTCCATTGAATTCTGAGATGCTTAGTGCATGCAGTCACTTGTTATCATGAGCACCATGCGGATTAGACTCTTAGGACTTTTATCATGCATATTTTTTGAGAGACATGTTGTCTCCAGATGTATTAAGACGAACATATATATTTTTTGATTCTATGCGACGCACACTATGTAAACATTTCGATATCTATATAGATACATATATATTTCTGGATGAATCTTTCTTTTTACATGTGATGATGATTTACAAATTGTGCAAATTTCTATCTAACACCAAATTAGCTACTGCATCTGTTAATGTATTCATGTGCCTAGGTATATGCTGATATGTAATATAGTCAAAATTTCTTTCCAGTAAACGAACACGCAAATACAGACGTAAAATGGATGGGTTTCTGACCGAATAATGACCGTTCAGTTGTAATACTACAAATTGTGAGTCTAGATACACAAGAAATTCATGGATACCAAGGTTTACAGCCTCAGTTAATAATTCTAATACAGCACTATATTCTGTGATGTTATTTGTAGTACGTCCCAGACACACACCTTGCAGGTTTACCAACTCACCAGTAGGATCATAGATTACCTAGGCGAAGACAGGTTCCTGATACTGTGGGAGGCACCATCCACGAAACCAACAAACGGATGAATGAACATCTACACAATCGGGAAGACCCAATCAGCAGAAAGATGTTTACATCGCACACAACACCACACATGCACACAAATGAAAAAGCACACCTATGTACACACACCACACAAAAAATGACTTTAAGCGTAGTATTTTTTCAGGTACATCCCATTCCTGGGCTGTGCCAGTGGAACTCCTTCATAATCTATAAGCTCATAAGCCCCATTCTTCCAAACGTGTTTTACTATGTAGGGCCCATGCCACATAGGTTGGAACTTACCAGCCCCAAGCTTGTCATGTGCTTGATCGTACAGGACGACGAGGTTCCCTTCAACAAAGGAACGAGGAGAAACCGATTGATCGAAGTGAGCTTTGACCCACTTATTTTGTGCTTCAATCACTAAAGCCACTAAGCGGCGGTTTTCATCTAACCGTTCCAGATACAGAAGACGCTCTTCCTCGGCAGAAGTGTCAGGTAGAAGTTCCACAGCTAATTTCAACGAAGGAATTTCGCATTCAACCGGAAGAGTTGCTTCTAGGCCATACACCAATTGAAATGGTGTGAATCCAGTTGCACTCTTTGTAGACGTTCGGTATGCCCATAGAGCTGAGAACAGTTGGAGGTGCCAATTGGATTTGTGGATACCAACTGTTCATTGAAGCATAGTGACCAGAACCTTGTTCACTGCTTCAACCTGGCCATTCGCCTGAGGGTAATATGACGTTGAGCTATCGTGACGTAAGCCCAACTTTGAAGTCAGCTCGGCCATCATATAATCTCGGAAATGAGTACCGTGGTCAGTAACGATGGCTTTCAGGACCCTGAAACGTGCAATGATACGGTTGAATATGAATTGGGCAGTTGTCTTACCGTCGGCAGCTAGTGTAGGCATCGCTTCGGCCCACTTGGTGAAGTAGTCGACAGCGACAATGATATACGCATGCCCCCCAGCCGAGTGAGGGTTACACGTCATAAAATCCATGCCCCATTTCGAGAATGGGCTGACAGTAATAACAGGATGCAGAGGGAGAGGCGGCGCGCGCATCTTGCGTTGAAACACCTGGCACGCGTGACATTTACGGACTGCAACGATACAATATTTGAATATGGACGGCCAGAAGTAACCTGCTTGCAGAATATTCTGGGCAGTAGCATATCCGGACATATTTCCACCACAGGCACTACTGTGGCAATCATTTAGAACCCTTTTAGCCTCTTCTAGGGTTAGGCACCGACGGACCACCGAATCTACTCCAACACGGTATAAGGTATCTCCTACGATACGATAGGGTTGAGACTGATGCCGAATCCGACGTCGGGCATCTTTAGTCAACTCAGAACGAAATGTGGAGGTTTGAAGATACACAATTATGTCGCCATAACAAGGGTCGCGAGTACTGATGAGGAAAAGAGTGTCGTCCGGGATATGATCCTCGGAGTGCAAAGGAGTGGAGTCTGTCGGGAGTGAGCATATAAGATCTGCAAAAACAAGTGATTTGGTTGACTTAGAAGTGGTGAACTCTAAGTCAAACAACTGCAGGATAACGATCCATTTGGAGTATTTTCCCCCAGTAATTGTCTAGAGAGAATATATGTCATGGGGTTGCAATTCGAAACCACTGTTATCGTACGCAACAGGATGTAATGGCGAAAACGCTGCATAGCGGGTACTGCGGCTAACGCCAACTTCTCGACGTGAGCATAACGCGTTTCTGTATCGAGAAGGTTCCATGATAGATAATAAATGACATGTTCACTACCATCATCATCATCCTGCACCAGAACCATAGCAATGGTGCTAAATGCGACGGCGAGATACAAAGTGAAATCACGATGATAGTCCGGAGGATGAAGTAAAGGAGCATTAACCAATAACGTCTTTAGCTTCTCAAAGGATTGCTAAGCAATTTCGTCCCAATGGAAGGGAACATTCTACTTTAATAGGCGCGTGAATCCTTTAGCCACCTCCGCGTAGTTCGGGATAAAGCGTCGAAGGAAGTTCGCTTTTCCCTGCAGACTCTGCAATTGATACAGCGAGGAGGGCGATGGGAGGTTGATGATAGCCTCGAATTTTAAAGGGTCAAGGTGAATTCTGTCTTTGGAGACTATGAATCCCAAAAGACGGCCAGAATCCACGCCGAAGATGCATTTATGAGGATTAAGCCTAATATTGTAGCACCTACAGCGAAGGAAGATCTGGCGGAGGTGTTCAGGGTGATCCTCTCGCCTAGCTGAGTGAGCTGGCAAGTCGTCTAGATAAGGCTAAATGATGTGGCGAATTTCATGGAAAGCATAAGACATCGCACACTGAAAAGTGGCTCCAGCATTCTTCAAGCCGAACGGGAGTTTTTTATATGCGAAAGTACCCCATGGACAGATGAAAGTAGTCTTGTGTTGATCCTCAGGTGCAATATTGATCTGATTATACCCTGAGAAACTGTCCATCAAGGAATAAATCTCACTTCCGGCACATTCGTCGATAATCTGATCTATGAACGGAGTGGGATAGTTATCTTTCGGAAAGGCGCGATTAATATCGCGGTAATCAACACAGACCCTAATAGTACCCTGCTTTTTATCAATAGGGACAATGTTGGAAACCCATTCTGTGAGGGGGATGGGATAAATAAAGCCCACGTTCAGAAGTTTTTCAACTTTTGCTTTGATTGCAGCAGCTTTCTGAGGATGCATGGGGTGTAAGCGTTGGTGCACGGGCTTCGCACTAGGATAGGTTGGAATCTCATGCACTACGATACTGGGATCAATCCCTGGCATTTCCTCATAGGACCAGGTGAACACATCTCTGAATTATTTAAAAAGATTAGTATAGACTTGAATCTCATCAGGAGAACAAGTCACTCCCACGTGTATATTCTCAACGATCCCTGGTTTAACAGAGATGTTGATCAGGATGGTTTGAGTGATGTTACTCAAGTTTCCCTCCGAAAAAACCTCATGCGTCAAGATGGGCGTTTGGAGAGGAGGAGTAGGAACCTGAGATGCATAATGCTCCAGAAAATCGGTCATTGCCCCCAAGCTAGGCATGAAAGAGGAGCGATGATGTCCATCACCCCAAGGCAGCTCCTCGAGAGACATAGTTTCAATGATGGCTTCATCGGAAGAAAAAGTCTCTTTGAGAGGATTAGGTGAATCGGCTTGACCAAGCCAGGGGGATTGAGAATAGACATCTAGCGCCATGCTCAAAGGAGCATGCTGAGGAGGTGGAGGATCAGATGCGGCAACAATTTCACAGTAGCTGATCTCTACTGAAGTCAAGGGCATTGATTCTCCAAACTCAAACACCTGCTCAGGCATAGGAATAAGCCAGGGGTCATCAGACCTGGAAATCATGTTAACTTGAGCGGTGTGCGGTGGTGGTGCGGGAAAGATACCCATGAGGGCGGGGTCTTTGAGGAGACCGGGTCCTACACTATCAGGGGGATTCAGAATCTGATCCATGTATGGTACGTTGTTCTCGGAGGTGGAGGTGAAGAAGGACAACTGATCCACCGTGATGATTTTTCCCTCATGAGGGAACTTAAGAAGTCGAAAGATGGTGGACGGCACGCATAGCATGGCATGGGTCCAGCTGCGGCCAAGAAGTATATTGTAGTTGAGCCTAGCGCTGACTACTTCTACTTCCAAGAAGTGATCGCTAAACTCTCGAGAACACCCAGGGGTTTGGATTCCCGACCATCAAATGCCTCAAGGGCATTGGGAGAGGATGAAAGGATTGGAGAGCCAATGGCCTTCCAACAAGCGGATGACATGACGCAGGTAGAAGCACCTTCATCGACAATGGCCCTATGGATGTTCAGACCATTAATCCTGACTTGAATAACTAGAGTGATCTGATGTGGAAGTTGGGGGGTGAAATTCTCTAAATCGAAGGTGAGAAGACTCGAATCGGCGCAATCAATGCCACCGATTGCAGACAATAAAGCCTTCCATTGCGAAGGACAACTTTGAAGAACTTCTAGTGCAGACATAGTAGAAGGTGCTTGTGCCAAATCCTCAATAATGCTGTAGTGTTGAGCAGCACGAGCATTCAGATTATAAGAAGATATCCGAAGAACACCTTTAGAAGGTGGCTTTGCAACAGGTTCAGGAGTAGGCTTCTCGATTTCCAACGAACCAGAGACGGGTGGGGGAGGCGGTCCATCCGAAACTGCCTTCCCGGGTGCCTACCGCGATTCATTGTAATCCTTCGAATGCATAGTGACAGAGATAGGTGTAGCACCATTCATCATAAAAACTTGGGACCTAAATGGTGCAGATGGTGATGGTTGTTCAACCATCTGGGTCTGCTGAGATGGGAATGGCTCTTTTAAAACTGCCGAAGTCCCTTTTGAGCCCTTGAGAAGTTGACTAACCTTGGATCGTCATGGAAAATCCTTAGTATAATGGTCTCCTTCACAAATGAGGTAGGGGTACTTCGATTTATGCTGAGAACCATCCTCAGTATGAGATTTGGATTCTGGCCTCGGGGCGTCGGATTTGGATTTACCTTTGCCCTTCTTTTTCGCTTTGGAGGCTTTCTCCATAGGATTGGCCTGAATGGCGTTCACCTCCGCGGTTTTGCCAGAATCTGATGGGGTAGGATTAGCAGGAGTATTGTTGGAAGAATTAGACTTCTGCTTCCCATTCAAAGATTTCTTCGAATTATGAGATACAGAACCAATGACACCATCCACTGCAGGGGTAGGTGGAGCCTTAGAGGTTCCAGACCGTGGGGCATTAGAAAAGATATCGTAAAGCATGCCAGACTGAGAATATACAAGATCCAGATATTGGGCACGCGCAATGGCTTGTTCCTCCACCACACACGCTCCCATCGCAATATCTTGGGTGATTTTATTCATGAAGGAGGTGGTGAACCAGTGAGTTAGTATCTAATCAGGTATATGAAACTTGATTAGTCTACGACGGTGCTACCACTCATGAATGTGATCAGAAATGTGAGTGGCTTTATCCTGCTTCAGAGAAGTCAGGAGGTGTGTCCCGGCTTCATAACGAACCCGTAACTGAAAGTGCGTGAGAAAAGCCATGGCTAAGGAATTGAAATCTTGGAAGATACCATGGGATAACTCGATGTACCACTTAGTAGCAGCTCCAGTCAAAGTGCACTGGAAGAGGCGCAGACGAATTGAATCATCGACCCAAGAGTTAGATGAACACCAAAGATGATACGTCATCACATGCGCTTGGGGGTCCTCTCCAGCTTTACCCTCAAACTTGGGGCAATCACTTGGTATCTTGGTAGGAACCGGAGGCCAATACAGATTATGTAAAATCAGATCATTGGTCAATTTTGAAACATTCGGCAACTCCAAGGTAGCCAGGAACGGCACTGGCGGATTAACCAGCATGCCAGGCTCGGGATGAGGACCGGTACCTGTACTCCACAATGGTTGTGAATATCCTTGCCCCCATGGGTTCTGTCCTGTAGGATTCTGACCGTAGGGGGTATAGGTCGTATAAACAGACTGATTTGGCTGCTGGTAACCAGTGTGTGGGGCTTGATAACCAGAGTACGGACCTTGATTATGTGTCGGCCAAGTGTAAGCAGCATTTGGATTTGGCTGCTGAGTATAGGTAGAACCGGGTGGAGGAGGATAATACTGAGAGCCTCGGGGCTGATTATAATTCGGTTGAGATTGACCATGAGGATAATAACCGCCCTGAGGATGAGTCGGCTGCTGATAGGTGGAACCCTGCGGAGCCTGATAACTAGGGCGCAGCTGTTGATTTGGTTGCGGCATCGAATGAATCGGCTGCCGGGCAGGGTTAATGGAACGAGCGAGCTGCCCTGAGTGAACAGGTTGACCCAGCTGAGAGGGATGCCCTAAATGAACAGGTTGACCCGGATAAATAGGCGGTGTTGGTTGCGCAGGTTGACCTGGCTGTAAAGGAGCCCCAGGTTGTACCGGATGGGCCGGTTGGCCTGGAGGTGGAACACCAGGTTGTTGTTGGTAACCGGTTTGACCTGGAGCAGAACCATAGGATGGTCCCGACTGATATGCAACGTTAGAAACAACATGATACTGCGGTTGCATCGGTTGAGAAGGCTGGATTTGCCCCCCAGGACCATAGACCGGTCCCGGTTGGTACCCCAGCTGAGGCTGGACAGGTTGACCGGAAGGGATGTAATACTGTCCTTGCAGACCATACGATGGCCCTTGTTGGCCCACAGGGTAGCCTTGCACGGGCTGCCCCTGTGGGTCATAAGGATAGCCAGGTTGGCCCGAAGGTTGCCCTTGCGGGTTATAAGCCTGGTTATAAGGTAAACCTTGAGCATGGAGGTAAGCCTCAGGAGCGCGTAGATGCAAAATGTCCCCATGCTCATCATACTGACCTGGAAAAGCATACATGGGCGTACCATCCTGTGCATAGTGTGAAAAGTAAGAGCGGTTGGGATCTTGGGAGGATGGTCCAACCTCGGGGTTCGGCTGTTGCAGGGACAACCGATACTCCTCCAAAGAGATGTTCTCTGGTATAGCAGTTGCTAAATAAATGTCTTCAGGAGATGGCATAGCCCTAGCAGAGGGTGTCGTGACAACGGGTGTAGAGGCGGCCACACAAACAGTGGGTCGAACGGGTACAGAAGTAACGGGTGTCTGAGGGGACACCCCCGGTGAAGGAGCAGCTGACCTTGGAGAAGGAGCTGACACTCCCATAGAGGCTGCGGCGGAAATGATCTGACCCAAAGACCTGTACCTCAGTGGTAATAAGGGACTGGACGTTAACATGACAGTTGTTTCAGAGTTGTCTCCCGGAAACAATCTTTGTGGGAAGAGCTGATAGTCTTCACTAGACGTAGGGATTTCCTCACCAGAATCACTCATGGTTGAGCCTGCCACTAGATATCGTAATAGACGGTGAGGACTAGGAGGAAATACAACAGCAATAAAAGGTGAACCCGATGTAAGAGAAAGGAAATCAGCTCCTAATCTCAATTCAGACACAGGGTCCGAAAAGGGCCAATCGAACTCAACTGGTCCCCCAAAGGGTTGCTCAGAAAGAACTGGTCCCCCGTCAGGAAACTCGAAAACAATGGGTTGCTGTGGTTCAGTAGAGGATTGTGAAACCTCTGATGAATTGTCCGTATAAGGACTACCAGTAGACGAAACTGAGGGTTCTGCCACTATGGAAAACGACAAGAGAAAAAGATCAAACACACACACGGGCTGAAAAAGAGTCAAGACACACGATCAAACGGTCAACAAGCAAAGTCTAACAAGGCGTGTAATCGTGGGTGATTAATTTTTACCACATTGAAAAATAAGAAACTTCACCGTTTCATGTTTTAAGAGTCGAGAAATGGTTGAAAAGGTGACTCTATCTCTTTCAAATTTGACACAAGCGTGAAAGGACAAGCGCTTGGTGATCCTTTCAAATTTAGAGAGTCAGATAGGATCAAAATGACTACTCAGGAATACTAGGCAAAAGGGTGTACCAAATAACCGTGAACTACAATATACACCTTGGTTTCAATAATGAAAGAGAAATCAACCAAGGACTTTCCATACATGCAGGAAATCTCCTCGAATGCTGTGTCCGGTGTATCATGGGTATAGGGTGGCAGACTCGGCTTCCTATGGATAAAGGATTGAAACCTAGAGGGGTCTCCCTTTATATACGTGACGGTATGGGGAGCACAGGTTCGTACTAGTGTTGTCTAAAGCCAAGAGGCGAACGACAACTACTAGGTTTTAAGACATCAGAACACGTCTCTAGCCTAGAACTCTAAATTTGTTTCATTAGATTTCAATGCTGCCTTAGTGTAAATTGAGTAGATTTTAAAGTTGATCTTCAATTATGTTTCAGTTTTCAGGCCCTAACGAATGTGCTGTCTCAAAAATCTCCTAAATGCAAAACTACATGCCACAGTATGTCATTTCGTTCGATGAAAACTAGCTACAGAAAAGTTGAGATCTTTTTACACAAACAAAATGATCAGAAGACAATCAATGATATCTCTAATGCAACTAATGAAACTAAAATTTTTTCTTTCAAATTCACTAATCACTAGTAAAACCGAAAAGATTTCAATTTGCACTAATCAACCAAAAGCAAAGGAGATTTTTTTTTATTTTCAATGTTTGATAGCTAGATGTACTAAACAAACTGAAAACAAATGAAAAGCAATTCGAGAAATGATAATAAGAGAGCAAAAAAAGAAAATTTCACTCAATGTCACAAACAATCAGATCTCAAATCGACCAAAAGTCTCTCAAAACCAAGAAAAGTCCCAAAGACACCAATGAGCCATGTGATCTAGGCCCAAAATGAAGCAAATCGAAATTCGAATGAAAATGAAATCAGTCACTCAAAAATGCAACAAAATGATAGACAACTGTCAAACGAATGCAAGGAAGCAATTCCAAAGTCGACTGAACGAACGAAAAACAAAAAACTCCCAAGGGAGGCTCGACTCATAAAGGCACCTAGATGCCCTAGGGCTCATATGAAAAATTGAAAGAAATAGGCAAACAACCAAAGGATGAAGGTTACAACCAGTCAAACTAGGCTCCAGTGCACTCAAACAGCCGAAAAAAGAAGATCAAAATCACAAGTCAGCCTCAGAAAGCATGAAACATAGCAAACCCTAATAGCTCACAGGATTGGCGTGACTGTGAGCTTGAAATTAGCACTAGAAAGGCAATGGCGTGGGTGATACACAGGAAACCTACGCCAATGGGTGTGAATGTTACGCTGAAAAGCGCGCCAACTGAGTTTACTATGGAAAAAATAAAAACAAGCAATCTCAGACACAGACAAGTGATGACAAGGCTAAAACAAAGCCAAACAAACAGGAAAAATCCAGCCCACAGAGCTGACCAAGCAAGCAAGACCAAGAAATTGACCAGAAAGAGAAGACAAAACTCCAAGATGTTCAGTCTGTAAACCAAACCGGAGATTGACTGAAGCAGCGTTGATCTACTCCGCTAATGCAGAGCAAAAGCGTTTTGAAGGCTATCTGGCTGTGCTTCAGACTCCGTCTATAGTTTACAAATCAAACAACAAGCTGAATCCCCAACGGAGTCGCCAAATTGTTGAGGAGTTAAATCCCCTCTGCGGACAGAGGCGATCCCTACTAGCCCAGATCGGGTCTAGCAACAATCAAACACGCTACAGTGCAGGTTCCTAATTGTAAATAAACCGAATTGTGAGTAAGGCTTACCTAGAATCCAACGCTGTCGTTTGTAGAAGAGGTGGTGCTCTCGTTCCTTCACCCTGGCAGATCACAATCCTCATGATCTCCATGATCGGACACCTGCACATGCAAGAAACAACACAAACGCAAGCATAAAACCTAGAATATACAACTATATGTCAGTCAAAGAGGACATAACTCATGAACATGATCAAGAACAAGAGTGGAACCATAACCAATAGTCGCTTAATATTAATGAGTCAAAAAGAAGAATACAACCAAAGCTTCGACACCGAATTCTCCTTTGGCGAGTCATCAGCAGAACATGTCTCGATAAAGCCTGTCAAGGATGGGACAAGCCTCTCTCTCCGGATACTTGGCAATAGTCTCCTTGCTTGGATTTGGCCTTAAGGGAATCAAGAAGGCTTTTGCAGCATGAAAGCTCTTGGGAAATTGGGGATTCTGGAACTAGCTTGCAATGGAAAAGGGCAAGCTTTTATAGAAGGAGGAAGAGGAGTTGGGATCCCTATAATTATGGGATTGGCCCTATCATCAAGGAAGCTTCCAAGAGAGCTGGAAAACCACTTCCTCTCTATGGAAATCCGTAGCCAAACCACCCAAATCAAGATAGATATCAGTCCAGGAATTTGTTAGGATGAAACTTCCGCCTCTTATTTTAAAAAACACCTCTTAATATGGTTGGCACGGGTGCGGCTCTATGACAGAGCGCCAATTGGCGCGCCCTCTTTGGAGGATTTTCCCTCTTGGCGCGAGGGCTGAAATATGGAACCACGCCAATGGAAAAAGAGCTATTTTTAGGGTTTTTTGTAGGGAGATGTCTTCAGGGAAATTAAAGCTCATCTTCAGAGGGATGCAATGAAATTATTTTCAAGTCTTAACTCTGCCCACAGGTCACGGAATGAACCCTCCAATGTGCGGGATGGGGATTGCAGGGACGGTGACAAATTGTTGTGTAACACTTAGGATAATGAAGGCAGTGAGATTTCTAAAACTCACAATATTTCTCAAATTTTGTTTTTAGAAATCTAGGACCATTACTTAGTCATATTTTGATATCAAAAAAAAATAATGATGACTAAAATGAAGAACCATTCTCTAACTTCACTTTGAAATTAAATCCTAAAATAGTTGATCGTTCATCAAGAATCATTAGTTATCTTGTAACTTGATAAAAATTTTATCCTACAATTTCAATCCTTTGGGAATTGTGATTAAAGGAACCGATCTCACAACTTTAATCCAAATTTTCTAATCTAATTGAATATCCTAAAAGCATTGCACAATCAATCTTGCTTTCATCTAAGTTAAGCCATGTTAATAAAATAATTCTTAGTGCATCTCCTAGAGATCATTGGCTCCCAACAAATTTTCCTTCATCATCCATCTTTCACCCCTTAGGGACTACCCCTCTTAGCTTTCCTAGGAGATAGCTAGAATGTAATGGGCAAGGATTAGAGTGACAACCCTTTCCTTGAGCATTGTGGCCCTTGGTGTACACTTTGGGTGACAACAAGACCAAAGACCTAAAATCTAATGATAGAGGCTAAGTGTTGCACTAAAAATTGTCACCTTGACATTCTGTTGACTGTATGAGCTCATTGTCACTCATACTTACCTCCTTTATAAGTCTTAAAACCTCTACTCCTCATTTCAAGCCCTAAAATTAGGAGAAAAAACCTTAAAAACTCCAAAACCCTGGGTACGCAGGTAATGTGAAGCTTACCTATGTTCCTGTCTGGGGTACGCAGGTAATGTGAAGCTTACCTACGTTCCAAAACATAGTTTCTCTGTGTAATGCCTGCGTACCCCTGTCAAAGTCAAAAGGGCGAGAAAGTAAAGTGAAAAAGATGATTTTTGGTCAATTATAGAAGCTTCTGGATGAGATTTTTTGGGGGTGAGTACGCTCTTGTAAGGTTCATGCATCTCACACCTTAAGGAGCTAACCCCTTGATGTGAGGAGCCTATCCCTTTGAAGGAGGATTCTATCCCTTCATAGGTGGAACCCTAACCTCCTCATCTGCAGTATAAAAAGAGGCATTGGGTAGCCTCAAGGGGAGTTCAAGCTTTAGTGTGTGATTGAGGTGAAGTGATGTTGAGATTTAGACTCCTTTCTACTAAGATTTTGTGAGGAAATATCACATACCTCTATGTGCTCCTGGAGGAAGAGTGCAAGGCTTATCAAAGTAGAGGAAACTCCTGCTTCGGACCCTGGGAAGGCCTGTTCAACATCAAGGCTAAGGTTGTAAGGTTATTCTATTATTTCAAAGTTAATACAATCAAGTTTGTTTTTCTCAATAAATTGTCGTTCGATTTTTTATTTCAATAAGCTGTCATTTGATCGTTTATTTCCTAGATTCCTTGATCACTATGATAGGTATGTTTTATAATTATTTGTATTACAGGTGCTATTTAATATTTGATTTTTTGTGATTGCAGGTCTTTGAATATGACACTTTCAAGCGACGGAAGAACTATTGTTGCGACGGAAGAACTACCGATGCGACGGAAGAACTACGGTTGAAAATAAGTGTTTGGATCTAAGGTAGGATTGACACCTTTATAGAATTTACTTGTAAAACTAATATATTTAGAGAAAGATAAACTTAGTTGTTCGTTTGTTTCTAGATTGTCTTCTGACACTAGGGAGATCGATCTTGTCCGCAAGATCGATTTATCCGGCCAACAAATTGGCGACTCCGCTGGGGAAAGAACTTGTTTTGATTTAAGAAAATGCTTTTTTCTGATTTTTGATTGATTTGTACAAGCTTGGGTAACTTATATTTCTCCTTCCAGTTTGAGTTTATATTTAATTTAGGATTCTTAGCGTCTACCCAGATCTGTATTTTTTTGTCAAGAAGCCTTGTTTATGAGTTTCTTTCAGCAAATTTTTCATCTCATCAATCTCCATTAAGTTAATTGGGTGTTTTGAGTCTCTTTTTTGAGAAATTCTTAATTTGATTTCCTTTGGTCATTACTTGGAGGTTTGTCTCAGTCTTTTCACAATTTTTCATCTTTTTGCTTTTGTTTTTGCAAAAAAAAATTCCCCCTCATTCGGGGGAGGGGGGGGGTGTAAATTGTGTATGAGTGTTAATCACCTTTGAGTGTTTTTATTTTTTATCTTTGGAACTCTCACCCAATTTTCTTTACTTGCACTTGATTGGTCCTTAGATTACATTAGAATCATCTTGTTTTTAATAATTCTCTTGCATAGATCACATTTGCATAATTAGAATTCTCATTTTTAGAATGTCAGTGAATTGTGCATAGATTACAACTGCATAGTTTACATTCTGAAAAATCAATCGTAGATTTAGATAAGTTTTCTTTGATTTGAATTTACATTTTTTTATGCTTGTTTTAAAAACACAAAAATAAAAAAATTGTTTTGGAATTGATTTTCATTAGTTTTTCTTGATGAAATTAGTGCATTAGAGAATTTGTGATATTTTCTCTTAGTGATCAATTTTTTGCATTGTTGGAAGTGAATGGAAACTCTCTCCTTACTTTAGTTAGGATTCATCGAATTGAAAAGATTACATTATCATATTCGATTACATTCAGTTTTGGGTCGGGTCATAACACCATTGGTTTCATATCCATTTACCCTTTTGAGTAATAACAGCCTAAATAACACAACGCTTAATTGAAATTCATCTAGTAATTTTTACATTTTTAGGGCTCTTTCCACCAATCTAGCTCAGGATTAGTGCTTTGGAATAGGTTGTAGTTAACTTTCCAAAGCAACTAAAACAAACAAGTAGATAAATCTTGTGGTAGGAAATAAATCCAATTGTAATTGGTACAATCTGGGAAGCTTCTCTAAAAGGAGCTAATCACAAGATCATGTCTAAACCTTTGAGACAATCAATTCTATTTCATCGGGGAGGATAAAATATCTGTGCGCATTACAAACGGTAAACCTCGGATTAACCATTGTCGAGGAGCTTGGGGTCACTTGTTGGTAAACCTTGGATTGACCATGTCGAGGAGCCTTCAAGGGGATTGAGCTTTGTTACTCTGCGCTTGCACGTAGAATCGGATCATAGATTGTTCCCCTAGTTGTATTTTTTGTTGTTGGTAACCTTAGTGTCCATAAACTTAAGATTATTTCCTAAGGTGACGGTGAAGGAAAGATCTCACTGTACCTAGAGCAGACATCGACTAGACTCTCTTGGACTCTCTGGGGGGTTCTCTTCACTTGAGATGGTTTTGTGAAGAAACTTGTGCCAGTTTGTTTCATTAAGCAGGTTGCCGGGGTAACTGTTCCAACCGCCATTTCTGCATTAAAATTATAATATGTTGGATTTCATCACCAACTAGTGTTTTTAGTGCAGGAATCTACTGTTTGTGTGTGGTTTGACTCCTAGATTTGATAGTGTGTGTTAATTTGTTTGTTTTTACTTTTAGAGACCATAGGTGTGAATTGTGAATTTTAATTGTTAGGTGTGAATTGTGAATTGTTAATTTTAGTTTTAAATTGTTAACAAAATTCACTGAAGTTGAATATAATGGCAACTATTCCAGAATTTACTAACCAAGGAACCCCTCTTAACAAGAATCCTAGTACATTTCCTTGCTTTGGAAATGTTGGTCCTCCTTATATGGCTACTTTGTCATTACCTGGATTTACAATAGGTTTACTGATATGGTTATTTTCAACTTCGTTGGCCCCGAATATTCCAATTGTTCCACCTCAACCGGATGCTTCACCTCAACAGAGTTCACCATATCAACATCACCAACCTTCCGTTGACCCTTTACCTTCTTCGCCTAATATTTATTCCTCCATTTCTTCCTCTTCGCTTGGTAAAAACCTTGACGCTGGTAACCAGGTGGCTAGGAAGAAGAAGAAAGGGAAGAAGAAGAAGAAGAAGAAGAAGAAGCAAGATAAGAAAGAATTCAACCAACCAACCATGGTTTTAAATGTTAATAGTGTTGAGGAAACCTCCAACATGCATCGTAAACCCAAATACCCTTGCAGGCTTTGTAAGGGTGGCCACTTCCTTATCAATTGTCCCGATATTCCAAAAGTATTCAATATGTTAATCCTACACTAAATGGTTAAATACATCACACATATAGTGGTTGAATTTATCTTTCTCATTTTCATTTTCTTTCCAATGACTAAGGCATAATTTATTTCTCTTAAAAGCATCTCAAGAGGTTAAACACTTTACATTTGAATGCTGCAGAAAAGTCAATTATACATTAGTTGATTTTAGTTAAATTTTACATGCTTTTACTTTCAAGACCCTCACTTAATTGAAAACACTAATATTCCTAAAAATCATCCTAAAATAGATTGATCTGATCATGTTTCAAAATGGAAAGGTTGAATGATTAATGAATGCAATTTCTGAGTTATCTTTCTGCAGATTTTACTTAGTTTTCTAGTTCGAACATGTGTAATTAGTTACCTAACACTATCTCAAGAAGATCACTCTTCACAATTGAATATTTGAAGTAACTAAACATACCTTATATTTTTTCATTGCATTCTTTGCTTTCTGTTCTAGGATCTTAGCAAGCTAAAGTACAAGAAGTTACTAAACTCCATCTCAATAAGGTCATGCCTAATAATTGAATGTTGAAGTAACCAGAGGTACAATAGTTGTTTCATTTTCTACTTTCATTTAAGATAGACATTGTAATTCTCAATCTTAGTTTTAGAAATAGATCCATGGATTAGGACTGATAAAAAGATTAGATAGATGTTTTTTTATTATAAAAAAGGTCTTAATTAGCCCTCAATTTTTGTTTTGTTTTTATGAAAATAAGATTAGTTTTGGAACACTTCCTTTTATTCCTTCTGAAATTCATTTAGATTCACTTAAATCTTTCCATAGTTTTGGATTAACCATTATTAGATCTCAAAGAACAAAAACCCCCCAAAAATCAACATAAAATACAAAACAACAAAGTAAGGAATAGGTTGCTTAAGCACATATAGTGCACCACACTTCATCAATTTACAAACCTCGGATTGATAATTAATGAAAAAAATTTAGGACACTAAATTGAATAAAAAATTTGGCATCGTTGCTGGGAAAGTGTAATTAGGTAGCCTTATTTCTTACATTAAAAAAAAAAAATTATATGCATAGAGAAAGAGACTCTAGGGGAAGATCATAGCTAGAGGCAGGAGTTTAATCCCTACAACACCACTCACTCCACCAAGACCAAGAAGTAGTACACCTCCATCTCAAACTCATATTCCATATTTTACTAGCCATAGACTTCTAGAAGTTCTAAGATTAGATATCCAGTTAGGAGGATCTCCTACTTCATCCATTAAGGCAATCTTAAAGAAAGAAGATCCTAGGACTCCAAAAGAAGGAGTAACATTTTTCACTTCTAAAGGGGAAAAAATTCTAGCTAAAGAGTTAGAAATCCCTAGTGGAGAGGAAGAATAAGAACCTTTCTTCAACATACCATTGATAGAGGAACAAAAGGAGTAGTTATCATTGAAGGTTGAATCTTATATCAGCTCTGAAGAATCTATCATGGTAGGAAGAGGAGAAGAAGGAGGAGAGGGAGAAGGAGAAATATTTAATGGAGAAAATGTACTATTTGGAAGAGGCAAAGGTAGAGGAGGAGATAGAGGAAGAGGTAGAGGAAATTCAGAAGGAGGTAGAGGTAAAGGAACTAGAGGAATTGAGAGTTCTTTTGGATTCCCTATAATAGATGAAGAGAAAAATGCTACTATGAAAAATATCTCACCTTCTGTCCTCCCAAACTTTCATGGATTAAAAAGTGAAGACCCTGAAACCTTTTTACTTGAATTTTAAGTCTTGTGCAGAACTTATGATTATTTACAAGATGCTAAAAAACTCAAATTGTTTCCTTCAACATTGAAAGGAACAGCTCTAAAATGGCTCATGAGTCTAATCACTAGGTCTATTAGGACATGGAATGATATGAAGAGAGAATTTCTAGAAAGGTATTTGGATTATAGTATACCTATTAATCACAAGGAGGATGTGTTTAATATGATGCGAAAAGAGGATGAAGATTTGTAGGATTTACTTGAAATATTCAACTATAATATAAAAAGAGAAAAAATGGAACATCTAGATCAAGACACTCTAAAAGCTCTTTTGTTGAAAACAATTAGAGATGAATGGATAGACATACTTAAAATTATGGGAAAGGGGGACATATCTCAACTTCCATTACCTGATATTGGGGCACTATGTATTAATCTCTCAAGAGGAAAATAAAAAAATTGGAAAGGACCAAGAGATCCTGCTCTTGCTAGGGTAAATAAATCTGCAACTGGAACAATGAGTAGGGCAAAAATTGGAAACATGCTTGATGAGTTCAAAAAAGACATTTTAGGGAAGATAGACACCCTTAAGTTACAAAACAAGAAGAAAGACGAGACTGATGCTTTAGCTATTTTCTGTCCAAAATGCAGAAAGAAACATGCTTTGAGGGAATGTTCTCTTGAAGCAAAAGTCATAGAAACCTGTATGATTTGTTCTGAAAGTCATGAGACTAAGAATTGTCCTTCGATTACTGGTCTTGAGGATGTTTTTCAAGAAGAAAGAACATCAAATCCAACAGAGTCTCTTTGCTTTGTTTCTAGAAAACCATGGTAGGGGCCACAAACTCATGGGTTTAACAACCAAATGTATACTCAGGCCCCACCAAATTTGAATTCTTGGCAGTAACCTTGGCCTCAATATCAATCTCAAACTCAACCATGGGATCAAGGAATGAAAAATCCATATGGAATATTCTCTTAGTACTATCAATATCCTCCATCATATCCAAATTATCCCCCCCAACAAATTCCTCAACAAAGTCAACAACCCCAAATCTAAAACCAAAACCAAAATCCACAACTTTCACTACCATTCCCTCAAAGACCAAATTAGTTACCTGCCCAACCATTACCAAACCCCAAAAATAAAAATTCTTCAGAATACTTATATGATAGAAGGACAACAATTTCCAACCTACATGATTACTCCTCTAGGTCTTAATCATGGCCAACTAAGATCTGGTAGGATATTAGAAAGGAAAAATCCTTTTGTAGTCTTTCAAGAACAAGACAATTTTGAGGAAGATTCTCTATAGACCAATAAATTTTTTGAAGAAGGGGTAGCTCTTCAAAACCAATTTTTTGAAAATATAAAACAAAAACAACCAGTAAATTCAACTCCTATTATAGAGCAACCATCAGTATCTACTTCTACACCTCCTTTTCCTGAAATATTACAAATTGATAGAGGAGTAGAAAAGCATATTATGTTGCTAAATTATGATTTCCTAGATGAATTGAAAAATATTTGCATCAAAATCCATTTTTTACAAGCCATCAAGGAAATTCCAATTTTAGCTAAAACAATAAAGGAGTTGAGTATGAAGAAACCGAGAAGAAAAACAAAAGAAATAAAAAGAATCTAGCTTGTAGGAAAAATAGAAGACATAATGATGGGAAAAATTGCCATTCAAAAATATTTAGATCTTGGAAGTCCAGTTGTAAAAACACATATCAATGGGGTTGAAATTCCAAATACATTGATTGATTTAGGAGCATTAATAAACATCATGAGCAAACAGACCATGGAACAACTCAAGATTCCTAATCTTCTTTATACACCTACATTATTGCAATTAGCAGATAGATCTGTAATCAAACTATATGGTGTGTTAGAAGATATTTCAGTGTCTTTAGATTCTTGGGAGTACCCTGTTGATTTTATGATTTTAACCCCCTAAGAACAATCTAGGAGGACACCCACCCATACTAGGAAGACCTTGGTTGGCTACAGCTGATGCTTTCATTAGTTGTAGATCTGTTGACATATATATTTCTGATGGTAATTAAACTAAGAAATTCACTCTGTATCCTCCAGTAAGAACAATCATAGAGATATATGACTTAGAATGGATTGATGATGAAAAATATATAGAGCCTCTCTTTACTATTTCAAATATTAGTGAAGATAGCCAAATCTTAAATACAATATAAAATTATGAATCATCTCTATAATATGAACATGCTCAATTTTAAGAAAAATCCAATATTGAATATTTTTCATCTAGGCAGATGTCTCTTTACTCTATGGAAGAATTTGGTAGCTCTACAGTTTAAATATTTCCAGGGAAAACCTTGAACATAAACAATAACTTGGAGAAATTACAACAGGAAAAGTTAATCAAAACATAACAAAAAAATTCATCTGCGTATGCATGGGAATACACTGACATGAAAGGAATTAGTCCTAAGAATTGTATACATCACATTTACATTGAGGAAAATTGCAAACCTATCAGACAACCTCAAAGAAGGATGAATCCAAATCTTAGGGAGATTGTGAAAGAGGAGTTTCAAAAGTTGTTAAATGTAAACTTCATCTATCCAATTTCAGACAATCAGTGGGTTTCCCCTTTGGTGATTGTACCCAAAAAGAATGGTAAATGGAGGGTATGCATTGATTATCAAGAATTGAATAAAGCTACCCTAAAATATTGTTTTCCTTTGCCCTTTATAGATCAAGTTTTAGATACATTAGCAGGTAATAAGTATTTCTCATTCCTAGATGGTTTCAGTGGTTACAATGAAATTCAGGTTGCACCTGAAGATCAAGATAAAACCACATTCACCTATCCATGGTGGACTTATGCCTACCAAGTACTTCATTTTGGATTGTGCAATGCACCTACAACATTACAAAGGGTAGTACTAGGATTTTTTTTTGATCTAATACATTATTATGTAGAGGTGTATATGGATGAATTTACAGTTTATGGTGATAAATTTGAAGAAGCTTTAGAAAATTTGGAAAAGGTTCTTAAAATATGTAAGGAAGAAAACCTCTCACTAAGTCATGAAAATGTTTTATGATGTTTACTGAAGGGATTTTTTTAGGACATCACATTTCAGGAGATGAAATTAAAGTCAATAAATATAAAGTTGAAGTGATCTCCAAGTTATCAATTCCAAGTTTCCAAAAGGATGTTAGAAGTTTTCTTGGATTTACAGGGTATTATAGAAGATTTATAGAAAATTTCACCAAAATAACATCCCCACTCTTCAAACTACTTACCAAATATTTTGAATTTAGTTGTAATTTTGATTGCCAGTTAGCATTTGAAACTTTAAAAGAAAAAATGTTTGAAGCACCCATCTTAAGAGGGCCAAACTGGAAACTACCTTTTCACATTTCAACAAATGCTTCAGACACAACTCTAGGAGCTATGTTAAGACAAAAATACTTGATCCCCTATGCCATCTATTACAAAATTAAGAATTTGACTCCCACAGAGTTGAATTACACTATAACTGAAAAGGAATTCTTAGCTGTTGTTCATGCTATCAACAAATTCAAACATTACATAACAGGCTATGAAACCTTTGTCCATACAGATCACTCTGCAATTAGGTATTTAATGAATAAATTTATTGCTAATGGAAGAGTTACAATATGGTGATTTCTCTTGCAAGAATTCAACATTACTGTTCTAGACAGGCCTGGAAAACAAAACGCAATTGTTGATTTCCTGTCTAGAATTCAAAATATTAAAGATGACACTCCAGTTTAAGATAAATTTCCTGATGAATATCTTTTTGCAGTGACTACTCAGACCCCTTGGTTTTTAGATATTTCCAATTACTTAGTTACAGGAAAATTACCTTCACATTTTCTTTCTAGAGGGAAAATAAAAATCATTCAATTAAGTGCAAGATACTCATGGATTAATAATGAATTGTATAAGACAGGTCCATATCTCATTATCAGAAGATGTGTTCGAGAAGATGAAATGCCTGAAATTATTAAAGCATGTCATGATGAACCTTGTGGTGGAAATTTTTCTGACAAAAGGACAACATATAAAATCCTTCATTTAGGATATTATTGGCCATCCATCTTCAAATATGCCAAAGAATATGTCAAAAGGTGCGACAGTTGCCAAAGGGTAGGGAGACCTACTCTTTCAAATGAAATTCCATTACAACCTCAGGTACTCATTGAACCTTTTGAAAAATGGGCCTTAGATTTTTTCGGACCTATCAATCCTCCATATAAACAAAAGAAATATATTTTGGTATGCACTGATTGTGTCACTAAATGGGTAGAGGCTAAAGAATTACGTTTTTCTAATGAAGGGTCTGTAGTTAATTTTCTTTTTGAGGATATCTTCACTCGTTTTGGTGTTCCAAGAGAAATTGTAACAAATCAGGGCACTCAATTTACATCAAAGGTGGTGAAAAGGCTCGTGGAATATTACAAGATCAAGCACATAAAGTCTACTCCCTATCATCCATAAGCAAATGGTCAAGTTGAATCTACCAATAAAGTGATTGAAGGAATTTTCACTAAGGTTGTTCATCTACACAAAAGAGATTGGGTAGATAGGCTTCTTGAAGCCTTATGGGCCTATAGAACTACATGGAGGAACAAAACAGGGCATAATCCCTATGAAATTGTTTATGGGAAGCAAGTCATGTTCCCTATAGAGTTTCAGATCACAACCTTCAAGATGGCAATCCAATTGGGACTTGGTTTATCAGAAGCACATGAGCATAGATTGGAGCAACTCAATGAACTAGATGAAACCAGGTAAGATGAAGTTCAAAGAACCAGTATAGTCCAATAACAAAGGACTAAATGGCATGAAAATTATATCAAAGAGAAAAAGTTTCAAGTAAGGGATTGGACACTTTTGTTCGATTCAAAATTCAAGGATTTTCAAGGAAAGTTTCAGACTCATTGGCTTGGGCCATATGAGATTGAAAAAGTCTTTGATAATGGAGTAGTGAAGATCATGATAATAGATGAATAAAAGGTACCTCTTCTTGTGAATGGTCATCGGTTGAAAGTATATCATAAACCACTTTCAAAAGAAGAGTTTTTCAAGAAATTTCAAGATAATATTGATATGGAGTTAGTGAAGAAGAATTCTTCTTCTTCACAAATGTAGCTTTTATTTTTCCTACATTTTAGAAAATAAAAATAAAATATATATATATATATATATATATATATATATATATATATATATATATATATATATATATATATATATATTGAAAAAAAAATATTGAAAACCAATCAATGATTGGCATAATTATGTAGAAAATACAGGGTGAAAATCAGAGACTTCTGACACCTTATATCTTCCATTTTATTTTGTGTAATAATTAGTGACATAAAACTACATTCGTATTTGCAGTCCATAATCTGCAAATTCATTTTTCACACTTTATTTTCATTTTTCAGTTTCATTCGATCACACTCCACTGTCACTTTCACAGTTTCATTCCATTTAATTTCACTTTCATTTTCACATTCATTCCATAAGTCATATTTCAATTTCATTCCATATTTTTCACTCATTCCATTTCATATTCATGTTTCATACTTAAAAAAAAAGGAGACACATTCTGCAGCTGAGTACATTCTGCAGCTGATTCTATTCTGTAGTTAATTTGATTCTGCAACCACTTCAACTATTCTGACATGATGATTGCAAGGGACTAAAGGATTATGTTTGAAGACCACCATGCTACAAAAGAGTACCTAAGGATCAATATCAAGAAAACAACAAACAAAAAGGTTAAGTTATGAGGTAAATTGTAAAAAATTATTTTTAATAGCAAAGTTAAAAACATGAAACATGTATAATATGAACATTCATATTTTCCTTGAAAACTCATTATTCGAATTGATTACAATCCTCATCATGCTATATATCAACCATATCCCTCGTACAAAGTTGCATAATGGTCCATCATTAATACCCTTGATTGATGACTAATGATCATGATCATGACTTGACATACTTGTCTACGTCTCTCCATGACCTTACCACCTATTTATTTCCTACAACTCTCCATAACCCTCCATCATATTCATAGCTCATTCATCTCCATTGATTCCACAACCAATTCATCTCCATCAATTCTGCAGCTATTTCATTTCCATAAAACAGAGGGGTAATTCTGAAGGTTGAAAGTACTCTGCATAAGAAGAAGGATGGGGTTGATTGTCAGATCAGAACCAGTGGGGGTAAAATACATGGAAGGATACCCACATGTCAAAGAATTGCTACAGCAAGCTGGATGGTTGAGGTTCATATAAAAATTCAATGGTTTTCATAAGGAAATTACAAAATCCTTTGCCCGGTCTTTTGATGGAACCGAAGTAGAAATTGGGGACATTAAATTTGTAGTGATAGAGTCATTCTTAAATGGCTAAAAAAATTCCAAGGCATGGAGAAAGATGGTTCAAGAACAAATAATTCCATAGTGAATCATGGAAGGTGATACTCAAAAACCCAGGTATGGATGTCTCAGTTTTTAGAAAAGGAATCCCCAGTACAACTCTTAAAAGAAAATGGAGAAATATGCTCTTGATTTTATAGAAATTCATAACTTGTGAAGGAATATTTGGAACCATGTATGTTTACCATATCTGTTTATTAATGAATTTTCTAGAAAATGGTAAAATCAACCTTTCTTTCTTTCTGCTCAATAGTTTAAGAAGGATGGCCTCAAATGTACAAAGGAGAATGATATTCATAGAGACCACCATGCATCATCATGTTTTGGTGAAAATATTGATTGAGTTTCACTTAAGGAGCATAGGGGACACTTGGGAGGATTTCCTTGTTAGGAATCATTTTCAATAACCACCAGAGTCACCACCCAAGGAAGATAATGTCAGGAGAAGAAGAAGAAAGAAAACTAATATAATTGTTGAAAACAAGCCTGAAACTTCACTATAGAAGAATGATGAAAAGCTAATTTCTGAGGAACTGACTGTTGGGAAAAATACTGAGAGGGGGGGGTGAATCAGTATTTACTGCATAATCAAATCTTTTTACTTTTTCATTCCTTAAAACCCATACGCTACTTTCCTTCAGTAAACTAGTGTATATACGCGGATCCCCTTTATGAAACTAGCGTATACACAGAGATCTAGATCTGTCATTAAATCTTCACTTATATTATTCCATCATTCATTCATCAGATGTTCAATAAACAGTAAATATGTGCAGTAAGAACAGAATAAACCATCACACAAAGCATCACACATGAACACCGGGATTTTTAGGTGGAAACCCAAATCGGGAGAAAACCACCGCTGCAGTTGCTCAGCCTTCAATATTTTATTATAGAGAAAACATCTTACAACAAATGTGCTGGCGCAGACTTGACCAGCACGCAGGCACCCACCTGCGCTCGTTTACCAGCCTCTCCTGGAAGAGAGCTCCAACCCCCTGACTCGTTTACCAGCCTCTCCTGGAAGGGAGCTACGACCCCCCGATCTCGTTTACCAGCCTCACCTGGAAGGGAGCTACGACCCCCCGATCTCGTTTACCAGCCTCACCTGGAAGGGAGCTACAACCCCCTGACTGAAGGCTACAACCTTCAGCACCACCTTGGACCACGTTTCATCAATTTTCACACTGGATCCAACAACTTCAATAGAACACCACTTGCAGGCCACATTTCATCATATTTCCCGACTGGACCCTTTCCAAACTTTTAAGCACAAACATACATCTCCAACAGATACTTAACAACACAGATCAGATAGCAGAAACACAGCAGAACAGATCAGATATTTCATACCCTTTGCTTCAGCAAACCCTAGTTTGCATACGCGCTTTCACTTCAATGATGTCGCGTATATACGCGCTTTCGTCCACACAAACCAGCGTATACCTCAGTGTATATTTTATTGCGCATACGCGCTTTCTCTTCGCTGAAGCCGCGTATATACGCGCTT